>JAZAYU010000050.1:2600451-3225719 GCA_038501625.1 Corbicula japonica
TAACAGTATGCATTCTGTAGGTTCGTATTTTTCGAGTTGGGAATGTAAACAATATCGCGCGAGACCGAAGGTCGAGCGTGATGTGGTTTACATACGCAACGAGAAATAATACGAACCTACAGAATGCATACTGTCATAGTGTTCCTTTTATTATATACCCTTCTCGCTCAAACAAATTTAAATATAATAAACAACAAAATTTTAGTCAAAAACTTGGTTTACATAATAGCAGAAATAAAAATAGTAACGCGGTAGTAAATTTATGATGGCGTAGAAAATTTATGAATGGCGTAAAAATACCGTAACGTTTGAACACGGAAATTTCCTATTTTGGAGTTCGTTATCACTCTCTAACACTATCGGTTCATAAACATTCATCTCTGTTATAGGCTGGGGCTACTTTCAACTACGTTTACTTAGGTGCAACAAAATAGTTCACTAACTTCATTTAAAATAGCTTGGGTTTCTTCGGTTAGGTGAAGATAGTGATGATTTCTGTCATTTGTTATACCACAAGCTTTCAAATTCATAATTATGACTGTATACAACGAAGCTTCTTAGTTTGGTAAAAAATCCTGACATGGAGCCTTTCGCAGAGGTGTAAAGTGAGTGTAAGGAACGACAACTCTGCGAAGGACATTGGTTCGTTATGTGCCGGAAAATTACGACAACCTAGTATTGACGTCACATAGAACACGGAAAGCTGGACATTATCTGATACGGAATTTCTAACTTGACGAGTTTTATCAATTTTGCGGGTAAACGATGCAATATGCTAAAATCATTCATGGGTATATATATGGAATATTATAACAGTATGCAATCTGTAGGTTTGTATTGGTCGAGATGGGTATGTTAACAATATCACGCGAGACCGAAGGTCGAGCGTGATGTGGTTTATATAAGCAACGAGACATAATACAAACCTACAGATTGCATACTGGTATAATAAATGTTCCTTTTATTATATACCCTTATTTCACTCCCAATTAAATGAGCACTAATTCAATAATGAAGAGTGAAATTAGATGTAAGCAATTACGTCACAATATAAGTTGTGACGTAAGATATTTCGAAGAAATGTTTACATTTTTCAATCGCAATGATCGATTCTGTCAGAGAAAGGATTATTTAAGTTTCGAATATTTCAATGACTTGAAGGACTAAAAACAATTACAACTATATTTGGACAAGACCCGAAGATGCTGGAAGTGTTTCCCGTGGTATTCGATATGTAACGAATAAAATTTGAAAGTGTTTCATTCTTATACCGCAGCAACGACCTTCATTAAACATCGAATGCATCTAAATAGGGTTAAGCTGAAAAGAGAAACTATGAAGGATTTTTACATATGGATATTTAAATCGGGATAGTTGAACTGTATGTACATTTCTCCGCTCCTAAAATGTTGCTTGTACTATCTATTAATTTGACTTCTTTAACATTTTGACGATTTCGTATTATTATTTTATTCGTATATGTGATTAATGATTTTCATTGGAGTCAACAAATCAGAATTTGTGAAAATATCGCGGTTAGAAATAGGCCATTTTGGAACGTAGAAACTACCGGAAGCTGCAAAAATACAGAATCGGAAAATTGGACAATGTTCGATACGGAATTATTAATCTGACGAGTTGTATCAATTTTGCGGATTAACGCTGCTCTATGATAAAATCATTAATGGGTATATAATAAAAGAAAGTCTTATTCATCAAACGTATCATAATTTCTCGTGGTAAACAGTGTGACGTATTATTTCATAAGGCGTGGCTACAGTAGAGTCGTTCATAATTATTTATTGGACATTGCAAAATGTTTTGACGTGTGACGTCGCCGAGCACGCACGTTTTGCCACGAGTGGCTTCTAAAATCCGTGCCGTCATTCACTGTGTCGTCAACGTTACTGTTCCGAAAGCCTTTTAAAAAAGCCGTAATATCACAAATTCTTCTCATAATTTCTGTTTCTAATGAGAGTATTTATGAGTGTAAATATAAGGATTGAACCGATATTTGATGTTTTTCATTTGGTTATGAAAAACAGTTGGATTGTTTAAAGTACGCGAGAAGCCCTTCGGGCTTCACACACTTTCAACAAACAAACTGTTTTCCATACCTAAATGAAAACCATCAAATATCGATTCATTCCTTAAATATAGAAAGCGAGAGTTTCACTTCAACTTAATTATACTTAACGAATTTAAAAGATTTCAAGGGTAAGGCATACCTTCACTTGAACTACAGTCAAACATGTTTTCAAAGACCATTTAGGAGAAAACCAGTGTGTAGTCTTTGAATGAAGGTGGTCTTTGTTCAAAAGTATTTTTGTCTTTTAATCAGTACAGATGATTTTTGTTTAAAGGCGGTCTTTAGCACAGTTTTAACTGTATACTACATGTATACTTATCGAAAGACATGTGCTCGAGGTTAATTTTAACTGTATTGTACATATATCATACAGATATTTTCAAAACATAAGTGAGAGCTTCGCTCAAACTATACTATTAACTTTTTTGTTAATAATTTTATATCGTGCTATATCGTGTTTTAAAGCAGAAAATATATGTGGGAGCAGTTGAACACTTTCTTCGGTTTAATATGTATGGTTAAGTCCTACGAAAAACTTACCCTTTACTCAACCTGAAATAGTTAAATTGACGATCTAAGCATGTTGTATGTTTAGGAAAGAAATCTATTTACGCATTGTTGTTGTTGGCCACTATGATGTCACTGCGGTCAGCGACACAGAAGATCGGGATTACTTTGTCCGCCCCTGTCTGGTAGTTCTTGTTCTTCTGTACGACGATCCGAAACAACATCTCCTGTGAAATACAAAATGGCTGGTTATAAATAAAATCTCCTGTAAAATACAAAAGGGCTTGTTATAAATAAAATCTCCTGTGAAAACAAAATGGCTGGTTATAAATAAAATCTCCTGAAAAATACAAAATGGCTGGTTATAAACAACATCTGTAAAATACAAAATGGCTGGTTATAAACAACATCCCCTGCGAAATACAAAATGGCTGGTTATAAATAAAATCTCCAGTAAAATACAAAATGGCTGGTTATTAATAAAATCTCCTGTAAAATACAAAATGGCTGGTTATAAATAAAATCTCCTGTAAAATACAAAATGGCTGGTTATAAACAACATCTGTAAAATACAAAATGGCTGGTTATAAACAACATCCCCTGTGAAATACAAAATGGCTGGTTATAAATAAAATCTCGTGTAAAATACAAAATGGCTGGTTATAAATAAATCTCCTGTAAAATACAAAATGGCTGGTTATAAATAAAATCTCGTGTAAAATACAAAATGGCTGGTTATAAATAAAATCTCCTGTAAAATACAAAATGGCTGGTTATAAACAACATCCCCTGTGAAATACAAAATGGCTGGTTATAAATAAAATCTCCTGTAAAATACAAAATGGCTGATTATAAACAACATCTCCTGTAAAACACAAAATGGCTGATTATAAACAACATCTCCTGTAAAATACAAAAAGGCTGATATAAACAACATCTGTAAAATACAAAATGGCTGGTTATAAACAACATATCCTGTCAAATACAAAATGGCTGGTTATAAACAACATCTCCTGTAAAATACAAAATGGCTGATTATAAACAACATCTCCTGTCAAATTACAAAATGGCTGATTATAAACAACATCTCCTGTGAAATACAAAATGGCTGATTATAAACTACATCTCCTGTGAAATACAAAATGGCTGGTTATAAACAACATCTCCTGTGAAATACAAAATGGCTGATAATAAACAACATCTCCTGTGAAATACAAAATGGCTGATTATAAACAACATCTCCTGTGAAATACAAAATGGCTGATCATAAACAGCATCTCCTGTGAAATACAAAATGGCTGATTATATACAACATCTCCTGTGAAATACAAAATGGCTGATTATAAACAACATCTCCTGTGAAATACAAAAAGGCTGATTAAAAACAACATCTCCTGTAATAAAAGAAATGTCTGTGTACAAACAACATCGCAACACAAATCGTTTGTTTACATACAACATCTCTCGTAAAAGGCAAACTGTCTGTTTATTAGACAATATCTCATTTAAAACACGAAATGACTGTTTACAGGCAAAATATCTGTTTACAAACAAACCAATGTATCTCCTGTAAAAAAACACGAAATGCCTGTTTTCCAAACAACATTTCATGTTAAATACGAAATGTCTGTTTTCTAACAACATCTCTTTTTAAACTCGAAATCATTACATGAAGTCAAACTCGTACAATTCGAGTTCTCACACCATTCCATGTTTTTATTTAAAACATATGCTAGCGGTATATGTTACATTTCGTTAAGTCAAACTCGTACAATTCGAGTACTCACACCATTCCATGTTTATATTTAAAACATATGCTTACGTTAAGTCAAACTCGTACAATTCCAGTACTCACTCCGTGCCGTGTACATATATTTAAATGCACACCTGTACAAATACACAACATTCTTTATAGTCTAACTCGGGCAAAGTTACTAACTCCAGACACCGCCTCGTCTTAAATTCTAAAATACATACCCACTGTATGTTGCATTCTGTGAAGTCAAACTCGTACATAGCGAGTCCTGACATTGTCTCATGTTTACAGTTGTCGTCCTGACCCTGAATAAAGACCAGTCCGTTGTCCGACGCTTCAAACGTAGATATCACCAGCTTGGATCTCGTGCAGCTTTCTACATTTACTAAAATACAACAATATTGTTTTTACTAGTATATAATGTTAATAACATACAATAAATTTTAAAAACATATGGGTCTATATTTACTACAGTTACAGATAAAGACATTTTAAAAATAATAGTACCATGCAATTTTGACAAGTGAAGTAAAGTAAAGCAAAGAAAGAAAGAAAGAAAGAAAGAAAGAAAGAAAGAAAGAAAGAAAGAAAGAAAGAAAGAAAGAAACAAACAAACAAACAAACAAACAAACAAACAAACAAACAAACAAACAAACAAACAAACAAAGAAAGAAAGAAAGAAAGAAAGAAAGAAAGAAAGAAAGAAAGAAAGAAAGAAAGAAAGAAAGCTAACAAACAAAGAAACAAATGTATGCATTTATTAATTAAATTTAATTAAAATAAATATCCATACCAAGAGGATCGAACCCGAAAACCAGGTAGTGACAGTTGAGGTAGACCGTTACAGCGACTACAAGACGGTTTACCTGAAACACAAACTTCCTGTATTTTCCTTACTGTCGCTACTAGCAACACAAAGTGAGAGACATATCCAGAGGGTAAGTCATTGTCACAGGGTAAAGGTATGGGTATAATTAATTTTATTTTTTTTTATTTCGGACCAGGATATCGAAATCTATATCACAGGAGTCAGAAGTTTGAGTCTGCTGCAATATTGAGATAGATATTGTTTTTTCCAACTAAAGTATTTGAAGAAGGTAAAGGTTTCTCTTTAAGCGGCCTTGGTCGAACCTGATATAAGTCTCCGCGTGATATATATGGAATTATTTAGACTTAACCAATGTTCTAACTACACAGATCATAAAATTTTAATTTCTTAGCATTGAAATGGAGTACACTGTTCAAATTTGAAACACATAAAGAAGTAATATTTTTTGTGAAATTGCCATTAAAATCCCCCTGTGCGTTCATAAACAAACGACATTTTAAAAGTCTAAAACCAAAAGTCATAAAATCGACATCAACATTTGTAACGTGGATATACTAAAAACCGACTAAAACTGCAGAAACGTCTGTGTAATAGCTAAGCAATCGTAGAATTGCATAGATTTGTTCAAAATTACATAAGAATCCATATTGAAATAAGAAAACATGATCTATTTGTCTGTTGTATCTAAACGCGTGTGTGAAATTGTATTATTATTTTATAGAAAGATGTGGAAATGATGTATCTAATTATGTTCCAAGTTTGAAAAATATACTGCAAATCCACGGTGAGAAATTGAAAAAATATGATCGGTGTAGTTAGAACATTGGTTAAGTGCATTTCGTTCGGATCCGAACCAACGACGGTTTCTTTGTCAGTCAGTCATTCGGGTATGATGCCAATATATGCAATTAACAATATTGAACCCATTTGAGAAATAAGGACTGTCGGATCTGTAGTAATTAACTTACTGCCTAAATAACTCACTACTTCCGTTTCAGCAAAACGCTGTAAGCCTACATCCGCATATACAGCAAAACGCTGTAAGCCCACACCCGCATGTACATGACATGTACGGTCGTCTAGAACAGCCCAAACCTTTAGCTTTTTCACTTTGACTTCACCTGTTACAATGAAATGAATGCTGTAAAAGCAAAGAAAATACTCACCATTTTTAGAAAAAAAATATGTCCAATTAGAAATGAATGTCGGATTTGTCCAAGATATTTTACCACATGTTCATGTTGCTCATGTTTAATTGGTTCTTCGCGACAATATGATCCTACCGGTCGAAGATTGTTTATTACCGCATCGGCGATAATTTAATTTACATTATTGCGCCAAGTCGTATCAGAAAATAACTGTTGCATAAATAATAAATTTAAACACCATTTTGTTTTCACAGAGAGTAATAGCTTAAACCTGTTGTTGAATGTGTGTAATTGCAAGCTATTTCACATGCGTGATGCAATACCAACGGATGTACGTAGTACGAGCCGTATTGTACACGTCGTCTGTATTTTCTACGTCAGGTTAATGAACGTAAAATTATCATTACATCACCGAAATAGTTTAAGTTGCCTTTGAAAAGAAAGGTTAAATGATTATAATCTTCTTTTATTAATTACATTTTTTCTCGAAATACTGCAAAATTTCAAGTTTGTACAATCCATGTTGCATCGTATAGCAGAATGAATGTGAAATTAAAGCGTCGATTGTAAGGCAGAATAACGCTCTGTTGTGACTTATTTTTCACATTAATTAAACGTATTCGTCATGTCGTGTCTTGGACCGTGATCTATGTTCTATATATTGAGGTTTTCTTAAAAAAATATACTCAAGTTGTCCTAAAACTATATTGATGCCTCCTGTGTTTCCTAACATCATATTCTTTGATGAAGAATGCGATGTTTGAAGGTCGTGAGAGTCTGTACTACTTTCCGTTTTGAATTGGAAACCGAAAGTAAAAATACAATTTTACAATAATCAATCATTTTCTGCCATCAGATATTAGCATGCACATAGTGCTATGAAATAAAAAATGTGATATCTAAGTCTTTACCCTATTCAAAATGTATGCCATTAAGTTCCGTTTTAGTCGCTGCACAAAACGTACGATATATGAAACAACATGAAATATATTAACATGGGTCTAAATACAAATTTCTGTATTTTTATTGATAATAGAAAGTGTCCGAAACTTAGGAATTAAAGGGTATAACTTTTACAAAGAGTTACATGTATTACTATCTTCAATTTTGGATTTTTTTTCCATTTGTAAATGTTTACCTTTGTATCAGTTCCCTACTGCCTGGTACGTGCATTATTATAATATCAGCATGTTCAAGAACTTCCACAAGTATGGGTCCGGACCAACCTGCAAAAAAACCAGAATAACACGTTACTTGTCTTGTACTATAATATCCGTCATCACACAAGGCAGGTAAAGGGCAGACAAATACAGCAACTATGAGAATATGAAGATGGATGAAACTAACAGCGAAACCCCTCTATATAGGCCAACTCGTGAACTGGAAAACATGGGGTTTAAATAGTGGGGAAGTCCGGGGTTTGAATCAGAACAAAACTGTTAAAAGGAACATTGAAATTATTGGGGACTTTTCAATTTCGGGGAGGTCTTTTTGAAGGGTTTCACTGTAGTATACACAATTACAATTCTGTATCACATGTATTCTTGTAAAAAAAAAGAAAACGTGTCCGAAAAAATGAAAAACAAACAAACTGAAAATATAGAATTATTACTAGCTTTCGTTTAGAAGGTATTCAACAAACTAGAAAAAAAATGATAACATTAATTATTAATGGGGAAAGCATTGGCCAGTCTTCACTTTTGCAAAATATCCTGAAAGTGAATTCACGTAAAATTTTACACACCTGATTTTTTTTCATTTTGAGGATTTATGATTCAGTATTCTGTACTTCTGCTTGGGGTCGGGCACAATTTCTGTTTTATTTTTTATTAAAATATTAAATATCCCCGAACAACAGCTAAACAGTCAATACTCAGAATGTCTACTTGTTAAATACGTGTTAATTTTTATTGAACATGTTACTTTTATGAAAAAATAGCGTCCAGTAATAAATCGCAGGAGTTATCACGGGGCTAAGTTCAGATGCGCAATTATATATCAGATTGCTCCGAGTAAAATGAATATATCTATGCAGCATAACGAATTTGTTGTCTGTAAAGAGACCAAAACTTGCAATATCATGCTCACAGTTACTGATCGGAATGGTCCATACTTCTGATATCCCTGCGAGATTAAAAATAATCCCGATATTTCGATTCAGATTTCGCTCCCGATATCTAAGATCGATCACCGATATCATGCCGGGTTAAAAAACAAGTCTACTGTAAAATCTAAACTCGCCGAATATACAGTTATGTATCTCGGGCTATATCTTGCAATTAACGGTTATGTCAAAACGTTCCGAATTAGTCTGATCAGTGTCACTGAGAGGATTATCGATTTTTAGTGACACATGACAATAAACAGAATTGTTTATTGGATAATTGATTGCTTTTATAGGTAATTGTTCTTGAAGTCACATGTTATCCATTTGTTTTATCTGTCAACTGAATACAATTAGCGGACTCGTTAATGACTGAATGTATTATATGACGTTAAAAAGATGTGTGTATCCGGATAATGGGGCACTTTCGGGAAAAAATTGTCTATTGAAATGCGAAATATTACAGCATCTTATCCATATGCGAGACTTCTCATTCATACTCTTGAAGATAAAATAAATGGAATGCTGCAGGAAGAGGAAATTCAAGAAATCAGATCTCGCAGACAAAATCAGCAACCAGAATCTAGATGCAACACTTTCAGTCTGTGTGTCAATGCTAATGCTATACATGAATTAACAATAGATGACAATTCCACCTTAAAATTCTTAGTTGACTTTGCGAACTATAATATTTCACCCGAATGGACTGATCTGAAAGACACACCTCCTGGACTGCTAAATGATCTTGTTAGAAAGCCCAAGCTGCTAAAATCTAAATCTGCTTTTAAGTTACACATTCTTTGTTTTTGGTAATGAAAAGAACACATGCCATATCCTGACAAACTTGAGATTAATTAAAGAAGCATATGTCAATATAATAGAAATGCACAAAATAAACAAATTATCTTAATAAAACTTTTGTTACTAAAATACAAAAATCACATCTATTATTATTTAAAGTTGCATTTTGATTATTTTAAACAAAACTGTTAAACTGACCCTCGGTGGCCACAGGTGCTTGGAAGACGGACCCCGTTTTCTCCAACTGGCCGCCCCCCCCCCAAAAAGGGTCTACACAGGGTCTATTCTACATAAACTCATCTTTTTTGTTTTGTTTTGATAGATTGGGATCGATATCAGTCTATCCATACCGAATTTACTATCAAATACCAAATTCTCTGAAAATTCGAGTCCCGATTATATACGAATCGAAAAGGTAAATAACCCCGATCCTATTTTGTCAAGCCAAAATGTAAACACAGTTTTTATAAATCAGCATCGAAACAAATATTGCACTAACCTTATCAAATCGGGTATCGATGGAAATTTAATAATTCCTCTGTTGAATTCCGCCGAGCACCGGCTAGGAAATTAAGAACATAACATCCAGTTTTTCATTTTGCCGATGCCATACTAAAAATTATCGCCTCGGGATGAGTTTATGTAGTATAGACCCTGTGTAGACCCTTTTTTGGGGGGGGGGGGGGGGGGGGGCGGCGGCCAGTTGGAGAAAACGGGGTCCGTCTTCCAAGCACCTGTGTCGGTGGCAGGTATATTCCGTTGTTTTTTTTGTGTTTTTACAATTTTATGAAGAGCATGCATTACATGTAAATGCTATCATAGACTAGAAATGCTTTGATATGTGCTTATTGTTATTATTATAATTTGCTATTACAAAAGCTTAAAGAAACTTTCTGAAAACTTAAAAGCAAGATTCTTAGCAAATAATCTCTATATCAAGACGACGTGTCGTGTGCAAGACCCGTGCCCTTACATCAAAGGTCAAGGTAAAACATTGAGTTTGATTACTATGCATTGTTGCATATAAGGACAAAGCACATGCGATCATATCCAGGCTGTTACTTTCCCAGATATTGACGGATTTAAAAATAACTTGCCACGCATTGCGTGAAAGACCAATCCTCCGAGGTCAATGTCACACTAAATGTTCCACAACTATGCAATGCAGCATGTACGGACTTACCGTAAAGGCGCTCGTTTCCTTATGTATATACTAAATTTATAACAACTTGTCACATATCAAGATGACTTGTCACGCACAAGACCCGTCTCCCAACAACAATCCAAGATCAATACCACATGTACCCTAAGTGTTTGATCATATTTTGAACATATAGTACGGGCAGATCTCACATTGGGGAACAAATGAAAATAAAAGAGCTTCTAGTTCATTAAGTTAAAACATATATGGTTACAATAATATTTCATATACTACCAACATGACCAACTGATTCTCTGAGTTTCAATGCAAAATAATTGCTCATCTACACTCTAATCAACACTCTAACTTCAGGATTCAATAACAAATTAAGTTTTTTATTTGCAATCAAACAAGCTGCGTAACGCTAACTTATTATTAAAAAAACAAATTTGAAGTTTGTGTGAGAAATTCGAAAATATAGAACATTTAAAACTAACTTTTAGTGTAAGGAACACATCTAATTGAATAAAAAAAGAAATGAAAGGTCTCTGCTGGCACAGGTCCCTTGGGGTATGTTATCCCACCATATCTAAACCGGTCAATATGAAACTTCTCCAAATATAGTGTAACGCCGTTATGTAGAAGAATGCGTATATTTATAAATCAGTGAAATTTGCCTGTTTGATCTTGGTTCGATTTCCAGTGTGGGCATTATCATTTGAAATTCACAGTAGCGATATTTGTGCAGTGTAGTTGCAGTATGGCATTCGTAAAAACTCTCCGTGTACATATATTCAGTACTGTTGTAAGTGAATAATCGGTTAAATTAATAACGAGTACCTTTATAAACAAATCAGGATTATCCGCAGATCCTTGTAAGGAATTTCACCTGCTAACTCAATCGGTAAAGTAATTAGATTTACATGGCTAGGCGCTGGTAAAAGTTGTTGTTTTTTTTAAATATTTTTATAAGTATTTCAAATAAATAATTTATTTTAAATCATCTCCATTTCAACATGAACAACAGTTTGTTCTATTAAACATTTACTTAAGCGGTCGACCACAGTAGCTTTGTTTGTGCCGTGAGACGGCCGTAAAAAGTCTCTCCGTACATTAAGTCAGTGGTGTTGAACACGATACCCGAGGCTAGGCGGTGTGGACAGAAATATTGATTTCCTTAACTGCTCCTGTACAGGCTCAATCAAATCGAGTCTGCAATATGTATCTTGTTCAGGGGCTTTTAAAGTTCCTTCACAGCTTACAATCGTTTTTTGACAACATATACAAATCAACCAAACTTTCGTATATTATCATATTTCTGTATGGAACGGTATTACTGCCTTCTTATGGGTATTGTGAATATGTGCAGGAGTATATTATTTTGCAGTGGTAACATCTTTATGTGCAGTAAAAAACATCATTATATGAAAAGATGTTACCACTGCACGCAATTATGTTTCTACTGCACATATTCATAATACTCCTAAGAAAGCAGTAATGGCGTTCCATATGGATACGATCCGGGACAAATATGGGTGCAGTTGATGCATAACGGAGTCAAGGTTAACACTGGTGTCGCCGATTCGTATCACCAATGGCAGGATTTTCAAGGTGTCAATATTGCAATCATCCAAGTAAATGCGGGAGGTACCCTATAGGTAGAGGTGTTTCATCAAAACGACGCAGGTGTGTATGAATTGGACTTCTTCACATCCTTTTCTGGAGCTCTTCTTTATTAACATTTTAACAACCCGGGAACTATTTTTTCAGCACTATTATTTTCAAAGCATATGCTTGATTTGAAATTTGGTCAGAAACGAAAAACGCCACATATTGGGAAATATATCTTATATAACAAATTATTTATTTACTCAAAAGAATAAAATTGTTTATATTTATTACACATAATATTCATTGTGTATCACATAATTTTACCAGCGATTTTATATTATCCCTGGTTCTGCCATATATGGTTCTTTTCGTTTGTAAGCAAAACGTTCTTTAAATAAATTAGGTCTCTGTGTCAGATTTTACGAAAATCTCGTTAAAACCAATGCACTGCCTCATGACGTTCTTTAAATATTTGGTAACTATGTACGTTTTTCAGCAGTGTTTACATTTGAACAGATAAATAAATTTATCATGGAAGACCGCGACATTTTGACGTTCAAAAAACATAACTCTGGCCTAACGCATGTTGACCTGTGTAATTAAAGAAGGTCAACATTTGTTGATATGTGATAAAAGGTAATACATGCATATCGGGAATAGCCGCACTAAGCAAATCTGCCATAAGTATCTCAATACTGCCAAAAAAAAACTAAGAGGAAAAGAGAGTTTAGTTTTCAGCAACAATCAGTTTCGAATACAAAAAATAACGAAAAAGAGAACCTGAGGGTTACAGCCTAGCAACAATTTGCCGCTGGGGGACTAGGGGTTCAAACTAGGTTCTAGGTTGCATCAACAACCCTTTTGCCCAAACAGGATCTCAAAGGAACAAAAAAATACGAGGTGTCTTGGTTAACTTGCTCCAGCCAACTCATCCATCAACTTGAGTATGTTGCGTGCAACAGCACACAAACATTTAACAGAAAAAGCTATGGGCATTGGTCGAGCAAAAACGGTAGGTTCTCAGTGTCCTTACTACATGTTATACTAGAGCACCTACGGTAAAACTAGCAAGAACACGATTGCAGGAATATAGGGAACAGATTGAGCGTCTATGCAGAGACAATGCAGCTAGAGTTTAGTGTGGAAACACGTAAGTAGCAACCATGACAACGATCCTCGGGCTAATAGTAAAATACGAACTTTGTATCACAACTTGGTGATTAAACAAAACGCAGTCTGGCCTGGATAAGTAATACATGTAACGGGTCTTATTTACTAGTATACATACTATGCATACATTTTATACAAGATAATTTTAAAGTGCCTGGACTTGTATCAGAACGAAAAAAAATCGGCGTTGGAAATTATTCAAATTTAAAATATGAAATGGAGAAGATCTATAAATTAAAACCCAACGTATGCGTGGAATAATTTAGAACCAAAGTTGTTATAGCGTAAATAAACGCAGTAAATTTCGTTCTCACTGGCTCCTAAAATGTACCGATAAATCCAAACTTTCGGCAAAATTCGCTCTTTTTATCATTTAATGGTCATTATATAGTGGTAAATATAATACTTAATGAGGCATTGGAATATTCCACCCTGAATTGTAAATAGGCAGCTGTTTTGATCGGTATCTTTAATAAACCGGAACTACCCAATCGGTAGGGGCGCCACCATTCAAAGCTTCGTAATGGGGTTTAACTCTATATAAAGATAGTGCCCTTTATTCTCTATAATATAAAGACGATTGATTTGTTTAAAAACAAAATAAAATGTTTTCAGATTAAATGATGGTATAATTAAAAAACGACCAAAATTGCAAACAGTTTTGTATTTAGTGTCAAACTGAATCACTTCAAAATCAATAAGGATATGCTTTTATTATTTATTTCCTTTGAGTAAAATATATAAAGTGTTCAGGGTCACACAATGCGAGCAGATTTCTGATCGGTTTTTCTTCTGTCCGTCAGGGTAATGCCAATTCCGACAAGCGCCGGAAGTACAATCGTTCCAGAAATAGCCAACAATCCAAGTGGAAGTGTCAGATATATCACGTGATTTCGTGGCGAAGTCAGGAAGACGTTGTACGCACGCGTCATTTTCTGATATATCGGTGGAAGAATACATATTTCTAGAATTGATGCTGTACCTGAAGTAGAATTAAAACATCGAGTATACTCATTTAAAAAAGAAAATGTGTCATAAAGACAAATAAAATGTCTACATTATTAGCCATTATAAGGTATGTGTAACTCATTAGGTTGAAATTCTTTTGAAAAATATTCACACGTGTCGTAATTAAAAATAAAACAAACCATATTATATAGTCGCAAAAACTTGAAATTGTATATTTTATATAGGCCCTATTGTTATTATAGTTATCCGGTATATATATTTTGAATAAAAAAAACCTGTCAACTGTTAGATTGAGATAGAGACCAGACTCATGGAAAGAACCGCTTCAAATATACAGTAGTCGAGCGAGTTAAGATTTTTGAGTGGTTCATGATTTTTATACATCTATTTCATTTTTATAAATCAACATTATTATAAGAAATCTATCATTTTAATCTATCAAGAATGACGTATATCATTCAAATCATTTTTACATTCCCGCCAATTTGAAGCAACATTGAGCAAGTCGCCGGACATTTATGAAATTTTAGCGCGCTAAGCAATGCCATTTAATTTACAAATATTTTTTCTACTGTATTGATTAAATACTGAAACAGGGATTTAAGGGTGAGCCTTTTTCGCCAATATTTCTTTTTACTTTTCGTCAATGATGTAGCATGTAACATGAATTTTAAAGCTTTAACAGAGTATGACTTGCTCTGACAATGTCGGTAGAGTCATAATAATAACACGACAAAATACTTACATGCCCAGGCAACAGTTCCTGCGGCCGTAATAAGCAGGTACTTGTTTCTGTTGTTAAGCGCAGCTGTTTGGAAGAGCACCGCAGCTATTGTCATGGCAAACTGGCTGACACCAAGCACCTGGACCAGTACTATCCATCCTGAAAGTATCACACGTTCTTGTAAATCATGTAACCAAGCCGGTACAAACTGTTTTACCGTGTGTGACGTAAGTGGTATACAGTGAAACCCCTCTATAACGGACACCTAAGGGACTGAGGGAAAGAGTGTTTAATAGCGGGTTGTCCTTAATTGTGGGTTTAAATCAAGAAGAAGAGAACATGTCTGTTCTTTAAAAAAATCGCCCATAATACCGGGGTGCCCATAATATCGAGTGTCCGTAATGAGGGGTTTTACTATATTTTGAAGGTGTGTAGCTTCGAAACCGCTTATATTACTAAAAGTAAGCACCATATCCAAATCAGGCATATGCTCTGTTATATGGATGCGAAATTTCATAAGGAACCTCGAAAAAAATTGGGGCGCGTTCCACCTAAAGAAATAAATCAATTCTTTCTAATTTCGATTTCTATAAGATTTTGACTGAGCGAGCGACCTCCGTCAACATCTGTTGCACTTCAGCACTTCACAAGACGCCGACCATGTTTGACGTCATGCGACATCTTTTAGAACTACCGGTCTAATCAGAAGACGTTGCGTTCTACTTACGAATAAGGTTTTACTACCAATCACACTTTTGTCCACGTGGATTCATTTTGGTTTTCTAAATATTTTAACTAATTTAAAGAAATAATAAGGTGTGACTTAAGAAAAAAGCAACGTGAAGGCGTAATTAACTATAAACAGCGTTCTGTCAATTAAACTTTACCGCTACATCTGAACGGAAATATTCGCGGCGCCACACGTTTTGGTGTTTAAGTTGTAAGCCAAAATCTAACTGAAATCGAAATTTGTAGTAGAGAGTGCACATTTCTGTTTTTGAAGGAGTAAGGAGTATCACAACTCATTGTCCACTGACCTTGCTTTTAGTTATTTCAAACAAAATTTATCAAACTTATTTGAAGAAAGACGATTTCATTGCAACAAAGAATGTTACAGATTCTGAAATAAACTAACCTTCAGATGATGAACTATTAGCGGCCAACGAACACAAGTATTCTTTACACTCCACTTTTGTAAAAATGCCATACTTTTTATCAGGAAGCTGGACATTCTGCCACCAAGCGTCCATAAATAACCCGCATGCGCAAACAACACCGGAAGTTATGCTACAGAGCAACGCTACCACTGCAGGACATGTCCACTGTTTCATTTTTAAAACGCGATTTATTATTGTTTTTCGTTAAAAAAATCCGATCTAAACTTAACATTCTGTTTTACAATTAAGTTTCATTTCAATATCGGAAATAATATAAGTGGTAAATCTTCCTTAAAAATAAAGTTAACCATACGAAAGTTGAGCGTTTCCGTGCATCCCGGAAATGCGCACTTGTCCGATACGATATTCACTGCTTTATTTGTAAAATAAATCTAGCATATGAACACTCTAAGGCTGTTAATAAAAACGCTTAAAACTTAATTACTAGTATTTCACAATTGCGAACTGATTAATATTTAAATTTGTACATATGTACTATTAATCCTAAATCTAAATATAAAATCTAGACCAAGTTTTTAAGTTTAGTAGCCGGCAGCGTAGCTGAATTCACATAAAACACACACAGAATGCACCAGATGGTACATTTCCGAGGGGGCGCAGGGGCATGCGCTCAGGACCACGTAGCACAATTATGAATCCACATAAAATAGAGGGCTAGTTTCGCCCGTGAGAACGATTAACTTTTGATTTTATATGCTTAAAAATTCTAAGTACAGTAAGAAAAAATAGTAGAGATATTTACTGTAAAATGTAGGAGTCCTTTCTAAAAAGTCATTTTATTAGTCCTAAATTGAAATGTACATGGTTAGTTCAAGATCAGTTTTAGTCTGTACCCGAACCCAGGGTACTAGCAAGTTTATTAAACGCAATTTTTAAAAACAAACACGTAAAGATTACTATTAACTCTGATGATTTTACTTTCGAGTTGTGTCTGAATTACGTCCCTTCGATTTAGAATTCAAGCCTAATAAATCTTATAATATAAGTTCAGGGCTGAAGATTATAAAACTGGGCATGGAAAACAGTCTCAATTCTCAAGCATCTGATTGGCTGAAATGGCGACTTGTCAGATGCTTGAGATTTGAGACAAGTTTCCATGGTCAGTTTTATAACCTTGGGCACAGTACTACACGGAACACTTGCTCACATAACTTTTTTAATTTAGATCGATGACCTTCTGATTAGTATTTTGAAAGACAATTACGGTTTCGTCAACCTTTTTTCGACTGCTGGATTTTGAAATTCACAAAAGGACGATATTTACTAACATATACCAAAATATGAAATATAAATGATTTGTCACCATGCTTTTTTTTTAAATCTATTGACGTGTTAAGTGAATACCCAGTTAAACATACGAAAGACCGGTGGTGACATTTCAGCTTCAGGATTTCACAATTTCAAATCGTTAAATCATACAGTTGAAATCGTGAAATTCTGATGAGATTCTGAAGAGAAATCGCGCATTAATGAAATCTTAAAAATTATGAAATTAAGAAGTTTTGGCGAGAAATTGTGAACTCGTGAATGCATGAAATATTGAAATTGTGAAATCATGAAATCGTGAAATCAGGAAATCATGCAATTGTAAAGTTTTTGTGAAGTTTTTGATAGAAATTGTGATACCATGAAATCTTGTGAAGATTTGGAAGAAATCGTGAAATATTGATATAGTGAAATATTTAAATCGTGAAATCATGAAATTGTGAAGTTTTTGATAAATATCGTCAAATCATTAAATCGAGAAATCGTGAATTTTGAAATTAATGAAATTTTGTAGAGAATTCATAAAATTATGAAATTTTTAAGTGAACTCATTAAATCTCGAAATTGCGAAGTTTTGGGAAAGATTTCACGATTTCTTGATTTCGGGATTTCATTATATTACGATTTCTATAAAGAAACTTCACAATTTCATGTTTTATTGATATCACGATTTCTCTTCAAAACCTCTTAATTTCACGATTTCATGATTTCACGATTTCATAATTGCACGATTTCATGATTTCACGATTTCATGATTTAATGATTTCTTTCCAAATTTCTCAACTTCATGACTTCACGATTTCTAAATTACGCGATTTCTATCCAAAATTTCAATCTAGTATAATTGTAAAACGAAACTTGAATCACTTCGTATCACTTCCCCTTGTTGGCTGTGATTTCATGTATCTGCAGAATAGACGATAAGTTCATTTCATATTGTGTAAATTGGTGAAGACAGTTTAGCGCCACGTGATAACTTATGCTGAAGACACGTTTATATGTGCTCTACACAATTAGGCTTTTCTTTTTCAAAATGTTATACTCGCTCGAGATTAATGGAATTACACTTATTTATTCTTAAAAGCAAATGTTAATGCCACTAATAGGGACCGAACCCGTACGGTGAAAGCGCCAAGCCATGCAATGCCAATTATGCTACCTATTGAACTAGCCGTGGAAACCCCGGAGAAAGGTTGATCGGATATTCCCGATAAATGTATACATCACTGCATGATACCGAAAACCGATTTTTTACTAATAACAGTACTGACTATATGTACGGGGAGACTTTTTAGTAATAAATTAGTCTCCGATTTGCATAAAAACAGTGTCTTCCCTCAGTCAAAATCTCAATACTTTTTTTTTCCCTCTGTCTTTCGATAAAACCGCATATTGAACATATTGCGATAATTATATCGCTTTTAAACATGGTAAATCAAACACTATTAAACACTTATCATGCTAATGGCGTTCCATAAAATAAGTTATCAATCTTTAAATAAGTTGGAGCAATTCGTAGCATTTTAGGAATATCTAAAGCATTACTTAAACGTTATAAATTAGTGTCCCAGTGACACATATTAAATGTATTCTGTCATGATCCAGTATAAAACGTAAGATAAATGCGTATCAAAGTGTAGATTTTTTTTGGCCAAAAACAACCTAACTTCGCGCCTGTCTGTTTCTTTGCTGCAAAGTTTCCATGCTAATGAGTCGACAGGCTTATCAATTCGCCAGATACTAAGTCGACACGTTCCATTTCATTTAATTTAGAAAATGCTTCTAATTAGCACTAAATAAACTATTGAGTAGACCTGACTTTATTTTCATTACTGTATATGCAATAGTTTTATACATAAACTGTGTTGTATTCTTAATGGTTGTTCTCCTAAAACTCTCATAATCTTACTTTGTATTTAAGTGTGTGTCTGCGTGTATATGTTTTTTTTTCTCTAGTTTGCTTGTTTGTATGTTCTTTTGCTTAGATGAGTACACATATATATATATGTGTTCATCTGCTATTGATAAGGGCAAAAACTGTATTGCTTATGCCGAATAAAATCTTGAAAAATCTTGAACTTGCCATGTTTTCCTTAGAAAATAGTGTGAATTCATAAATATTCGTATGGTTCTTATTTTCGTCGATTTTATGGGAAGATCAATTGAGTTAAAAAAAAAACACGAACTAAAGAAATTGTATGCAAGATTTGATTTGCTGAATTTCGCCTCGGCCGACTATGCACATACTAGGGTTGATCCAGAAGTTCGAACAATTGGCCTACATCTGTTATAATATAAGTTATAAGTCTTTTAACTGTATTATTTACCAGAATTGAAGTTAAGAACATAAGAAATTGTTGGTATTTATTTTTACTACCATAATGTACCTAGCGGCCGTAAAGGACATTATCATAGCAAGACATAACCAATAGACATTTATTTATTGTAACAATCTTGTAAAATAAATCAAGTTTTCTACAATTTTTATTCAGAGAGCGCAATTTTGTGTTACGTTCGTATGACGTTGTGACGTCATTTAGCGTACGTTGTTTTGAAAGTCGACTGAAAGATACAGCGTCTTTTGTGAGATCGAAAATTGAAGCACTATCGATATGACGTCAACATTCCACTTGGAAGTTCGATCAGTTATCTAATTTTGTCATTATCTCGGACACAGACCAACAAAGTCATTTAATCATGACGTTTATTTCGATTGCAATTATTTCGACGTCGCTGTTAACGTTATTGCTCACTCAACCGGTATAAGATCAATGTGTTAAATGTTTTATTGCGCACAATTAAAGTTTTATGTAATCGTTTAAGATTTCGTATATACACAGACATTACATTTGATGACTGCATAACTTTTGTTTTGATATTTTATACACTTAAGTTATTTTAAAGCCATTGTACGAAGTTCTTGATCAACCTTCGTAATTGTGATGCGTGTGGTGGCCCTTGGAACTTTTCAGATGTTGTAAACAGCTTAAAGATTGATTTGTGTTGGCTTAGCAGAAGAGAAGAAGAGCAAGCAGAAAGTAGATATATTGAAGAAAAAGGGGTAAAAGGAGAAAAGGAGGATAACAGGAGGCACGCGGAGGGAAATGTGGGGGGGGGGGGAGTATTGGGGAGAAAGATGGAAGAGGGAAAGGAGACAACACGGGGAAGAGGACCTGCGGAAGGTAGAATACAAGGTATGGAGAATGGGAGAAGAAAAAGATTTTAAAAAGGGAAGCTAGAGAAAAAGAAAGAAGTAAGACAAGGGAGGGAGTAGGGGAAAGAGGGACAAGAAAAGGAAGGGGAAGATAAAGGGGACGGAACGATGGAGAGAGAGACAGGGGAGGGAGAAGCAAAAGGAGGACAAGGGGAGGAATGAAAAGGGAATCGTCGGAGGAGAACAGAGAGAGAAAAACGGTTTAAGGAATATGGGGAAATAAGGGACAAAAGGAAGAAGAAGGAAATGAAGGAACCAAGGATTTTGGAGAAGGGGGAAGTTAAATGAAGAGAATCAAGAGAAGGGAGAGCAAGAGTGGAGGAATGGAGAAAAAAAGGGAAAAAATTAGGGAGGAGGAAGGGGAGCAACCTAAATGGAGAAAAGAAGGAATAATTAGAAGATAGAACGAAAAAGAGAGTCAAGAAGAGGACTATAGAAAGAAAAAGAGGGACAAGAAAGGGACGAATGGGGGATTAAAGGAAAGATGGGACAAGAAGAGAGAGAAGAAGGGAATGTAGGGAAATGGAGGGAGAGAGAAAATAAAGGAGGAACAAAAGAAGAAAGGGAGAGGGGTGATTAAAAATGACAAGGACACGGAAGAAGAGGAGAATGGGATGGGAGACAGGGGGCAAAATAGTTTGTAGAGGTTGGAAAAGGAGAGAGAAAACGAGGGAGAACAATAGACATATAATTTAATATTATGAAAATGGCTTAAGAGAAATTAAAAGATTTTATTTATATAGGGATTGTAAAGAAAAGGGTGCTCGGCCATGCGACCACATACATGCGCCAAGCCAAAAATGCCCCTCGAAAGGGGCTGCTCAGCCGTGCAAATACACTGCCAAGCCAAAACTGTCCCTCGAAAGTCCCTTCAAGAAGAAGTACCTCCAAGATGAAGCACATATTGAAATTTTGTATGACCTTTTATATCAAAAAAATTTGTTTGTACAGACATATTTTAATTTTATAACTTCTCTTAAGCTTGTAAAAGAACATCAATTTTGTCAAAACTATATTTAAGAAATGTTAAAATAAATTAAAACTGAACATATTTTTGCACTTATTTGGGTTAACAAATATGTTTTTGTATTAAAGGTAGGTAATTCACAGAACGATATTCATTAATGTGCTAACTGTCTTCATAACAGTCTCGGTCTTCGAAGCGCAAATGTTTACGTCCCCGCGAGGGGTTTGACATCAAAGGAAGATAGATAGATTCGAACACATCGACTATAACAACAACAACTCAGAATAATAGTAGCATTCCATTAAGACGATGATATATTTTATATTTTTACTTGTTTTGGTGTTCGTAGAGTAATGTCTTGGGCTAATATTACCAACATACAATGCTTTCCATTTTACACAGTTTATCAAACCAGAAGATACTATTTCACGCTGGTACAAATGTATCAAACATGCCATAAACTAAGCAACCTAGGATTAACAAACTGCCGTGACCTAGGGGTAGAGCTTCTGACTGTTGCTGCGACAGCCGCGGGTTCGAGTCATCAACCAAGAAACATCTTTTTTTAAAATTGACTCAAACTTTCACCTCTGATAAAATAGTTGAAATTCTAAGTGTGGTTTTTAAACTACTATAAATTAGTATAAATTTATAACTGGATCAAAATTAGAAGCGAAGTTGTTAAAAAGAAATGTAAAACTATCACTTTGCACAAATGTTAGCTCCTCAACTAAATATTTCAAAAATGTTTACTCTAATAATTTTTATTTTTTGTAACATGCTTTCCATATTTTAAGGTAATGTAATTGAAGGTGAAATCAAAATAACAGTGTTCATAAAAGATCTATTTCTTGTTCATGACAGATTTATCGTAGACTAGTTAATTCTAAAGAAAAAATGTTATTGATACCGTTACAAAGGCTTTTAGAAATCCAAATGAAAAGAAAATAATATTTATTTATTATAATCACATCAATTTTATTTCATACAATGTAATAACTCAGTAGCAGTTTTTTCTTTTAAGAAATGGACCGTGTGAATTTAGTATCAGGCAAACTCGGAAGCAATCTGATTAAAATCATCTCCTGAAAACCGCTTTGATATCAGAATCTGACGAGTTACTAAAACGTGCTTTTAACCCTTTGAACCAATCAGATTGTCGCCTACAAAATCGCAAAAGTGAAAGTAAACATAGTATTTTAAACCATAAAAAGTGTTTACAGTCTGCATTCGACATATTTTACTGAATATATACATGTAGGTGTTTATTTAGTATTGCATTAATTTCTAATGTAATGATATCTTCATATCGTTTTGCGAACGTTATAAATCATGCTACATGTGTTGATAATTTATTAAAATAGTAATCGGGGAAAACCGCAATATTTTTAGCTTATGTACGGTTTCTGCGGGTCGTCATCAGATCTAACAGTTTGTCTTTTGTCAGTTGAGACTGACTCGGAAGCAAATTTACTCTAAGACTTGTATCAGGAAATATTTGAGAAATGCAGACAAGGAGTAGGCACATGTGCAGTTAGGTCGTATTGGCAAAGAAAGATCTACTTTTCAATATCCATAGTTAAAGCAAATATGGAAACACTGTTATAGGTACCTACTCGAACGAAAGTGCGTGACGTCATCAGGGGAGAAGTTCACGCGATTAGTGATGAGGGGAGAAATCGGACCGCTAACGACGGATATTGCCAAAAACTATAGTAACCGACCGGAACCATAGTTCTCGGCATTAACCATGGTTTGTGACCGTCTATTATAAAGATGTACATGTAAAAAGCGCTACTCTTTTTCATATTTCCTCCTATGTTTTGGTTAAAAAAGCTTCAATTTGTATGTATTAGCAGCATTAGTTAAACAAACACGCCATTTAGGCCAATTGGCGTAACTAGGAAACTAAATAATATTTCGAAAAAAAAAAGGTTGGATGATCTACTTATAAAATTTAGTCCCTTTATCATTATAAATCACAATATTTAGAAACATTTTGGAGCATGGTGTTTGGGTATCGGCCGAACTAAGTTATCAACTAATCGAGTTTTTAGCATAGAGTTAGATCACATGTTTTATAACATTTTTCAAAGCCTGATCTAATTAGTCGCTGTGATCATTGGCCATATTAGACATATCGTCACCGTAATTCCTAAGAGACGTTAGTCTTTTTTCGGGAATATAAAGTGTTTGGTACCGTTTTGTTCCTTTTTGCAATCTCTACACGACAGTAAGAATTATATGAATCCTTGTGGAACTATTTTGTATAGTTATTGTCTTATCCAATTCGTTTTTCTCGGAACTATCAAAATGCTTTATAGTATTACGTCAAGTTATAACTCACGCTGATGACGACGATGATGATGATGATGAATGATGAATGGATGATGATGATTATGACGATGATGAAGAAAACGACGACGACGACGACGACGATGATGATGATGATGATGATGATACCATATGTTGATATCGTATCAACATTAAGTGTAAACAATGTCACTAATAATATGATCTACTGCAGCGCACTTTGGTTTTAAAATCGTTACCGACCGAAATCGTTCTGTCTTGGTTCACGGCGCTATAATTGGGCTGTTACCAAAGTTCCAGAATGCGTTCCTACGATTTAAAATGCCCGTACTGTTAACTATGTGAAAAAAGTGAAATATGCATATCAGGAATCGACACACTCACAAAACACAGCCTCTCCACGCAGCGAAGAAGAAGAGAGAAAGAGAGAGAGCATGTTATAAGTATGTCAATTCAAATAAGACGCCAGAGGCAATTAACGAAAAAATAGAACCCTTGAGGTTACCGCCTTGGAACGGTCAGTGGCCATACATATTGCCACTGGGGATATAAACCAGGTGCCAGGGTGAACCAACCTCACACTTGCCCCAACAGGTTCTCATATCACAAAACAAGTTAGACAAACAAAGCTTTCAATAGCCGCAGATAATTATTTAAGGATTGTATTAATACTTCATGGTTTTCATTTCGGTATGGAAAACAGCTAGGTTGTTTTAACAGATGAAAAGAGAACTTTGAAAGCCACCGAACACGACATATATGAAAATACTTTTTTGATTGAGCCTGTTCGTGGGCTGTAGTGGGAGCATATTACTACATGTACCAACGCCGCCTAGCCCCGGGTTGAGCGCAACTCAGTAATTACACCATTAAATAGTACAATTTCGATCAATCCCAAACGATGTGTGAAGCCCAAAGAGCTTCACGCGTACTTTAAACAATCCAACAGTTAAATATCTGTGTGGCAACAGGTAATGTAAGTATGGTAAAGTATTATTCAAGAAAAATAATGATGTTTCATCAAGTCGTCAGCCGGATGACTGCTGGTAATTTATATCATCAAAGACTTCTTACACAAAATTATGTCTATAATGTGATGTTCCATATTCATCATTTCCAAAATGTTACCATACACGCATCTGACAAAAATGATAAATAAATCCATATATCATGCATTTGTCATTCATGCCTTTGGATCCTGCTTATTTAACTCATCTTCACCATCAGTAAAATAGAGCTTTCACTGAAGGTGATTAATATCCCCGCAATAATGCTTGGCCAGAGTATGCAAAAATAATGTTCGCATCTTTCTAACAATGAATACAATATTCAATAGTGCTCCCCTTCAAAAAATAAGGGACTGATCCAGATGAAAAATATGTCTACCACATCGACACTTCATGCTGAACACATGATATCAGTTTCAAGTCAATATCTTGAAAATATATTACTTTGCACACAAGATTTTGTTAAATCATTCCCCTACAAAAAATAATGGACTGACCTACATGAAAAATATGTTACACACATCTACACTTCATGCCGAACATATGTGTAAAGTTTCAAGTCAATATCTTGAAACTGTAAAAGAAGTTCGCGTTACAAGTTTTTATTTAATCGTTCTCCCCTCCAAAACATAATGGACTGATCCACTTGAGAAAGAAAAGTTTGCGCAAATCTACTCACAAACATTATGTTTAAAGTTTCAAGTCGATATCTTGAAAACTGATGACGTAGTAAATGCTACAGACCAACCACAAAAGTTTGCATAAAACGGTTTTGTTCAATCATGTCCCCTCCAAAAAATAATAGACTGATCCACATGAAAAAAATTAGTTTGCGCAAATCTACTCACGAACATATGCTTAAAGTTTCAAGTCGATATCTTGAAAACTGTTGACGTAGTAAGTGCCACAGACCAACTACCCACCCACCCAACCAACCGGATGATGACTCCTTGTATGCGGGGGTATATTAAGTGATCATGTAAAGTCAAGCATGTAGCAAAGACCACCTGTAAACAAGCCCACATGTGGATATAGTCCACATTTTATTTGTCACAATGACTCATTTAAAGAACAAATTCACATGTGAACAAAGACCACCAGTCTTTAGAGACCACGAGTACCTACGAATCAGATTTACGTATGTGCTGATGCCTGGTCATTATTTATTCGTTTTCTTCGAAAAAAAAACAAGGCATCTTAAGTGTCTACTACTATAATTCCACAGGCTTCTTTAACCATAGCCACTTAAGTCCTATGCCTAAGTTTATAAAACTAAAACTAGAGACCAGTCTCAAATTTCAAGCATCTGAATAGCTGAAATGGCGACTGGTCGCATTTCCAGACAATCAAGTACTTGAGATTTGAGACAAGTCTCAAATATTAGTTTAATGATCCTGGGCACTGGTCAGTATTTTTTTCCGGACACAATTTTCGTGTCAATACCTTTGTAAACAATACACATGTACCGGATTTTACTTTAACTTTTATTTGTTATTCTCAAGTTATTATTTTACATGTAACTAATCGTGTGCGTTGATCGATTCAATATAATTGTAAACAACATACATTCCGGATTGTACTTTTACTTTTAATTTGTTATTATCAAGTTAGTATAATTGATCTTGTATATTAATCATTGTAAACAATATACATGAAACGGATTGTACTTCTATTTTAAGATAATTCGATTATTCTCAATTTGGTATAATTATGTATCTTGTACAAAGATTGTTATTTTTCCAATTGTGTAGTGCATATTTCAAGCTCTGTGTCGTGTCTGCAACTCGCCATAAACTTAAGAAAAAAGAATTACAAAGGAAAAACAATACGATATGATACATTTCCATAATATAAACAAAGTCAAAATCAGTTAAAAACGCCGATTTCAATCTTGTTTATCAACAAAGTTTTGTTTGATTTCTTAAAGGTCGATTTGAAGGTGCTCCATCCGTTTAAGCAGGATCCTCCGGGAAATAAGAGTACGTTTCCGGGTTAGATTTGGTCAAGGATTTAACATTTATATATAAAACTCACTTTCTTTAATATTTCTTTTTGATGAGATTTTACACTAGAATTGTTACGGTAAGTTACAGCTAAGTATTATTTTGTTTAAGAAATTTCGATTTACACACTTTTCCAAATTAATAACGAAAAGAACATTTGTTTGTTTCAGGGAAATATCGCGAACACCATTCCATGCTCAAAACTCAACTTTTGTGTCTCTTTCCATACATGAAAGAGAAATTTCTGTTGTTATTAAGTTGTTTTGGTACAACATCTTCATGCATTTTAATAATTCAAATAAAGCAATTAAAGCAGTGTAAATCAGTAAATTTCACTACTCGTACTACCCATTAAGAATGAAATTGACTTTTGAGCATGGATTCCAATCCCAAGTTTTATTACCATGGACCCTTCACTCGTGAAACACAATCGGTACTTCACTAAATTAAAAAATTCCTCCTTTATTTCTTAGTTGTCGTCAGCAGACATGATGTTCTTCCTGCTTCTTGTGACGTCACTGCAGAGTTGTTTTGCTCATCAGTTTCACATACACAACAAATGTTCGCATACGGTCTGGGTTGGACTCCTTGGTAACCATCTACTAGACCAGGGTAATTTCTGTATTTGAAATCTTCGTTACAATGAAATAAATCTTTATTGTAGCAATTACGAACGAATAAGTTTCAACAGACAGGCTTAGTTATGTAGACGCCTGATAGACATGATAGATATGTTAAACACTGCTTCCTCCAGATAAAAGGACAAAATGATACTTTCCATGTGATGTTATTATTCCTTTGTAATATTAAAATACAAGTGTAAATATGTTTTTAAACCAAATGTTTTAATTTAACATGTTAATGGGCAAAACTGTTAATGCGCATTACTTCCCACGCCTTCTAGCGCCAGCTCTTTATTTTTCGAGTCGTTTGTTTTTTCGGATCAATTTCGCACGTCTGAAATAAATAGCATACCCATTCTTGTTTTCTGAATCTTCTAATGACAAACTCCAACATTTCTCTACATGTTACGAGTTTATTTGATTCTTCTTCGGGTTAATGTTATTATATCAACATCTGTTACAACAATATCTTATTTTGGCGGAAAAAAATTATGGAATTTTAATGTTCAAAACAACGTTGCTGTTTGGCGTAAAAAGGAGGTCCTATAGCAATAAAAACGACGCCGAATTTGACGCAAAAAAGAAGTCACACATTATTTTCCCCAAAAGCAATAAGAATAAATTGTTATTAATTATAATTTATTCTGAATGAAAAAAAGGAAACCGACTTGCAGTTGTACTACTCATAAAGATATATAATGACTTTTTTGTTCCTATTAAACATGTTAAAAACATCAAAGTTATTCTTTTCCTCATGTTGGTGTGTTAATTGGGGCGCGTCACGGGAAAAGGTGCATTCGGTAATATTTTTAGACATTTTAGTTGTTACTATATTTGGAAAGATCTTACAATTATCTTTTATATTCTCATAACAAATTGGCTATTTGTTACACATTTTGACAACATAATTTTTATTTTTGCCGCAAAATTGCATTATAAGTTATGTCGTCTGCTCAACTTAAATGACGTCATTACAAGAACTGACGTCAAATACCCGAATGTACCTTTTTCCGTGACACGTCCCTATTGGAATCAGTTTCGTTTGAATGCATATATCTGTCCTCACGTGCTAGGTGTGTTAATTGATGCCTTCTCCGTTTAAATGCATATATCCGTTCTCATTAGCAGTATTTGAAATTCGGCAATTAGCATAATAAAATAAAACAATATTTGTCAGTTTCGTTAACAAGAGGCTAGCTCCGCTAGTCAAAGTTTTAAGCCTGTAAGAAAGTTTCGAAATCCATGGTTATTTCGCTCACACGTAGCTTACATTAACGGTTGTTGTAAGCGTTTTGATAAATGATTTGAAATGAATCAAACATTCGAATACGTAACGTACAGACCCAAACACTCCAAGAGCTAAATAACGAGCGAGCCATATATTTCATCATATACTTAAAGACATTAGATCACACACGCAACTTTTAACACGAAATATATTTCGTGATTAAAGAAGTATCGTGTCTAATTTTTAAGTATACTTAAAGAACTTAGTACCGCAACTATTTTAAACATGAAGCATATAAACATGTGTATATTCTCTACTTGAATTTTCAGGCGGTTACGAGTTACCTTCCGGGCACTCTCGCACCACGAACGTCCCAAACCATTGGTCAGGACGTGTTTGGGGAAGGACTGCTTGTTGGAACGGCAGGTGTGAAACTGGAGACTGTGGCGGCGGTAGAGTCCATTGTAACGGTGCAGGCGGTGTGCCTCCTGCCACGTTAGCGGAAATAACCTTCGACGCCGGTGGTTCTCGTACCCAGGACTTCTACGATATAAGTCTTGTTGACGGCTACAACCTTCAGATGTCAATGACTCCTCGACATGGAACCTATCAAGAACAGCACAATCGGAGGTATTACTGCCAAAAGGCTGGCTGTAACTCCAATCTTAATCATAATTGTCCGAACGAGCTCCGGGTCTGGGGAACGGGTGGAGTTGTGGCGTGTCAGAGCGCTTGTCTGAAGTTCAACCGTGATGACTTCTGTTGCAGAGGTGCCCACAACAAACCGTCGACATGCCCACCTTTTCATTACTCTCGGATCTTCAAGCAAGCCTGTCCAGATGCGTACAGCTATGCCTATGATGACCAGTCGAGTACCTTTACCTGTAATGGGCGCTGGACAGGGTCCACTTCCTATGACATCACATTTTGCTAATTATGATGACCAGTCTAGTACATTTACCTGTAACGGTCGCTGGACAGGGTCAACTTCCTATGACATCACATTTTGCTAATTATGATGACCAGTCTAGTACATTTACCTGTAACGGTCGCTAGAAAGGGCCCACTTCCTATGACATCACATTTTGATAATTATGATGACCAGTCTAGTACATTTACCTGTAACGGTCGCTGGACAGGGTCCACTTCCTATGACATCACATTTTGCTAATTATGATGACCAGTCTAGTACATTTACCTGTAACGGTCGCTGGACAGGGTCCACTTCTTATGACATCACATTTTGCTAATTATGATGACCAGTCTAGTACATTTACCTGTAACGGTCGCTGGACAGGGTCCACTTCCTATGACATCACATTTTGCTAATTATGATGACCAGTCTAGTACATTTACCTGTAATGGGCGCTGGACAGGGTCCACTTCCTATGACATCACATTTTGATAATTATGATGACCAGTTGAGTACCTTTACCTGTAACGGTCGCTGGACAGGGTCAACTTCCTATGACATCACATTTTGCTAATTATGATGACCAGTTGACTACCTTTACCTGTAACGGGCGCTGGACAGGATCCACTTCCTATGACATCACATTTTGCTAATTATGATGACCAGTCTAGTACATTTACCTGTAACGGTCGCTGGACAGGGTCCACTTCCTATGACATCACATTTTGCTAATTATGATGACCAGTCGAGTACATTTACCTGTAATGGGCGCTGGACAGGGTCTACCTCCTATGACAACATATTTTGCTAATGAACACATATCCCACATTTAGAAATGAATTCTTGACGTATTAAATATACTATTGATATGTATTTTCATAACAAAATAAGGCCAGTGACTGTGCTGACGGTTGATTGTGGGTTAATTATTGTTTTGTTAAGTTTTGATTTTTTTCAAGATTGTTTCTTGCGGTGAACTATGTTACCGGTAACCCTTATAGAGATTAAAATTCAGCCATTATTCTGGTTGTTAAAATTTAAAGCGCACAAATTAAACCGATGTCAAATAATATTAATGCCCTAGTAGTCAAGATATACGTGTGTAATAGCGTTAGACAAATATAAGTAAAGATTCAGATTTATAAATAACGTGCTCGATCTTCTATCAGATAGATTTTTTCTGGGTGTAATATTAGTAATTGTTTATGAATTTAATTTGTAAATATTTACACTTCAACTTCATCCTCTACGATGAAGTCTTATTCATCTAACGAATCATAATTTCTCATGGTAAACAGTGTGACGTATTACTTTAAAAGGCGTGGCTATAGTAGAGCCATTCAGAATTTATTGGACGTTGCACGATGTTTTGACGTGTGACGTCGCCGTGCACGCACGTTTTGCCACGAGTTGCTGCGAAAAAGCGTGCCGTCATTCATTTTGTCGTCAACCTAGCTGTTCCAACAGCCATTCGAACAATCCGTAATATCACGAATTCTTCTAGTTATTTCTGTATTAATGAGATTATTAATGAGCGCTCAATACTTACACTTCACACACTTTAAACAACCCAACTGTTTTCCATACCCAAATGGAAACCATCAACTATCGATTCAATCCTTAACTATTATAGTAATATGTGTCCTAATTCTCGAATTAAAATGTCCCGTGCCTTTTACCCCGCTAGACAACTTGTCTCTGTTACAGCAATATTTCGTACACAAGGGCAATAATTGTCCGAATTCTTGGTTAAGCAGTGTAACGCCGCATAGGAGCATCGCCGCATAAACAAATTTTTGTTCGTTTAAGCCGTGATTTTCAACGCATAAACTGATCGAACGCGTTTATACGGCGACGCTCAACGCATAAAGCAGAAATTTCTTATATGCGGCGCAACTGTGTGGTAACCACTGTCTCAAAATCGGCGTGGCAGGGTCTTTCCTAGGGATTTTTGCAAAGTCCCTGGGATTGGGACAATGTTTACATATCACATGTGAATTACTTGGGACTTATTGCAACGGATATTTTTATCACTGCTTGTAGGTGATCATAGCTGTTACATTTATACCTTCATGTTTATTTTTAAATGATAGAGTGTCATCATGACCTTCTTGGTTTAAATCGCAAGTCGAACGCGTTTGATCTGTTCCGAAAAGGAAAGTGGCAAATCTTTGATATAAGTGTTCCGAAAAGGAAAGCGGCAAATCTTTGATGTAAGTGTTCCGAAAAGGAAAGCGGCAAATCTTTGATGCAAGATTTTACGGTAAAATTTATAACGTGACACATAAAAAAAAACGAAAAGAGTCGGGTCATTTCTGGGAAGTCAGTATATACCTCTCTAAAAGTCCAATAGTGATACATCTACCACTTTTGTACAAGTATCTGTTTGAATTGTTCTATGCGTCAGAAGTGTGCCTTTTTGCCGCATAAATAAGTATTTTATGCGTTGAAAATCACCGCATCAACGAACAAAAATTTGTTTATGCGGCGATGCTCCTATACTTCGTTACAAAGCAGAGGCATGTTAACTAAACAGCGAAAGTTGCACAAGACATTTTCATTCTCGGAGCACTTGTACCCAGAGAGAATAGAGTACTGTGATATTCAGTCGCTGACTTTTTCCAAATGACAATATTACTGACATGAACCTAGATCATAAAACAGATATTTGGAGCAGTCTCAAATCTTCAGCATTTTTTTGGTGAAAAGAGAAAAGTTTCAATTTCAGCTTGGGATTTAAGACTTATTTCCAGTTTCATTTTTATGATCTTGGCCGCTTGTAACTATTTGTGATAGAGTGGCTTGGAGTGCCATGTTCAGAATCGCCGATCCATAACACTTCATTAAGTCAATATTAGCGGACATATATAAAACATGATTATGTTTCTTACTTGTATATTGAAAAATGTAATGTTATTACATATACACGGCATTATGCAAGTCACGTGATAAACAAGAATCCGACCCAATAAATTCTGTTAAAGCATCCCGTAGTAGTGCTTGCTCCACCGGTGTCTGTATGTCAGCAAGGTGCGAACCATTTGCCTTACAGTTGAACTAAAATACAATGAATTAGACCAACAATAGTATACTACTACTACTACTACTACTACTACTGCTGCTGCTGCTGCTGCTGCTGCTACTTCTACTACTACTACTACTACTACTACTACTACTACTGCTGCTGCTGCTGCTGCTGCTGCTACTTCTACTACTACTACTACTACTACTACTACTACTACTACTACTACTACTACTACTGCTACTACTACTACTACTACTACTACTACTACTACTACTACTACTACTACTGCTGCTGCTACTACTACTACTACTACTACTACTACTACTACTACTACTACTGCTACTACTACTACTACTACTAATAATAATAATAATAATACAAGTAAAAATAAACTTTTTTATTTATAGAAGGTTACTTATTAAAATAACAATAATACATAACAATAATTACAATTGAAATCTTATTTTCGATGAGGCCTTCAAAATACAAAAATCAACAAAAACATCCAAAAACGACAAGCATTCAAATCAGTAAAGAGTATAAAATCACCCATTTCCGAAACTATTAATTTGTTACTTATTATTAAAATAAACGAAATATCTCTTCAAAACAACATCAACAATCAAACTGACAGACATACATATTCAATATAATATTAAGCAAATAGCTCTTTTGCAAAAGACAATAACAATCATTAATAAGTATATTTAAAGAACAATTTCAATGTAGATCAGTCATCTACAATTAGCAGTAATCGATTAGCTCGGGGCTGTCGCCGTACGGGTTCGAGCCCCAGTGTAAGCTTTTAATCAATTACAATTCACAGAAGCACTGTTTCTTTAATGTGTGTGGACAGTAAAACGGTCTTCCAATGTAATTAACTATTTAAGATTTATCCTCACAAGCTTTATCGGGATTGAAGATTTCGGCTAGCTTAATCGATAGAGTGGTCGATGTTATATGGCTACAGTAGGCGATTCGGAGTTTGGGCCCATAATCATTATTTATATACCGGAGAATATGTTTGCGGATACATTTCAATGAAATGAACGAAATGATTACTGCAGACGCTTAAAAAAGGTGACGTACAACCTACAGATAACTCCATGTCACAATCTGACTTGTGTGCTTAGTTGGCAAGTTTCAGTTTAAAATAAATCAAGTTTTAAGAATATGCTGTGGAAACTTAGTTACATTCACTTTTAAATATGCAAACATGAGTACAATTACTTGTACGCTTTACCCTATTACCCCTTTTAAATGCTATCGAAATTTCTTAAAATTTAAAATATAATCAGAAGTGCTTCTAAGGAAAAACTGCCTATTCACAGACCTGGATCATTGTATTTAAGGTGGAATGTACCTTTAAAAACATTTTCTGCACTATAGTTGAATTTGGTATCATATGCAATTTTATGATGTTGCTGCTATGAATCCGGCATTGATTTTGACATTTGTTGATCCGTTTTGTATAATTATATGACGTCGCAAACAACATCATCAGCGCGCGTTTTGACGGTCCGTAAATGCCCTCAAAATTGCGGTTTTTTAATGTCTGGATACCATATAGTTACGTAAAAATGTTGTTAAATAACTCGCATTCATTAGGTCGATGATATAAGTTTTGTTTGTGTGAAAAAAAATACCGTTTTTATCTCATATTTACGAAAATAATAGCAAAAAATTTCGTTTTTCAAATTTCGAGTTTTCAGCAAATTTTCACCGGGCCGATTTTTTCTAATTTGATTTTAAAGGTGAAAATTTGCTGAAAACTCGAAATTTGAAACTTTCATATGATACCAAATTCAAATATATTGAATAAATTTTTATTAAAGGTACATTCCACCTTAATGTCGTACGACGCGTCGTATCTTACGAACTGCAGCTAGATTTACGACGGTCTTTATGTAACGCGTTTGTCACATTCGTAAATTTTGTCGTAAATTGGGATCGCAGTTTACGATACGACCCGATCGTTAATTCTTAATGAAACGCAGCCGATGTCAATTATACTGCTATATAATGCCTATGAATTACTGTTACATAGCTAATTTCGCAAAACTTTTTGGACTAATCTTGAGATTTTATGATCTGTTGTCAGTGACTTTTTCATTGTAGTAACGATAGGTAACGTATTCTCTCGTACGTCACATGTGTAAACATATTACATCACCCCGGGGATTTCAATTGATGCAAATGTTTGCATTTTGATGCAAGCAAATTTGATTTTTTTCACTTTTGACCCCACCTCATTCTGAGCTTGGGGACATTTTGATGCAGGAGAATTAAGATAATGTGGTAAAAGTTTGCAAGAAAAAAGATAAATATTGTGTTTATTCCATTTAAAAACTATGTAAACATTAATTTGACCCAGAAACATAAATTAAAATGAAGTTAAAGCTAGTTTTAAATAATAAATTTTGATATTTGATAACACTTGATATTTTCACCCTGATACATTTTACATGGCCTTGCACATTTCAAGTCATATTTTTTTTAGAAGATCTCATGAGATACACTAAATATGGACTTTCATAAATACTACATTTAACATAAATGTTCAAATTATTCTGATAGAGACCTGTGTTTCATTAATAAAAACATCCATTTGTGTTTTAAATATCCCCTTTATGCTTTATTGCAACATTTGTAATTTTCCGCACAAATTTAAAATTAATTATTTTTTAAATTTTAAATATTAACATATTTATATCCATTTCTTATATTTGAAAAACAAAAATACAGATGGTGAATCATGAAATTGACAGTTTTGTCAATTCTACTACGGTCCCCACTTATAACCACTCTTAATCCATTCCTATTCCAATTCATTTACACTTCGATTGTATTCTAATTCTTTCGATCTTAATGGTGCACTCGAAACGATACTTTAACTCCGGTCCGTTTTTTTCCTCTTCATATTTTGATTGAACAATAGTTTAAAAGAATCAGTAGGAGCGGAAGAAGCGAGGTTTGAGCGCTACTATATAACCGAAAAACTATTAATAGCAGCAATCCGCTCCAATCCTGTTAAACCGTTTCGATGTTTCCGTTTCAAGCGATCAAAACGCTCGCAATCTCCTTCGCAGAGTTGTCGTTCCTTACACTCACTTTACATCTCTGCGAAAGGCTCAATGTCAAGATTTTTGACATAACTTGAAAGCCTTATTTTATACAGTCATAATTATGAATATGAAAGCTTGTTGTTAAACAAATGACAGATATCTTCACTATCTTTCGTTCCAACCAAAGAAACCTAAGCAATTGGTGAAATTTTTCTTTGTATTAAAGTAAAAGTAGTAGAAAGTATTCACAGCCTATAACAGAGGTGAATGTAAAGAGCCGATAGTGTAAGAGTGTGAGCACTTCGTTCCAATTCCATTTCGATTCTTATAATTCTATTCCGCTCAATATGTTTGTATTGATTTCAGATGACGTCATCGTGGAAACAAAATTACTAATTATCGTCGAATTATGTAGAATATTCAAATCATTTTGGATACTGTTAGAATACTTTTAACAGGATTAACAATTCGTAAATATATTTATTTCATTGTCACAATATCACGACAAACAGAAACAATTATTGTGTACTTCATGAGCGTTCAGAGACATTCTTATGCCACGCCTTTAATATGAGAAGTCCATTAACAAAAAGGATTGCTTGTCAATATTTTGATGCGTGTGTCGTTTAAAATTTGCTAATTTAAAATCTGTCAATTCATGAAAATGTTTTATTTTAGTTTCCTGTTCAATTGTTTTGATGATCGTATGACTTTTGACAATTTGTTTATTATACATGCATCTTCCAATACATTTTGTAAAACGAGCTTTCTAAGCGAATTTATAAAAAGACGCGTGCTAACGACACATGCAAAGATAGCATAAATGTCATTGCGAGGGACGTTTGTTAATGTGGTTAACCAAGGTTAGATCTGCCCTTCTTAATATTTGTCCCGAGGAATGTAAGTATTCACATGCAATTCGAGAACATGTTAGTTATATCACTCAAGTGTCATTATTATTATTATAGTGAATATTGCTTCATATAGATTATTTTGTTTATTTACTACAATGTAATAACGTTCAATACGAATAGATTTTTGTATCAATAACGTTCAATGAAAAAAGGTTCAATACAAATAACGGTGCCGATAGCGTTCAATATCAATTACGTTCAAAGCAATACCAATAACGTTCAAAACCAGTTTTGTTTAATACCAATAGCCTTCAAGAACAATAGTTTTAAATAAAAATACGTCAATACATTCAATTTCAAAACAAATAACTGTGTCAATAACGTTTACTACCATCAACGTTCAATTTCAATATCTTTCAATACAATGTCAATAACATACAAATACAATACAAATAACGCTTTATATCAATAGCGTTCAGTATTCATAACGTTTAACACAATACCAATAACGTTCAATACAATACCAACAACGTTCAATACCAATAACAATGATAACCGACAACTAAACGACGAAACTGACAACACAGATTTCACTAGGTTAGAAGGGTCATTTATCGTTGTTTGTAACCATGAAATACATGCATTGTATAAGTCCTATACTTAGGGTTGTCAACATGTAACCTTGTTCTGTCTAGCTTAATAAAATGCATCTTTAACGCGTTTTTATTTAATATGCTTGTCAGCACAAAGGTCGCACATATCAATCAAAATATTATAATATTATTAAAAATAATTATTCTAGATTTCATCATAAATTGTTCAGCTAGTCCCCCGCCCTCCTCCGATGTGGTTATATCACCAGGATTGATCAATCATAGTCCGCACTGATAGGTCGTTTATCAAACAGTCAAACAGGTATCATCAAAGTACCATTATTTGTCACATTTTTATCTCGGGAATTTTGATGCGTGTAAAAATGTTTATTAAAATCAACTCGTAACTGTTAAATATACGCCAAATAATTACGAAATGTTTTATTTAAGGAACTTCCGTCTTAATGAAATATTAAATCTGGTTGTTGCTGTATTTTTACACGAAGAAAAGCAATCTTGCACGAAAACGTGGTTCTGATCTTTATGTAGTTGTAAAATTTCATATGGTTAGAAAATAAGAACGGTAGTATTGTGTATTAAAACTTGTTTTTGTTCGTTCACACTACTGGGCAGAATACTTACTTTAAAATAAGCCGATGCAGGAAACGAAACGAATATGCCACGCTTAAAGTGGCTAGAAAACAACAAATGTACTCTTACATTACTTTTTGTGAGTACCCATAAAGTAGTTTATTCCTACCTCAAAAGCATGTTTAATCGATTATTTATGTGTTAATAAACATACATAATCTCTTTTTTTTAATCCGCGTTTATATATTCAAGCTTATTAGTGATATAAATTAAATTCGTAGCCTTTTCCTTTCATATTCATTTCTTCTTAATGTATTCTTACCAAAATTAAAAAAAAATCAATGACATATGGCCTGTTAGTACTTCATTGATACCTCATTTAAGGATACAATTATACATGAACGGATTCTTACGATGATACAAACATAATTGTCGTCAATTGATCAATTGGTAAATTCCCATTTATTGCGTACCTCATTATGTTAAGAATTTGCGACAACAAACCTATTTGTCGACTTAACGTGATAATTAAAGTGTTAAACGATTTTGTAAAATCATGTAATTTAATGCGAATGCGCAAAAACTAATGCAATTTAAATTTAATGTTTTAATAATTCAATTACTTTTCGCTTAGTTAATTTGTAGAAGCGATTTTGACATTGGGGCCGCGGAAAAGACGATTATGTCTGCTTAGCGATGATATGTTGATATAAAAAGTAACTTATTTAAGATTCATTTATAGTCATTATTTGAATATGTAAACCGCTTATGTTTTTTTTTCAAAATTACGTAAAATAATAGCATTTACTTTAAAGATGGGGATGAAGTACATCAAATAACCTGATGAAATTGTTAATTACATTGTCAATATCAAGCATATATAAAAAAACGTTCTTACACTCATTCAAAACAATCGCTTTGCAATCAATTGTTTTAATATTTAATATGTAAATATGTTAAATTATATAATTTTGGGATTTTGCAAAATTAAGCTAATTTACATTAAATTTAACCATATAACAAAAAACACATTTTTGGTATGTTTATATCGTGTTATAGTGTATTATCTTCCACGACATTTCACTTTTTTGTACTTTCATACGTTTCGTAAACATTAAGCTGTCTTCACCATTGTTACACATTCTTTTTCAATATTGTACATGTAGGCTATAAACATTGTTTAATGTTTTATGCTGAATAAACTTATGGTATGGTATGGTTTATGCTTACATGAACATGATAAATTTAAAGAAGATACAAATTCCAAAACGATCATAATGATCATTACTATTATCTCGGAAATAAATTCAACAACATAGTAACAATGTACAACTGTTAAATATTTGGCATAATATGGCCTGGCAGTTGACAATAATCATCAAAGTTCAAGTTTGATCAAAGTTCAATGTTAAGTCAATCAAGTGTTAATCCAATAATCAATCAATCAAATCAATAATCAATCAAATCGATAATCAATTATCATCAATCAAATCAATTATCAATCAAATCAATTACCAATTAAATGTCAATTAAATCAAATACCAATCAAACGTCAATAAAATCAATTATCAATAAAATAAACAATCCATCAAATGTTAATCAATCCAATTTTCATGGATTAAGTGTCAACAATTTTCTGCATTCATCAATATTGACTTGTAATCAACATCTCAATGTCGTAGTGACCAATTGTACAAAAAACGGAAACGAATTCATCTTATATCTGTTGGAGATTCCAAACAGTATATATGGAAATAAGTGCACAGACAATTATAACAAAATGTAATTTATCACTGAAGATAAGTTCAAATTTGAAGTTCATATTCTCATGGATTAAGTGTCCAAAATTTCTGCTTTTGCTTTCATCATAATTTGTATTATTATTATTAATATCAGTTCTTTCACGAACACAAACCGGTAAATTTTCCATGAACATGACGAAAAAGTATATTATGCACAGCATCAAACTTTCTATCGACTGTCTGACGTGGTGTGGTGTCGACCGCCTGACGTGATGGGGGTCAAAACACACAACAAGAACCGGAGAAACCAGATTGGCTTGATACGGGTGTCGCTGATTTTATTAATTGTCTATTTTCCATTTGCATGACGAAAAAGTCTATTATGCATAGCATATAACATTCTGCCGACCGCCTGTCGTGATGAGAGTTTTAACACACATCAAGAACCGGAGAAACAAGATTGGCTTGATACGGGTGTCGCTGATTTTGTGAATTGTCAAATTTTCCATGAACATGACGAAAAATCTATTATGCACAGCATCAAATATTCTGTCGACTGTCTGACGTGATGTGGTGTCGACAGCCTGACATGATGGGGGTCGTAACACAAAACAGGAACCGGAGAAACTAGATTGGCTCGATACAGGAAACGCCGATTTTGTGAATCTGAAAAATACAGAAAAAAAGGAGAGCAGACACGTTCACTCAAAAAATGAATTAAGGGTGGGTGGGTGGGTGTCGTTTTCGTTCCTAGGCTAGCTTACATGTGCTGATGACACGTCATCAAAAGATAACTCCAAATGTATTACCAAATCATTCATCATGATTTACGTCCCTTTGTTAAAGCATCAAAATTAATTTATTCCTTCTATAAATGGCATTATCGTCTATAGCCGATAATGCTTATTATTTACAATGACCATTTCATCAACCTAAAAATGACCAGTTTGGACAGGAAAAACTGAAAAGCCTACGTGCTTCCGTCCACAAAACGATACCCGTTTTAGAAGTGAGAAATTTTAAGACTTTTTATACGTTATTGGCTTTTGTACACAAAAAGGTCCCGTTCATACAAACGCGACGCTACGGACTGAGAAAGGATATATACGATGTGCGTAATAGGTGATTGGTCAACCCTTTCTCAAGCAAGGTTACCAAGAATTTTGGTCTTTATTCATTTATTTATTTATTTATTTATTTATTTATTTATTAATTATTATTATTATTATTATTATTATTATTACTCTTAAGTTACTAATTTAATAATGGTCAATATCAACTAAATTCATGCTTGCTTCGTGTGATTACTTTATAGAAGATGGAATAATTTAAAATAAAATAACGATTGCAATTCTCTTTACTTTCTTCTTATCATTTTTATTTTCTTATTCAAAACCTTAAAAGAAATTTCCCATCCAGACCTCACTTTTCTCTTTCTCCCTTTCTCCTTCTCCCACTCTCTCCCCGTGACCACCCAACCCGTGCTCTTCACTTGACCTTTCCCTCCACTCTTATCAAGCCTGTTGACATGCTATTTATATTTCGTATTATTTGAGCGCTCCGTAATACTTGGTTGTGTTTAAATGATCAAAACGCATATCTGTTTTGCTAATGCTGTTAACACTCGGAACATTAGCGTTAAATAAAAATAAATATAAACATAAACAATTAAATAAATAAAGGCCAAAAAAGTTTCGGCAAAATTGTTGAAATTAGATTAGTCTTCCGACAGATAATTTCAACGAAATCTTCAATTCATGTGTTCGCTGGCTTTCAAAGTTCCCTTGTCAATTTTTTCATAATAATGGCCATGCTAATCCATGTCTATGCTTGCACAAGTGGTATACACTCACCCAACTTTCTAAATGGTCATCAATTGCGTTTGTTGACAATGTATGCTAGTTTTTTTTTCTTCCCTATGTCAAGAGAGGTTGTAAAAATTGTTTTGTCTTAAAATTAATTATTCAATGTCTTTTGAATATTTATTGACTATTTTCGTAAATGAATCAAATACCATTTACTTACACCGCAGGGTCAAAATTAGAACATTCTTTAATTGAAAGGGAGGTTATTATAAAATAAGGTACTTTGAAGGGGATTTATATAAAAAGAGAGCTTCTTATTAATAAGGTTTAATGGTTTTCCTACTAACGACGGGTTCTTTTAAAACACAACAAACAATTAGAGCAATTTTCAAGTTGCTTGACCTTTAATTGCATAAAATGCATTTTATCAAAATTTAGGATAACTCTCGCTGAACTGTTTTAATTTCAATTATTACAAGATTAAAGCATAAGTTGAAGACTGTTGTTGGCATATGATCATAAATAAAGAGTGAATTCAATGTCTTTCTTATAAAAGAAAACGGACAAAAAGTGACCAATTAGCGAACTTTGGGTGAGTGTATGCTTGCACATGTGGTATAGTGCTCGAAGTGCCCTGTGGCACGCCTCTGTTGCATAATTCATGTCTATGCTTGCACATGTGGTATAGTGCTCAAAGTGTCCTGTGGCACGCCTCTCTCGCCTTAATTTGGTTCCCAGTGTGGGTCAATATCATTAACATGAAACGTTTTAAACAGTTGCAAAACATGATTTAAACAAATTACAGATGAATCTGACCGAGATTTCGTAATGGACGAAACAACATTCGCCTATTAATATGGTGCTTTGATTAACTTTTTTAAATATAAAGATGGATGTTTGTCAACTTTTGAACTGTTCTTTCGTCTTATACACAAGACAAATGGCTTTGTTTCATCATCAGACTTTTTGTGGTAAAGTTATTTTTAAAAAATCGACATAATTGCTATTCAACTCAAAATTTAATTGATCATCTGAATAGAATATCTAAGCGTGTAGGATTTGTTGACTAAGTCGAACTTTTAGCTTTCTTTTAAACTTTACGTTCCAGTCTGAACGGCATAATAATGAATGCTTGTACTATAGCAATTATATTAATTTTTTCAGCGTCAACCGCTGCAATATATCATGCGTTGAAAAGACATATTTTATCATTCTCTCCCATACGTTTTTAAAGTGCTTTTTTTTTAATTTATTCAATGAGTAAATGAAGACATGAATGAATCTTACTATTAACAATTGATATTCTTCACACATCAAAAATACATTTCTTTCAAAGACGAATAGCTTATTATATGCCCTAGCAATGCAAGATTTTCCTAAGTATTTTACTATTCTTTGAAGCATTTCACAAGATTGGTGTGTGGTAATCTTTCGACAAAGACATTTATTGTGATACCTTAAGTTGTTCTAGGTTAACCGTTCAAACTAAGACTTTCCAGAACTGATAGCAATGTTGTGTAGCTTCGTGAGTTGTATACTGTATTATCATATACACTGATACAGTTTACCGACACACAACTGTCAGAATGGCGTTATCTGTGATACGCAGGGTTTATATACTAAGACCTCCTGTTATTATTCTATTCTGTTTAGTTCCACCCATTGTGTTTTTTTTTCGTTTTAGGCAAGCCGATTCTTTAAGATTGGGGACATACGCCAGTGAATATGGAATGTTTTAAAAAAGAAAAAGAAATATAAAGTGGAATGTTCACATTCATATGCATGTATCTTATTCACCCTAACATATGGGTTCGATCAAAAGTTGTACTTATTACCTTAGTCTGTAGTGTTCGATATCCCTTAATCCGGAACAAGACGGCGTGCCCAATAATATTCATTTCATTTAACAATAACAATTATTTATTATTCACAGTAGGGCTGTGTGTGCAGTGTGCTGGCATTTGAAACAGTTTTCCCCATAAAAAAACAGTCAATGTTATCAGTTTATAATTGGTTTCCGGTGTGTGGTTTCCGGTGTTACATAATGACCAGCAATCGCTCAGTCGGCAAAGTCGGCGTAATGTGGCGTGGCGCTGTCGCTTTCCCGGCGTAGGCTAACTTACAGATTGAACGATATTTGATTGTTTTCAAGTAGGTATTAAAAACAGTTGGGTTGTTTAAAGTGTGTGAAGCCCGGGCTTCACGTCTTTTTTTAACAATTCAACTGTTTGTTCAAAACCAAATGAACACCATCACATATCAATTCAGTACACATACTTACACACATAAACACTCATTATACATATACATTTATATATTAAGATTTTTTAATGACTGTTGGAACAGCCCCGTTGACGTGAATAACAGCACACTTTTATTAGCAACAGGCAAAATGTGCGTTCTTGTCAACGATAACACGTCAAAACATTGTGCTCAATCAAATAAATTGTAAGCGGCTTTTACTGTAGCCATGCCCATTAAGCGTATCGTTACACTGCGTACCATCAGGCATTATGATTCGTTACAATGTACATGTATATGAATGCCACTTCAAAGTAGAAGATGAATTTGAGTTGTTAATAAAATTATTTAAAGTGTATGAACAGACCTGCACTATTTTAATATTTTTCGTGTTTTAAAGTTTCTTTTTCAGCTTTTACGAAGAATTGTATATTTATCGTTATTTTTTCCAACCAATGAATAATAACTTAAAAACTATTTAAAATATGAATACCACGTTCACATTTTTTTTCTAAGTGTGAATCTATCAATTTTAACGTAAACAACAGTTATTATATAAATCCTTACAATAATTTATCGATGCTAATTGTTGCTGTTTCGATATTAACGTAACATTGCGTTAAAAAAAACAATATTGTTTTTTTTAAACTGCTCTGCTCTTAAAAAAGTGAAATATGCATATCAGGAATGGCCACAAATAGCAGGAACAGCCTCCAATTTAATTTAAAATATATTGTAATAATTTTGTTTTGATCAGGGTTATGTTTATTTAAAAAGCAGAAACTTGAGCACTGATTTGTTTTGCTTCCGCTTAGGAAGTTTAGATTGATATGAATATTGTTTTTCAAATAATTACAACGATGTTACTTTTATTCGTAAATAATTTTTTAAAAACAAATTTGATTCATTATAATTACAACTCATACATGACATAAGATATTTATCAATGTAATTTGTGTAATTTTGATGTTATACAGTTGCTAGTTAAATCATCTTAATTGCGATTTCTGTACAATTTCCGTTTTTTGTTTACAACAGATCAATCCTTTTGCCGCATATTTCATCACTGCAAATTATATTTATGCCTTTAACAATTATTTTTTATAGAAATTTGTTTGTTTATTACAGTCTCGTCCAAATATAAGGTGTTTCAACCCAACCCCCACATATAAATGTAGAGACATGGTTGGAAGTAATTCAACACGGCAACTTGTGTATTACAAATGTGAGAGCATATCTTCACTGTTTTGTCAATAATCTTCACATCTGTTTTTATATGCTAGATACTTGGCTTTATGACTGGGTTCTTAAAACAAAATGATATTTGTCATTAATTGCACATCTGTTTATCATTCAGAAACTTTGGTGCTCACCTGATGTTATGACATCCATAATTATAAAAGAAAACGTTTAAGGGCTTACCACACTCCTCCCAACCACGTTCATCGATAAAAAGAACATTATCAAAATCTCAATAATCATGGCATAATGCCTTTCAATGAAACTTTACACAAATGAATAATACTAATGTATCTTTATTTTGCATACCGCAAGACACGTTAGAAAAGTAAAGAAAAAAAAGCTAGACCTAAAAATTCTTTAAATTCTTTTTATATAAATTCACAAAAACTAAGCGATACAAAACATAATTTTAAATTCCCACATGAGTGCAATGATACTGAAAAGAAAATGTTGTGTACTTTGTAAAAAATGTTCAACTACTAAAAGAGAAATAAGTGATTGTCATCCAATTACGCGACCAGGAAATTGAAGGTCAAACACACTTTTACTAATATCTCGTAAAGTTTACATGTGTAAGTCACGATGACACAATAAATTGTTGACAGTATCATATTACTTATGTGGGCATTTAAAATGATGTTTTGTGTTGTTTAGTTTTTGTGAATTTACGTAAATAGAAATTCAGGGAATTTTTAGATCTCGCTATTTTTCTTTACTGTTCTAACATGTCTTACCATATGCAAAATAAAGATATATTAATAACAAACAATTGTGCAAAGTTTCATTGAACGGCATTTTGCCATTATTGAGATTTTGATAATTTTCTTTTTATCGATGAACGTGATTGGGAGGAGTGTGGTAAGCCCTTAAAGCAGAGACATCGATGCCGTGAAATGATTCAGAATATTTTAATGAATTTTACTGAACACATTAATTCGAACTATGAACTATTCTATTTCTGTGTAAAAGTAACAATTATCATAAGAAAGTTGAAAAGATTTAAGACAAAAATGATATTCCATTTACAAAATGAAATGAGAAAAAAGTTGGTTTGCTTAAGTTATAAGTTATAAGTTATCTTTTACCTGACTTCATTTCCAAAGTACTTCTCAAAGAATTGTGTCATCTTTACAAACTCAAATCCGCTTATCGAGCAGGACGACCTTTTTTCAAAATTCAAAACAAAATAGCGGAAGAGAGCAAGCAATAGGTGACGTAAATTTTAGGCACGCGCCAAATAATCTTTTCAGAATAATATGATGGTAAAACGAACGGATGATAGAAAGTGCATTATAACATAACTTCACCTCCATAACATTGCAAAAAGTGAAATATGCATTTCACGACAATGCCACACATGAAAACACAGCACACCCACAAAATGGAATTCGAGAGAAAAGAGAGCTTGGAATTATCAAATGATCAATTAAAACGTGATTCCACAAAAAACTTTTCGAAAAAGGGAACCCGAATCGTTACCACCTTGGAACGATCATTGACAAAATCAGTTTTGCTAATTGGAATACACTACGGTGCATCAACCTCACAATTAGCCCAAAAGGTTATCATATGAACAAACTAGTACAAGTTGTCTTGGTTAATTAGCTGAAACCCACCCATTAACTGTAGTTGACAATTGCAGGCAGAGCACACGTAAACATTTACATGGTAAGGGACAAATCGAATTGTCAAGCATAAAAGTAGGTATTCATTGACTTTACTTAGACCAGAGCCTCTGGAGTCAAATTAGCAAAAACATGATGATAGAGAAACGGATCGAGCTTTTAGGTTCTTTTACACAATTTCACTATTAACTTTAATAAACTCTAAAATCCTTGCACCGTCGTGCAAACAAATATGAAAGCAATACGATCAACTGTAGATGGGTTAATCAACAAACATGCAGCGCGCTGTAGAATATCACGTTATTAATTTTTCTTTTTGAATTTATAGGTTGATTTTATGAATCATGTGGAGAAATTAACATTGGCTCTTATTTTCTTTAGTTAATGAATCAAATCTCCATACAAAAAACTGGATGAGAAATACGTTGTTGCAGTAATGATTTTTTTGAAATGCACTGGTATTTCTGAACTAAATCTGGATATCGGCAAATAAACCAGAAAAGGTTTTTCTTTATTTGTGGTACGATAACACTTTTTAAATCGTTTTCTGTAATCATGCAAAGATTACGTTCTTTCACATTGTTACAAGCTCAAGAAAAAAAAACGAACAAACTGTAAAATGTTCACACCCTGAGATATTGCACGCATAGCAGAAAAATGGAAAGTTACACTATTTAATCAAAATCGTATCATTTATCCTATACATGTATTTAAATAGTTTCAAAACGATTATGAATGGAAATATTAAGATAAAAAAGTGTGTGTTTTTTTCATTGTGTGCTTCGTTTAGCTTAAGTTCAACAGGATACATTTTGTTAAGATAATATGGAAAATTATTATTTTCTATATTAAACATATCTGCAAAGTAACTTGAGGTTTTGTTTAAAGTTGTTATAACGTCATGTGATGTTCTGAAGAAAGAGATAACATAAAGTGTCTTTCAGTATAAGCAGTATAAGCACGCATATGGATGCATATTACTCCTTATAAATAGAGGTTCCATATCTTGCATTTCTTTTATTAAATATTTCGGATGGTTTCAATATCCCAGCCATTATATTTTGTATATTGTTCAATCACCCCAAGGATATATTCCCTGCATTTTAAATTTTGCCTTTTGGCGTTGCAGGATTTTATTCTCGGATCCCCTGTCTAAATTCTATTCTGTTTAGTTCTGCCTTTTGTTTTCTCGTTTAGGGCAAACCCATTCTTTTATCTGGGGACTATACGTCGCTGAACATGGAATGGTATTAATCTGAAAACACCACATTGAAGGTTCCATGTTCGCCGTCATATGCATTCCATCGGTTGGGATGTATTAAAAGTGTACTGTTTATTGGAGTAAATATTGAGTTGCACTCAACCCGGGGCTAGGCAGCGTGGGCAGTAATATGCATTTCCATTACTGTCCATTGACAGGCTTAATTAAACCGAGCCTGCAATATTTTCATTTTTGTCGTGTCCAGTGGCTTTCAAAGTTCTCTTTTCATCTAATACATAAATAATTTCCGGTACAAAAAGAGTGCTACTTAATTGGGATTGACAACTCCATAAAAACTTTAATTTTTCTTAACAACGTTTTGTTTTTCTACAAGACTGGTGAGCTTGTTTCTTAAAGAAATTATAAAGGAGTGATGTGTACAATGTGGAAACATCATAAGTTGACAAAACGAACGCCTGAAAATGATTCGATTTAAGACAAAGGATAATTATTGAGTAAAAGAAAAGAAGATCTTAACACCTAATTACATGTAACCGATTTATCTTTTTTTTTAATTTTGTTGACAATTTTTCTTATAATATGGATATAAGATGAATCCAATGTCGGCAAATATTTCGGACAATGCCTACACAAAATTAGAACCATTAGGGCTCTTCTGCAAAATATAGTTATAATGCATAACATATACATTCAGAAATTTCATTCGTAAAAGCATGTTTATAGTTTTATTTGGTTAATTGTTGGCCAGAGTATGAGGGTTCAAGTTCATGTTTCTCGAATTTTTGTTTATCATTAAACCTTTAACATCATTGTGTAGAAAGGCCCATACTTTCAACGCGGAAGTGTTTGTTTTTGAGAACCTAAAGGGGAACTTAAATGAAAAGAGATTGAATAATCCCCCAGTACCACAAGTGGGTGGAGCCGACGACCAGGTACCATCTGCCTTGCATGCCAATAGGCGGGGTCCGTTCATGATTGTACCAACATCTATTGCATACTAGAACCGGTTGGGAACTTTTGAGGTCGGTGCCTTCTTGAACCTTATGGGGAACATGTCAGGTAGGTTCATCCTAGAGGAGAATGTTAGGATTTTGCACCCTAGAACTTGGTGGATAACTTGTGCTGTTCTTGTGTCCTAGAGTCCAATGGAGAACTTTTGATTTTTTGATTTTGCTCCCTAGAACTTGGTGGGTAACATGTGAGATCGGTGTACCCTAGAACTAGTCTTGGTAGGGAACTTGTAAGGTTGGTGCACCTTAGAACCAGGTGGGAACTTGTGAGGATAGTAAAACTTAATTCCTGGTGCAGAACTTGTGAGTTTAGTGCTCCCAAGAACATGGTGGGGAACTTGTGAGGTTGGTGCACCCTTATTTCTGGTGGGAAACGTGTGAGGTCGTTGCACCATAGAACCTTGTGGGGAACTTGTAAGGTTGTTGCACCCTAGAATCTGGTGGGAAATGTGTATTTGGTTCTCCCTAGAACCTGGAACTTGTAAGATGATTGAACCTTACCAAAGAAGCTTGAGGGGAACATGATGTTGATACATCTTAGAACATGGAGGTGGAACTTGTGGTGTTGGTGCACCCTAGAACATGGAGGTGAAACTTGTGGTGTTGGTGCACCCTAGAACATGGTTGGAAAACTTGTGAGGTCGGTGCCCACCAGAACCTGGTTGGGAACTTTTGAGATTGTTAATTGAACTTTTATCCGAAATATGTGATTTTTGAGTGAGCTGAAACAAGTTTACTGTGCATTTCAACTAGCTTCCGCAAGTGTTTGACTTTTTGGGCATATGAACAAAAACAACAAATACATAAGGTTTATAAAATCTATTTTATTTAATAGGTAACAAATGACAACTAAGTGTATTTTATCAATTGCCCTATGACCGAAAATGAAACTCTAGATGGAAATCTTATGAACTTAACAAGTATTTACTAGTTTATAACCATAAGTGTTAACAATAAAATAACTTTTATATATCCGACACATTTACAACCCCTAGTAAGATCACGTAGCTCACAAATACACATGTTTTCCAAAAACGGTGTTTCCATGAAATTAAAGATTTGATTTTTTTTAAAGTTTTGATTATATTGACTAGTTGTACTGAATATATTATGCAAAAGCATAAATGCCATTTACATTATGAACAAAGTGTAACGGTTAAGATATATGATTGTGTAGCTCCTGTGTAACAGTTTGTCTCCAGTGTAAAAAGCACATACACGATACAGTGATATGAGAAAATAAAACAAGAAGGAAACTAACAATGGCAATAATTTATATATTGAAACAAAAGAAATCTCAATGTAAATGAGTGATGAGTAAATAAACTAAACTCCTTTGAATTGATACGAAATACTAGCGAAAGTAATCATTGCCATAGAAACGTGATCCCATTGCCATTGTGACGGAATGTGTTTTGTTTTTATTCTACAAAGCAGAAAAACCCGGCTCCTCGCGATAAATATTGGTTGTCTTGGAAACCAGACTCTTGATCAATTCTTTACCATTCTGAAAAAAAGAAGAAAATGCAATATAGAATAGTTAAATGATGTAAACATATCAAAATCTGATTGAATTTTAGCAAAATCTGTTTCAAAATAACTTGAGGAGGTGCATGGATTTGGAAGCATAACTAAAGAGTTTCAAAGATATATTAAAAATTAACAACGAAAGGAATAAGATTTTAAAAATTGGTCTTGCATTTGCTGAGATTTGCAATATTATTATAATTATTAATATAGTATTAAATATTGATCAAACTGTCGGTTTGTAGCCATTTCCAGTTGACCTATGACATCATCAATTTATATTAAGAATATTTTTTGTCATTAAAGGTTCTATTAAAGAATAAATTGCTAATAGAAATTCACAGGAAAATAACTAAAATTACATTATGTTGAACATTTATAGTTATTACATGACAGTTTTACACATATTCATATATATTTTAGTTGCCCGATATTAGCTTAAACCTTCTTTAAATCAAAATTGAAAAAGTATTGTTAAAGTTTTAGCACTTCTAACATAAACTCTTATACTTACAATACCCTGCGTAGCCTACAAGCAAACAAAGAAACGTTTTGAGTGACCCAGGAGCAGGCAAAGCCTTTCATATTGAGTTTTTGTAAACAAGCAGTTTTTGGCAGAGTGCTGCCTACAAATCTTTGATATGATTTCTTAACAGCATATGCCGTCGGCCGGTGCAATAATACGCACGGAGACAATGGTCGGCCAAAGATAAAAAAACCTCCCGTCTCATTAACCTCATATTCAAAACTGTTTAAAAACGTTTTTTTCTAGCAGAAATTTAAATCACAGTTAACTATTCTACACTTGGGTTGATTGCTAAACAACTATTCTAGATGAGGAAGAGTATTTTGTTTCTACGCAGGAACTGGTTTTGTTTGTTAGCAGGGACCTATTCTATATTGTTAAAAGGGTATTATAAACAAGGAACTATTCTATATTTAGGAAAATGTTGAGAATGCGATTGGGTGTTAGCATGGAAATGTTCTAGATTATGGCATAAAATGGGGAGTTTGTAAGCAGGGTGGCAATTCTAGATGTTGGAAACAATTAAGTGAGTAAACAGGGAACTATTCTTTATTGTGAGCAGGCTAGATATGTATGTAGTGAACCACTATGAAAAGTGTTTAAGAAACCAATTGGCTTGTTAGGAGACAACGATTTTATATTTTTGGAAAACTGGTTGGGTTGTTTGATAGCAGTAAACTATTATATATTTCGAATTGGTACATAAGTACATAACTAAAAGTATAAACTCAAAACAGAAGATTGTAAGCAGGGAACTAACGAGGCTGGTGAACATGCATAGATGAGTTTGGTTTGGTAATTTTTGGGTAGGCATGCAAGCAGTGAACTATTGGGGTCGGTTTGTAAGCAGGGAAATATTTAAAAAAAATAAGGAAAGGTTATGAACTACGCTAGCGTTTGGAAATCGGGTAGACCTTTAAAACTTACTCCCCATCATATGGCCTTGTAAAAAAAACACACATTTTGTAAGATATATACGCAATCTAACAAACAATCAATGCGTGTTGAACAGATTTATGACAAAGGAGCAGGTTCACGAAGGCCTAATATTGGCCTGAAAATATTAAAAATTTTAAGTTTTGTTACATATCACAAATTTTAATGCCTTTGAATACATAAAATGTTGTATTATAGTTTTATATCAAACACTGTTAATGCAGTTGGATAACGGATCTTCAAAATTGCTTAAAATGAGAAAAATATGTATAAATTAATATTTTTTTTTCCATTTTCAGAGCAGATTTTAAATAGATTTCAATATGGGCACACTTCTCGGCCAAAACAAAGTTTTGACCATGAATTCAGCATGTGTTACTACAAATAAAATTCATTAAATTATTTTGGTCGAGGCCTGTGCCAAATATAAAAATCACCAAAACATGTTGAAAATTTAACAGAAATATGCATATTTTGCAACATGTTCATATTTTAGAACACATTTGACACACTTAATTTTTCATTTCGTTAATAAGTTTGTCTTCCTTTACAATCTGTCCAAGGAAACAACCATTATAGATTATAAAAAGCTAACATTCTGCGATGTAAATGCCATTTGCTGATGGGTGGGTTGGAGTTATTTCACCAAGACAATTTGTACTTGTTTTGTGATACGAGAACCTGTTGGGGCAAGTGTGAGGTTGGTGCACCCTAGAACCTGGTTTAAACCCCCAGTGGCAATTTGTTTTGCCACTGACCGTTCCAAGGCGGTATCCCCAAAGGTTCTCTTGTTTATTAATTGTTTGTGGCGTCCTATTTGAATTGACATACATATATAAAACATGCGCTCTCTCTATCTTCCTCTCTTCTTTTTCGCTGCGTGGGGAGGCTGTGTTTTTTGAGTGTGGCGATTCCTGATATGCATATGTTGCTTTTTTTGAAATTTTTAGATATTCTAGGCCACTTTTTTGCCTTCGTGAATCTACACCTTTAAGTTAAACATGCTGGTATTCAGCAGACGTGATACCTTACAGTTAGAAAGATTCATCAATCGTCATTGGTTTATTTAAGGAATGATTCTTATTTTGGTGCGGTTCATGCAGATTGGACGTGCACGCGAGAGCTGGCAAATCCATAAAGCGCGCTAGCGCTTTATGGTAAATTTGCCAGCTCTCGCGTGCACGTCCAATCTGCATGAACCGCACCAAAATAAGAATCATTACTTATATTTACATTTTATTCATTTTTTTCTTTAAATAAACTTAAGTCGAACGCTTTCAAAAATTAGTATTAAGTGAAAAGGGGGAGTAATACGTGGGAGTTTTCAAAAGTAACAGCCATGACGTTACTGACGTCATTACGGGTCATGCGGTTCATGCAAAATGAACCGAATTTTTTTAAACGAAGAAATCAATAGGAATGTAAATATTTAAAGATTGCTATTACTCTTAAATGTTTTAATAGGAAAATTAGATGTAAATGTCTCACCTTTTTTCTGTGGTACGGGAACTGGGTAGGGAACCTTGACTGGTACCCCAACCTTGTGTACAACCGGTACTGGTACAGGGTGCTTAACGGGAACCTGTTATAATAGGAGAACATTTAAAAATTAAATTAAATGAGAGTGTAATGACAGGTTAACTGACACAACGTTCTATATGGGAAAATTTATCAACAATTACAAATCTGAATATCTTAAATTCTATGAAAAGGGAAATACTCATCGTCTTCTACATTCATATTGTGCATAAACAACATTCTTTAAAATGAAAAGATAAAAACACAGATAAAATCTATTTCGCGGCCTTGATTTGATCGAGTTGGATTGTTCGTGAACAGTTGCACTTTTCTTTTCTTTACCAATCTGGGCAAACAAAAGTCATGCAAAAGACAAACATTTAAAAAGGGAAATACCAAAAGTCAGCGGTAACAACTTCTACTCAATGCTGGTCAATCAAAATGGATGAATAGATGAATGCCCACAACAATTAAGTAATGGCTCTGTAAATAATCGATGTTATGCAAACCAATTACAAAATTAAGAAAGAACATTGGGAAAATGTGGGTTGAAATCGTTAGACGTAAAATTCATTTCCTATTGAAATCAAAGCATTAATGACCTCAATGACACACATAAAGATTTCGAGTAAGTGCTACGTCAATGACACACCTATAGATTCCATGTAAGTGTGAGGTCAATGGCACACATATAGATTCCATGTAAGTTGAGGTCAATTGTACACATATAGATTCCATGTAAGTACCTAAACGACAAACGTGAGTTTGGTTCAAAGAAAGATTTCGTGTCATGATTGGTCATAAAGGTGTGTGACACGTGACAGTAATGATGTTTTCGTGACATGCATGCCATTAAACTAGTTAACAATCATACTTGACCCGTAAGTCTGTCTATAATTCAGGTGTGTTGTACATCAATACTAAAGTACATTCTAAAGATATAAAGCTAAGGGTTTGAAATTTGACAAGAATAGCAATAAAGTAAACGTGTTACGTTCCAGACGTCTTGGTATTCTAGGGCGTTCATTCAAAACTGATTAGTGGCGCACTTTTTTAAATCTATTTTCCGGCACAATTTGTCAGTATCGTTCAACATGTGATTTATGAGGCAGGTTGCTCGTTAAATGCTAACTATGTCGCACATGTAATGATGGATAATAATGAAGTTTCTGTCTGTAAATGTAATTCTTAAAGAATGTTATTACCACAATCTATTTTATACTGAATTTGAAACTAAAAATGTGGTAGTACTGTTCAATAAACATAAACCTGATCTGCTAATGACAATAATAATAATCAACAACAACAACAACAACATTTTATTAGCAACACAGAATAGTCACCATTGGCTAATGGAATGAACGGAACGATATGTGCAACGATTTCAGTTTGATGTATTTATGTTTTGACAATTTCTTGATAGGCCTCGTCATGATGACAAATATCGATATCAAAACGTTCGGTAATTTTAATTAATAAGTACCTTAAAGGAATGGTATGTTGATTAAGAAGAGGAAACCACAATCTGGACAATTTGTGTTCGAAACCCACCTCAGACTTAAATATTCTGTTATTTCGAGTTATCGTGTACAGGATATTTCGAAACAAGTATTAGCCCATCTTGAATGAATACGTTTCAAATATAACAATGTAAAGAGATCTTCTTATATCTTACTTAAACCCATGGTTAATTATCTAACTGAATATGTTGTGATAGTCAACTGACATCAAATACCAAAATCAATGTAATATTCAAATTAATGTAAACTGTCAATGTTGACAATGAATATCAAATTCTACTGCTTTTTAATATGTTAAAATTCAATGTCAATTATAGACTAAAAAATTATTGTCAACATATGACATAGGACAGTATTTGAATATCTGAGTAATGTCAACCTATGTTATTTACAACATTTAATGCCAGCTGACGAAAAACAATGTTATGTAGTTTTGGGGGACACGATAAGTGTACACCGAAGCATATAGTGGAACGGCCAATATCCAAATAAAGGGGAACATTCTACAAGCAATTAAGAAGGTTAACAGGCTTATAAAGAAACTACACCTGGTGTCAGATTGTGACAAGATAAAGAATGAAAATACTTACTTTGACCTCAACAGGTACTGGCACTTTGTGTGGCACGGGCACTGGTACCTTCACTGCAACAGCAAAATGAAACATACACTCACCCAAAGTTCTAATTGGTCATCAATTGTATATGTTTACAATGTATGCTAGTTTTGTTTTTTCCCTACGTCAAGAGAGGTTGTGGAAAGAACTGGTTTGTGTTGAAATCAATTGTCTAATGTCTTTTTAATCTTTATTAATTGTTTTCTTAAATGAATCCAATACCATTTACTTACACCGCAGAGTCAAAATTAGAACAGTCTTTTATTGAAAGGGAGGACATTTTAAAATTGAATACTTTGAAAGGGGTTTATTTAAACAAATGTGCTGTTGGTTATTCATGTTTTCTGTTTTTCCTACTAATGAGGGGGTCCTATTACAATAAAACAACGAACTGAGAGCAAATTTCTGTTTGCTTGACCTTTTTATGCAAGAAATGTATTTTAAGCAAAATGAAGAATAACTCTCGCCAAACTGTTCCAAAGTCAATTATTACAAGATTAAAGCTTCAGTTGAAGACTGTTTTGGCATATGATCATAAATAAAGAGTGAATTGAATGTATTTCTAATAAAAATATGGACAAAAAGTGACCAAATAGAACTTTGGGTGAGTGTATGCTGCGTGTATGACTACAAAATGAACCAAAGTCTTGTAGTATAATTGTATTTTTTAGAATTTGTCGGCATAATAAATGATAACATGACTATTTCAACGGCATCCATCTTTATAACAAAAATACTAATTGCCTTAGACGCGTGTTTTTCTTTTGATTTGAACCACTATTTATCAAGAAAATGATCAATTATAATACATATCTAAATATGTCATTATAAAAATAAACGTTATTGCATCAGTTTTGACGACAACGATTTTTATAAATATTAATGCTCGTTAATTGCCTGAATGATAAAACGAATTAATTATCGTGCTAAATTATGTTTTGTTCTAAAGCTAATTTCAACATATTAAGTTCGATACGCAATGTTAGTTGATCAAAATTTAAACGAACCGGATGAATGTCAGCTATCAACTTATTCACTCATCAATATTGAGTTTTCAATTAAAATAAACCGTAATTTCTTTTTATATGGCGTTCTTAAAAATTTATCATTCATGTTGTCATCAAAATGCCCTGCCAGTAACACTTGAAAGTGGAGTGGCAGTATCCATAAATAGTCAGAAAGATAAATATACATTTATTCTTTAGATAACAACCATATTCTGCTAAAAGTTCAACCTACCGAAAGACGTTAATTGACGCCACACGTCAAAACATTGTGCAACGTCAAATAAACTATGAACGGCTCTACTGTAGCCACGCCTTTTAAAATAATACGTCACACGGTAAAACTTCAGAAAAACTGAAGAGATATTCAAAAATAGCGAAATATAACCATTAACGTCAAACGGAATTCGCAAAAAAATAGTAGACCATTACCTTTAACCTCCACTGGAACAGCAACTGGTGTTTTCACTGGTACTGGAAATGGGTGTTTCACTGGAACAGCTACCTTCTGTACAACTGGGAATGGCTTAGGAACTGGCACTGTAAGTTCAAACAGAGTCAGCTGAATTCTAATGCGTAGTTCTCATTGAAAGTTATCAAGAACTTTATCCGACGAAATTTAATAACTGCATATACTGATTTCAATGTTTTGAAAAATGATAATAGTACTTAACATTCTGTGTGAGGTTGGTGCACCCTAGAACCTGTTTTAAATCCCCCAGTGGCAATTTGTTTTGCCACTGACCGTTCAAAGGCGATAACCTCAATGGTTCTCTTTTTAGTTTATTGCTTATGGCGTATTATTTGAAATGACATACTTATAACAAACATTCTCTCTCCTCTCTATTTTCGGCTGCATGGGGAGGCTGTGTTTTGTGAGTGTGGCGATTCCTGATATGCATATTTCACTTTTTATTTCATAATGCTATTTGAATTATAAATAACCGAAATATGGCAAAGATTGCAAACATAAATGACACATATATGGGTGTTACCTGGCACCTTGACGGGTACTGGTACAGGCTGGTGCTTGACGATGTGTACTGGTACTGGTACCTTGCGTTCTACGTGCACTGGTACTGGAACATGGACGGGTACTGGGACCTTCCTGTTAATACAATCAGAAAATTATAAAGCTGGATAAAATGAAATGAGACGAATCGGTAAAAACAGAATAGACTAGACTAGACCAGAATAGAATGAAATAGAATGGAATAGAATAGAATAGAATGTAATAGAATAGAATTGACCAGACAATAGAACAGAACAGTTAAAATTCAATTGTGTTCTTAATATAAAAACTATCAATAACAAACAAACGTATAAATTCAAAATTAAATATTGAAACTTTAAATAAGAAAATTGTTCGGAGCTTTCAAATAATTTATCAAACTTACCTGTCAACAACAACTGGAACTGGTTTAGCTACTGGTACCTTGACTGGGACAGGGTATGGCTGTTTAACTGGAACTGGCACGTGCACTGGGTCTAAAAATAGATGTGCGAGAATGAGGCATGGATACCGTTAACTATTGTTTAAGAAATGCAGCCCCAAAAAATTATCAAGTATTTTTTACTGTACTGATTTTAAAATATATCATTTAATGTTCCTGTATTTACATTAATGCTATTGTCTTTTGAATCAAAAATGTTTTCATGTGTTGATGAGGTCACGCAAATGAAGGTATTTAAGCTACGCAGAAATGGATTAGTTACTTTTTTCAATTCTTACTTATCAATTCTTGTAGTAGCAGACTTTGTAGTTTGAAAAGAATGTAACTTACATGGTTTGTGTACTGGAACAGGTTGTGGGACTGGTACAGGGACCTTTCTCTCAACCAAAACCGGTTTAGGTACTGGCACTGGAACTGGCACCTTCTGTTTGTGAACAACGTGAACTGGCTTGGGAACAGGTACTGGCACTGAAATATAAATATCCCGTGATCAGTGAGCAGATACTCTTCCAGGGCTTTTTCAGGGGTTTTTGGAAAAAAGGCCCCTGCTCAAATTGGGAATTTTACATGGTATACAGTGGTTTTACACATGTTGCATATATGAATTCAAGAAATGTAGGTTTCACAGAATCACTGATCAAAAGTAAACAAACTAATTATGTAATTTGAAAAGTCCATTTATTACATATATGAATTCTTTTTTTTTTTTTTCTATTTCATAGGCAAAAAAAGATATTTCTGTTCAAATGGGATGTTTGTTGATGCTTGAAATCGGGAAATGTTTTCTTGAAATTGGGAAATATGGTCCATATTTGGCATTGGGAATGGGGCCCATAATCGGCCCGGTGAGACCAGATTAAAAAGCTCTGTCTTCACGTGACTATAAGAAAATGGGTATATGTTACAAAATATTAAAGTAGGCTTCTTAATATCGAGGTCATGTTTTCTCACATATGCTCTGAATGCACACATGATGTATCTATACACTCACCCAAAGTTCTAATTGGTCACTTTTTGTCGGTATTTGTTTTATTAGAAAGACATTGAATTAACTCTTTATTTATGATCATATGCCAACAACAGTCTTCAACTTAAACTTTAATCTTGTAATAATTGAATTGGGAACAGTCTGGCGAGAGTTATCCTTAATTTTGCTAAAAATGCATTTCTTGCATAAAAAGGTCAAGCAAACAGAAATTTGCTCTAAATTTTTTGTTTTGTTTTAATAAGACCCCTCATTAGTAGGGAAAACATAAAATGTTATTAATCAACAGCACATTTGTTTAAATAAATCACCATCAAAGTTTCCAATTTTAAAATTACCTCCCTTTCAATTAAAGACTGTTCTAATTTTGACCCTGTGGTGTAAGTAAATGTTATTTGATTCATTTAAGAAAACAATCAATAAAGATTAAAAAGACATTTGATAATTGATTTCAAGACAAAACAGTTCTTTCTACAACCTTTTTTTGACGTATGGAAGAAACGAAACTAGCAAACATTGTAAACATATACAATTGCTGACCAATTAGAACTTTGGTTGAGTGTATATCATAGTAAATTAAATCGCTTATGTGATCACATCTTTATGAATTGGGGCGCTCTCGGGAAAAGGTACCTTCGGACAGTTGACGTCAATTATTGAAATGACGTCGTAAATTTGAGCAGACGACATTCATTATTATGCATTTCGCGGTAAAAATACCATTTTATTGACAAAATTTGCGAAAAATCACATTTTCGTTATGAGAAAATAATAGATTGTTGTAAGTTATTTCTAAATATAGTAACAACTAAAATGTCACAAAATATGACCGAATGTACCTTTTCCCGTGGCGAGCTCCAATTGTGAATACAACCTACCTTTGACAGGAACATGGACTGGCACGTGTTTCACCACTGGCACTGGGTAGGGCTTTGGTACGTGCACTGGTACTGCAATTATAAATTCCCCAAAATTACAGGTAAAACAAACATCTAACGTTCAAACAGCATAGGCACAAGAAATTACTGCAATAATAAATACCAAAGAAATTACAGGTAAAACAAACATCTAACGTTCAAACAGCATAGGAACAAGAAATTACTGCAATTATAAATACTAAGAAGTTACAGGTAAAGCAAACATCTAACGTTCAAACAGCATAGGAACAAGAAATTACTGCAATTATAAATACAAAGAATTTTCAAGTAAAGCAAACATCTAACGTTCAAACAGCAGAGGAACAAGAAATTACTGCAATTATAACTACAAAGAAATTACAGGTTAAACAAACATCTAACGTTCAAACAGCATAGGCACAAGAAATTACTGCAATAATCAATACCAAAGAAATTACAGGTAAAGCAAACATCTAACGTTCAAACAGCATAGGAACAAGAAATTACTGCAATTATAAATACTAAGAAGTTACAGGTAACGCAAACATCTACCGTTCAAACAGCATAGGAACAAGAAATTACTGCAATTATAAATACAAAGAATTTACAAGTAAAGCAAACATCTAACGTTCAAACAGCAGAGGAACAAGAAATTACTGCAATTATAAATACAAAGAAATTACAGGTTAAACAAACATCTAACGTTCAAACAGCATAGGCACAAGAAATTACTGCAATTATAAATACAAAGAAATTACAGGTAAAGCAAACATCTAACGTTCAAACAGCATAGGCACAAGAAAACCTGAGTTTCGTCGCCTCCAATGCCATGCGTATCATTTAACCTTGTTTCAGCATTTACTGGCTTAATCTGTATTATAAAACGCGTGATTTTGAAAAGCGAAATATATGGACACGTATACATACGAGCCATGTTCAAAACAAGAGCCAATTTATACAAAGAAAACTTTACATTTCCGCTCATCTACCACTTTTTTATTCTACACGGGCCGAAAATCTTTAAGGATTCAACAAAGACTTGAAAACTCGCTTTCTTTAAATTGAGCACACGTGTGCAATGGAATTGACGTTAACTTGTCTTCTTTTAACCCATCTTGAAAGATCTGTTATATTCCAAAATGACACGGTCTTTATACCGGAAGTGCATATTAACGTACCGTGAACTGGAACTGGTACAGGTACTTTCTTCTCAACCGGAACCGGAACTGGTTTAGGTACCGGAACTGGTATTTTCCTTTCTACAGTGTGAACCACTGGTACAGGCACTTTCTGGACAACAGGGTCTGAAAGAACAAGTGTATATTTATATCTGCTCTTACATAATGTAACTCTATCACAATGGTACACTGCAATGTACTGTACTGTACTGCTTTATAATATCATTGCATCAACTTTTGTACAACGGTAATGTACTGTACTGGTTACACTTTTTAGTTTATTTTTAATAACGCGAAAGTTCGATCTGAAACAAAATAATGACCAAAAGTTTTTTTAGGTCTCACCATGAGTGTGTTTTTTTTTTAATTTTTAGAGAGTTATGTTTTACTAATTTACTATGCTAAACTGTTAAGCTATTTTATAAAGAAATTATTACATTCAACTTATGTTTCTTTACTGCGGTGGAGTGAAAGGATATTGACTTACATGGTTTTGGGACCGCTACCTTCCTGATAACCTCGACTGGCACGTGCTTTACAACAGGTACCTGAACGTATTGTACAACTGGGTCTGTAAGAGATCAAACAGTATTATCTTTCAGAGCTCATGACGTCACTGTATCTTTCAGAGCTCATTACGTCACTGTATCCTTCAGAGATCATTACGTCACTGTATCTTTCAGAGCTCATAACGTCACTGTATCTTTCAGAGCTCATTACGTCACTGTATCTTTCAGAGCTCATTACGTCACTGCTAACGTCACATGCTGTAACGTTTTCGGTCATTGAAAAAACGTACGTAATAGATGAAAGGGGATGAAAGGGGAACTTTGAAAGCCATCGAACACGACAAATATGAAAATATCGCAGGCTCGGTTTGATTGAGCAATATCCAAATCTATATTGGCTGGAAAATTGAAACCACCCATCTCAAAACTGACTGAAATATTGAAATAAAGGTAATTTTAGAAGTACTATTAACATAGTACATAAGTATCGAGCTCAACGACCTTCAAAGGACGTAATTGATAACAGCACAAATTGAATGTACGGGGGGACTTTTTACAACCGCCACACGGCACAAACAACGCTACTGATATAAATGAAGATATAAATATCGCTTTGAAACAGTTCATGATGTCGTGTTGTATACTATGCACTAGAAAACCTAAATTCAAAGCTATAATTGATTTTGCGTTTATTAACTTATAAATATAATAATAATAAACAGATATCACCGTGTAATTTCTTGGGGAATGTTATGATACTAATTTAATTTCTCGGACTTGAGGGCATCAAACAAGAAAAATAAAGGTATAAATCAGTCAGCCAGCGACGCACGATTCTTCCTTTTATGTTTTAGACAATGTCGCAGCCTGATTATAATGTTCCCGATTCATCATGTTGTATAAGAAGCTTATCATATTTCAAAAGCAACATAATAAAGCAAGTTCATAGAAATCAATCATGTTTTTAATAATTTATAATTTGTAGGCCCGCCCAGCATAGAACACCGTGAGCACGTGACTGTTTGAAAGATAATATGGACATGTAACAATGCTATTTATGTTTACTCTTATTAAAAAGTGTATTTCCTTGTTTTAATCGCAAACGAATTAAATATTATTAAATACGAACGAAATGCGGTATTTTTGTTGATTGTTTAATTAATTAACTGGCGCTTTCCGTAACGTATATGCAGTTAAAGAGTATGTTACATTTACACATGACGCACTTGTGAAAAAAAACTACAAGAAATGTCAGATATCTATCTATATTGGCGTGTCCTACCAAACCTAAGACAAAAATGTACTTTAATTAAACGGTCGCTCACTTCACGTTATTTTTGTTATTTCAACAGTAATTTAATATCGATATCCAGCCTTACAAATACTAAATAACTATTTATTATCAGCCTTGTAACTTGTTTACTGCATGGCATAATAAAGCAGTGGCATTTCAAATAAGCGGGCCAATATCTATATGACATCCTGGCCCGGGACTGAAGAGTCGTAGAGATATAAACCCCGCATTTTAAGCAATTTGATAGGCCTTCGGACAAATAACAGGGCCAATATAAAACCCCTTATTTATTAACATATAATATTATAGGAAAACAAGTACTCACAAGGCTTGGGAACTGGAACATCTGTAAGAAAAATAAAAGAAAGACTTAGGATTAACAAAATTATGTAGCTGCAGCTTAAGCCGCCATGTTTTTAACACTTTGTAGATGTTATATTACTTTCTATCTATCTGCTTTATCGAGTCACGTGTGAGGGCTTTAACAAAGGAACAATCTGGAATCAGTGGAACTCATTTTAAACAAACGACATTAATTAAATGTACATATATAGTATATATATGGCATCTTGGGTTCTCATTTTTGTTAATTGTAAGTGGTGTCTCTTTTGAAACTGATCATTTTATTAACCATGCTCTCTCCCTCTCTTCTTCTTGACTGTGTGGGGAGTCTTTTCTTCTGAATGTGGCGATTCCTGATATGCATATTTCACCTTTTTTTTCAATAAAATACCATAAAAAAAGATTATTTCTTGTTATTTTAACATTTCTTCACTGTTTTACTCGAATTAAATTTATTGGAGTATAGAATAATACTCCTTAGTATTCTACAAATATGTGTTTTTAAACAAGAAAAAATTAAAACTAAAAACAGTTTCTTTTAGTGGTATAGTAATTGCATATAAGTTCGTTTATGCCAACTTTGACTATAAAATGTTCTACTTACGAACTGGAACAGGAACTGTAAAAGAAAAAAGTTATGATGTGAGATGTGGGGTTCAGACACAGTTTAATCAGCTAAAGGTACATGCCTGGCGTGTTGTGCTTTTACTGGAATCAGATTTGTCAGATTTGAATCACTCAAACATCTTCAAGTGTTTATTCTGTATTATTCTATTAATGTTTTAAATAATTATGTAAAATCTGGTATTTAATTAAAATGCTAGTCTGAGAAGATATCTACAACATGTGGCTCTTCACAAAGAACTATCTTCTTCTCACGAACGTTGTGCAAATACTACAATTTTTATGTTTAAAAGCATCACTAATTAGCTTATTAATTTCAGCTAGAAGTACTTATGTGTGTTTATTGTTAATAAATATATACACAGACAAATAATGCAAACGTTTTTACAAATTAAAAGCTTAAACATAACGCAAACATAAAACCATCGAGAATATAACACTAAGCTGACAGATAAATGTGCACAGTTTTATATGAACACAAAGGTGGATTCTGAAAACACCAGCAACACATCCAGCAAAGAAAAACGAGGTCCTTTACGGTTTCGGTAATGTAGATTTTTGGTGCTCATTCGCGTACTGTACTCGCGTAAGTTGTATATGGGGCGCCTGGATACTCTACTTAATTTGGCCACATACATACCTTTCTTTTCTATAACTTTAGTAGTATGTGTATGTTTATGAACTTGCCCATATCCTCCGTAATCTCCACCGTAATTAGTGCCTGCAAGAAGTGCCAACAAGTCAACAAGCGTGAACAAACATACAGTGCATAGCAACAGGGAACATTGAAACACAATACACAACCTTTGTACCACGAAGTCTGTTATTATGTTATTGAACTTGTTGTTACATCGTCGGATACCCACGCTCGACTATTCTGTTTTACTAAGTGCGATGAATGGAGAGTTACAGAATGGATCGGTCCTGGGTGTCCGGCGATGGGTTCTTACTAAGTTCTTACTAACAATGAAATATTTTGTCAACTTCTGCATGAGTTTTGTGAAAAAGCTGACATTTTTTCATAAACATTACGTTACGTTTTAAGCTTCAATTTATTAAATGTTTTGTTAACAGTTTCGCGGTACAATCAGATTTTCAGACAGCTATATAGTCCGTTTAGAAAGTGGTCCGAGTATAAAATGACAAACTCTGAAGGAAATATTTCCCTTTTTGTTGAATACTATTCCAGTGTATCAGAAAGTTTATCACATGTTGAAAATAAAACTGCAATTTAAATTCTGAAATCTGAATCCGAAGCCAATGCTTTCTTATAATATAAATTTTTATTTTAAATGCATTTTTGGGAAATATTTCATGCACACCTAATATTTTAGAAGATATTTTTAAATTAAATAGAAATACCTTCAAACAAACATTTAATTCAAATTTTACAAAAAGCACATAAAACACCGAGTAACAAATAAAAATTCGATTTGGTCGATATAAATTTATAAACATTTAGTAATCAGTGATTGCATACATGTATATGCTGCTTTTCAAAATTAAGAAATGCTGACAACTTACAAAATCGAATGCATAACAACATGCAATAATAATAAATTTAAGATATTTCGGCAATACAACACATTTATGATAAGTTCTCGACAATATATCATGTTGGACGAAATAAATTGTAGAACATATCTACAAGCATGGAGTATCGCTGTAATAAAATCCTTGTACAATGACAATTATCGGGAGCGAAGCCGAGCGTGTTTGCATGTACGACTTGAAAAAAAAGCTAAAGGTCACGTGAAAAAAGCACCACCTGTCGGAGTAAATTCGAACAGATAAATCAAAATGACTGAGTTAACTCGGATAATTTTTATACAAAAGCCCCTCACATAACCCACTTCCGACAGAAGTCTTGTCCAAGTGTTAGTTATTATGTAAAATCACATTAATTGCATGTTTATCAATTAGTTATTGATCCATATTAATATTTTGACATGATCAAAACATCTAATTTGCATGTACGTCAGGGCAAATTTTATGAATGGAAATCCTCATGGTACAAAACATGATATTTGCTCAATAATATTTTGACAAGCAGTTTTTAATGATTGTTTGCAGGCACGTGATGTTCGTTTATAGATTAGATAACATGTTGTTTCTAATCAAAGCTTAACATAAAAAACAAATCAACTTTGAATGGAGATGGCAACTAATATCAAATTTATTCAGTTTGATATGCACTTTTTTATTATTTTAACTTATTCTAATGATTCTCATGGATGAAACAAGGTAAAACAAGGTCAAACAAGGGAAAACCACAAGTAAATTGTCAAGGATATTACACGTTACTGTCTGCACCGCACACACAAGGACACATTTAAGCTGTTGACATTGCATTGTTATCAACATGAACAGAACTTTTAACAAAAGCTGCAGTGAAAACACGGGTAAATTTCATATAAAAAAGAAAAACATTTTACAAACATTGCATCTGAATACAGGTGAATATGTGTAAATATGACTGCGAAGTCACGTGGTAAAGAGGCTCTGCAACAAACACTATCAACATGAAAATATACTGAGATAGTAAACTTCGCTTATCTTAGTGCATCATGAAGCATGGAAAATAAATTTTGTTCAAACATCTAAAATAATTAGCTATAATGAAAGGGATGAAACAAAACAAAATTTCTTAACTTACTACATTTGAAATTTTGAACAAATGTTTTCGTAAATTTTAAAACGATTTATGACGTCAGAGTTTTTCAAATGCTTCATGAAACTGAGATACGAAGCTTACAGCTCAGTACATAAATTGTTTTGTAATGATAAAAAAGCAAACACGTTAGGGTAAACAACATTAAGCTGTGTATGGAACAGGGTGAGGATTGGGGATGCGACAAATGAAGCTTTCACAACGACCAAACTGAGCCGCGTGACTTTTGTTAATGTATCTGTTGAAATGTGAAATATTATATTTTAACTTAAATAGTTCTGTTGTATTTCAGAGAAAACAACATACTAGCTTAATATGTAATTTGCAAGAATAATTATGAAATACTGTGAAACTCAAGATATTTTGGGAGAAGAGTACACTATTGCTTTCGTCATATTCCAAAGAGGTAGTGCTTCTCAGTTTGATCGTTCTTATCTACAACACATGGGGATAATGCGAACACATTTAGAGTATGGTTTTAATACCAATTCGCTCCTTAGGCCACTTTTGCCACTTTCCGTGGTGCTGTGCTGTTAAACAAGTAAAACGACATGTTAAAACATATTATAAAGTATAACAGTTATATAATTAATACCTATGATATATTGTTAGTTGTTGATTATAAGTAAAACGTCTATAAATATAAAAAAGATATGTTCATTGTTTTGTAGTGACCAATAGTTTTACGTGTATGTTTTCATATTGAAATAAGTCGAACTTTAGCTAACTAATAACTGTATTTTAAGTAGAATTGTTTAAAATACATAAAAATTAAGAATAACTGTGATTTAAACACGTGTTTCAATTCTTAACAAAATGACGTTGAACAAATACTTCGGCATTAACCTTTCGTCACTGTAGACTTCAATATGGCCGGATTGTTCTACCTCAGAAAACATTAACGGTGTAACATGGATACAAAATGACATAATGAGTGTATGAGTATATTTTTATAAATACTTGATATATGCCTAATATAAATAGAAATCGGTAGTTTTAAAACAAAATAGTTGTATACATATAAAGTATATCAGATTGTTGGAAACGATTTAAAGAGCGAGATGCCGTTGCTGTTTGGTAATTTGGCTTGAAGTTCTCAACGGATACATGCAGCTGTTTTGATCTATTTGACAGATTTTTATTGATTGTTTTATGTGATTGTTTTAAGGCAACGGTTTCGAATATCAATTAGACAAGTGTTTATGTACGTAAATAAGGAAAAAAATCGTTGTTGTTTAAAGTTAACCAATTATCTGCCGTGATCCATAACACGAAAACGAAACAGACGTTATATTGAAAATGTCAAGCGATAACTAAATTCATTTTTTCTCAGTTTACATTTCAAGCCGGCGCCTGCTGTAATAATACCCAAGGCAAACACGTTTCGTCTTTTTTAAAAGTGCAAACTTTGTACTTTTTGTTTGTTCATAAATATTTTCTTATTAACCTCTGAATATAACAACTTATCTGACAACAAAACAACTAGTTGTTAACATGGTAAGGAAAATTTTATATGCTAACGATTTCTTAATCGGCTGTAATTAAACTATGTATGTTAATTGCTGACTCATAGAGAACAACGGTGTGGCGCTGCTGCAGACATTGTCATGTTTCATGAGATGTTTGATTTTTATTTGAACACATTCAACTCAAGGACAAAATATTAAAAGATTGCTGAATTATTATTATTTGCTTGTTGTGATGACATGGTCTAAAAATCAAGGGCGACAATTTGAGACAAATTCTAAAAAATGGTTGCGCTTGAAGAAGGATGGGTTTATTAAATAAAAGAAAAGTTTCATAGATTAACAATTTGTAATACATGTAAATAGCATGTTGCTTCTAAAAAAATTAAATCTATTTTTCATACAGCCATATCTGTAAATGAGGATTGAACTGAATATAATGTCAATGTCATACTGTGGTATCATTTTATTTCGCTTTGGCGTAATTTTTGCTTAATTAGGTCTCGGGCCATTGCACATATTTAAAACCTAAGCTAAAATTTATCATATATTAGTGTTACAATAAGGTATCAGTGCTGATGTCCGAATTGGCCTACACTTTACATTTAGAAACCCGATATTGCTATTTTTATAAGTTCAAGAAATTAGATAACTATATTAATATAATATAGGACATCAGTAACTCGAAAAGAAAATTGTAAAGGAAACGGTATGCCAAATAACGTCAAGTGATAATGAATGTGATAAAAACATGACTTACCGAAAGCGGTACTGGCAAAGCCTGGAAGATAAAAAAGCACATGTAAGTGTTTGCAGTTGATAAATTAACATTTTAAAGCACATATTCGTATAAATGAATTGTAAGCTGTAAACTTACCGAAGTAATGAAATATTTCTGGTGTTATTCATATTGTAATATCGTTAGTTAGCTAGTGTATGCTGACGAGCCCATGGTCAGTTTGGGTTGCAGTTGAAATATGTTTTTGTATGTTTGTTTAGAAAGCACATGTTAACGCTGTTTTTAATGAAATCTCTGTGTTTATATCCTAATTAAAACGATTTCTCCGGTAATGCATTTTATAACACAGGACACGTTTGTGCCATTTCATAGTTGAATTGAAAGAGTTACCAGTTGGAACAGAGAACAACCAAGAGTTAAAGAGGAAAAGAACACATGTTTGAGATCATGGAACATTTCAGCTACAAGTTACAACGGAGCAAATAACTACACGTTAGAGAAGGAGCAATTAAAATGAAAGTTGGAAAGAACAAATACATAAAATAGAAAGTTTAACGGCAATAGTCATGGGACGCATGCAAAGTCAAAATCTATTTGGCCATCAGCATATAATATTTCACTTCAGCTATACAATTTATGCATTTCAAGTAGTTTCCTTTGGACAAAACATGAAGCAGATTGTTTATGTCAAAACACATATACCATTTAATTGCATAACGTACAGTAAGTAGGTATAACAGCTGTTGTCATGTGATTTATTTCCTTTCGACATTTATTGATTAACACTGACCAATAGCTTCGGTTTTTGCAATTCTTCCTGTTTGTAGTAAGATGAATTTTGTAGCGGAGTATATAAAAATACAAAAACCGGCTATATATGATGCATTAATTACGGTTTTATTTGTTGCTATCAATAGTCAGGTAAATAAGGTGTCAGTATATGTGATGAGGTCTAACCATTTTATGATAACAATGTATCCCAAGACTGATACTTTGTGACAGTTTTAGTACCTGTAGAAGTAGAATACATTTACTATAACTTCTGACCTACATGTATATGCGTGTATGTCTATACATTTGCTGAAAGCTGCTTAATGCCACCAGAGTTGTGTTGCGTTATGATACGAATGTACAATACCACCAGTGATCATATCTTTTAAAACATATAAGACTATCAAAACCCACATAATGAAACGTTGACACTCTTAAACATATAGATAGGTCGGGTAAGAAAATAACTGTTTATCCTGCTTCAAAAAGTGTCAAGCAATATCGTAAATAAACGCGAAATAAAAATGATCTGTAACAAATTGAAAACTTTCTTAGACTAATATTATCATTATTTCACTTTCCTCATTTTTGAATGTTCTAAAATCAATACTCCCTGTAGAATTGTATTGTATGACAATATCAGATAATTCTACCTTACAATAGCACTGCAGTAGTTTTTGTAACCCGTTTAGCCAATCAACGATGCATTAGTATTAAGATTCGGATAAACAAATACATTAAGAACATTTCAGTGCGTATCTAAGCGATATATTGAAAAACAGCAGATTTGTTAAAACTGTTTTCTGCTGAACTTGTATGAGGGTATGTAAGGTGTAGCTACAGCAATTTTTTAAAACCAATTTCAAAAGACTGAACAATATAAATTATGGGATATACTAAACATTTTTCTGAATTGATGCAATTTTCATTCCTTGTGAAAAAATCAATTCAGTCATGCTGACGGTTCGCGACATCTATATTTAAATGTTGTTTGAATTACAAAGAGTGAGTGATTTCTTGTCAAACAGTGACTCGTTAAAGTACGCATCCCACACTTAAACACAGTTATGAAGAATGTCACCTCGTATTTTATTATCATCTCCCCATCCATCATCTTGTCTAGAACAGATGGTCATATATAGTTGGTGTTGCCGGGCACCAGCATCTATTTTCTACGCTACTTGAACACTGCTCTCACTGGTGTTGCCGGGCACCAGCATCTATTTTCTACGCTACTTGATCACTGCTCTCACTAGTTATTAACAACGTCGAGCGTCAAAATCAGTCATTCATTTTAGAAATTTAAAGTTATTGCGAAATATATCATAATAAACTTGAAGAATTTGGCATATATATTGAAAACCTAAAATTTGCGCTCTACAAATCATTAAACAGCAAATGTTTTTTGTAAAATAAAATTTAAAGACACCGAATTTGTCATTAAAATAGAAGAATGAAGTAGATATAAAATTTTGTTACTTAAGTTAAGCTGATGTAAGCAATTAATAAATGCACAGACTTTTAGTCACTAAAAGCGATTTTATTTTTCACATTTGCTGGTTCCGAGATGTGAGGTTTACATCCAGGAAACCTTGTGATGTTGTAGTAGGCAAACCTTGTTGGTTCAGTTACCATCACTATGTAATAATACATTTTGTATAAAAAGCTCATATTAATTCAATTACCGCCTTGTTTTTGTAAATTCTAACATTTGCGGTTAGTAGGCGATTCTTCTTGAATCTTTATAACATTTTATTTTACATTCAATAAGATTTTAATAAATTGATGATTATTAAAACACTGTTGTGTTTTGTTTATAACTTTCTGACGCCCATTAAATGTAATTAAAACACAATTTAAAATGTAATCATTATTTTGAAATTATACAAAAAAACATTTCAAAGCTGCAAACGATTACGCCGAATCATCAAACAAAAACAACAAATTAATGTATTTAATGATAAAAAACACGCATGTGTCTTTGCAAGGAAATAACGATGTGTAAGAAACTGAGGCGTTTCTGTTTTTCATCACTTTTGATTATTTAAATATGCTAATTGCGACCGAATTGCTTACTGGTAATTTGTATTTTTAAATATTGACCATACGTTGGGAAGTACGTGATCGGTAGGAACCTACTCGAGAATATGACAAATCTTTCAAAAACATAAACGGCGTATAGAAATAGTTCAATTTGATCTAGCAATGTCTGTTCTCATAGGTAACTGCGCATGCGCATTGAACTGGTACACAAGCGTGCGACAGGGCGTCAGTTCAATCACATCATCAGCAGAAAAATATGAAAAGAAATCACCGATTATATGCAAAAACACAATAAAAACACATGTTGATTAATCTATCTTGAAAAGACAACTTTCTTAATTATGTTTTGATAATGATGTATATACAGCAAACTGCGAGCATTATTAGATAACAGTTCTTTTGTAATCAGTGTTTGATGTGAAACATAAATAAACACAGCTGTTTGACATTAATTATTAAAATTCATTTCTTTTGGAATATAATTCATCTTTATAGAAAGATGAAACCAATTGGCTATTATCGTTTAGTGATAGAATCTATCACTTGCAAGAACAGGTGGGATGTTTCCAGGCCCGCTAGGCTTCAATTGAAATTGAAATTGAGCATGACATTGCTTCAATCAAAACCACAGGAGTTCAATGACATTTAGCATGACATTGCTTCAATCAAAGCCACAAGAGTTCAATGACATTGAGCATGACATTGCTTCAATCAAAGCCACAAGAGTTCAATGACATTGAGCATGACATGGCAAATATCAAAGTCGATGGAAATGAATGGAAAAATTATTCCTGCGGTTTGCTTGTTGGTTCAGCAATCGGCTTTGGAGTTCGTTGTAAACTTGTTCTCGTCTTAAGAAAGAGATTCAATATCAGTTTCCTTTCGAATTTAATATCAGATTTGTAGATTGAAACTCATCTGTACAATCATTAGATATTTAAACAAATCCTCTTTATTACCATCTTTATTTAAAAATAACTTTTAAGAAAGTTTAAATGTGGTAGGCTAGAAATTGTGATAATGAAACAGCTCTGGTCAAAATTTAAATTGAAGCAAGTGTTGCTCAAGCAACCCTCTTTTTGTTGTTCATCTAAAGATTTTGGTTTTTTGTTGTAATGACATTCGAAAACATCGGTTCCATAAGATAATTAACTTAATGTTATACTTATGCAATGTTACATTAAGGAAGCTATATGTTTGTAAAAACGACGAGAAAAAACAAACATTCTTTATTTATGCGGAAACAAATAAAATGTTTGTTTCTACGCCAATAGGACTTTTTAAATAGAATCTATAAAAAAAACAAAATAAGAAACTTCGGTGTCGTATTGAACGGCATAATTATTTCTCACCACATGATTAATAATTATACATGGTTGGGCTCAAGATGTCATGTTCGCTGACTTTCGGCTTACCTCACTTGTCAAAACTTCACGCAGCGGTATTTGTTTGTCATGTTCATTGTCAATTAATGCATCGGAGTGCTTTTGTTGTAATGTTCATTGACATTAGAATGATTCCGCGAGATCTTTATTTGTTTAGAGCACCTTTGTTGTCATTTTCGGTTAGCTTTTAACTTTTCTCGCGTGGTCTATGCTTCATATTCATCCTTAATGGTAATGAAATTTTTACGAAAAGATCAATTTTTATCAAGATCAATTTTTATCAGTGTTCTGTTGATAGATACTGAACTTATCTTGCGTGGTGCGCACTTATTGCTAAACATGTTAACGTTTGTGCCTAAATACACTTAACCAATGTTCTAACTACACCGATAATATTTTTTAAATTTCTCTACAAAGATTCGGGATATACACTGCAAACTTGAAGTATAATAAAGACACACCAATTTCACTTCTTTGTATGAAACAAATTATTAAATTCTCTTCACGCGTTTAAAAACCACTGACATTTAATCAAGGGGTAAAAGCAAAAGTCACAAAATTGTCGGTAGTGGGTATATTCTCCGTAAACGAAAATTCACGTCTCAATTGTTTAAATATAGATTTTTAAGTAATTTTGAAAAATTCTATGTAATTCTGCAATCATGCGACTGTTTAGCTGTTAGAATATTTTAGCCGTTTTTGCCGGTTTTAGTATATTCTCTATACAAAAGCTACCTCAATTTTGTGACTTTTGGTTTTGCCCTCACCTAGATTAAATGTCCTTGGTTAAAGAATGCACGGTGGGATTTCAATGGAAATTTTAGAAAAAGAAGTAAAATGGTGGATCTTATTATGTTTCAAATTTGAAAACTGTACTCCAATTCTATGCTTAGAAATTCAAAATTGTTGATCGGTGTAGTTATAACATTGGTTAAGTGTATCAAGTTAATATTTATCGAAGTGATTCTTGTCATCTTAACTGACATTGAGTTTAAACAATAGTGAGGAAACGTTAACGTATCGCATTTGGCATGTTATTTTAAACTTCATTTCTCTTTTTTATGTTTTGAAGTAATACAGACGCGTGTGGTTACATTATAATCAATGAGTTTACGTCACTTGTTGACAGGTAAACTGCACATTGCTGTTCTTTGTTGCTGAGGTTTCATTTACAATGATAATCAATTTTAAATTAGCGTTCGTTGCAAAATAATTTACAACAGTGTTATTTCAACCATTTTATTTGATATCAGTGCATTTTGTATCTTATTGTTTACCTAGCTGTCCTCAACGAAGTAAACAAATCGTTTGAATAAGAACTATTCATCTTTCTTTTTACCAATATGAAACTGTTGTTGCATTTTATCACATATTTTTTGTTTGTCATATCATTACGACTATACACTTTCTTTCGTTCGTACTTTTCTCGAAATGAAGACAAAGAAGTTTCAAAGCTCTAGCTTTTGATTAGTAACTTGAGATCGCTCTCAATTTAAATTAATCAGATGATTTTTTCAATTTTATGATCTTGCGAAAAAAACACATTTTAATGAAATCAATACTTGAGCTCCACAGGTTCCATTGTTAAAAAAAAGAATTATTGTAGGCAATAGAACAATTAGAACAATGTGAACAATTAGACGAAAATTTCGATAGTTTAAACAGTTTTCATAGTTACGTCAATTCTTTTCCGCCACGACTCCATTTAAAATATTGTTTAAAAAAGAGTTAATACAGTTTTCGTAAATTCTTGGCGTTTACATATTGATATATATGACTATAAAATAGTTACAGGTACTTCATTATTTCGTTATTTTTATAATAGAATACCCATAATAAAATATAACATTTAACATAACTTTCTCAAGTTAAAATCCAAATTAAATCTCCCAAAAGACGCGCAAAAGATGCTATAGTATTGTAGTGAATTATCGGATGGGAAAGGTTTTGCTTTGAAAACGCGAAGCTACCAGAAAAGGTTTACTCGAAACTGTTTGACTTTCATTGGCGTTTGACACTGAAAATACCATCTTGACATTGTCCATAAGCAGCTGCTCCTGTCGTCTCGGTTAACGTATTTTCAGCGTGCTTGGATGTATGTGGCTCTGCGCTGTTTTGTAACAGTTCGAATCCCTGTCTCGGCCATTGTCATACATGATGTATATTATACAATCTACTAGATCTTACGTTAAAGCAATGTATGAGCGCTTTTTATAAAAAGCATATCGGATTTTACAAACTATGAGATTTTACAAATGCAGTAACAACAAAATAAACGAATCATGTGTTTGTAAACGTTATGCTATAATTACAATAGATTCATTTTTCCTTTGTTGAGTGCTGTGACATGACCGTACAAATTCACTAAACCGCGAGTCGAACCAGTAGCGCTGCAGCTAGAGCAGCTAGAAACTCGATGCAAAATGCTCACAGTAGAGTTTGTAAAATACTGACTGTTTCAACCAATGACTTTTCGTTGCCTACTGCTACCGAATAATTCAAATTGACTTTAAATTAAATGTGAACCGATGGTGACCGTTTACACATCAGCATTTTAAGTGGTTGTAATACTAGTATAGTAAAGCGTTGAACTAACACTATAAAATAGGTATAAATAATGTGTAAAATAAATTACAAGAGAACGGAAATATATGGATATAGTGAAAGAAACAGAAAGTACAAATCTATGGAAACAACTGTAGATTAGATAAGAAAAAGGAAAAAGAAAATAAAAAACCCACAAAATTAAAGGTTCTTAGTAACTTAGTAATTACAGAAAGAAGAAAGTGATCGATAAACTAGATGTCCTATCATTTTTTTGACCATTTTTAATAAGTACATGATCTGAAACAAAACTTTCTTTATTAAATCAAGAAGACACAAACAGAAACTAATAAAAGTAAAGAATTTCAAAGAAATTGCACTTGTTTTACGTCAAGATATTTATACAATCATGATGCGCTCAACATTGTTCACGAAAAAAATGTATTTAGGCAATTAGGCAATTAATAAAACGATTTTAAACACATTAGAGAGACAAAATTTCACAATAAATAAGTAACTATAAAGCAATTAAGAGAAAACTTATCAATTATTTATATAAAATTCATTAAAAGTGATAAAAGAATTTAAAACTCGCTATTAGAAAACGATTAGCAACACTACAAGAAACAATATGGATTATGTTTAAAAGAGGTGATTAAATATAGGAAATAAAGAAGTACGAATATCGTCATAGAGATTAAAGCGAAGTAAAAGAATTTATGAAGTGACAAAGAAAGAAATACATAATGTTTATGCCTCATATGTGAATAGAAGGAGAGAAATACAGAAGAGATGCGTCCATCCGATAAAACAATAACTTAACTTTCATATTTTACAAATGCGTGCATCATTCTAAAGGGAAGTTCGTTATGCTCAACAACAAAAAAGTGTTATATGCTTTGATACAATGACTATTATGTAGTTAAACAAAAAAAACACTTTAATAATAAAATACAAAAAAGTGTTTACCTAATATAGCTAATATCACAAGTGTCCGCATGGTTACTAGTGTTGGGCTGTAGAACACTCAACCAACACTGACTCCTTACACTCCTGACGCCAAAATGCTCTGTGAGGAACTGACTATATCCCGACGTTTTATTATATCGTAACGAGGCTTTCCTCAGTGACGTAGCACGTAACGGCGCCTTATTACGTCGATTTTGATTGGTTAGATGAAACCGTAATCAGTTAATAGACGGTGTTTGATTAGTTGACAGGTAAAACGGACTGTGTCTGACATGTTGATATAATGAATTATTACCTATTGTCATAAAAACTGTGAAAGTAACGTAAAAATGCTACAGAACGATCTGTTGTGTATAGAACAGAGCGGGTTAGCCGACCACGCTAAGTATGTCGGCTAGTTCATGCATATTGTCGTATACTTCATGGTATGCGACACGTCAAAATTTGCATTAAAATGTATTAACCCACAATTGAAATGAATTAAACGTTTTACCTATCGATAGTGTTTACGTATGACTTTAACGTGTGCATATTTTAGATCAAATCTTACGTTAGAATCTTTGCACTTCGATATAATGCCCGTGGATATATGAGCCAAGTGGCTTATTTCGTTGATTAGCGTGAGGTCAAAGAAAGTATAATTAGCAATAACTTTAAAATTCCGGCTTTAATTAAAATGACGTATTCATTTAAATGTATCTCAATGAAAAAGCCGTTTCATCTACATCAAAGATGATGGAGAAAACGACAATATTTCAAAATGAATGCAATTAAAAATTAGCATATAAACTATAGAAAAACTGCACTTTTTCGGTTAGAAGAAAAACGCTCCATCTCTAATATCATAAAAATCATATGTTCTTGTTTATATTCGAATTCCAATCTTATATTATGTACATTACATGTACTTACTATTTCCAAGAAATGTCTTAAATTAAAATCTCCCAGTATTGCAAAGATTTAAAAAAATGAATTTGAGTAAACACTGATCATAAATAATTGATTATCTTTTTTGTGTTATATTTATTCTGTATATATTGTTAAATTTATTTTGGACAATAATTTTTAAGACTGATGCAAGATTTTTTATCCCTCAGAGATACTTAAGTAAATAGCTGTAGAACTGGTTTTATTCGCGTTCGTTTTATTTTCGCTAATATTCACGAATTGCTTACATCACGAATTCATAAATATCGTGAACATTTCATGAGTTTCCGTATATCCGAATATAAGTTTATCCGAAAATGGACACCTTAACATAGAACAGTTTATCACTCCAAACGCCTCATATAATACCTTTTACGAATTCATAAATATGCGAATAAATAAAATAGCTGGGTTTTTTTTACAAAAAATCGCAAAATTTGACCTCGCGAAATTAAAGCGTTTTACAGTAAATCAAGATTCGAGTATATAGGACTTGACGGGGAAAAGTCTGGATGTTTTTTCACTCTTTGTTACAAAACTAAATTTTAAAGAGCAAGAACCACAATGGAAACTAGAGTTAATTCCGACTCTTTTTGTGTTATCCTTGACATTAAATGTTGAGTGACATGACTTTATTAATTCATACTTTGTTATATTGTTTTTGTATGTTTTGATATTTTATGCCATGTTATTACACATTTTATGTTGAAATAAATATATCAATTAATCAACCAAATTTAATTTGAGAAAGTAACTGACTGGTGATCAAATCTTAACAAATAAATTAAGGGGAGGTTACAGAGAGGGCATTGGAGCAAGTATTGAAAATTAAGCATACATCTGTAATTCAGGTGGAGAGCGAGTGGGGGGTTGGGTACAGATAAGTTCAACAATATCCAGAAATAATGCAGATGACACAATGAACAGGGAATTCATTACCTCTTAACAATCATCATGAAAGGTATAAAAGTATGAAAAAGAATGAAAGACGATCAATTAACCGAAGCAAATATGCTTCCTCGCCTTGAAATTTCATAATGCAGAGTGTGTCGATGCAACAAGAACTATTTCAAGGAGCAAGATTCCATTACACCAAAATAACACAATATTCATCCGTGACGGTTATCAATTCGAATCAAGTCCGTTTTCATGTAATGTTTTTTTTTCTCTTCGCCAATTAGAACTTTGGGTGAATGTGTATTTTCAAACAAGAAGTCACACTCATACCCAACTGACAAAGACATTATAGACTGAATTTGCCTTGCAGATTTGGAACTTGAAATAAATAAATACAATTTGCATTTTGACAGATAAAACCGCTTTTAAGCGTTATTGGTCGAATGATTGTTTTATGTATGAAAAAGGAGTATATAATTGTCATTCATAATGAAACATCATGTTTAATCTATTTGATCGATAAATTACGTATAAATTAAAAAGTGAGTTACCTCCCCTTCATTAATAAGTTCATTTGCAAAAAAAGAAAGCCGATAACGTGTGTATTTATTATTCGTGCTAATAACCATTTTCAAAATATTCAAGCGATATTAGCTGCAATCGGTTGAAACCTCTGCTTTATTATTTTTTGGACCTGTTCAAATATTCAGGCCTGTTATTGATGTAACGGACCTTTCCAGATGTTTCTGACTTGTTAAGATATGCGTTACGTGTTCAGATGTTTCTGGCCTGGTCAGATGTTACAGACTTGTTCAGATAATTAGGGACTGTTCAGATGTTTCGGACCTCTTCAGATGTTTTAGACCTGTTCAGATGTTTCGGACGAGGTTTGATGTTTGAGGCCTGTTCCGATGTTTCGGAGCTGTTCAAATGCTTCGAGTTTGTTCAGTTGTTTTGGGCTTGTTGAGACGTTTCGAAAATGTAAGATGTTTTGTACCTGTTCAGATATTTCGGATCTGTTAAGATATTTTGGACCTGTTCAGATATTTGGGACCTGTTCAGATATTTTGGACCTGTTCAGATATTTTGGACCTGTTCAGATATTTTGGACCTGTTCAGATGTGTCGGACTTGTTCAGACGTTTCAGACATGTTTTCTGGGTGGCCGAGCGGTTGTTCCAAACTAAGTCTGGCAATATATCACATGTAGATTATCATTTTTCCGATTATTTAGGGGCATGCATCTACCTGAGTTTACAGGCTCGACTGAAACACGTAACTTGACTAACTTCGTATTTCATATAGATTTTGGAACAACCAAAACAACAAGAACATTTTCTAAAATAGGTTTACATATGCATACTATAAATATCAGCAAACATGAATACTCCTGTATTCAACAAACGTGATAAACCGATATGAGCATGCTCATGTAGGTCAGTCATTTGTTTTGGGTTAGAGTTGCTCACGATATTAAAGCAAAGCCCCAAAACATACCCATCTGATTCCAATTTTAGGAAAGATTACTTACTATTTAAAAGACGAGTTTCAGACGTACATGTGGATATATTTTCACGTTAGTTAGCGTTAAAAAACGATATCAGTTCAATGGAAGCTTTTAATACTAGCATGGGTTTATATTTCGTGTAAAACTGTATTGAGTAACTGAAAACAATACAGAAAGGAATAGACCAAGAACCGCTTGTTTAATTGTTTTGTTTTTAAGTCGCTCATTCAGAAAAGAAATCATTTTTATTGTTAATACAATGGCAAGGCTCTGTTGTTGTATCCATACTGAATGCTCGATTGTTGTCCAGACGAGGCAATTGAACACTTATTCTGATAACTTCTCTAATTTGTCTTCACCTTAATTATAATTTGTCTTATTTAAAAGTCAACAAGTATTTAAGAACTTATACCAATTATCATACAATGTTTTCCCAATCCGACAAGATATTCCCAATATTGACCAAGATCTGACATCATCCTTGACAATTTTATTATAAAGGTTCTATGGCGCTTGTCACTGCACTGTCATTAATAAAAAAGAAAATTATCAAAACCTCTATAACGGCAAAATGCAGTTAAAACTACCTTTGCACAAATCAATATTATTAGTGTATACATGTATTTATTGTACATACGTTAGGAAATGTTAGAACAGACAAGAAAAATAGTTATACCTAAAAATTCCCTAAAATTCTATTTGCGACCAACCAAAAAACGAAGCAAAACTTAACCTCAATTTAAATGCCTTTGACAGATGCTGAAAATAACTATTTATCTATCACATAGCAATCATGATAGGAGCAACGACTTAAGTTAAGGGGTCACTAACATTGCAAATGGCGAAAACTTGCAAAAATTTCAAAAATGAATTTTGGGGAAAATACTCATTGACACCTAGATTTTAGTGAAGAAATGTATATATCTAAGGATGTACTAATGTTTTCAAGTTCAGTTTAGTCTCATTCTACCAGTGCCCAAGGTTATAAAACTGAACATGGAAACCAGTCTCAAATCTCAAGCATCTGATTGGCTGAAATGGCGACTGGTCGCCATTTCAGCCAATCAGATGCTTGAGATTTGAGACTGGTTTCCAACCTTCAGCCCAGCTGATAGGCAACGTGAAACGTTTGAACTGTCATATCTGAGTAAATGCATTGAAACAATTTAAAACACCAGAATTCTAACTTGTTTTGTTTTCGTTTCTTTTTTTTAAAGGAAATGGTGTATTTTATTCACAAAATTCTTCAGCTTCAGTCATCCTATTTGTTTTTATTTTGTTATCAAAATGACATAACGGAACTAATTGAACACAACAGCCAAGTCCTGTGTGATCTGACCTGCTACATTATATTGGGCCTATGTATTAAAAACTACATATATCGCTATAAATATCATTAGTTTATGAATTGTTTATTAAACATATCAAATAATATATTTAATTTATTTATATGAAATACCTTTATTTTTCGTGCATGCACATATATTGTTTTGTTACAAATGAATGACAAAAAAGCTAACAAATCGTTTCAACCATAAACAAGTTAAATTTAACCAATTTATATGATAAACTAGTATTTTTTTTAAAGAATGCTCGTTTAAAACATTTGCAAATGTTGAACTTTCAATTGCATTGAATGATAAATCACCAATGATATTCTTGTTTGTATTTTAGTCCTTTTCTTAATCTTACATAACATGTTTATGTTTAAGAAATTGTTGCGTTATGTATCATCAACAAAATATGAGAATCCCTTGTTTTTAGCGACACGTAAATTAGCGTCAGTTGTATTGTCTAAGTTGCTTGTTAACAATTACAGCCGATGATTATTTGTGTGTACTTTATTGACGATACCTGTCAGAAGATAAGTTGTAAGACGGACCCAGACAACGGCCACATTAAAACAGATATACCCGCGTCGACAAGATGTCATCTGCGAAATTCAGTCACAGCCACAGGCAACAAGGTAGTGATCTGACGAACTGCATCACCAGCATACCAATCTCGCCAAAATATCGCAGTGATCTGAAGAACTGAATCACCAGCATAACAATCTCGCCAAAATATCGCAGTGATCTGAAGAACTGCATCACCAGCATAACAATCTCGCCTAAATATTGCAGTGATGGATGGTTTATGGAAATGCAAATTACATGTACTACCAACGCCGTATTGCAGGAGCTGAGCGAAATTAAACAGCCATAAGAATAGTTGTTCAAAGGTGGGGTCGTCATCAACGATGATAAATAATAAACTACGATAGCTGTATTTTGCGTTCATACAAGAACTCAATTTAACACTCAGCGGCGAATGACTCTAGGTGATTGAAGAGGCGAACGGATCCTAAATCATGATAGGGGATAATGAACTTCTATATATATGTCTATCTTTCTTCCTTTGATGTCAAACCCGTTGCGGGGACGTAGACATTCGCGCGTCGAAGACCGAGAATGTTAGTAGAACAAGCAAATTCGTTGAATTTATATCCGCCGCCGAGTACTCGTTATTACTAACACAATAGCTGGAGACATAAGGCTTTATTTATATATTTATCATTGCGAAAGCAGTGAAAAAATTACTGTTGGTGAAAGATTTGGTCAGCTCATCAGAATATAAGAAAGAGACGTAAATTCTTCAAGTTGTTGAAATCCAGAAAGCATTAGTAAAAATATCGCGAAAACGAATATTGCTCTGCATGCATAATACATAACTTATCAAGGGCCATAACTCTGTGTTTAATTGAAATCCATCCAGAAGTTGCAGGGAAATAGCGCGAAAACGAAATTCGGACGGGCGGATGGATGGATGGATGGCAACGCCAAAACAATACCCCCTTCCGATTTCATCGGCGGGGGATAACAAAGATTGAAAGTTAAAAAGAGATATACAGGGTTGTCATGTTAAGGGTATGAAGTAAGAGTATGCAGAACGTGACGTCAAGGTTTTTTTTCATTATTTGAGTCACACTGGGCCAACGTTGTATATACATGTATAGAAGATATTTGTTTTTACCAATGTAAGATAGGAAATCAATATATTTCAACTAGTGAGCTCCGGAATTCGTATTTTCACGAAGCCATGTGTGAAAATACATAATTCCGGAGTTCACGAGTGAAATATATTTCTATTTTACACTGGTTAAAACAAATTTTCTTTTAATTTTATGCTTTATGTACACAATTTGTGTGAATTTGACAGAAAAATTGCAAGAAATGGCGTCAAAACCGCATCTTTATGAAGATACGTCATGAGGTCAAATATCCAAATTTAATCCCGTTTTCTTAACGTTCTCATTCGGTATGTTATGTGCGTTTGGGTACCGACGTGAAAAAAAAAACAGTAACAATAAAAATGATATTCCACTGTTTGAAAACAGTGAAATACCACTTTTATTTCACCGGGAAAATTCTATAATTCACAGAAAAGCATAGAATAAAATGATGTTACTCATTTTTGTTTGGTTTAACTAAATACTAGCAAATATTTGTCAAAATGAAATAAAATATGTTAGAAATTCAAAACTCTGTCTACAATTTAACCGGTGGTACATAGCATATTCATGCATAAAGTACTGTTGTTGTTTTTGTTCGTTTATTCGGTGATTTTCAACGCACAAGTATGACCGACCATGTTATTTATTTTGGACAAAAAACTAAGTCTAATCGTGATGAAAATTTTTCAACCACTATTGCACAAGAAAGTGTTTTTATTGTTTTATTCGGTGAAAGATTTTTTCCAGATAACAAGAAGTCCTGTTTATGTGAAGACAATCACCGCATAAACGTGGTTTATTTCGTTCTTTTATGCGGCGACGCTTATGAATACTGTATTATATGTTCGGTGCTCTATTTGACTTTAAGTCTGTCAGAAAATAATGAAAATACTTAAAAATACTTTTTTATAAGAGCCGACAAAGCACAAAGTTGGGATACATATGTTTTTACCATTCTGAAAGATGCATAGTTCATTGGTAAACATTTAAAACAGTGTCAAAATTATTAATTTAATTGCACCAGGTTTATTAGATAATGAAAAGTGCATTCACTTTCCCTGCGAAAAAACAAACAAATTACATACATCCTACGATGCACACACATGCAAGACTTAATATGCTGTATTTAGAGTAATAAAGATGAAGTAATAAAGTTTTAAACCTCAATTCATTCTTCACAGTTTATTCTTCAAATATGTAAAAAATTATTCGTTTTTTTTTGTTGATAGTTTTAAAATGACGATGATGAAACAGCTTTTAAAATCGTTAAAAGTCGTGCCCTGTTATTGTTCTTAAGTTGGGGTTATTTAAACTCAAAATTACAAGCCGGAATAAGTGTAAGCGTTTCAGTAGTAGAAGTAGTAGTAGTAGTAGTAGTAGTAGAAGTAGTAGTTTTGTTGTTGTTGTTGTTGACCTGTTATTGTTCTTCAGTTGGGGTCATTTAAACTCAAAATTACAAGCCGGAAAAAGTGTTAATGCGTTTCAGTAGTAGAAGTAGTAGTAGTAGTAGTAGTAGTATTAGTAGTAGTCGTAGTAGTCGTTGTTGTTGTCGTCGTTGTTGTTGTTGTTGACCAGTTATTGTTCTAAAGTTGGGGTTATTTGAACTCAAAATTACAAGCTGGAATAAGTGTAAATGCGTTTCAGTAGTACATGAAGCAGTAGTAGTAGTAGTAGTAGTAGTAGTAGTAGTAGTAGTAGTAGTAGTAGTAGTAGTAGTAGTAGTAGTAGTAGTAGTAGTAGTAGTAGTAGTTGTTGTTGTTGTTGTTGTTGTAGTTGTTGTTGTTGTTGTAGTAGTAGTAGCAGCAGCAGCAGACGTAGCAGTAGTAATAGTAGTAATAGCAGCAGACGTAGCAGTAGTAGCAGTACTAGTAGTAGTAGCAGCAGCAGACGTAGCAATAGTAGTAGAATTGATTGCAGCAGTAATAGTAATATCGGTAGGAAAAAGAGCAGTAAAGCAAAAATGTTATGAAATTTTTCTCCTTCGAGATTTCAACCAATTCAAATATTTTAATGTGAAAAGTTGTTAAGGAGCTTACTTTTCTTTCTTGGCAAAGAATTTAATTGCAAATATTGGAATAAACAAAGTTATGGAGACCAAAATTTCCTACAATAATTATGTAAAAGTGAAATATTCATATCATGAATGGTCACATCCAGAAGTCACACCCTCCCCACACAGACAACATGTAGAGAGGGAGAAAGGGGGCATGGTTAATAAATGATCAATTTCAATACAGACATCACAAACAACTATCAAGAAAGAGAATGTTTATGAGCATGTAATTGACACTTTGTGCAATTTAATTAAGTAGTGTGTTAGTTTCTACATGCCTCATTAAACTTGTGATGAAGTTTACTGAAGAGCACAATGAAATCAAAGTCTTCTTCAAGAATAGGTCTAGGTACTTGTGTCTTACACGTGTCTTGTAATGGCAGACAACAATGACCACATACGTATTTAATACACTAAACAACTTTCTAAGTAGACACTATTTTCCTCCCAATAGTTTCATTGTTGTTAGAACGAAAACGTGACTGTTATACCCTTCATATGAAGTATTTATGATATACTGTTTAGTTATTGACTTCCATAACGCACATGTATTTCGAAGACTTCAGCAGTTTTAATCGAAGGGGACTTAAATTCTGAGGAATATCAGCGACAAGTCCTTGTTCCGGTTGTCCTTCAAGCAACTCACATCCGTGTTGTATGAACTTGGTAGGCCGTACGAAATAGGCTAAGGTTCACTGAAGAGTCATTCATTGTATTACCTCAATGAGATAAAGGTTGCCAAACGCATTATAGACTGATGTTGTGAATTTCTATATTTTGTGTGCCAGTATTCTAAATGATTGTGAGCATTCAGTTGTCTGCCATTTTGAATATTGTTTACTAATAAATCACTTAGTATTTATTGCATGTTTTAATGAAAGTTTTGGAGCAATAACACAACTATCAAAGCAATAATGACCCATTACGCAGATGTATATTTAGAAAAGTTGTATAAAACTATAATTCAAATTCAAGAATGTATGCATCGAAAAACATTTTAACGTTTTGAACATAGAGGTAGAATTTAGCTATTTTAATACGGAAATGCAGATAAAAAAATGATATTGCATATGAATTAATTAAATACACTCAAAAATCATTCTGCGTAAACTGATATAAATGCATACTGTTTAATAGTAGTAAATACTATTAAACAGTACGCATTTAATCAACAAGAGTATATTGTTATGCATTTCAAGAACTCGCGTTCATTTAGTCAGACCTGATATCAATTTCGCTCTGGACCTTTAATGCCGTTCAGCACGTTAAATTTATCTACAAATCTGTGATTTGCGCTCAACCGAAGGATTGGCGGCGTTGTCAGTAATATGCATTTATATATCTGTCAATAAACAGACTTTATCAAATCGAGTCTGCAATATTTTTGTTTATTTGTTTCTTTCAAATATAATGTAAAATATACATATCAGAAATGGCCACATACATAGCCTCCCCACACAGCCGACAAAGTAGAGAGGAAATAAAGCATGGGTTATAAAATGATTTATACGTCACAAAACAATTATCTAAAATGAGAACCTGAAAATTCATGTTTCAACTATAAACGGGAAAATTGTGTTTAATAATGAGGCAATTCCTAGTGCAGTTGTGTTTGCTTTTTTGCGACAACCTTTGCCAAAATAGCATAATAATGCAAATTAATGAAATAATTTAAAAAAAACCAACACTTGTAAGCATGACGGTGTCTGAAACATGATGTTAAACATTTTGATGAATTCTCTATCATTCAACATGTTTTTCTTGTTTAAGTAGCTTCAGAGATGTTTATTAAGATAAATCGGACAACACTATGTAACTATCACTATCGTGTGAATGGGAATATTCTGTCACTCATGACGTCATATGGCAGTTCATATCATTTAAATCCCTGAGAATATAATCTAATGCTCAGCTTTAAAAATGTCTAATGCTGTTCTGTAGGTAGATCACGAACTCTAGCGTTCGTAAAATTGAACAGATAATGTTAACGCTCTGTATGATAACTACGGAAAGAAGGTTGCATTCCGATATCCACGAGTATCGACCAATAACCATAGATATTGGCCCGATAACCATAGTTATTGACAATAACTATCATGGTTATATTGGTTTTTACCAATAATCATAGATACTGAGTGGTAATCCTATTTATCTTCAATAACTTTGGCCCGATAACCATAGTTATCGTCGATAACTTTGGCCCGATAACCATAGTTATTGACTATAACTATCATGGTTATATAGAGGTATTTTACCAATTACCGTAGATACTGAGTGTTAACCCTATTTATCTTCAATAATTTTGGCCCGATAACCATAGCTATTGCAAAAACTATCATGGTTATATAGGGTTTTTACTAATAACCATAGATACTGAGCGGTATCACTTAGTTATTGTCGTATAGTTATTAGGCGGATTAGTTGTGCAGTCTGCTTGCCATAATAAACATTTAGGACAATTCAGTTCAAGTGAAATATCCAAAAGCTGACCCGTGCCATTAGCTTTAGGCCATACATGCATTTCCGATTCTGAATTGTTGTTAACAGGAAAATAGAGCATTTGAAAACCAATGAACATCATACATGCCGTTTGGAATAGATCAAAATTTATTGACTCAACTTGTTTATGTGCTGAGTTGCTCCCATACATGTATCGGGACAATGCGGCGAGGGAAATAGTATGAACAGGTTCAGCGTTGTTTATTTTTGTAATTATTGAGTTGCGCTCAACCCGGGGCTAGGCGGCGTGGGCAGTATTTTGCATTTCCATTACTGCCCATGACCAGGTTCAATAAAACCGAGTCTGCAATATTTTCGTATTTATCGTGTTCGGTGACTATCAATGTTCCCTTTTCATCTATTTCAGTATATTTGAATATTTTGTTTCTTCTTCTTTTAAACAACAACACCAACTAGAACAACAACAACAATTTAAAGTATCGTCAGGATATTTTTATTGTTTTCAGATAATTAGGCGAGGATGGTATGTCAGAGATGAAGTTCGCTTTAGATGGCTACCATGTTGCCTCCGGCAACTGACTGTGCAGATGACAGGTGGCTGACACCGGCCAATTCACTCTTATGTGGGCATTGTTTAGATCTGTCAACAAACTAATTACTTAAAAACTTATATGACAGGTAAAATTTACAGTTGATTTCATAATCATCGTCTATAATTGAGTTGTAATTGTAACAAGACAAATCACACTAATTTGTTTGTCGCCAAAAACAAGGGTTTATCTCATAGTTTGTTGATGATAAATAACATTGTAAGTTTCGAAAACAAATGCGTGCGATGAAGGTTAAGAAGACGGCTAAAATACAACCGAAGATGGCATTGATGTGTTAGTGATTAATAAAAAACTGATACCAACACGAGTAATGCTTCACACGGATCGGGACATGTACTAAGGATTTCGGAATGAAAGTTAAATGTTTCCGTATAATTATGCATGCTAACAAAGTTTTCTTTAATTTTGAAACCCCCACTTTTTGAAATTTGAATTTTAAAACAAACACTATTAAAAACCACTATATTATCATTCAAAAATTGGTGTTTCAATTGATTGTCATTATTTTCATCCGTTAGTTATAAACTTTTTTAAGCAATCGATATAATGCAAGCGGGAAATGGAAAAATCCGAACTCTGTACCCCGAAAATATATCCCTTCACTCCAAATATCATATACCCTATGAATTTAAAGCATTCTGATTGGTCGAGAGCTCCGTACTCGCGAGTCCGAAAAAAGTGATAACTACCCCCGGAATTAATAACTACCTTTGCTATCATCATCATCATCATCATCATCATCATCATCATCATCATCATCATCATCATCATCATCATCACCACCACCATCATCATCATCATCATCATCATCAGAATGCTTTAAATTCATAGGTTCGTCCTCGGTCGATATCACACTACCCAGGTCCGCAAAACTACATATCGACCTCAACATTAGTATTTATTTGTATAATAACCTCACACTTAACTTCAAAAACTTAACCCAGACAGCATACATGGCAGCCCTTTTAAGGAGTCGTCACACATGTGGACTTTAAGAAGCGACGATCAATGAAACCTTAGAAAAATCGCATACTCAAATATCACAGCTAGACGTGCAGAACATGAAAAGAAAATTGCTGCATCACTCTGTAATAATTAATATTTGATAAATTCATTATTGATGTCGTTATATCTCGCAAGAATGATGACAGAATTTGGCAACAAACGAATTGACTGATTGACAAAACCCGAAAACAGATTGATCATATTTTGCGGAAATATTCAGTTCAATGAATGAACTAAATGAAACTTAAATAGCTAAGTTACAGAATGTTAATGATAACCGCATTGATACCTTAATATATTTCGTTATTTAACATTTGAAACATATTTGTTTGTGTTCTATAGGGTCAATGTGATATGCGTTTGAACAGTTCGTGTAAGCATAAATTTACGACTTTCCACAAATGCAGCTTTGCCGTTATTGTATACAGCTGAAAACAACGGATATACGATGTCACAAATGTAAAATGACATAACGTACAAAATAGATATTATTTAGGTTTCGCGAAAAAAACAAACAAAGAACATGATACAAAAAAATTGGCCTTACAATAGCTATGTTGCTACGGTTACTGCCGAATACACCCTCATGTTACAAATGTGTCGGATGATTTTTTTAAATAATAATGATGCATTTAACTATCTTTGGACGCAAAATCAACTTTGTGTTTGGATTTTAAACTGAATATTTAATAATATGTGTCTCAAAACTGTCCGAACAACCCTCGTAATGTGTGTAAAACACAAAACTGAGTCGGGGTTGACCCAAGTTAATTTTTTATGGTATTTATTTTTAAGCAGTTGCACCCAAGTTACACCCACATTAATTTCAATTGAAACAAAGGATTGTCATTATGCCTTTATCTCTCAGGCCGGTATTCCGGGGTTCCGTGATGCGTGATCCGTGTCTGTGTCCGTGTCCGCGTCCGTTTCCGCAATTTTTCACTCACCAAAGATATCGTTGGGTATATTCCATACCTCGGTGTCCGTTCCGCGCCCGTATTTGTGGAACTTTCACGGAGGTATGGAATATACCCAACGATATCTTTGGCCTAGTCAGTAAATTTTGTTTTATTCTTATTTTGTGGCACGCATTGCCCTTTGGCGATTTTTACAACTTGCTTATTCTACGTAATGGTAACCACTGTCTTTCCTAGGGATTTTTCCAAACGCCCTGGAATTGGGGCAATGGTTACATATCACATGTGCATTACTTGGGACTTTAAAAAGTTAAATTAACAAAAACAACATTTTTAACTTGTAGCTGATCATAGCTGTTACATGTGTACCTACATATTTATTTTCATCTACACATCCAGCTTGATCATCTGTACACGTTTAAAAGAAATCCGCCAGATAGTTAATGAGGAGTTGATGCCACAAGATTAAATTACTGAAATAAACAAAGGACCATAACTCTGGTAAAATGGTCGCAAGAAAATATCTATTTTTTACGATCACCTACACATCTAGGCTGATAATCTGTGCAAGTTTGAAAGACGCCTGATAGTTTATGAGGAGTAGATGCCACGAGATTTGGGGACGAACGGACGCACAGACGTACGGACTGACGGATGGACGAGTGCAACTCTAAATGCCTCCCACTTCGTGGGGGCATAAAAAGTCAACTGGTTTGGTTCACAGTTAAATCAATATTACTAAATCTTTGCCAGAATGTACCCCTCTCAAAGTTCAATAGTGATGATATTCTATACGTCTTCCACTTGTGTACAAGTATCTGTTTTAATTGTTCTATGCATCAAAAGTGTGCCTTTTTGCCCCCTAAAATTATTTTTATGCATTGAAATTCACCGCATAAACGAACAAAAATTTGTTCATGCGGCGAAGCTCCTATGCGGCGTTACAATGCATCTGTTTTTCAATGGATAGACAATAAATCGTTTGATGTGATTCTTTTTTCTGCGATTATAGGTGTTTCGTTAGGACAAATTTTGTTCCTTTTTGAATTGTGTTATTCTTATCAGAATTAGTAATTTCTGCGACTGCACAGTTAGTTTAATGATGTCTCTAACGCAAAGCCAGTTCTAGTGTGTTCCTGAGATGTTGGCTTGTATGTATTATCATTCAGGCTGGTTTTGTTGGATAATCATATTTTTTACAATAGACCAAGTGCCAATGCTGTTCACATCCAAATCACATGTATAAGGAGTTTCATCATCAACATAAACATCAACGTCCGTCGTTGTATTCACAGAAAACACGAATAACAAAGAATCTAATCTAGACCAAGTGAAACACTAGAAGAGATTGGGCGAGATTTTAATTGAATTTCATCACTTTTTAAAAGTTGAAATGCCTAAAAATGAACTTTAAAATCCGCCGAAAACGACAAATATGAAAATATGTCAAACTCGGTTACATGCATATTACTGCCATTGCCGCCTAGCCCCGGGTTGAGCGCAATTCAATATTTACACCAGTAAACAGTACAATTGTGATTCATCCAAGACGATGGTATGCCTGTGGCGGTGAACATGGAACATTCAATGCGGTACACCTTCAATGACTGAGTTTGAAAGATGTGCCTGAAAGAAGTCACTGCACATTTAGTTAAATGCTGTAATTTTAATTTTACGGAGAAGTGTGTCATGGTCAGCTAGGTCAAAGGCCTCTTAATGTCTATAAATAATGTAACAACAAGATTCATAAAGTCAACAAACATCAGCTGAATTGACATATAGCACCGAGACAATATTTAGGCTGTTTGTTTTACAACCTTACCTACTTCTTGACAGCGACTGAGCAAAAAGTTGTTCAGAGTAAATAGTAATTGTTTGTTTTGAAAATAATTTCAGACCATATTTCTTCTTCGGAATGGATATACATATAGCATGAATAACGCATGACAACAGTTGTATAATATAGACGAAGTAAAGATTCCTTCACTTAAAGGGTTATAAAAAAATGCGGAAAACATCGAAAATAATACTAGATCGAGATATTCAGTTTCTTTTTGAATGTGTATTAATTTAAATATTATATTAATAAATTACTTTTTAAGTATTTATATCAAAATTAATTCAAACAACACAAATATGGCGAGGAAGCTTGCTACATTTGTTTTTAAAGCATTTGAAAAAAGAGACCAGATATTAAAATACTTTTGATAATTTTCTTACAATATGCCTTTAATTGTTTAATTGTTAATAACATTTCACAAAATGTCTCTCCCAAACACCCAAATACATAAATTTGTGGTTTTAAATATTAGGTCATAACTGTTATAGTGAACAAGTAACATTTATGTATTATCATGCATCATTACCTTACCATGCCACTATGTGTTATTTTGTGTTATTCTGTGTTTTATGTATATATGTTCATGGGCCATTATGGCTTATTACATAATAAACTACTACTACTTCTACTACTACTATCAAAACCGATAGAAATGTTGTTTCATTTGTTTAACGTTCACTAGCATGTATACAAGTAGGTTAAGGTGGAACGCGCCTCAAAATTTTGTTCGAGTTTCCACGCGAAATTTCGCATACATATATGTTTTGATACGAAATTTATAAATTTATTTATATATTTGATATAAAATTTTACCATTATTTTATCTTTGAGGACTACATCTATATATCTGTTTACATAAAGCACGCGGTACCGCCACCGCTCTCTCTCCTTTCTCTCTCCCTTTTTTACTCTCTCTCTTTCTCCCTCTCTCATTGCATAAATTTAAACCTCAAGTCATTTGAACGGCTATTATATACAAAAACTGGCCGCAATGTTAAAGCATCTGTCAGAATTTGTTACCACAAAATTAAACCATCTGTCAAATAAGGTAATATAAGTTGTACATGCCTGTCGCAATGATCAAACAATATTTGCTATCTAAATGTTAGTATATGATTGACATAAGTCAAACGAACATATTTGATGATTGGTCGACATGACAGCTACACATGTTTATAACGTGGTTACACTGGTCCTTTCCGTCAATATAGTACCAATACATTGTCTTTACACTCTCCTGTTATTTATGTCCATGTAATTATCATACCTTTAAATCACTTGTTGCATGTGTACAGATACTCAGCAAAAATAGAAAGTACCCACTTTTTATGCTTATATTCTCATTCACATATTTTCATTTAATTACGAACACTTCAAAAGGTGTTTTATTAATTAATCTCAGTTGTTTTTAAGTTTAATCGTTCGTGAACATAATCTTCCACACCTAAACCTGAGCAAATGCCCATCAGATAACAATGAATGATGGATTAAACACCCCTATATATTCAATTCAAAGGGAGGTAATAGGAAATGTTTGGGATTTCTAGCGTTTTTTATAGAGGACGAGTTGTTTTATTAATGATTTTTTGTGATTTTATTGACATGAAGAACTGGAAAAATTGATTTAATTCCAACAAATGTGAATATTGTTTAGAATCACTTACTTCTTCCTAAAACCCCAATAATAGCAAAGGGAAAGATAACTTAGTCGTGACTGCAGATTTTTAAGAACATTTTATTTCTTTGTAATGATTACAGCAATGCAGATCTGTTCAAAGAAGATATTTTCTATTTTATTTTTCTAGTTTTACAAAATCACAGGTAGAAAAGTGGGTACTTTTTATTTTTGCTGAGTATATATATGTTAAAATTCATAATTTCACCGAACGTATTCTGTACAGTTATAGGTCAATATATGTGAAAATTCCAAATTTCACGGAACGTATTCCAACTATATTAAGAAATTAAATTTGAATTTTCAGATTTTCAGATTAAAGAATTTTATAAGATAATCCTATCATATTATAGATTAAGGGCCTTATATTGTCGCCCTTACACGGTCGTCGGTTAAAATGACACATATCGAAATCTCCATAACGGTTAAAAGGATGTTTAATACATGTAAAACTTTGCAGTTGTAAATGACTGTTATTTACGCATCTTCATTTTCTGTACATACAGAAAAGTTAAAACAGTGAAAAACTAGCATTACATTAAAGTATGCATAATATTATAATATTATCGAAATTTTAGATTAAGTTATTGTGCAAACTATATGTCTTCAAGTCATCAGAAATAAAAGAAATGTTGTTAGAATATCGAATTGAGTTTAAATGAGTACAGTTGTATGTAACATAAAAACATAGGTAAGGTAATGATTTTATAATAATAATAATAATAATAATAATAATAATAATAATAATAATAATAATAATAATAAAAATAATAATAATAACAATAATTATAATTATGATGATGATGATGATGATGATGATGATGATGATGATGATGATGATGATGATGATGATGATGATGAAGAAGAAGAAGAAGATGATGATGATGATGATGATGATACCACGAAAATATTGCAGGTTTAGTTTGATTGAGTCTGTTCGTCAAACTGAGTCTTTTCATAGACAGTAATGTTCATGCACGTTTGAACCCACGCAGCCTAGCCTCGGGTTGAACGCAACTCAATATTTACAATAGTAAACAGTACAATTTTAATCCATCCCAAACGAAGGTATGCATGTAGAGAGTTTAACAAGTCGCTACAGGAGCAATGCATTTTTTTAAATTTTGACAACGAAATCAATTTAACGTATTTCGTATACAATCAAATTTGCATTGTGTTTACTAACATTGTTTGCGTCAATTGTTTGATTACTTTTAACAAAAAATATAAATTATATAACAGATCGGTTTACCACAATAGAACCAAAAAATATCAATTATATAACAGTTCGGTTTACCACAATAAAAGTACATTAACCATGCATATGAAGCTAATTTAAATGTAACAGTCAAGGTTACCCGTCGAATATCACGTGTCTTCGGGTGGAAATTGTCTTTGACTAACCATTGTTTCGTGACATGGTGCAAACCGTTCTACAAACTATTTGTTTCTATACGATAACTTTTGCTGAGAGTTACGGGGATTTTAACAATGTATTGACAACCGTGGGTAGTATTCAACATTCCCCTTAAAATGTGCTTATTTACGTCGAAAAAAAAGTTAAATAATAAAATACTTACAAGGCTTCGATGGTCTGAACCGAGGTTGTTTTCTTCTTGCCGTAATACCGAAAAAACCACGTGACATGACCACACTGTTACAATACGCTTAATGACGAACGCATTCTTCTACAAGGTGAATTGAAAATGGATTTTTAAGAATAAAACAGAAACACACTAATTTATACATGTAGATTAATTATTGTAATCTAAATGAAGAAATATTGACACTTAGGCCCCAATAACACAGACGGTCGGTGACCAATATGTTATTTTATTTTAATTTTCTCGCTGTTTTGGTCGGTCGCCATGCGTGAGGTTTTCTGTGTAACCGGCCATCGGTTACGGACAAGTGTTCAATCGGCTAAATAATTATTTCATAGGTTGCTGCTGGTAGGAGACCGAAACCAACTCAAACAGGAATGGGTCGGTGATAAGGATGATTTTATCGGTAAAAATGCTGAAATATGATCGGATTAAGTCGTTTGTAAATCGGAGCTAAATCGGGCGTAACGCTGATAAATCGGTGTTTAATAGCTAATCATCAGTGGTTCAACACTTTCCGTCAGATATGGCCGGTGATTCATATTTAGTTATCTTTGTGTGATCGGTGACATCGGTGATTAAGAGCTTGCATATCTTGTGATAAAGGTTGGCTGAAAAACTCACCGATCACTCACCTATGGCTCTGTGTAACACCCCAGTTACACAGAGCCATCGGTGAGTGATCGGTGAGTTTTTCAGCCAATTTATGGAGTGAACCGATGACAACGTATTAAACACCGATATCACCTTTTGGTCACCTGTTTGCCACCGATGAACTGCTCTTGAGAAAAGATAAGTTTCTGACCCCATCCCCATCAGACCCCATCCCCGCCCTCCCCAGCCCAGTTTAACTGTAACCCGCAAAGCAGGAACAAAAGGGTTCACGCTGTTTTAAATGAAACAGTTAAACATAATGTGTTTCTTTCCTAACATATAGCTTTCACTTTATTATGATTAAATGAACTCTTTAAAAATAGTTGGTAGATAATATTTACTGCTAGTTACATGTACTGTAATGCATGAAGACTTTATGAAAAATTAAAAAAATACGTATATGAATACATGTGTGTTTTTCTTTAATTAACATATTCCTTCATAATTGATTAAAAATCAGCATCTTTACCCCACAATCCATATCATTTTAGTTTAATAAAGATACCATAAGAATGTGCACGCTATTATTTTATCGATGTTTGCCTCGAGGTTATATCAGTTAAATAATCTATCGCTCTGCTGAAGGTCCTATCAAGAGGTATTGGTTTTTTGGGGGCCAATTGTCCAGTAAGGTAGTTTTTGCAGTATGTATGGATATGTTACAGCATCAAAATTCTCAAAATTACATCAATGTTTTAAATTGAAACAAACCGGATATATCTTAAGGTGGCCTTAAAATTTTATCAAATAGAGAACCTGTTTACGATAAAGATATGTTTAAAATGACACCAAACCAACAAAAATGCACATTCTAATCGCTATTTAATATTTTGTCTCTTTTGAATAAAGATTTTTAATGAGATTTTTGAAAATGTAAGCAGAGTTTTTCTCAGCCTTTTCTCAGCCTTGGCTGGAAAAATACTAAATGAATACATGTAATAGTGTTAAGAATCCTGGTTCCAAGGTTATAAAGCTGAGTTTGGAAACCAGTCTCAAATCTCAAGCATCTGATTGGCTGAAATGGCGACTGGTCGCCATTTCAGCCAATCAGATGCTTGAGATTTGAGACTGGTTTCCAAACTCAGTTTTATAACCTTCAGACCTGGTCCTTTTCTGTAAACTGTTCTGAAATTTTGACTTGAGAGTCTTGTTTTCCTTTTAACTTTGCAATATTGTGTTTTGAAACGATTTTTTCTTGCAGGCATGTTTTATTTAATTAAACAGAATGATTTACATCTTCATTTTTCCCTTAATTGTAATCTGTAGCAATAAGGGGTATCTATGGATATAAACTGGCATCAGAACGAGTAAGACCGTAGACAAATCTTGTATATCCCTTATTCAGTTCTAGTGTCTTCAAGTAAAACATTCAGTCAACTAGAATTTTTGTAAGAGAACACACTTGTAATTGATATTTACTTTCACTTTCTTATAACGAACTATAATGTTAAATATCTGCCAAAATGTGCGCTTACTGTTGACCTAGTATTAAATGTTAGTTCCATTTTACATAAATAGTCAGACAAATTATCTAAAAACAGAACATAAAATCATAAAAAATGTAAGAAGTAGTATTAAACTGTAAATTAAATTTATGATCGAAAGAATATTGCACTGAAATGAATATGAAAAAAAAAGTAATTTGTCATAATACGTTTAAAGTCTATAATAAATGTTAATGTTATTTATTACCTTATTTCGAGATTAATAAATTAGTATCTGCACGTCATTTTTATGATGAATTACCTCCTAAAATACCATTTTATTTGAACATCTAATTACCAGTTTCGGTGAATGTATAATGCTCTAAAAACCAATTCTGAGGGTTTTAAATTGATGAATTTGTGAAACTATTAAAGACAATAATATATCATTATGATGAAATTATGATGAATACGTTCGTCATATAAATATTAAATTAATCTTTTGCATGCAGTACTGTACACACATGCTCATTCTACACGTTTCGCGGTTTCTGACGTAATTTCTTTGATGCATGATTGATAATTAAGTTGATGTCACGCCTACCGGGTGTATGACAATGACAGAAATCTAGCGAAATTTAAAAGTACTCGCACTAGGTCATTGTTGCTTGTTGGAGTCATTTCATCAAGACAACTTTGATAAGAGAACCTGTTGGGGCAAGTGTGAGGTTGGTGCACCCTAGAACCTGGTTAAAACCCCCAGTGGCAAATTGTTTTGCCACTGACCGTTCCTCGCGGTAACCCATCGGGTTCTGAATTTCGTTAACTGTTTGTGACGTCCATTTTGAAACTGATCATTGTATTACCATGCTCTCTTTTTCTCTCTACTTTTTGGCTATGTGGGGGGATGTGACTGCTGGATGTGGCCATTTCTGATATGCATATTTCACTAATTTGATATTACAGTATCTCAAACATCACTGGTGTCGATGTTTGCAAAATTCACCTCAAAAGCCCCTTGCATTTTTGTCTGTGCTATTCTACTTAAATATTTCCCTTAAGACACGTGCCTGCGTTTCCGTTAATTATTCTCAAACTATCATATAACAAGTATTTGTCGAGAAACTGGATGTAATTCTATCTTTACTACCATCACATATGTTTCTGAGAAATTCTATTTTAATATTATAAGCATCGGTACCTGCGTACATTGTAATAACAAAAGTAGTGTTTCATAACTGCCCTTGAAGATGCGTTTGCCTTATTCTTCATGTATGTCTCTTTTTACCTATATCTAAATGATTCTTATCTGAAGACATTAACACTCTTACAAAGTTCCCTTTTAACGAAACCAGCAACCGCAAGTCTTTCTAAAACGAATCCGAAACAAACTGAAAACCACATGTTTACGGGTTTGGGGAAACCACATTGTTCACCAACAAATTTTCTACGTTGTATACATCATTCACACATCTTTCCATGAGTGATACCAGTCTCACTTTAATTTGCAAGGGGTAGGAAACAACATACATCTTGCAGTAAATACAAGGTTTACTATACTGTTTCTGATTTAGTTTTTATAATACATGTAATTATATTTAAGAGTATTCGGCGAGATGATATTGCATCGTTTTCATTCTTACTGGACATTATTTATGTAAATTTTCTGAATACCTAATAACAAACAAGAAAAATTCATACATCTGGTACTTGTTGTAACAATACCTAATAACAAACAAGAAAAAGTCATACATCGGGTACTTGTTGTAACAATACCTAATAACAAACAAGTAAAAGTCATACATCGGGTACTTGTTGTAACAATACCTAATAATAACAAACAAGTAAAAGTCCATACATCGGGTACTTGTTGTAACAATAACCTAATAACAAACAAGTAAAATTCATACATCTGGTAACTTGTTGTAACAATACCTAATAACAAACAAGTAAAAGTCATACATCGGGATACTTGTTGTAACAATACCTAATAACAAACAAGTAAAATTCATACATCTGGTAACTTGTTGTAGCAATACCTAATAACAAACAAGAAAAAGTCATACATCGGGTACTGGTTGTAACAATACCTAATAACAAACAAGTAAAAGTCATACATCTGGTAATTGTTGTAACAATACCTAAAAACAAACAAGTAAAATTCATACATCGGGTACTTGTTGTAACAAAACCTAATAACAAACAAGTAAAAGTCATACATCGGGTACTTGTTGTAACAATACCTAATAACAAACAAGTAAAAGTCATACATCTGGTACTTGTTGTAACAAAACCTAATAACAAACAAGTAAAATTCATACATCTGGTACTTGTTGTAACAATACCTAATAACAAACAAGTAAAAGTCATACATCGGGTACTTGTTGTAACATAACCTAATAACAAACAAGTAAAAGTCATACATCGGGTACTTGTTGTAACAAAACCTTAATAACAAACAAGTAAAACGTCAAACATCGGGTACTTGTTGTAACAATACCTAATAACAAACAAGTAAAAGTCACACATCTGGTTACTTGTAACAATACCTTATAACAAACAAGTAAACGTCATACATCTGGTAATTGTAACAATACCTAATAACAAACAAGTAAAAGTCATACATCTGGTTACTTGTTGTAACAATACCTAATAACAAACAAGTAAAAGGTCATACATCTGGTACTTGTAACAATACCTAACAACAAACAAGTAAAACGTCAAACATCTGGTACTTGTAACAATACCTAATAACAAACAAGTAAAAGTCATACATCTGGTACTTGTTGTAACAATACCTAATAACAAACAAGTAAAAGTCATACATCGGGTACTTGTTGTAACAATACCTAATAACAAACAAGTAAAAGTCATACATCGGGTACTTGTTGTAACAATACCTAATAACAAACAAGTAAAAGTCATACATCGGGTACTTGTTGTAACAATACCTAATAACAAACAAGTAAAAGTCATACATCTGGTACTTGTTGTAACAATACCTAATAACAAACAAGTAAAAGTCATACATCTGGTACTTGTTGTAACAATACCTAATAACAAACAAGTAAAAGTCATACATCGGGTACTTGTTGTAACAATACCTAATAACAAACAAGTAAAAGTCATACATCTGGTACTTGTTGTAACAATACCTAATAACAAACAAGTAAAAGTCATACATCGGGTACTTGTTGTAACAATACCTAATAACAAACAAGTAAAAGTCATACATCTGGTACTTGTTGTAACAATACCTAATAACTAACAAGTAAAACGTCATACATCGGGTACTTGTTGTAACAATACCTAATAACAAACAAGTTAAAATCATACATCGGGTACTTGTTGTAACAATACCTAATAACAAACAAGTAAACGTCATACATCTGGTACTTGTTGTAACAAAACCTAATAACAAACAAGTCAAAGTCATACATCTGGTACTTGTTGTAACAATACCTTAATAACAAACAAGTAAAACGTCATACATCTGGTACTTGTTGTAACAATACCTAATAACAAACAAGTAAAAAGTCATACATCTGGTACTTGTTGTAACAATACCTAATAACAAACAAGTAAAAGTCATACATCGGGTACTTGTTGTAACAATACCTAATAACAAACAAGTAACAGTCAAACATCGGGTACTTATTGTAACAATACCTAATAACAAACAAGTAAAAGTCATACATCTGGTACTTGTTGTAACAATACCTAAAAACAAACAAGTAAAAGTCATACATCTGGTACTTGTTGTAACAATACGTAATAACAAACAAGTAAAAGTCATACATCGGGTACTTGTTGTAACAATACCTAATAACAAACAAGTAAAAGTCATACATCGGGTACTTGTTGTAACAATACCTAAAAACAAACAAGTAAAATTCATACATCTGGTACTTGTTGTAACAAAACCTAATAACAAACAAGTAAAAGTCATACATCTGGTACTTGTTGTAACAATACCTAATAGCAAACAAGTAAACGTCATACATCTGGTACTTGTTGTAACAATACCTAATAACAAACAAGTAAAAGTCATACATCTGGTACTTGTTGTAACAATACCTAATAACAAACAAGTAAAAGTCATACATCTGGTACTTGTTGTAACAATACCTAATAACAAACAAGTAAAAGTCATACATCTAGTACTTATTGTAACAATACCTAATAACAAACAAGTAAAAGTCATACATCTGGTACTTGTTGTAACAATACCTAATAACAAACAAGTAAAAGTCATACATCGGGTACTTGTTGTAACAATACCTAATATCAAACAAGTAAACGTCATACATCTGGTACTTGTTGTAACAATACCTAATAACAAACAAGTAAAAGTCACACATCTGGTACTTGTTGTAAAGATCTTTTCGCAGGTTTGTTTTGAAATGTGAAGAAAGACAACAACATAATCTGTTTAAATTTACAAATATAATATAATTAAAATATGTTTATGCGTGTATAGGTTCTTTAACAAAATACATTGACACCAATGATTGTCTTATGTCGCTGAATTGTGCTCTCTTTTCTTTATTAAATATCTCACCTATATAAAAATTGCAGTTATACCACTTTAACGTTTTCCACAAAAGTCGGACGTACTGAACTGTTTCAAAATATTGTGAAAAAATATTTTTAAAAAGCACTGTCAGTTATTCAGCAGATCGTTATCAAGACGTAAAATGTTATCGTCATGTTCAGAACAGCATAGATTTTGAACATTATATAACAAACATGTCTCTTTCAAGATAGTCGTCAGTGGCGTAGCTTCTATTAGGCCATGTAGGCCCGGGCCTACAAGTTGGACAGGAAAATGACGTTTTCAAAAGTCGAAAAAATAAAATACAATAAAAACTGTTTTTGTCGAATCAAATATGTCTTTGGCTCTTGGGGAAAAATGATTATTTTCTTTTCCAGATGTAAATGCAGACCTACGTTCGGATTCTCTGTATTTTCACGCTTTATTTACAGTTTGCTACATTTAATCTCCACTTGTTTACTTCTTTTTACCGTCACTAGTCACCCATTATATGTGCCTACAACTTGTAAAAAGCTGGCTACGCCCCTGGTCGTAATACGTTCTTCAATAATTATGCATAGAGTCCCAAAGCTGGTGTAAACGGTGTTGCTTATTTCACAAATTGTGAAACAGCAGTCATATCCAAGCACTTTTTCCCCGACTTGACATGACATAATCGAAAACCTCTGCGTTGATAGTACATAACCCTTCATCTCCATCATGAAACCACATAACTATTACCAGGTTTATGTTGGTCGTTACAAACATTCATGTGGGGTTTTATTGGATTATTCATTAAGCACCATCACAATTTCTGTTCATCGCTCATTTTCACGGAACGTTCGAAACAACAGGTAGTAAAGCAGTGATTCGACATCAGAATTTAAAATAATTCAATGAATGTCACATCACATGTTGTTACTACAACTAAGAAAATTTTATATGAATAGCCTTACAAACAACGCAAAAGGGCATCATTTTCCGTACGAAATTGCACCAAATATTTTTACAAATCGGACCGATTTACGTTGAGCGACGTTGCAGTAGAGATAGTAATTTTCTTATGAATACGCGAAAAGCAATAATTTTCGTAAAAAAATAAACAATATACCCAAATCTGCAAACTTTGAAAAATTCATTGCGATTTATAAATTTTAAAAAAGTTTTACCGCACTTTTTGAACACCGTCTTATAATTTATTTCAATCCAACTAAAACAAAATTGATTAGTTTTATGTACTCTGAAAAACGTATGAACATGTATTATTATGGATAATAAAGTACAACTCAAATACTATGTCGATAACTGTTTCATGTTCATGGAAACCTCGGAAGTTATGTCCTATATTGTACCTCGGAAGTTATGTCCTATATTGTACCTCGGAAGTTATGTTCTATATTATACCTCGGAAGTTATGTCCTATTGTACCTCGGAAGTTATGTTCTATTGTACCTCGGAAGTTATGTCCTATATTGTACCTCGGAAGTTATGTCCTATATTGTACCTCGGAAGTTATGTCCTATTGTACCTCGGAAGTTATATCCTATATTGTACGTCGGAAGTTATATCCTATTGTACCTCGGAAGTTATGTCCTATATTGTTCCTCGGAAGTTATGTCCTATATTGTTCCTCGGAAGTTATGTCCTATATTGTACCTCGGAAGTTATGTCCTATATTGTACCTTCGAAGGTTTGTCCTATATTGTACGTCCGAAGTTATGTCCTATATTGTACCTCCGAAGTTATGTCCTATATTGTACCTCGGAAGTTATGTTCTATATTGTACCTCGGAAGTTATGTCCTATTGTACCTCGGAAGTTATGTCCTATATTGTACCTCGGAAGTAACATCCTATTGTACCTCGGAAGTTATGTCCTATATTGTTCCTCGGAAGTTATGTCCTATATTGTTCCTCGGAAGTTATGTCCTATATTGTACCTCAGAAGTTATGTCCTATATTGTACCTCGGAAGTTATGTCCTATGTTGTACCTCGGAAGTTATGTCCTATGTTGTACCTTGGAAGTTATGTTCTTTATTGTACCTCGGAAGTTATGTCCTATTGTACCTCGGACGTTATGTCCTATTGTACCTCGGAAGTTATGTCCTATATTGTACCTCGGAAGTTATGTCCTATATTGTACCTCGGAAGTTGTCCTATATTGTACCTCGGAAGTTATGTCCTATTGTACATCGAAAGTTATGTCCAATATTGTACCTCCGAAGTTATGTCCTATATTGTACCTCCGAAGTTATGTCCTATAATGTACCTCCGAAGTTATGTCCTATATTGTACCTCGGAAGTTATGTTCTATGTTGTACCTCGGAAGTAATGTCCTATTGTACCTCGGACGTTATGTCCTATATTGTACCTCGGAAGTAATATCCTATTGTACCTCGGAAGTTATGTCCTATATTGTTCCTCGGAAGTTATGTCCTATATTGTTCCTCGGAAGTTATGTCCTACATTGTATCTCAGAAGTTATGTCCTATATTGTACCTCGGAAGTTATGTCCTATGTTGTACCTCGGAAGTTATGTCCTATGTTGTACCTCGGAAGTTATGTTCTTTATTGTACCTCGGAAGTTATGTCCTATTGTACCTCGGAAGTTATGTCCTATTGTACCTCGGAAGCTATGTCCTATTGTACCTCGGAAGTTATATCCTATATTGTACCTCGGAAGTTATGTCCTATATTGTACCTCGGAAGTTGTCCTATATTGTACCTCGGAAGTAATGTCCTATTGTACATCGGAAGTTATGTCCAATATTGTACCTCCGAAGTTAGGTCCTATTGTACCTCGGAAGTTATGTCCTATTGTATCTCGGAAGTTATGTCCTACATTGTATCTCGGAAGTTATGTCCTATTGTACCTCGGAAGTTATGTTCTATATTGTTCCTCCGGAAGTTAATGTCCTATATTGTACCTCGGAAGTTATGTCCTTTATTGTACCTCGGAAGTTATGTCCTATATTGTTCCTCCGGAAGTTATGTCCTATATTGTACCTCGGAAGTTAATGTCCTATTGTACCTCGGAAGTTATGTCCTATATTGTACCTCGGAAGTTATGTCCTATTGTACCTCTGAAGTTATGTCCTTTATTGTTCCTCGGAAGTTATGTCCTATATTGTACCTCGGAAGTTATGTCCTATATTGTACCTCGGAAGTTCTGTTCTATATTGTACCTCGGAAGTTATGTCCTATATTGTACCTTCAGAAGATATGTCCTATATTGCACCTCGGAAGTGACGACCTGTATTGTAACTTCAGAAGATATGTCCTATATTGTACCTCTGAAGTTATGTCCTATATTGTAACCTAGGAAGTTATGTCCTATATTGTACCTCTGAAGTTATGTCCTATATTGTACCTCGGAAGTTATGTCCTATATTGTACCTCGGAAGTTATGTCCTATATTGTACCTCAAAAGTTATGTCCTATATTGTTCTTCGGAAGTTATGTCCTATATTGTACCTCGGAAGTTAATGTCCTATATTGTACCCCTGAAGTTATGTCCTATATTGTACCTCGGAAGTTATGTTCTATATTGTACCTCGGAAGTTATGTCCTATATTGTACCTCGGAAGTTATGTTCCAATATTGTACCTCGGAAGTTATGTCCTATATTGTACCTCGGAAGTTATGTCCTATATTGTACCTCGGCAGATATGTCCTATATTGTTCTTCGGAAGTTATGTCCTATATTGTACCTCGGAAGTTATGTCCTATATTGTTCCTCGGAAGTTATGTCCTATATTGTACCTCGGAAGTTATGTCCTATATTGTTCCCTCGGAAGTTATGTCCTATATTGTACCTCGGAAGTTATGTCCTATATTGTACCTACGAAGTTTTGTCCTATATTGTACCTCCGAAGTTATGTCCTATATTGCACCTACGGAAGTTATGTCCGATATTGTACCTCTGAAGTGATGTCCTATATTGTTCCTCGGAAGTTATGTCCTATATTGTACCTCGGAAGTTATGTCCTATATTGTACCCCTCGGAAGTTATGTCCTAAATTTTACCTCGGAAAGTTATGTCCTATATTGTACCTCGGAAGTTATGTCCTATATTGTACCTCGGAAGTTATGTCCTATATTGTACCCCTCGGAAGTTATGTCCTAAATTGTAACCTCGAAAGTTATGTCCTATATTGTACCTCGGAAGTTATGTCCTATATTGTACCTCAGAAGTTATGTCCTATATTGTACCTCGGAAGTTATGTCCTATATTGTACCTCGGAAGTTATGTCCTATTATTGTACCTCGGAAGTTATATCCTATATTGTTACCTCGGAAGTTATGTCATATATTGTAGCTCTCGGAAGTTATGTCCTATATTATGTTCCTTATGTCCGAAGTTATGTCCTATATTGTACCTCGGAAGTTATGTCCTATATTGTACCTCGGAAGTTATGTCCTATATTGTACCTAGGAAGTTATGTCCGATATTGTTCCTCGGAAGTTATGTCCTATATTGTACCTCGGATATTGTTCCTCGGAAGTTATGTCCTATATTCTACCTCGGAAGTTAAGTCATATATTGTACCACGGAAGCTATGTGCTATATTGTACCTAGGAAGTTATGTCCGATATTGTTCCTCGGAAGTTATGTCCTATATTGTACCTCTGAAGTTATGTCCTATTGTTCCTCGGAAGTTATGTCCTATATTGTACCTCGGAAGTTATGTCCTATATTGTACCTCGGAAGTTATGTCCTATATTGTACCTCGGAAGTTATGTCATATATTGTACCTCGGAAGTTATGTCCTATATTGTACCTCAAAAGTTATGTCCTATATTGTTCTTCGGAAGTTATGTACTATATTGTACCTCGGAAGTAATGTCCTATATTGTACCCCTGAAGTTATGTCCTATATTGTACCTCGGAAGTTATGTTCTATATTGTACCTCGGAAGTTATGTCCTATATTGTACCTCGGAAGTTATGTCCAATATTGTACCTCGGAAGTTATGTCCTATATTGTACCTCGGAAGTTATGTCCTATATTGTACCTCGGCAGATATGTCCTATATTGTTCTTCGGAAGTTATGTCCTATATTGTACCTCGGAAGTTATGTCCTATATTGTTCCTCGGAAGTTATGTCCTATATTGTACCTCGGAAGTTATGTCCTATATTGTTCCTCGGAAGTTATGTCCTATATTGTACCTCGGAAGTTATGTCCTATATTGTACCTACGAAGTTTTGTCCTATATTGTACCTCCGAAGTTATGTCCTATTGCACCTCGGAAGTTATGTCCGATATTGTACCTCTGAAGTGATGTCCTATATTGTTCCTCGGAAGTTATGTCCTATATTGTACCTCGGAAGTTATGTCCTATATTGTACCCCTGAAGTTATGTCCTAAATTTTACCTCGAAAGTTATGTCCTATATTGTACCTCGGAAGTTATGTCCTATATTGTACCTCGGAAGTTATGTCCTATATTGTACCCCTGAAGTTATGTCCTAAATTTAACCTCGAAAGTTATGTCCTATATTGTACCTCGGAAGTTATGTCCTATATTGTACCTCAGAAGTTATGTTCTATTTTGTACCTCGGAAGTTATGTCCTATATTTTACCTCGGAAGTTATGTCCTTTATTGTACCTCGGAAGTTATGTCCTATATTGTTCCTCGGAAGTTATGTCATATATTGTAGCTCTGAAGTTATGTCCTATATTATGTCCTTATGTCCGAAGTTATGTCCTATATTGTACCTCGGAAGTTATGTCCTATATTGTACCTCGGAAGTTATGTCCTATATTGTACCTAGGAAGTTATGTCCGATATTGTTCCTCGGAAGTTATGTCCTATATTGTACCTCGGAAGTTAAGTCCTATATTGTACCACGGAAGCTATGTGCTATATTGTACCTAGGAAGTTATGTCCGATATTGTTCCTCGGAAGTTATGTCCTATATTGTACCTCTGAAGTTATGTCCTATTGTTCCTCGGAAGTTATGTCCTATATTGTACCTCGGAAGTTATGTCCTATATTGTACCTCGGAAGTTATGTCCTATATTGTACCTCGGAAGTTATAACCTATATTGTACCTTGGAAGTTATGTCCAATATTGTACCTTGGAAGTTATGTCCTATATTGTAGCTCGGAAGTTATGTCATATATTGTACCTCGGAAGTTATGTCCTATATTGTACCTCATAAGTTATGTCCTATATTGTTCTTCGGAAGTTATGTACTATATTGTACCTTGGAAGTAATGTCCTATATTGTACCCCTGAAGTTATGTCCTATATTGTACCTCGGAAGTTATGTTCTATATTGTACCTCGGAAGTTATGTCCAATATTGTACCTCGGAAGTTATGTCCTATATTGCACCTCGGAAGTTATGTCCTATATTGTACCTCGGCAGTTATGTCCTATATTGTTCCTCGGAAGTTATGTCCTATATTGTACCTCGGAAGTTATGTCCTATATTTTTCCTCGGAAGTTATGTCCTATATTGTACCTCGGAAGTTATGTCCTATATTGTTCCTCGGAATTTATGTCCTATATTGTACCTCGGAAGTTATGTCCTATATTGTACCTACGAAGTTTTGTCCTATATTGTACCTCCGAAGGTATGTCCTATTGCACCTCGGAAGTTATGTCCGATATTGTACCTCGGAAGTTATGTCCTATATTGTTCCTCGGAAGTTATGTCCTATATTGTACCTCGGAAGTAATGTCCTTTATTGTACCTTGAAAGTTATGTCCTATATTGTACCTCGGAAGTTATGTCCTATATTGTACCTCGGAAGTTATGTCCTATATTGTACCTCGGAAGTTATGTCCTATATTGTACCCCTGAAGTTATGTCCTAAATTTTACCTCGAAAGTTATGTCCTATATTGTACCTCGGAAGTTATGTCCTATATTGTACCTCAGAAGTTATGTCCTAAATTGTACCTCGGAAGTTATGTCCTATATTTTACCTCGGAAGTTATGTCCTTTATTGTACCTCGGAAGTTATGTCCTATATTGTTCCTCGGAAGTTATGTCCTAAATTGTACCTCGGAAGTTATGTCCTATGTTGTACCTCGTAAGTAATGTTCTATATTGTACCTCGGAAGTTATGTCCTATATTGTTCCTCGGAAGTTATGTCCTATATTGTACCTCGGAAGTTATGTCCTATATTGTTACTCGGAAGTTATGTCCTATATTGTTCCTCGGAAGTTATGTCCTATTTTGTAGCTCGGAAGTTATGTCCTATATTGTTCCTCGGAAGTTATGTCCTATATTGTACCTCGGAAGTTATGTCCTTTATTGTACCTCGGAAGTTATTTCCTATATTGTACCTCGGAAGTTATGTCCTATATTGTACCTCGGAAGTTATGTCCTATTTTTTACCTCGGAAGTTATGTCCTATATTGTTCCTCGGAAGTTATGTCCTATATTGTGCCTCCGAAGTTATGTCCTATATTGTACCTCGGAAGTTATGTCCTATATTGTACCTCGGAAGTTATGTCCTATATTGTACCTAGGAAGTTATGTCCGATATTGTTCCTCGGAAGTTATGTCCTATATTGTACCTCGGAAGTTAAGTACTATATTTTACCTCGGAGGTTATATCCGATATTGTACCTCGGAAGTTATGTCCTATATTGTTCCTCGGAAGGTATGTCCTATATTGTACCTCGGAAGTTATTTCCTATATTGTACCTCGGAAGTTATGTCCTATATTGTTCCTCGGAAGTTCTGTCCTATATTGTACCTCGGAAGTTATGTCCTTTATTGTTCCTCGGAAGTTATGTCCTATATTGTACCTCGGAAGTTATGTCCTATATTGTACCTCGGGAGTTATGTCCTATATTTTTCCTCGGAAGTTATGTCCTATATTGTACCTCGGAAGTTATGTCCTATATTGTTCCTCGGAAGTTATGTCCTATATTGTACCTCGGAAGTTATGTCCTATATTGTACCTCGGAAGTTATGTCCTATATTGTACCTCGGAAGTTATGTCCTATATTGTACCTCGGAATTTATATCCTATATTGTACCCCGGAAGTTATGTCCTATATTGTACTTCGGAAGTTATGTCCTATATTGTACCTCCGACGTTCTATCCTATATTGTACCTCGGAAGTTATGTCCTATATTGTACCTCTGAAGTTATGTCCTATATTCTACCTCGGAAGTTATGTCCTATTGTACCTCGGAAGTTATGTCCTATTGTACCCCGGAAGTTATATCCTATATTGTACCCCGTAAGTTATGTCCTATATTTTACCTCGGAAGTTATGTCCTATATTTTACCCTGGAAGTTATGTCCTATATTGTACCTCGGAAGTTATGTCCTATATTGTTCACCGTACCTTTTAGTTTGGAAAGTCCTACAATAATAAAACTTGTTCAACATATCAATATAAAATTTTAAGTACAGTCACGTAGAGAATACTGTTTTTATACATTTCCACTGTTCTTTAATGAAGTATCTTCTAAGACACTGTTGAACTTGTTACTGATTGTCTTCATATGGCAGTAATTTTTCACAACAGTGGAAATAAGTGTGAACTCCCTCAAAACGTCTTGTTCAAGGTAAGAAATTGCTACATATTTCTCTTTTATTTTGACGTTTGCATGACATTCAACAGTCACGTGCTCTATAAATGATACATCAAGCTTTATTGTCTTGTAATAAGAAAAATCATACAACCTTACTTCTTGCAGAACAAATTTCAGAAAAATAAATAATGATTGTGCCTCTACTGGGGAGCGAACCCGTCCGGCAAAAGCGCCTAGCCAAGGAATTTAGTTTCTTGCGATATTGTGTGATATTTTCGCGTGCGCTATTCTCGGAAAGTTTATCGAGTACATACTCGTTTTTGCCTCTTATAGTGGGTAGTTTGTTACTTATTATTATATATTAATAAAACAGTGATTTAAAATTGGCCCTGTTATTTGTCCGATGGCATTCGTGTTGGCCCAAGGCCTTATTAGCCTATCAAATAGCTTCAAATGCGGGCTTTATATCTACCGGTATGTCACTTTTCGGCTGTGATTTTCTCACTATTTGATTATGTGAACTTATGTAAACTTAACCTTTGACATAATAACATCAAATTCAAGAACAATCTACATAGTTTGGCTGATTTTAACGGAATCCGAAACCCTAGTGACTGTCTATTATTTATGCTGACAATATTATTGCAATATTTGATTCTTTAACGTTCAAGTTAACCGTTGACATAATGGCCTGAAATACAATAGTCAAATGATAGTGCCTCTAGCTGGGAGCGAACCCGCACCGTCACAGCCACAGCGCCTAGCCCTGCAATTCCCGCGACGCAACCAACTGAGCTAACCGGGACAACCCCAAAAGAGATTGATCGGATAGTCCTGATATACGTAACGGCCATTGCATGACATCGGTAACGGGTTATTTTACTGATAACAATACTAACTATATGTACGGGGAGACTTTTTACGGCCGCCACACTGCACAAATAGCGCTGTCAACCAACAGGTTAAGATGACAAACGTTGTTACAATAGCGTTATTGTTCGGAGAAACAAATGTTTACAGACAGATAACGCCAGTACATAAGACGGGACGTCTTATGACGGGCGTATAAACAAAATTGTGCTGACCAAGATCGACATATCAACTTGTGATCACCGTAAGTTGCCGAGACCGCAAAATATTTCAGTGCTCTGAGTTGACATATATATATATATTAAAGTATAAATGTGCCGTTGTATGCAGTACAGTAAAAAGTGAAATATGCATATCAGGTTTTGCCACACTCAGAAAACAAGTCCTACCCACGTAAGTTATGTTTAAGACAAGTCAATAACTTAGATCACTCGGTCACACATTCATTTACTATGTTTGAACGCGAACATGCATTAGCCTTTATACAGGTGTCCAAAAATTGTTGACTCGTTTGACCTATTGCGTAATATATGGGAACATTCACCTTGTTCGCTTGACGAAAGGCTTCGTTTGTTCTACTCCCACGACATTTACAATATTTATGTTTTTTAAAGATGAATTTGACGTTTAACGGTTCATCATCTGAGCAATTATATCTTAAAAAACTTCAAAGTTATAAAAATACTAATCAGTCACGTCATTGTGTTGTATTTCCTGACTGTTACGTTCAATGAACCAGAATATCTCAGAATGAAATAACTTAAAATGGAATATGTCTATTTAAGACATATTTCATTTACCTTATTGAATATGCAAAAGGATTTGGGCAACAAGTGCTTTGCACGTTTATCATTGCCCTTTACTCCAATAGTAAATTGCACTTGTTAAAGGGTTGCACAGTGTATTAAAGTTTTAGCTACACGTACAGTACAGCTCGAGAGTTTTTTACATTTTCCTCGCGCCCTCCGCGGACCCAACTCGATTAGCGCGTATTTTCGCGGAGCAGAAACGCGGGGAATGCCCGCGCAGACTATGTAATTCAGCGCGGACTAGCGCGCCAGCTTATCTTCACAAAATCTGTCCCGGAGGAACTCCGCATAGTGTGCCGGTGATACGCGGAGTTTCCTGCAGGATTTGTAAAGAAGTTCTACCATAAATAAAATTAATTATCATATAGATCTACCTTCTTTCGATATTATCCACGGGAAATATAACTTTCTGACATCTTGTTTATTCCGTAAGATAGCAATACGCCGATAGTCTATGAATCATTTTGAATGATGAAATACAACAACAGCATCAAAGTCATTTTCATTTCGATAAAATCGAAAACAAAATGACCCAAAAGCTGACATCGTTTTCAGAACATCGTCGGTCTGATCTTAAAACATCCACGGAACAAAATAAAAAACACGAAACACATTTTCAATCCAAATTATGAGTTCACATCCAACAAATTTCAATGTAGTCATATGCCGCAATGAAAGTTTACACAAATGACGTCATGCAGTAGACTATCTAGACTCCAGCGGAGTTAAATTCATTGATTCACTCATGTTTTATCCTCTAAATAATTTTTTCGCGGGTGTATTGAATAAGAAATATCACCTGTTTTTAACGCTTCCATGCTTACATGTTAATTTTTCTTCCGTTTTTTTTGGGGGGGTGGGGGGGGGGGTTTCGGACGTTACCAGTGTGAAGCGAACGCTAGTTGTTTTAACCGAATGCTGAAATAATTATGTCTTGTAAAGGTAAGCTTTCCAAATTCGTTGATACTAATTTCAGAAACGAAATCAAAATTCAAACTACGTTTCTTTCGATCCCAGGCTAAAACATCCCTTAGGCGTTTTTGTTTTAAATCAAAGTATCTATGGATATTCTTATGCATCCATGTACGCATGGAAATGGGAAGAAAACGCAGAGATCGTGTCAACACACCTAAAGTAAAACTGTTACTGTGATAATTGATTTTCTCATTATTATTTAACTACTGTCGAATTTCTGTAATCAAAAAACGCGTCATCGTATCGTTTTTATAAAATTTGCCTGTTCCGATCATGAATTGAAAACACTCATTTTAGACTACATATTCTAATGTATATGTACAAATGCCGACAAATCTTTGATGTGTTTCCGACAATGCTCTGTATCGAGGTAAACACTGATGCTGATTGTCAATCAAGTTAAATTTCAAAGGCGTTTGTCGGCTCGTAAAACAAGTGTGTATTCGGCTTCAATTTCTGATATGTATGTGTGTAATATTTTGATTGCTGATGCAATAGCTACGAAAGAAATTTTAAAGATATTGATAACGATAAATTCGCTTCTGTAAGTTTTGTGTGTTTGTTAATTGTTTTGAAGGACGTATCTGGGAGTAAAAATTATCCATGCTTAAGCGCAACTCTCATTTACGTGAGCGAACATTTCTTCAAATTTTATTTACAAAATGTTTGTTCATCGTATCGTTCATTAAAAGTGCATTATATAAAATATCAAAACAATTTCTAGCTGTAAATTTTTAAAGACTTCATCATGTTCATAGTATGCCAATGTGTGAAAAAAACATAGGAGATGAAAAGTTGTCATGTAGACAAACTGCGATAATTGGTGATTACATGTTCGCCAAAAAGTAAAGTAGCTATTGTTTACAAATATTGATGACCGAGATTATTGACACTTCCGAGCGATAATTTCAGAACCGAAAATTATAAAGGTGTTATTTAAACAAATTAATTATCTGCCTTCAGTGATTTATTAAAATTTAGTATTTTTATGTAAAGAAACGTTGTACTGATGGATTTTTGCATCAACCAGTCCTCCGCGTTCCTCCGCAATTACACTCGGCGGGACGCGGCGTTTTAGCTACGGGCAGTCCTCGGAGGAAAAACGCGGCGATTGAGCATGGTCCGCGTTTGGACGCGGACTTAAACAGTCAGGTCCGCTATGGTGAGGTCCGCGGAGTTGCGCGGACTTTGGTTGGAAACACCCGAGCTGTACTGTAACTTAATTAACGATAATGAATCAACACAATATTTCTACATTATATAGAGGATATATTTCGCTCGTGAACTCCGGAATTATGTATTTTCACTCGTGGTTTCGCCACTCGTGAAAATATGAATTCCGGAGCTCACTCGGTGAAATATATTTCTATCTTACACTGATAAAAACAAATTTTCTTTTTATTTTATGCTTTCGTTGCACAATTTTTATGAATTTGAGAGAAATAAGGAATGAAATGGCGCCAAAAACGTTTGTTTATGATGTGACGTCATGATGTCATATACCAAAACTTGAGCCGGTTTTCTATACGTTCTCATTCAGAATGTTATACTGCGTTTTGGTACCAACGTGAAAAATCAGTGGAAATAAAAATGATATTCCATTGTTTGAAAACAATGAAGCACCATCTTTTATTTCATCGGGAAAATTCTATAATTCACTGTAAAGCATAAAATAAAATAGTCTTTCATGTGTTTAAAAATCAGTGGCTGCTCGCCAGTTGCTTTTATGCCTTTCGTGTATAATTAGACTTTTCCAAACGACAAATATACTGAACAAAAATAACAAGTATCCACTTTTTATGCTTATATTCTCATTAACATATTTTCACTTAATCAGGTACGCTTTGAATGGTGTTTAATTGGTTAATCTCAGTTGTTTTCAATTTCTATTGTTCATAAACATAATCTTCCACACCAAGACCTAATCAACGGCAAGTCGAATAACAATTAATAATGGATTACAAAACACTACATATTCAATTTAAAGGGAGGTAATTGGAAATGGTTGGTCTTTCTAGCGTAGTTTATCGAGGACTCCTTGTTTTATTGATGAATGTTTTATGATTTTATTGATCACAAGAGGTGGAAAGATTGATTTAATTCAAACCAATGTGAATACTTCAAAGAATCACTGACATTTTCCTGGAACCCTCATTACAACAAAGGGAAAGATAACTAAGTTGTGGCTGCAGATTTTCAAGAACACTTTTTCTCTTTGCAATGATAACAGAAATGCAAAGTTGTCCACATACAGATTTGTCAGTTTTCGTTTTCAAATTTTACAAAATTTAAGGTAGGAAAGTGGATACTTTTTATTTTTGTTGAGTATATAAGAATTCAAGTTTGCGAGATGCTTGTAATTTTCCTATCACAACGACACATTAACATAGCAATTTAAATTTTAATCGTAAAATGTTTGATTTAGTGAAAAAAAGTGTTGACACTGTTTGATTTATGGTATACTTACAATATATTAGTGATGTCTTCTAGGTTTTTAGAAGTTAGATTTGATTTAGTATGTTTAATTGCAATATTTCAGTTCGTAATGTCTTGTAATTAGGTAAGCCATGATTATTGTTGTTATGTCAGAAGGAGTTTTAACATATTGAGACAATTCAGGTTCACATTAATTTTTAAATTATCTTACATTCTGGATCGAGAATTCTACTGATCGATCCGAATCAATCAATCAGACCTCGTATCAGATGCAAGCTGTTGAGAATAATATATGTTTAAGTATCGGTATTTTACTGTCTTCATTAGGTTATGAAAGGCAATTTGGTCTTTTTATGCACTGTTTAGGCAATGTGACTGTTTACAGCGTAACATCCTACCGTTCTATCAGCTAATAAAACAAGAATAAGAATTAAATAAGTCAAAATGAAATATGTTTATTTTAAACATATTTCATATGCAAAAGGATACGGGCAACAAGTGCTTTCCACGTTTATCATTGCCCTTTACTCTAAGAGTAAATTGCACTAGTTAAAGGATTACACAGTATATTAAAGTGTTAGGTACCTTAATTAACGATAATGAATCAACACATTTTTTCTACATTATAATGTTATTTTCATGTGTTTAAAAATCTGTGGCTGCTCGCCAGTTGCTATTATGCAGTCCGTGTATATTAAGACTTTTCCATACAACAAATATATGTATTCATGTTTGCGAGGTGCTTTCATTTTTCCTATCACAACGAAAAATTAACATCGCAGTTTAAATTTTGGTCGTTAAATGTATGATTTAGTTAAAAAGTGTTGACACTTTGTTTGATTTATGGTATACTTACAATTATATATTAGTGGTATCATCAAGGCTTTTAGAACTTAAGTTTGATTTAATATGTTTAATTGCAATTTTTAGTTCGTAATGTCTTATAAATAGGTAAGTCATTATTACTGTTATGTCAGAAGGAGTTACAAAATATTGAAAAACAAATTGAGATTCACATATTAATTTTTTTCAAATTATCTTCAATTCTGGATCAAGAATTCTTCTGATCGATCCGAATCCATCAATCAGACTTCATATCAGATGCAAGCTATTGGGAATAATATCTTTTCAATCAGTGATGTTATCAGTTACGTCCTTTGATGGTCGTTGAGCTCGATAATTATGTACTTTGTTAATAGTACTTCTAAAATTACCTTTTATTTCAATATTGCGGCCATTTTGAGATTGGTGGTTTCAATTTCTCAGCCAATATTGATTCGGATATTGTTCAATCACCCCCAAGTATAATTATGCATTTGTACTTCCTGCTTCTGAAATTTTGCCTTGGCGTTGTCTGTGATATGCTGGATTTATATTCTTAGATTCCCTGTCAAACTTCTATTCTGTTTAGTTCCGACCATGATTTTCTCTTTTCCTTTTCATCTATTATAAGTATCGGTAGTTTATTGTATTAAACAGATTATGAACGACACGTTGGTCTTTTAAAGCTCTGTTTAGGCAATGTGACTGTTAACAACGTAACATCCTAATGTTCTATCAAATTATCAGTTTGTCCCGCAACTTTAATTAATATCAGGTACGATATGAAGATTGCTTATCAGGAGTCGGCCACAAGTTAAGGAGAGGCACTATCATTTGAAATTCACAGTAGCGCTATTTGTGCAGTGTGGCGGCCGTAAAAAGTCTCCCCGTACATATAGTCAGTACTGTTATCAGTAAAATAACCCGTTACCGATGTCATGCAGTGACTGTTACGTATATCAGGGCTAGCCGATCAACCTTTTTGGGGGTTGTCCCGGTTAGCTCAATTGGTTGCGTCGCAGGAATTGCAGGGCTAGGCGCTGTGTCCGTGACGGTGCGGGTTCGCTCCCAGCTAGAGGCACTATCATTTTTCATAAGGTCAACACAAAGATTAACAATCTTGGTTCCGTTATTTATCAAACTTTCCTACTGATCATTTTATTAACCATGATTTCTCTCTCTCTCTCTTCTTCTTTTTCTTCTTCTTCTTCTTCTTCTTGACTGTGTGGAGAGGCTGTTTTTTTTCTGAATGTGGCTATTCCGGTTATGCATATTTCACCTTTTTCTAAAGTTGTTTATCTCGATAATGTTCTATACTCAACAAAAATAAAAAGTATCCACTTTCCGTCCTATTATTTTGTAAACTTTAGTTAGAAAACGGAATATCAAGTTTCTTTCTATGAACAAGTTTGCATTTCTGTATTCGTTGCAAATAAATAAAATATGCTTGAAAATCTGCAGTCACAACTTAGTTATTTTCCCTTTGCTTTAATATGGGTTCCAGGAAAGAGTCATTATTTCAAAAACACAATCACATTTTGAGAATGATATCAATTTCTTCAAGTTATTGCGGTCAAATAAATCACAAAGCATTCATAAAGAAAAACAGTCCTCTATAAATAACGCTAGAAAATCCAACCATTTACAATTACCTCCCTTTAAATGAAAAATGTAACGTTTTTAAATCCTTTATCCGTTGTAATTTAATAAACAGATGCGTAGATGTTGTTGTGGAAAATTATGTTCTTGAGCAAATAAACTTAAAAATAACTGAGATTAAGTAATAAAATACAATTCAAGGCGTTCCAGATTACATGTAAATGAATATATCTTAATGAGAATATAAGCATTTAAAGTGGATACTTTTTATTATGTTCAGTATATATGTGTTACATTATAAAATAGGTAAACGCCTATATGTCACAGTGTCACATTAAATAAAAACATAATAAATCAATAGAAGCCACATTGTTTATTCAGCTATCATAAAAGTTGCTTCTTTATGCTGATGATACACTTTGTATGACCTTTTATCAATTTTAAAGCACGAGGTACCAAGACATCAGTGCCCTCTTGTTATTCAACCTTTCAAATGATTTATTAGTTTCTTTGCATTAAACTAAATAGAAACTTTATTCTCAATAGTTCGACGCTTGTCCTTTAAGATATGAAAAGCACCTTTCAGTCTTAATTTAAGTATAGAAAAGGCAAGATGTGAGTCTGTCTTATGCACCATATGTTGATCGTGTGGGATAATTCGCATTATTTCCATTTTACTTTTACATCTATGCGTTGACATTAAGTAGCGCTCTCAAACAGGGGTTCGGCGGCATGCAGTAATATTAATTAGGAACATGCTCAATCAAAGCGAAACTGCAATCTTTTGTCTTATTCGTCGTGTTATGTGACGTTAAAAAGTAAATTGTAAGTTTTTACAAAATAATTGGTCAAAACACATTCACAAAAAATAATTCTCTTGTTTGTTGTTTGTGAAGTAGTTAAGATGCCCGGTACATTCCGCTCTCAGAAAAATCTGTAATTGTTTTTCTTATACAGACATAAAAACAAGTCAAGACATTTTATTCGTTATCGTTAAAATTTTAAGTTTGGCCAACAATATTTTCTTAGGAAAATAGCAGTTGACATAAAGGGTAAGGGCTCACTGGTGAAAATCGGAATAAAATTTTGAATCTCAAATAAAACTATCCTAATGAAAAGAAATGTTGATGTTATGTTCAATATGACAAACAATAATAATTATTTAAAAACCGTGCTTATGTTATACGTACTACGTCATCCACGTCAGCATACGCTATTCGTGCGAAATTCTCTTGCTGCTATCAAATTTGATTTTTTTAAATCATTTTCGTTTTTCACATATTTACATACACCGGACAATCTAAAAACTCAAACCGACACATCATATCTATGGGACGTTTGACGATTGACGACTGACGAACGCGAAAGTGCCGTCAACATGCGCTTTACTAGCACAAACTTAAATTTGTTATAAAAAAAACCATCGTCACGGTGCTGTTATTCGTAAATACAAATGAAATGCCTCATTTTTGCATATTTAATCATTATAAGAAAATTATTCAGATGATATTGTTTTCTAGATTGATAACGTTGCTTACGTTGCACGTTGATTTTACGCTCTTACGGCATTTAATATTTACGTAAATAAACGTACACACGATAATATTGGTATTACATTTGTTTAAAAGTACGCACTAAATAATAATCTAAAACTATTATTTTTATAATTTAATTAAACGTTAAGCTCGAATGATTCAATCATAGTTAGGAATATCGCATTTATAAAGTGTGCACTTAGAACTTTTGTGTAGTGTACATATTTGAGCCATAACCTTGATTTATCGTTGTCTTTGACTGTGGCAGGGGTTTAGGAGTTCTTGAGGTCCAATCTTGCACATGAATACATTTACACTTCAACTTCGTCCTCTTCGATAATGTCTTATTCATCCAACTAATCATAATTTCTGTGTGACGTATTAATTCAAAAGGCGTGGCTACATTAGAGCCGTTCATAATTTATTGGACGTTGCGCAATGTTTTGAAGTGTGACGTCGCTGAGCACGCACGTTTTGCCACGAGTAGCTACGAAAAAGCGTGTCGTCATTCACTGTGTCGTCAACGTTGCTGTTCCAACAGCCTTTTGAAAAAGCCGTAATATCACGAATTCTTCATAATTTTTGTATTAATGAGAGTATTTATGAGTGTTAATATAAGGATTGAATCGCTATTTCATGGTTTTCATTTGGGTATGGAAAACTGTTGGATTCGGACTTCACACACTTTAAACAAACCAACTGTTTTCCATACCCAAATGAAAACCCTCAAATATCGAATGGATTCAATCCTTAAGTAAAACCTCGATCTGTTTCTTTTATTACCGCCATCTTGTTTCACTTGTTTGAAGCCAGGAGCTCCGATCTCAGTAAGGTCATTGGTTATCTACCTTTATCGCTAGACAATGACATTAGCTTCTTAGGTTTTATACGTTTATGTGTTTTGCCTTGTCGATGTAATGGATGGGTTGGAAATAATTTTGTTTGTTTATATAAGAACTTGCTGGGGAAAATGTGAGGTTGGTGCACCATAAAACATTGTTTAAACCCCCGTTTCAAGGCGGCACCACCTCCGGTTATGTTGATCGTTTATTATTTGTGTGTTTTATTTTAAAATTTTATAAACCTATGCTCTCTTTTTCACTCTGGTTTTGTGGCTGTGTGGGGAGGCTGTGCTTTCGGAATGTAGTTATTCCTTGTGTGCTTTATTCGTTTGTTTGTTTTTTTTTGCTTTTTTGATTGCTAGTTGATTGTCAAATAAAAAAAATAAAGATATCAATTTGGTACGTATGTATAGATTCGTGTATTACGTTAGTGCGTCAACGCTTTAATATAAAAATATTCAGTTCATTTATTACAAACAAGATCAAAAACAATTACAACAGCATTCGAAAGTAAATAAAAAAATACAAAGTGATTTTTATTCATGAGATAATTGTAATTATAAATGTAGCTATAATCATTCACAAAAAGTTTGGCTAACTGTGATATCAGTTAGACTCAGTTAGGTTTTTAAAAAAATGGCGTCAGAATTTATTGCAATACATATTAAACAGTGTTTTAAAAAGACTGTTACATTTCAATAAAAACATGTGAAACGTTGCAAAAGCCTTGTTCAGAATACAAATAAGAAACTTTATATACCTTTTTCGCATATTAAAACACATGACACACACTTAACTTCTTTAACTGGAGGCATAACACTTGACAAAAACTCATCGAACGACACAGTGTCCCGAGTACAGCAATTTGAAACTGTCGTTATCAAATCTTTGGTCGCCTTACGAGGTCATTAATACCGTAACATTGTAAATATTTCTTTAAAGTCAAGGAAAATGTTGCGTTTAATTGTGTATTAAGATCAAATGAACAGAAATGTTGCCTCATTAAAAAGCGGCTTTTATTTGAACATAATAAGGAAATAAGTTTTAATGACCACTTATAACGTCATGTTTGACACGGGTTATCATTCGCTACACGAGGAACAGCAATAATATGCCACACAATTTGTTAAGGTTGCACTTCTTGCATTAACCTTTCAACTTCGTATGTGCAAATGCTGCACACTTAAGATGCAATACGGTTGTTAAATCATCATAATCCCTGTCATATAGTGTAAACGTGTCGACTAGTGCTTGTTTAATGATTTTTTGAATTAAGATATCATATGAATATAATATATCATTGCTGTATGCGATATGAAAATCAGTGCTTGTTTAATGATTTTTTGAATTAAGATATCATATGAATATAATATATCATTGCTGTATGCGATATGAAAACATACATTTTAATTTCTTGTTAAAAATAAAATCGTTTAAAATAATATGAAAAATTTTAAGGAAATTTTTTTTCGGGTTTGCCTGTTGGTAAATCGGCATTAATTAGCAATTGCCTTTTTAATTTAAAGTAAGAAAACAAATGACCATAGGATTTCTTGAAATTGCGGAAATAAATGAAATGCACGCTTTAAATAGTGAACATACTTATAAACAATTGTAAAATGTATTTTTATTTGATATATATAGTTAACGATTTTGTTCAATAATTGTGTAAGAACTCTTCAAATAACACTTAAAAATTTTATAAAACTGCAAGTAAAATGACGTTCAAAGCGACATCGATACTCAGCTACAAATTTCCAATTTAGGCACGAAGTAAGTGTACAATATCCGATGCTTAAGCCACACCTCATTGAAATCATTAAAATTTGAAGGAACCTACGCAGGGATTTTTTTTACTGCAGGTTCTTAAGTTAAATCATAACGCATTCTGGACTCACGTACAAAGGTCTGACATAGTTCTGAGCACAGATGACGATACTGTTTATGATTAACTCTTTCCTGGGTATATACCCATTTTTACGAGTGTGCGACCGGTGTCGATCCAGATCAGCTAGCACATCCGTGCCGTCTGATCTGGATCTGCACTGGTCTCATTTTGGTCAGAAGTAACCTAATGAATCAAAAAGCGAACAGTGTCGGCTGATCTGGATCTAAACTGTTCGCCCTAGCAACAAAGATGTATCTATACAGGAAAGGGTAATGACAATGTATCATTTTCTGAATTAAATATATAAATGAGACTTAAAAATAAAACGTAAAATAATATAAAATGATCATTTTCCAGTAAATGTTAACTCGTTGTCTACGGTTCTAATAAATAGCTGTAATTTAAAATAAATGTGAAAAGTGTTATATAAGTCTTGTAGAACCATAAGCTGCTCTACTACATTCATTTAAGTAGTTTGCATTTTTAAAAAGAACACAGGATTTGAACGGAACGCCGCAAAAGACCGCGGACATCACGGAAATTAAGGTCTTTAAGGCAGCTCTTCACGCCTTAGTTGCAGCCACGCCCCAGTTCTCGGCAAAGACAGCAACCTGTTTACTAAAGTTTTAATTGTACATAGACCATAATTTCAATTGTTCAGCTACTTGGAATTGTAAATGCCTTGCCCTAACCAAGTTCCATGGACACATTACCATTGGCATTTATCATTTTAAGAAAGTCTTGTTATACCTTCCATGTCCACCGCCATATGCACACCATCGTTTGGGATGGTATAAATGGTACTGTTTATTAGAGTAAATATTGAGTTGCGCTCAACCCGCGGCGTTGGCAGTAATATGCATTTCCATTACTGTCCATGAACCGAGTATGCAATATTTTCATAGTTGTTGTGTTCGGTGGCTTTCAAAGGTCCATTTAAATCTATTTGTTATACCTTCCAAATTCCCAAATCATTAATTTTTAAATTAGTTAGAATACAGTCACGGTGAATAATTTAAGCAACGTGTTTGCTAGAAGACTTTTATATTATAAAAATCCTACTTGATTTATTTACCAATTGTAAACACCTTTTAACTGTAATTGAGCGTTAAGATTAGCATATAATACCATTTGACAATAAAAAATAACGAACATTAAAATGATTGATAAATATTTTGAAATTTGTCATTGTCTTAAACGAATATAAAATGTTAGGTCAGGTCGTGATTGTTTATTACGGTCAAGGAACTTTCTTTAACCGTGAATAAAATTTTGCAACCTTAATTTCAGCTACTTATTTCAGATACTAATGTCTCTACTTTTTGACTGTGTAAGGAGGCTGTGTCCGCTGGATGCGGCCATTCCTGAAAATTATACATAGTTCACATTTTTGTTAAAACATAGGGAGAAAATAACAATAATGAAAAAGGTATATGTCTATGTGTAACCTTATTTCCAATATCTCGTTCTTATCTATTTTGCAATAAAACCGCTCTTGAAGGTATTCTTCCAACGTATTTGAGCAAACATCTTGGGAGAAGTACCATTTTAGGTGTGTTCTGCTGTTGGACGGAATTTTCTGACGCCTCTAGTACCGTTCTTACCGGCATTCTGAATTCGAGCTCATTTCCCTTGCGATCCCAGTATGGTATTCTCTCTTTGAGCAAACAACACTGATGTCGCTAGTTCTGTTCTATTTGTGCCAATATTTTATCTTCAAGCAAGCATCACTGACACCATTTTACGGCATTTTGACCGCATGCCAACATCCCTGACACCATTTTACGGCATTCTGGCCGCATGCCAACATCCCTGGAAACCCTTGTAGCGTTTTCAGCGTCATTCGTTTTTTGAACCAACATGAAAGATATATCAAGAACCATTCCTCTTGAGATTATATCTTGGAGCCACTAATCATAAATGACACTATTAACGTTTATTTAGAGGTGCCAGGGCGTGATAATCGGCCCGAGAGGAGCATAACGACCAGTTAGTTCCGTTTTAAAACGTATTATAATTTTTTATGCAATACACCTGACGATTCCAGTTCCGTTTAAGCGTTATTTTGTCTTCAAGTGAATATCCTTGACTTTTATAGTACTGTTTGCACACCATCGTTTATGATGGTCAAAATTGGACTGTTTATTGGTGTAAATATTGAATTGCGCTCAACCCAGAGCTAGGCGGCGTGGCCAGTAATAGTTATTTCCATTATTGCCCACGAACAGGCTCAATCAAACCGAGCCTGCAATATTTTTATATTTGTCGTTTTCGATGGCTTTCAAAGTTCCCTTTTCATCTATTTCTATGCTTTATGCTGACTTCGATCCAGTATCCTTTGCATGTCTAGATTAGCTTTAAGCTGTATTCTTTCTTAAGTCCAACACGACTTCCAACTTCTGGTAACAGTTTAGCTGTATTTTGCGTTTAAGTTAATTTGATTCATCTATGTTATCTTAGGGGAGCAGTAATAAATGCAACACATAATCAAAGAATGGCATATCCAAAGCGACTGCCTACTGCTGTATTGTGGGAAAATACTGGCAATTAGTTAAAATTTAGCTTTGAAATATCCGAATTGTCCTACCGGCTACTTTAAAACAATTAAATATTAACAGAAATACATGTCTGTATTCTTTATTTTCTATTCAGTTTGTATTAAAAAGAATCTTAACGTAACTCAAAAATACAGGTGCAGTTTAAAATCACTTTTGCAACAAGGTTTTTCACAGCCAGTTTTTTTATGGAGATTTAATTTATGAACTTAAGAAAATATAAGGCAATGTTATTCGTAAAAACCATCTGTAATTTCAAAACGAAAAGTTACCAACATGATATTCTGCAGCCCTCTGCAGGCCTGGTAATTAACACATCTACAGTTGATCATTATGCTCACTCCTTTGGTTGCATGGCGGTGGCAGGGGTTGAAGAGTTTATGAAGGTTTATAGAGATTTTTTTAAGTTAAACAATCGATTTGTTTCTTTTATCCCTGTCATAGTGTTCTTGCTGATTTGACTCCAGGTGCTCCGGTCTCGGTAAAGTCATTGAGTATCCGCTAATTCGGCTTTTCAATGCTAGTATCTTCTTATGTTTTATATGTTTGTGTGCTTTTGCATGCAAAATTGTTAAGATGATGGGTGGGTTGGAGTTATTTCACTTAGACATATTGTGCTTGTTTTGTGATATGAGAACCTGTTGATAAAAGTGTGAGGTTGGTGCACCATATAACCTGGTTTAAATCCCAAGTGGCAATTTGTTTTCAAACGGACCTTTCCAATGCGGTTTCCCCAAAGGTTCTCTTTTTCGTTAATTGATTGTGGCGTCTTATTTGAATTTACATACTTAAAACAATATACTCTGTCTTCCTCTCTTCTTTTTCGCTGCCTGGGGAGGCTGTGTTGGCGATTCCTGATATGCATATTTCACTTTGTTTTCAAGAATGATTAATTTGTTTTGGAAACGACACGACTGAAAAATAAATGGCTTAGTAATTAGAATTAACTTGCAATTAATATGATAAAGCTGTTAAATGGGGCACTCCACGGGAAAAGGTACATTTGAGCGTTTGACGTCAATTCTTGTAATAACGTCATTAGGTTAGGCAGACGACATTACTTATTATGCATTTTGCGGTAAAAAATAAAATTATGTTTTCAAAATGTCTAACAAAATTGCCACTATATCATGAGAAAATAATAATTATAGATAATTGTAAAATCTTTCCAAATATAGTAACAACTAAAATGTCTAAAAATATGACCGAACGCACCTTTTCCCGTGAGGCGCCCCAAATGAAATAATGTTAACCTTATATACTCAACAAAAATAAAAAGTATCCACTTTCCTATTTTAAATTTTGTAAAATTTGAGAACCAAAACTCAAAATTTATAAGTGTATACATTTGCTTTTCTGTTATCATTGCAAAGGGATAAAGTATTCTTGAAAATCTGCAGCCACAACTTAGTTATCTTTCATTATGTTATAATAAGGGTTTCAGTAAAATGTCAGACATTCTTTAAAATATATACATTTGTTTGAATTAAATTACTTTCTCTACTTATTTTTTTTCAAATTATTTGCAATTCAGACGGATATTGCCATTTATGTACACAACAAATTAAAAATAAAATATCCACTTTCCTATCTTAAATCTTGTAAAATTTGAAAACTCAAAATTCTTTTCCTCACTTTGAGTTTATAATGTTATTTTCAGAGGACTGTTTGAATGAGGTACCAAGTCCAGCACCATTGGCTTCTGAGGCTGATGAAGACCAAGATGATTAAGACCTCAGAGTTGAAGATTAAGATGACAATCCATGTTATTTTAATGTGACTATATTATTAACTCTAAAATTCAATGGAATGCTACAGTATATAATACTCTTTTGATCTGTGTCTTGAAAAAAAGTGTGAGCTTGGAGTTACCAGTATTTACTGGTGTTTGGCTGTTATGTGAACTGTGCACATTTTATAATCAGAATAAATTTGCATTAATTTATAATGTGTTATATATTGCTAAACAAACTGTTTTTTTTTATTTTCGATTGACAATTTCGCGCGATTTTCTGGGCAACCAGATAAAAATTCTACCTGCCCAAATTTAGGAATTTGTCGGTCCCTGCTCTATCTCTTGTGGATAAATAAAATCACAAAATATTCATCAATAACACAACTGGCTCTCGATAAACAACACCAGATTTTCCAACTATTTCTAATTACCTATCTTTAAATTGAATATCTAGTGTTTTGTAATTGGTGATTAATTGTTATTCGATTGGCATTTCCCCAGGTCTGGGTGTGGAAGTTTTTTATTTATGAACAATTTAACTTAAAACAAATGAGATTAACTAATGTTCAGTGTATATACATGTCAAATAAGACGAAATAATTTATTTACTGGCTTTAAAAATGTTCGCAGAAATGCAGATATAAATAAGTTAAACAAATGATGAAAATACGGAGTGGAAAAACGTGAATTTTCCATTCCTTATATAAGTTTGAAAATGGTCCTATTCCATCATTGATAAATTGTTAAATTGAACACCCGAACGTTTTCGTCGGAGTGACAAAAACATCTACATGGGTATAGCGCGTTGTTTTGCGTAAGTGTACATGTACAAGGTATTTTAATTTGTGGGTGCAAGTCAAAATTTTCGTTCTAAAATACCCATGGAAAAGATTATCTTATACCGAGAAACAAATTGCGCCCGACGTTGCTACCCTGTTTTCTGGAGACACCCATTTCTACTGTTGCAATAACATATTCTATTTGAATTCCCCTTGCATTTTGTGAAAGGATTACTGGATTAGCTTGCTTATAACACAAAACGGATGTCTAAGTCTTTAAGATTTTAATTAATTTCCTAACTGAAAGGCTGTGGGGACGAGAGAGTAAATTATACGGGGTCAGGACAGAGTGTATTGTGAGGAAGAGAAACATTTTTTGTAAGGACGAGTCCCGGCAATCCTGGTCCCACACAGGGTTCAACTTTTGCTGCTGGAAAGGCCATTTTCATCGGACCATTTAATCAATAAACACAACTTTTTTGTGTTTGAATTGGTATGAGAAATGAGTTTCGAGATTTGGATTGTTCCACTATCGATTGATTACAGTTCAATTAATTTCTCCAATTAGTCGCCCCTCCAGATATTATGACGACACTAATTGAAATCGGTTTAATAAAACTACCATAACTTTCACCTTACCAAGGAAGGTCAAAGGGGATGGAAGAAAAAGGGAGACAAGAGAGAGAAAGGGAGGGAAAAGAGAAGGAAGAGGTTAGAACAAGAGGGGAAGTAAGAAAAAGGGTGGAAAGACAAGAATAGAGGTTAAGTGAACGGACGGGAAAAGAGGTTTAATAGCGGAGGGAAAGAGGGAAGAAGATGGGAGATGAAGGTGGGAGAAAGGGGTTATGGGGAAGAACAGAGGGGATAAAGGAAAAAGGGAAGGGATGAGAGGCCGGAGAAGACGGTAAGGGAAAAGGGGAAGAAGGAATCGGAGAACAAAGGGTAAGAAAGAAGGGGAGACGAGGATGAGAGAATGAAATGGAAGAAAAGAGGAAGGGAACAATGGAGGGGGGGAGAATGGAGGTAGAAGGGTGGGTAGAAAGAAACAAGGAAGGCGAGAAGAATAAGAAAAGAGCGTAAAAAGGGAAAGAGGAAGCAGAGAAAGGAGGGGAGAAGGGGAAGAAGAAGGGAGGAAAAAAAGGGAGCGGGGTTGAAGGAAGCGGAGACGGGAGGGGAGATATGGCCTTCGTCCGGTCCCTATTTCACCCACCCTCAACTTCCCCTCTTGAATAGAGAGCAAGTGGAAGATAAAGATGTGACACCTGAGGGATTAAGAAGGGAATAGAGCAAGGAGTAGTATTGGGAAGATGTGAAAGTTGCCAATAAGGGAATGAAAATGATGGAGAAAATGAAAATTCATGTTATGGTTTTTCATAAAAAAGGACTATTGAAAAAGATAGGTATTTTTTAAAGGTATATAAAGGGAAAGTTTGCTCAGCCATGCTACCACATACATGCTCCAAGCCAAAACCGTTTCTCTAAAGGAACTCAAAACTGTCCCCCGAAAGGAACTGCTTTCTTGACCAAGGACCGAATTAAACTGATAATTATTACTTTATATATCAAAACAATTTCTTTGTAGAGCTAAAATTCAATTTTTCAACTTCTCTTTGCATTTTCCAGAATTACAATTTAATAAAGAACATATTGAAAAAGAAGATAAAATCGAACAATGCTCACACTAATTTTGTTTACCCGATATGTTTTTTGAATTAAAAATAGGTAATTCAACTACTCAATAAAACCATTTCTGGCTAAGTGAAAATTATACATTATCCTGAAAAGATCTGCTACTCCAAAGGAAACTGTGCACTTTTTATTTCGTTGATTTTTCATTAACAGCTTTACATAATGCCTAATTATTGTTTTATCAAATTTGAGAAAAATCATGCAAAACTATATAGTCTATATACTGTTATCAATTTTGATATCAAAAAACCATAAGATAGCGGAAAGTTGCCTGGAAATGATATTTTTAACGTTTAACTGTGCCTCAAAGCAATCGGTGTGATGAGCAAATGCGAGTCCCGGACGAATTTTACTGTATTATAACTTATATGCACTATAAGTGAGTATTAAATGATATAAACCAATCAGAAAATACATTAAAAAAATTATTTTTTTATTATATAACGCTTTCGTGATCTTGACAAATTAGTGTAATGCAAATCTAAAATCCTATCATTAATAAATAAAATGTTATTTTGATTAATTGAAAATAAACATAAATTAGATGAATTATTTTGTTATTACAAAACAAAACGTTTGATGCATTACATGTATACATAATACATTAGTTTGTAGAAATAGAAACAGACTTCTTGAACAATACATGGAATCAAACGAAAGCAATCATTTTGTTTGTTGTCTGCTGAAATACACTCTCCCAAAGTTCTTATTGGTCACTTTTTGTCCGTATTTTTTTTATTAGAAAGACATTGATTTCACTCTTTATTTATGGTCATATGCCAACATCAGTCTTTAACTTAAGCTTTAATCTTGATATAATTGACTTCGGAATTTTGCGAAAAATGCATTTCTTGCATAAAAAGGACAAGCAAACAGAAATATGCTCTAAATTTCTTGTTTTATCTTAATAGGACCCCTCATTAATAGGAAAAACATAAAACCTTATAATCAACAGGCTGAGAACGTTTGTTTAAATAACTGTGGTGTAAGGAAATGGTATTTGATTCATTTAAGAAAACAGTCAATAAAGATTTAAAAGATATTAGATAATTGATTTCAAGACAAAACCGTTCTTTCTGCAACCTCTCTTGACGTAGGGAAGAAACGAAACTAGCATACATTGTAAACATATACAAGTGCTGACCAATTAGAACTTTGGTTGAGTGTATTTTCAAACTTTGACGAACTAAACAGCAGAGTTTTTCTAACAGAAATTATCATGATCATAAAGAGGATATTTGTTTTTACCAGTGTAAGATAGAAATATATTTCACCGAGTGAGCTCCGGAATTCATATTTTCACGAGTGACGAAGCCACTTGTGAAAATAAATAATACGGGAGTTCACGAGTAAAATATATATTTAAATCGTTCACTGATAAAAACAATTTTTCTTTTTATTTTATGCTTTTAGTGCATATTTTGTGTGAAGTTGACAGAAAAGTTGCAAGAAATGGCGACGTCATGACGTCAAATATACAAATTTAAGCCCGTTTTCTAAACATTCTCATTTGGTATATTATGTGCGTTTGGATACAAACGTGAAATAATCATTGAAAATAAAAATGATATTCCACTGTTTGAAAACAGTGAAATATCACTTTGATTTCACCGGGGAAATTCTATAATGCACTGAAAAGCATGAAATAAAAAAAAACTTTCAGTTTGAAGTAAATTCAGTCCTCAGTGATTTGATGAAAGAGTAAAACACGTCAATATTGCTTAACTATCGACCGTAAGCCTTTTTTATCGTTGACTCTCTAGGTTTTATCAACTAATAAGCTTAATAATTTCGACAATTGAAAATGGCTTATTCAATTAAATAAAGTAAATTATTCTAAATTGCAAGTTCCCACCAGTGCTATTGTTTCATTTCGAAATATTGCTATTATAAAATTGGTTTAATTTTTATTGAAGTTAAGTATATTACACTTATAATAGCGTTAGGTTAAATGAAAATTACAAAATCGACACTTCCGGTTCAATTTACATTGCAAAAGTGCGCGAAAAACACGTGTATATTAATATCCGGTTAAAAATGAATTGCAGAACTTGCGGTCTAAAAATAATATTTTTAAAAAAGATCGGTGCACGTACGTACTATGAAATAGTATGTACACGTATGTTTCAGTGTATTAATTTGAACGATACTCCTACTGTATTCGAACATTATGATACTACAGCATTCTCGACCTTAAAAAAATATAAATAACTGTTTGTATGAATCCTGTCAGCTTAAACTTAAGAGCAGTTCTATATACACTCACCAAAAGTTCTAATTGGTCACTTTTTGTCCCTATATTTTCATTAGAAAGACAATGAATTTACTAATTCTTTATGATCATATGCCAACAACAGTCTTTATCGTAAGCTTTAGTCTTGTAATGATTGACTTTTGAACAGTTTGGCGAAAACTATCCTTAATTTTGCTAAAAATGCATTTCTTGCATAAAAAGGTCAAGCAAACAGAAATTTGCTCTTAATTTCTTGTTTTGTTTTAACAGGACCCCTAATTAGTAGGAAAAACATAAAACCTTATTAATCAACAGCAAATTTGTTTGAATGAATCCACTTCAAAGTATCCAATGTTAAAATTACCTCCCTTTCAATTAAAGACTGTTCTAATTTTGACCCTGCGCTGTAAGTCAATGGTATTGAAATCATTTGAGAAAACAATCAATAAAGATTAAAAAGACATAAGATAATTGATTTAAACACAAAACAGTTCTTTCCACAACCTCTCTTGACGTAGGGAAGAAACAAGCACACATTGTAAATATATACAATTGATGACCAATTAGAACTTTGGTTGAGTGTACACTGCTTGTGCTTTGCTCTGTGGATATGTACATTGTTCAATGGATCCGAAGGTATATTTCCTGTTGTTTTTGTTTAATTTATGCCTTTAACGTCTGTGAGATATGCAGGATTTATATTAATTTCTCAGATTTCTTGTCAAAAGTCAAATTCTGTTAAGTTCTGCATTTTTTCCTTTATCATTGTTTATGGCAAACCTATTTTTTTTTATTTGGAGACTATGCGCCTCTGGACATGGAATGCACCAGACGTGATTAAGTATTTTCACCTGTTTATCTGTCCATTCAGTTATATAAGAATTATAATTTTAAATTTTGATTTATTACAGTTGGATATTTATTAATACAACAATAGAATATTGTTAAATTAATCAACTATGTGTAGAGACAGGTTAATGCCTAATTATTAAGGGAGTATAAACAAACTAATTAAAAGTTAATAAATAATACAGGATGAACCCGTTGCATTCTTTCGTCGTCATCTTTTATAATTACCTTGCAGTTTTTAAATGTTATCAACTTGACCTTTTCATCTTATGCCATTAAGATGTCCGTCAAAACGCTTTAATTTCGCGAAGTCTTAATTTCACGAGTTTTTCAAAATTCTGCTATTTTATTTATTCGCGTATTTATGATTTCGCGAAGTCGTAAAAGGTATTATATGTGGCGTTTGAAGTGATGAACAGTTTTATGTTAATTTACCTATTTTCGAAAATACTTATATTCGGATATACGGAAACTCATCATATATTCGCGACATTTATGAATGCGCGATGTAAGCGATTCACGAATATTACAGAAAATATAACTAACGCGAATAAAACCAGTTCTACGGTATTGCGTTATCAATTCTTGAGCAAACTTCACAGTCAGGTAACATCTATGTGCGGCCCTACACACAGATTGTTCACAACCGCTCCCTAGTCATGGGATTTTATATATCTGAATCCTCAATGATCACAATTGTTCTTTTTAACATCTAGAATACTCTTATCTTGTGGCATTTTATTAAGGTACTGCGCCTTTAGCCATTGCTTTGCCATAGAGAAAAAAGAAAATATAAAAATCTCTCAAACTGCGCAATGAAGTTCCATCTAACTTTGCACAAACCAATGTTATTTATATATGTTTAATTTACATGTATACGCTAAGAAAAGTTAGAAAAGTAAAGAAAAATAGTTAGACCCCCAAAACCCATAAAATTCCATTTGCAATTTATTAAAAAAAGAAGCAACGCTAAACATCAATTTTAATGTCTTGAGGAGTAATGAGTTACTGACCATGATACATAAGATCATTTAGTCATACAAATGTATACATTGTGAGTTATTTGTAAAAATGTGTTTGACCTTCAATTTCCTGGTCGCGAAAATGGATGACATAAAAATAAAAATGATGATTTCTCTCTTCACAATTAAAAGTTATTTTCAATGACCTTAGATATTGTTGTCAGTATCATTTCACACATGCTGATATTTGAATTGTTGTTTTGTTTTCTTCCTTTTTGTGATAAATTGCAAATAGAATTTTAGGGTTTCGTTAGGCCTTGCTATTTTTCACTACTGTTCTAACTTTTCTTAACGTCTACAAAATAATCATACACTTATAGCATTTATGTGTGCAAAGATTGATGGAAGTGCATTGTGCCGTTTGAGAGATTCTTATAGTTTTCTTTTTGTCTGTCAAAGCAATGGCAAAGGGCGCAATACCTAAATCAAGAAATGTCATTTGTGAGGATATGGGACAAATTTTGCCACTGATCAAAAATGTTGTCAAATGATAGTGCCTCTAGCTGTGAGCGACCCGTGCCGTCACGGCGACAGCGCCTGCCCCTGCAATTCCGTCGACGCAACCACCTGAACTAGCAGGGACAACCCCAAAAATGGTTGATCCGATAGCCCCGATATACGTAACCATGACTGCATGACATCGGTAACGGGTTATTATACTTATAACAGAACTGACTATATGTACGGGGAGACGTTTTACGGCCGCCACACTGCACAAAATAGCGCTACTGTGAATTTCAAATGCAATTCCGGCTATTCAAGCGAATTCAAGCTGTTTTAGAGAAATGTTTACCTAAGTTGTGAAGAAGCAAAATCTTATTCTGTTCACTCTTTTGCAAGGAGCCTGTATTATTTTCATTTTTGTCGTGTTCAGTGGCTTTCAAAATTCTCTTTTATCTATTTCACATATGGATGTAACATTTTTGTGTTGTCGAATAACCCTCTTTCATCTAAACAAAAATACTAGACATCTACAAGAAGAGCAATTCATGCCCTCTTGGAGAATGTGTCTGTCATTTGGAAAGGTCAAACGGTAAAGCCTAATGTTACTAAGTAATTTAACTTATTGATGTAGGTGCATTGCCCTTTTCATTTTAAACATAGTTTATTGCCTTATTTATATTCACATAAATTATATAGTTACATACCAACTACAACCTATTTAGGTCGCCAGTGCAGTTCATGCAAACACACCAATGACGGACTTATACTGTGGTTCTGACCTTTCGAGGAAAAGGTTTACATATCAATTGCTTAAAATCTTGTTGTTGTTTTTTCCCATTTTGAATATTTCGCCGACATGAACATGTTGTTTTGATCTTTTATCAGACATGTACTTTTACAGAGAATACTACAATTATATTTTTAATAAAATACAAAAAAAACTCTAAAGTACTAGCTCGCTTATAAAATGGAAGCAACCAAGCCCTTTGCAGTAGAAGCAGCTTTTTCAAGTCGGTTGTTCGGCTAGAATTTCGAATAGGTAGATGGGCTGCATTGACGGATAGGTTAACTGGCAGCATTGTGGAATATGTGGGCTGGCACCATTGTGGAATATGTGGGCTGGCAGCATTGTGGAATATGTGGGCTGGCAGCATTGTGGAATATGTGGGCTGGCAGCATTGTGGAATATGTGGGCTGGCACCATTGTGGAATATGTGGGCTGGCACCATTGTGGAATATGTGGGCTGGCAGCATTGTGGAATATGTGGGCTGGCGGTATTGTGGAATATGTGGGCTGGCACCATTGTGGAATATGTGGGCTGGCACCATTGTGGAATATGTGGGCTGGCAGCATTGTGGAATATGCGGGCTGGCACCATTGCGGAATAAGTGGGTGGCAGCATTGTCGAATATGTGGTTGGGATGAAATAAATTGACCAAGGCAACTTGTACATTTTTAATTTTCCAGTATTCTTTCATTTAGTAAAATGTGCTATTTAACTTGATTTACCATGTTTAGTTATAAGTTGTGGATGACTCACTTACTAACTAGTCAGGAAAATCCGCATTTTTAGCCGTATGTGATTTCCTTATCCTTCATGGCCATATCCTTTACTCCGCGTTTGCCCGTACTTCCGTTTATTGCACACCGTGATTTGGGCACTTGAATTATTGATTTAGACAATGTCATGGTGCTAATGTCTACGTCATTAAAGTTTAGTATAAAAAATAATGACTTTCTTAAACGAATGTTTCTTTTTTTAAACAGAGGAATTTGTTTAGTTTGTTTTATCAAGACTTGGTTAAAAAATCATTTGGAAGTGACACAGTAGGAGGTTGCTAACATTCTAAATTCTGAATGCTGGAAGTGATTTCATGCTACGAGTCTGTAAATGCTATTTTTGAGAGTATTATATTCTTATACCGCTGTTATGAGCTTCTTTAACATCAGGCTTTATGGAGAAAATGAATGTATTTCAAGCGGTATATACAATTCAATCTATCTGAATCATTAAATGTGACGAACTCACGGATAACCTTAAAAATCCCCCCCCCCCCCCCCCCCTGCAATTCTTAATGGAATGAAATAACGATTTCTGTTCCTTTCTTAAATTAGTAACAATATTGGTGTTCACGTTAGGGGTGTAAAACTTTGATAGGACTGTGTATTCGTGGCTGATTTACCGTTCTTACTAGCAGTTACGAAAAAGAAATTGTTCTCCAAAATTGTTACATTTTACCTGACTTTTGAAGATTTTTTTATCTTGAAGAAGAAAATAAAAAAAATAATCAATAATTGGTATTCGGCTAAGATCACGGTATCCGAACACTCGGCCAATGTTTTCTTGACGGAAACTCGGCAGAGCCTAGCGTTTGCGTATGGTAAGCATTAGGCCGCTATTCCATACCTCCGTGTACGTGTCCGTTCCGCGTCCGTGTTTGTGTCCGCGACGTGGAACGGACACGGAGGTATGGAATAAACCCAACGTTATCTTTGGTGAGTGAAAATTCGCGGTTACGGACGCGGAACGGACACGGAGGTATGGAATATACCCAACGATATCTTTGGTGATTGAAAAATCGCGGACACGGACGTGGACGCGGACACGGACACGGATCACGCATCTCGGAACCATGGAATACCGGCCTTACCCTCGAATTGTTATACCTTGATCTTCGCCGAAAACTAATTATAGTCTCTTTATCAGCTAGGTTTGAACAATTTAAGCTATACTCAACAAAAATAAAAAAGTATCCACTTTCCTATTTTAAATTTTGTAAAATTTGAAAACGATAACTGAGAATTCTGTATGTGAACAACTTTGCATTTCTGTTATCATTGCAAAGGGATAAAGTGTTCTTGAAAATCTGCAGCCACAGCTTAGTTATCTTTCCCTTTGTTGTTATGAGGGTTCCATGAAATAGTCAGTGATTCTTTAAAGTATTCACATTAGTTTCAACTAAATAAATCTTTCAACCTCTTGTGATCAATAAAAGCACAAAACATTCATCAATAAAACCACTAGTCCTCGATAAACTACGCTAGAAATTCGAACCATTTCCAATTACCTCCCTTTAAATTGAATATTGTTGTGTTTTGTAATCCATTATTAATTGTTATTCGACTGGCCGTTCCTTAGGTCTTGGTGTGGAAGATTATGTTTATGAACAGTTGACATTACAAACAACTGAGATTAACCACTTAAACACCATTCAAAGCGTTCCTGATTAAATGAAAATATGTTAATGAGAATAAAGGCATTAAAAGTGGATACTTTTTATTTTTGTTCAGTGTATTATAATTAAAAAGCAGTTATGCAGGAGAAAAACGAAACTGATACTGTAACATAAATTTTGAAGTTGTTGACAATGATAGATTATTATTTATAAAATTAGCATCCAATCACGTGGCTTATTTTATTTGTCCCTGACTTAAAGACATCGGTTATTGTATTTACTGAAGTGTTAAAATTGAGGCCCGACTGCTAAATGCGTAATTTTTAGTAAAATGAACATGGCAATCAATAACGTATTAAATAACCAGACATGGCGACCTTTAATTTAAACAGCAAAAGAAATGCGCGTTATGGTTAGTTGATTATTTGTAAACATTGATGGTGAAAAATTAATTTTACTACCGTTTATACACGCATGCGGATTAACAATCAGAAGGGCCTCATACATGTAATAACATTCCTTGGTTTGACAGCTGGAAGTACTGTTTTAAGTACAGTCGCACATGAAAAGCATGTATAATTATACAGTATAAATTGAGAAGGCTTTACCTTTCCCGTTCAAAGATTCGACGAGTTATCACAGAGGGGTATTGAGATGGAAGCTTTTAATAATAGTGGAAAACGCATATCTCCACTCTCAAAGCGATAAAGAAGAAAATAGGAGAACACTGATCTATATTGACACATATTTCAAAAATAAGACTCCATAAAACTACAAAAAAAGAGAAACCGTAAATAAGGGAAAACACTGGAGTAATACGAAACGACGAATATTTGGAAATACATGTTTGAACCAGAATCTACCAGAACCAGGACGTACATGCCTAATAATTGCCATTCAGATTTCAAGAACAAAAATGTTCCAGTTTCCTTGGTGACCAATCTTTAACCTACTCTTCTGCTCGACAGTGCTGAGTAAAATTAACTTAAGGTACTGCCAAGCAAGTTGACAGGCATTATGTCGCACCTATTTGCTGGAGTCCCACAAACAACCATGTTTTCTTTTATTTATTTTTTTAATTGTAATTCTGAGATTATTTTACAATGTTAAGTATTGAATTGAAGTCTTCTTCACGGTTACCATGCTGATGATATAGAGGATATTTGATTTTACAAGTGTAAGATATAAATATATTTCACCGAGTGAGCTCCGGAATTTATATTTTCACGCGTGGCGAAGCCACGAATAAAAATACATAATTCCGGAGTTCACGAGTGAAATATTTCCTTCTTTCAATGGTAAAAAAAATCTTTTTATTTTATGCTTTTAGTTCACAATTTGCGTGAATTGGACAGAAAATTTGCAGGAAATGGCGCCAAAAAAACGTTTGTGTATGACGTAACGTCATGACGTCATATATCCAAACTTGAACCATTTTTCTAAACGGTCTCATTCGGAATATTATATGCGTTTGGGTATTAACGCTAAAAACAGTGAAAATAAAAGTGATATTTCACTGTTTTCAAACAGTGAAATATCATTTATTTCAATGAGAAAATTTTATAATTCACTTGAAAGCATAAAATAAAATCAGACTTTCCATTTGCTGGCTTCGTTGCTATGAACAAGAAATGAGCAAGTATGCTTTTGCAGAACATAACTTGTCATATCAGGCAAAAACGAACCGAATTTTCTTTTTTTTTTATTGTTTAATAAGTTCTCGTTTTCGTAATTGTTTGTGGCGTCTTATTTGAATTGACATGCTTATTACAAACATGATCTCTCTCTCTCTCTCTCTCTCTCTCTCTCTCTCTCTCTCTCTCTCTCTCTCTCTCTCTTCCTTCCTCTCTTCTTTTCCGCTGCGTTGGAAGGCTGTGTTTTGTGAAAAAAAAATTAATATATGCATATCAGGAATCGCCACACTCACAAAAAACAGCCTCCCACGCAGCGAAAAATAGGAGATGAAGAAAGAAAGAGAGCATTTTTTTTTATAAGGATGTCAATTCAAATATTACGCCACAAACAATTAACGAAGAAGAGAACCTTTGGGGATACCGCCTTGGAACGGTCAGTGGCAAAACAAATTGCCACTGGGGGTTTAAACCAGGTTCTAGGGTGCACAAACCTCACACTTGCCTAAACAGGTTCTCGTATCACAAAACAAGTACAAGTTGTCTTGGTGAAATAACTCCAACCCACCCATCGGCTCAACAATGATGCATGCAAAAGCACACACACTTATAAAACATAAGAAGCTATTAGAATTGTAAAGCCAAAGGGTAGGTACTCAATGATCTTACCGAGACCAGAGCTCCTGTCACCAGAACACGATGACAGGGATAAAAGAAACGAATCGAGCTTCTAGGTTCTTTTAAGAAAAGATTTCCCCATAAACCTTCATAAACTCTTAAACCCCTGCCACCGTCGTGCAACGAAAGAGGTAAGCATAATGATCAACTGTAGATGGGTTAATCACCAGGCCTGCAGAGCGCTGTAAAAATATCATGTTGGTAACATTTCGTTTTAAATTTACAGATGGTTTTTACGAATAACCGGGAGAAAATAGCATTGCCTTTTATCTTCTTAAGTTTGTAAATTAAATCTCCATAAAAATCCAGCTGTGAAATACCTTGTTGCAATTATAGTGATTTCAAACTGCACTCGTATTTATGAATTAAATCTGGGTATCGGCGATAATTCCTGATATGCATATTTCACTTTGTTTTGGTTATAATTATTCTTCTATAATGTGTCATTTTTGTTTTTGTCTTATTTATTTACTTCCAAAAATAAAGTTAATTTTTGTTATGAAGGACCAGTAACGGAGAGGGCATCAGAGTGATCGTTCTAGGCAAGGGAGGCAATAGTAAAAAAGTGAAATATGCATATCAGGGATGGCCACATCCAGCAGACACAGCCTCCCCACACAGTTAAAAAGTAGAGAGGAAAACAGAGCATGGTATTACAATAATCAATTTCAATATGGACGCCACAAACAATTAACGAAAGTGAGAACCCGAGGGGTTACCCCCTTGGAACGGTCAGTGGCAAAACAATTTGCCACTGGGGGTTTAAACCATGTTCTAGGGTGCACCGACCTCACTCTTGCCCCAACACTTTCTCGTATTACAAAACAAGTACAAGTTGTCTTGGTGAACTAACTCCAACCCACCCATCGCCTCAACAATGTTGTATACAAAAGCACACAAACATATAAAACATAAGAAGCTAAAAGCATTGCAAAGCCAAAGTAATTAAAAGAAAAGTGCGATGAGATTTTTGATGATTTCTGCTGGATGAGATAGATCATGTTTGAGGTAAGTCGTGACAAGATTGATCTGTCTGCTGACCTTTTAAATGCCAAAATGAATGGGAAACGTGAATAATTGTTTTAAATAGTTATTTAAATTTAAAGACCTATCTAAAATATGTAAACAAGATAAAATATATCTGTTTGAGAGATAACGTGACGGTCATGTTTAAGTTATGTGGTGAAATAAGTTAGTTGATCTTGCCGAATTTGATTTACAGCTGCATATATCATAATTATCCTTTCTGAAGATTTGTTTTATTTTTAATTGCTTAATATGATGAAATTCATAATTATTCTATGCGAAGATTTATATTATTTTAAATTACTCAATTATGATAAAATTAATGTTGACTCTGCTATTTACTCCACTGGTTCATTGGAAACTGCTGTGAACTTGATATTAGTTAAAATATGCCTATGAGTAAAATGCTTTACAAAATCAAAAATGAAACTTAAATGAAAAATTAACAAAATAACGAGGAAAACTCCTGTAGCATTATGCCAGCGAATGCAAATATCTGGAGGAATTCGATCATCAAATTGATATGTTTTTCTTGGAAGTTGTCGGTTCAGTACATTGTATTTATCGGTTTAAAAAAAATGAAACAAATTGTTGTGGCAAATTAATCGTTGTACTTCGATCTTTCTTTAATTAAAAGGGAGATCTTTTGCAAAAAGGGGTATTATGTAACTTTAACTTTGGTGGACCTAAACTATTAATCTGTTACATACTCTTATGTAAAAATATTGTTCTATCATTATTAAGGAAAGAAAATATATTTGATCTTTTTGAAAAAATTAATTACATCTTCTCGCATTATCAAAAGTCTAGATAAGATTCTGTGAAAATACTCCTGTGACAACTTAAATTAACGATAAAGAATAGCATAACTGAACAAAATTTTTGATTGCGCTATTTTTTTATTTTTAAAAATGTCAGATTATCACAATTGCTCAGTATAAAATGAAAAGTCGGTGGAAACAAATTTATATCACACGGAAGATATCGGAGTAATTTTAACTTACCTGCCGGGACGGATGTTACTGTATGTTGGTTGCCTAAGTTGCTCGAGACTGATCCCCCCTGGTGGGTGGTAACCACGTACAAATGTTCTTCCTAGACTTACTGAGTACATTACTGCTACTTGCTCATTCTTCCGCTTTTATTTAGCATATTTTATCACCTATTCATTTGTCACAATAATGCAACTGGTTCAGGACACATTAAGTGTAGATCTTACGTTAATGAAGGAACACACCCAACGTATTCTATGGGACGGTGGAACAGTTTATTTGAACATCACACTTCCACAGCAGCGTCATGTTTGTTTCTAGATGGAATAACTATGAATTTCGTCATATTCAAACAATTCAAATTAATAAAAAAAAATGTGTTGTTGTTGTTAAACAAAACCTGCCAGTATAAACGAAGAAAAATCTCAACGTTTCTATTCATTTGGGGCACGCCACGGGAAAAGGTACCTTCGGTCATAATTTGTGACATTTAAGTTGTTAATATATTGAGAAAGAACTTACAACTATCTATAAATTTCTCATAAATAACAAGCGCTTTTCTTACACATTTTGACAATAAAATGATATTTTTAACGCGAAATGCATAATAATCAATGTCGTCTGCTCAACTTTATGAAGTCATTTCAAGGTTGATGTCAACTGTCCGAAGGAACTTTTTCCCGTGACTCGCCCCATTTGTAACCTATTTACTCGACCAGGAAGTTCAAGGTCAAACACATTTTAACAAATATCTTATATTGCATACATAATTATGCTATACAAAAGGACACAACACGCAAAGTTTCTCAAGTAACTGATCATGTGGCAAATCTGTAACGATCTAAAGGATAACGCTCATTCACGAAATGCGCAATTATTTGCAGACCTTATGTGAGTTGCCGGCGTGTTCATGTTTCTATAATAACAACGTTGAAACGTTTAACAAAGCTGCATATAACTGATTGGCAAATTAGGGTCATGTGACTGCGGCACATATCTGATTGGCTAATTAGGGTCATGTGACTGCGGCACATATCTGATTGGCTAATTAGGGTCATGTGACTGCGGCACAAATCTGATTGACTTATTAGGGTCATGTGACTGCGGCACATTTCTGATTGGTCTTTAAGGGTCATGTGACTACGGCACATATCTGATTGGCAAATTAGGGTCATGTGACTGCGGCACATTTCTGATTGGCTTTTTAGGGTCATGTGACTGCGGCACATATCTGATTGGCAAATTAGGGTCTTGTGACTGTGGCACATACCTTAGTTTCTTATAAGGGTCATGTGACTGCGGCGCATAGCTGATTGGCTTATTAGGATCATGTGACTGTGTTGCTTTTCTCAATGAGGAAGCAGCTGTGTATTCAGACGGCGGTATAACTAAGCGCAGATATATACAACACAATTATAGCGACATACTCAGGCCTGCCAAAACTTCTTCATTGAAAATCCGGAGTTTTTGTCTAAATATGTCAATGATGATGACGACGACAATGGTGATAATGTTGTTTTTCTTTTGATGTCTTATTGCTGCTGTTCACTATGACTGTGACTCTACAAAAATGATGATGATGATGACGACGATGATGATAATGATGATATATTTTCTCATGTTCTTCTTTACAAATATATTCTTAAACGAATTTTATAAATGAAGTTTGCCGATTTTGTTAGAAATGGTCGAAGAACTTGTTTTAAATTGACTTAAGTCTATTTTTATCATTCATTTTTAACTTTCTGTTAAACCTGTAAAGACCTGTTTACCAATATTAGAATGAGCATGCAATGAAAATATAAAAAGGCAGGTGTAACATCGAGGACCTTGTTTAGTTTATGACACGCGGTTATTGTATTATTGTGCAAGAGGCACTGAGGCAGCATGTCACTGACCACGTTTTCGTTATCTCGGAATAAACAGGAAATGTGCGACTGCAGTAGAATAACTATTAGGCTACGTTCATTGCACAACTTTAAAATAAGGTTTAATTAATCTATATGTTTGCAATTTCATAGAAATTCGGAGATTTTGAACATAAATCCGGAGATCCGGAGAAGTAACTAAAAATCCTGAGATTTCGGATAAAATCCGGAGATTTGGCAGGCCTGCATACTAAGCGCAGATATATACAACACAATTATAGCGACATACTAAGCGCAGATATATACAACACAATTATAGCGACATTATCAAGCATGTAATTACTAGAATAATTGAATTTCTCGTGTCATCAATGTGTGAGCTGAATGTCATACTGAAAAGGCAGTTGACCATTACTTCAATATTTAGCCGGTGCTACAGACTAATGGCGGATATTACATGGCGAATCATGATCCCTGTGTCCAACTGTGGCTTATGGGATAGATTTTTCAAAACATATTGTAAGCAAAACGCAAAGTAAGACTATTAAATCATTATATCAAATACAATGTTTACGGCTTCAGATTGCTCAAAATATGACAATTATTGTGATTAATATACAAAAACATATGAAGTTAATATTAAAATATTCAACACCTTTGACAAAAACAATGTATCATAACTTTAAAAGTGCGATAGAAAGCAAAAACTAACAACATATGGGAATCTTTTAACGAAATAAAGGCATGAATCTTGATTAAAACATTTTCTAACTATAATAAAATAGTTAAATTATCATTATAATATGACATATCAGGTTTTTTAGCAATTCTTCAAGAGGTTTTTATATGTTGCATAGTAGGTATTCATTTTAAGAAATGCATTAATATTTATAACACAACTCGGTTGAATATATTTTAGTTTAATATATATTTAATTTACTAGTTTTTGCTTATTCACACTAAACAAACCGTCTCAAGAGTTCCTTTTTGCATTTTAACTTTATTCGACGTAATACATAATTAAATAAAGTACGTCGTATTCAAGCTAAACAACAATTTATTCCATTTGGTCGGCCAAGATAAATTGGCGATGTTTACAATAATTAAAATAACAATGGTTAGGCAAATTTACGCGTTCAAAGTACTATTTTGCCTGTTTTTATTACACCGCCTCGACAGCACAGTGGTCCGGCCGGCTTTGACATTACTTGTTTTTGACATTGGTTCGATTCACACTGACACACGGCTTTTAGAGATTAATTTTAGATTTATATATTTAAGTTTTATTGCAGTTATTTAAAAGTATTGTATGTATTTTGCTGCTATTTATTTTAACGCGGAAATAAATATTTTGTAAAAAAAAACATGTTTCAAAACTACAACCTATAACATTATTACCATTGCATTTCAACGTATGTTAATTGACAGCGTCTTAGACCACTCGGCTAATGGGAAAATTGTTTGAAGTGTGTTTGGAGCGTAAAATATTAATTCATTGTTTACATGTAACGCTAATGTAAACTCGCCAACGTAAACATTGCCAATTTATCTTTGTCGAATAATACGGGGAAAGCGGGTCGCCTTCGGGCTTTTCAGACAATGCGTGCATGTTTAAAATAACAAAATCAAATACAAATCAAACAGATTTCAGATGACTTACTCTATAGTCCATCAAGATTGTTTTGATGTAAATTTATTATGGCGGCCGCCATTTATGTATGCCGCCATTTTTCCAGACTGGTTCTCTAAATTCTCTTCATTACGCCGTCTGTTTTAAAATGAAAAATCAATAACCCGTCAAAGTTTAAGGGAAGATCACCGAAACATGAAAAGCGGTATCCGCACTATCGCGGTAGTCTGTTGGAAGATATAACCAAGCGCTGCGTTGGCAATGCAAAAATAATTTTTACTTAATAGAGAATTTTCAAAAGCGTTACTCACAGTCATTTTCATGTTTTCTTAGATTCAAAATTTGATAGATAACAAGATAACAAGAAAAAGCCTTTTTCAAAAGTATGCTAAATGAACACAGTGACAGTCTACACCCAAAACTTCAGTTAGGTTCAAATAATAAACATTCAAAAGCAGAGAAAAACACAGATAACATTTGTTCATTTGACCACATAACTGACCATTTACATTCAAAGATTGTTGATAAAAATCTATTATTGTGCAGGAAGCAGTAGATGTGGAACTGTTTCTACAACAACAAGTCAACAAAAATGTAATAAAACTGACCATAATTACACAAAAAATATTCCAGTATATGCAAACTACACACAGACACACACACGCACACGCACACACACACACACACACACACACACACACACAGAGAGAGAGAGAAATTATAATGAAAAAAATGTGATCAACTGAATTAATAACAAACACTCTAGAATGTGTTAATTCCTTCCAACCTGCAGCAAAATATACCTAAACTATTAACCTAGAGACACACACTAACAAACACAACACAATCATGTAAACAAATCTCAAACAAATTAACAAAACAAAACAAATTGTAGCCAATCAGGTAATGTTTTTACAACTTGGATAAATTTACAGCGAGTTTCAGAACTGTTGATATAGCTGGCACTCATTACAAATCTTTGCATGTCACTGGAGATGGCATATGTTTCTTTTCAACCATTAGTTTTGCTCTGAACGTGTTTTATTTTCCAAAATCTACAATGGGAAATCCTAGGTACAGTGCTTAATGGACAATACGTCTCATTGCCGATATGCCCCAGACAACAGATTAGATTGGCAGACCATAGACCTGGATGGGCGAAAGTTTATTCCCAGAATGGTGGACAATACTGCCCAGTGTCAAGACAATACAACAGACATTTTTAAAAAAGCTAGACTGTTTACCTTTTAGCAAAATGACATAATGTTCACAAAAAACATCATAAACTACAGTTTAAACATGCTACATTATAGCATGAGCATAGTGAAGTTTTCCTTTTGCTTTTTTGATGAATCTGTAAATAAATGTATGTAAAAAAAACCTTGCTGTTTTAGTTACAGTTTTGTTAAAGATTAAAGATTACGTGCTACCCCTGTTTCTTGTTTTAAATGCGCGTGAAATAGGTGAAAAAGTAAAGCCTGAATTGGTTCTATAAATTTGCAATTATTCTCTTTGGTAATACTTGTTGGTAGCTTTTTGAAAAAAAAAACACACAAAGATATTGGTTTGATGGGCCATAAAGTATTCCTTGTTTTGAATTCATATCTGATACAGTCTCTATGGGTCATGTCTTCCTAGCGTACTGTAGACCAACATAAAAAAATCCTGGGCTGCATCGCCTGGGCCGTAATGTTGATTGGTCATAATGCCGTAATTCCGTACAGTGCAACACGTTAGTTATATTTATTTTGTATTTTAGGTATAAAAAACAAGCTTTCCCCGTGATAGGTAGCACCTATAATTATATTAAAAATCACTATGCTTACTACGTTATATTCTCCACATGGTAAGACATACAGATCAAACATTAAATAACTTCCGCAAAATAACATGGGGACCTCCTACAGCATAACATTCCAAGGAAACATTTGACGTCGAAAAGACGTTGGATTGACGTCAGACCTCGACGTCGGAACAACGTTGGGATTTTGATTTGAAATGAAAGTTTAAGACGTCATTTCCCGCCGTCGGATTGACGCCGGGTTCCGACCAAAATACAACCACATTCCGACCCATAATCCGACCAAAATCCGACCAAAATAGTACCTCTTCCCTCTTCCTTTTCACTATCAGTGTAGTAAGACAATTTTAAAAATACAATCAAGGTGCTTTTGAATGAATCTCTAAACTTCTTTTCTAAAAGTAATGTGTTTTATGAGCTCTGTATCATAACAATAGCCCAGTAGTGAGACTTTTTCGGGACGAAACGTATTTCATGAAAACAACTCCACGTGTCTTACACATGTAGTGGGCTTGAATCTCAACAAAAACTAGAATTAAACAACAAACTACGAAAAAAACATACTAGCTTATTCTTTCTTCTCTGGCAAATATAAAATAATCTTTTTCCCCTTCTGTTTGTTTCGCGATTTTGTCTTTGTTATTTGTTTCTTATTTGTTCAAAATGGCGCGGATTGTTTACATTTAGATTTGATTGCACAGGTTACGATAATATCCCTTCCATTTAACAGCAAACCATTTAAATTAAGAAATAAATTTCATTCATATTTTTCAATTGATTTAATGCATATCGAGGGCTCCGCGCGAAACTATCGTATCTGCATTTTGTAAAATTGTTCAGGAGAAAGAAAAAAACTGTTTTATTTAAATGGAAAATACTTATTTTTTTTAAATCTGTAATTGAGCATAAATAACCAATCTGATCACATGACTGATACTTAAAATACAATTTAAAAATTTGTTCTCACTAAATTTGAAAATATGTCAGATACAATAGTTTCACGCTGAAATTGCCATAAATTGAACAAAAACCTCAGCGTGAAACTATTGTATCTGCAATCATTTTTTTTCTTTTTACAAAAAATGATCATTTTCTGAATATATTCAGAATGTATATATTGTTTTAGTTAAAAGTAGATAAATATTTGCTATTAATTTTGTTATAATTTTATCTTTTATTGTGCTCAGCGTGAAACTGTCGTATCTGCACATTTTTTCCAAATGTTAATTTCATTATTGATGTCACCCCCATTAAATATTTCATGGCAGAATTCAAATATTAATGTTTTTATTGCTTGTTTTGTGTCAATCTTAAGAGATGAATCATGAATAGACTTTGAGACAGATTTAGTGTTATAAATTATTTGAAACCCACAAATTGAATGTATTTGCTTACTAACTTAATTTAATGACAATTGCTACAGCTTCAAAAAATCTAAAGTTTTAACTTTTTTATATTTGAACGAAACTTATACATAAAACATATATATACAAATTCGTTTATTTGTTATCATCAGGTCTGTTTATTGAAATTATAAAACTATGTTTTTCAGCAAATAAATGAGTATAAAGCTTTAATTTTTACAAGTTCAATCATTTTTCTGGTTTGCAAAATAGTTTTAATATGTTTTAAACAACTAGTACTGTTTCCAAACGGGTATGGTATCATATGCTTTGCTGATCTATTTCAAAATAATGTTTAAATAGTATTTGAGTAAATTTTAGACAATTTCTATTGATCAAAAGACAGATTTTTTTAATTTCATGTAGAAATTCACTTATTTACAAAAAAACCACATTCCTTTACCGTGAAACATTTCTCGAAAACAAATTGTTCGGCAAAATTTTTCAGAATTTACAAATCATGTTGTATTTAATTGTATTTAGTACAAAATACAGTGTTATATTAAGATTAATTGGAACTTAAATGAGGTTTATTTTTTAACCGGGTGTTCCTACACCATGCAGTCAATGTCTCTAACTTAAAAGGTCAATAAAACTTTAACAGTCCCGGTGACATACCATTTTTTATTTCATATTTTAATATACAAGAAAATATCCATCAATGCTGAAAAATCAAAATCTATTGGTATGAAAAAAGCCAAACTGTAGCCAATCGTCTTTAAATTGGAAAACATAATAAACCATTGGCAAACAGTGTAGATCCAGATCAGCCTTCCCATCCATGCAGGATCATCACTTAAGCTTGTTACTTTTTTGATTCATTATAGTCTTTTGGACCAAGAAACTACCAGTATAAAATAATTATGTTTTAAAAGTTCAGTGTTGAATGTTGTGAATGTTAAATAAAATTGTTTCTACATACATTGTCTTTAGACAACACAATATAATAAATAAAAAAAACAATAAGCCTAAGTTTTGATCTTAATCAAACTGCATGGATGTGATGGCTGATCTGGATCTGCACTGGTTGTTAAAGGTCTATTATGTTCACTGATTTCAGTCAAGTTAGTGTGCAGATACGATAGTTTCGCGCTGAGCACAATAAAAAATAAACTTGTAACAAAATTAATAAATATTCCTCTACCTTTAACAACAACAACACATACATTCCAAATATATTCATAAAATAATCATTCCGTGTATAAACACACATATGTACTAAAATAATTGCAGATACGATAGTTTAACGCTGAGCAAAAAACCTGATCGCAGATACGATATTTTTCACTTTTTCGGCGTTAGCTGTCTAAGCTCACTTTTGACCTAGTTTTTCGACTAATGAAATGTTGTAAATAATACTCGTATTCTCTTATTATGCAGAGGGAAAATGAAATAAACTATTTCGATTGGTAGCTATTTACACGAGAGAGGCACCTAGCAGGCTGGAGAGGTATCTAGTGGGATTTTATTATTATGCAGCGGAAAAATCAAATAGATTAATTAGATTGGTTGTTAGTGGGTGTTGTATTGGAGAAAAAACATATTTACGATTTAAGTAACCAGTAAAGTCAATATTGATGGCTTAAATACAATATTATATGGAATATTCTTGGGTGTCACTTGCATACAATACACAGTGTAAAACGAAAAAGAAGTGTAGATATTCCTAGTTTTTACTGGTTCCTTTCTAGTTCCTTTGATACCGATTGTTAATTTCAAGTTCGTAAGACAAGATCATTGTAGTGTAGTGGCTAACACTCTCGCCTCTCAAGCGGAGGCCCCGGGTTCAATACTCAGGACGGACACTTTTTTTAAACTTAATATACGTAAAAGTTGGTAGATTTCGCTCTTGTAACAGGCTGTTATTATTTATATTTATTAAATTTCAAGGACATTTATTCATCTTGAATTCTCACTCTACACGAGGTATTTTATTGAAACTGAATATTTTGCTTCTTTAATCGACTGGTTATCGCTGTATGAAATTGTTGCAACAGCTTCAACATTTTTTTTGAAAGACATTTTCAATAAATTTATGAGTTGTCATGATTCGGTCGCTTAATCTCTTAGTCATAGTAAAAAGGCAGGCAGGGTTCGTCAACAGCTATAACAAATAAAATAAAATAACTAAACTGTGTCTGCTTTGCCTCTCTGTTTTTCTTTCTTTCTTATATACATGTATATATAAATCTTTTCCATCAACGCCGTTTATCTTTTTTAACGATATTTCTTGTTAAATTTGAAAAGAAGATACTAGATTTAATCTATACTTTTTTGTCAGATTATGGGGACTATTAAAACATCATCATGTTTAAATATGAAATAGAACCAATTTAGATAAAAAGTGCAGATTCGATAGTTTCGCGCTGAACCCTCGATATAGATAATTCGGAAAAAATAGTTATTCGAACATATGTTTTTCAAGTGGGTTAAGAAGTCAAATATCTAAATATATGACCAAAATCCGACGTCTATCCGACGGTATTTTCCGACGTCTAAAACGACTTCGCATTTTCGTTGGATTTAGGTCGTTGATAAAGCGGAAAGATAGTGTTATTTCTTCACAGAGGTCAAGCTAATTTCCCTTTTTTCTAAATAATGATGAGATCGATAATTTTTTATTTAAAATTTTTAAACAGATTATTTGATTGTCAAATTTAGAAATTAATGGCATGTACAGTACGTAAAACACAATCTTTAAAGCCAATTGGGGCGCGTCGCGGGAAAAGGTACCTTCGGACAATTGACGTCAATCATTGAAATTACGTCATAAAGTTGAGAAGACGACATTGATTATTATGCATTTAGCGTTAAAAATGTCATTTTATTGTCAAAATGTGTAAGAAAAGCATTTGTTAGTTATTAGCAATTGATAGATTATTGTAAGTTCTTTCTAAATATAGTAACAACTAAAATGTCACAAAATATGACCGAAGGTACCTTTTCCCGTGGCGCGCCCCAATTGATGCAAAGAAATAAGATTCAGTTAGTTAAATATCCGTTGTTGTAAATTACCTCCCTTAATCCAACGCTTAATTTTACGCAACCACGTACATGTTTTTCTTTTTCTATTTTTTCAACTATAAGATTCTGAACCGACAACTTGCAACATAAACACATTGGTGATCAAGTTCCTTCAGATATAAGCATTCAATGGCATCATTAAAGTAAAAGGAGTTTTCTATATTATTCTTGTCAGGTTTTCATTTTGGCTCAGTATAGATGAAAACCCAAACGAATATTCAATATCTATCGTTTCCTAAAACAGAATTTGTAAAATATTAAAACGATTTAATTAAAAACGTAATTCAAATACGCGGAGATGGAATTTGTTACAGTTATGATTTCATCGCCTGAGAATAATAATAAGCTAACTCCATTTTTACTTTTTTGAGAAAACGACAAACAAACATTTAAGGTCAAGTATTTTGGCTGTGGTTGGTCATTTTGCAAAGAATAATAAAACAGGGTGTACAGGATTGTCCATAGATCACGTGTATTAAAGCGCCAAACGATAGATATTATAATAGTAATATTTAATATTTTAATTTGGAGAAAGCTCAAACTAGTTAAATGTTGTTCACTATTATATTGAGTCATAGTAAGTCAACTGAAATCAGTTGGAAACACATGTATCTCAGTATAAAATCAACAAGATAGGAGATATCCAAGTCTGAACCTAAAAAGGTATGACTCATAGCTCAGTATAATACTAAAAGATCAATAAATTATTTAATTGTAGCGTTACACCGAGCTAACTACAGGACATACCACCGTCTAACACTTACATACTCTTGAGAAACAGGGAGATAGCGCAAAATGTGATTGAAAAACTGTTTAAGGGGGCTCCATTTGCTTAAACAAGTGTACCTAGGGGAGATGGCTCTCTCTGAGACAAATCCAAGGATGAAACAATCTCAAAGTTCCGTTTTCATCTATTTCAATATCACAGTAGCGTTGTTTGTGCCGTGTGGCGGCTGTAAAATGTCTCCCCTTACATTCAATCAGTGCTGTTTTTAGTTACCTCCTTTGAAGGTCGTTTTGCACGATACTTATGTACTATGTCAATAGTACTTCTAGCATTGCATTTGTTTCGGCCAGTTTATAGATGGGTGGTTTCAATATCCCAGCCTATACAGATTCGGATATTGTGCAATCACCCCTAGGATATACTTCCTGCTTTTTAAATTTTGCCTTTGGCGTTATCTGTGATATGCAGAATTTATATTCTCAGATCCCCTGTCAAAATTCTATTCTGTTTAGTTCCGCCCATTTCTTCTCGTTTATGGCAAACCCATTCTTTTATCTGGTATTAATCTGAAATACCGCATTGAAGGTTCCATGTTCACCGCCATATGCATTCCATCGTGTGGGATGGATCAAAATTTTACTGTTTATTGGTGTAAATACTGAGTTGCGCTCAACCCGGGGCTAGGCGGCGTGGGCAGTAATATGCATTTCCATTACTGCCCATGAACAGGCTCAATCAAACACCAAGCCTGCAATATTTTCATATTTGTGGTGTTTGTCGGCTTTCAAAGTTCCCTTTTCATCTATTTCAAAATCTTCAATGTGATAGATAGTTCACTATAAGATTCAAGCGAAGATTTGTCGCGTTATTCAGGATGTTTGTAATGCTTGTTTATGACGTTACGTCATGACGTCAAATATCCAAATTTGAGCTTGTCTTCTAAACGTTCTCATTCGGTATGTTATATGCGTTTAGGTACTTACGTGAAAAAGCAGTGAAAATAAAAATGATGTTCTACTGTTTGACAACATTGACATTCCACTTATATTTACATTCCTATTGATTTCTTCGTTTAAAAAAAATTCGGTTCATTTTGCATGAACCGCATGACCCGTAATGACGTCAGTAACGTCATGGCTGTTACTATTGAAAAATCCCACGTATTACTCCCCCTTTTCACTTAACACTAATTATTGAAAGCGTTCGACTTAAGTTTATTTAAAGAAAAAAATGAATAAAATGTAAATATAAGTAATGATTCTTATTTTGGTGCGGTTCATGCAGATTGGACCTGCACGCGAGAGCTGGCAAATTTAACATAAAGCGCTAGCGCGCTTTATGGATCTGCCAGCTCTCGCGTGCACGTCCAATCTGCATGAACCGCACCAAAATAAGAATCATTCCTTAATTATTTCACCGGGAAAATTCTAAAGATCTAATTCACTAAAAAGCATAAAATAAAACCACAGATTACTGGAATAGGTTGATGGGGACATGTAGCCATGCAGGTGAAACATTAAGCCACTAATGGTAAAGTACCCTATCAATAATGCCAAAGATAAAAACATAACATTAGTTTTTCATTTATTTGCTTGTTTTATTTCAAACGACACATTTCTCGATAAGAACCTTAAATTTATACCAATGACTTCGCTATTTTACCTGCATGACGTTACTTCTATAGAGTTTTAATGGAATGTCAATTCGATATTTTTTTTTATTTAGAATAATCATCATATATATTTTGAACTTTAAAATATTCACACAATTATTATCTGTTACTATTTATATTGATGATACCACATGAATGATCATTGTCGGTCATTCTGATGACCGACATATTATAATGGACCAAACTTGAACTTTGAAGGGTAACACCGGTTAACAGCGGCACCGGACGTGGTCACTTTAGACAAAGCCGCCCGTCTAAAGCTTGAGAATGCTATTCCGTTCCCCCTGTTTGCAAGAAAAGTCTTCTAAATGTTGATGAGACAATATTTGAACATTGTAGTTAATCAAATCAGAATTGGAGCTGATCAATAACGACATGTTAAATTTTGTAAACATAAGTGTGTTGTATTTTCTACATGGTATAGAAATGTTATGCGTCTTTTTTTAGAAAGTCACGTGATGCAAACCTTTAAAGCAAAATATTAGTTGCATATAAGTTGAACTTATACTTTATTTAAATCAAACAACTGTTCAGGGTGATGCCATATCTGAAAAAGATTCGTTCCGTTATCTTGATTTTGTTCGTCAAAAGCAAGACATCGCTTATGTTTTCTTAGAGACTAACGAATAATCGACTTTGGCGGGAAAGGCTGTCTGTAAACAAAAGTTTACAAAAAGCTAGTCGGTCATTAGCATAACCTTTTAACCAAAAACACATGGCACTGAAGTTAAAACTTAAGCCACTTTGAAATGAAAGCGTTTAATTTTTATTGAATGTCATACAAACATTAGTTTATTTCTATATCCTTTTTTTGAAGGAATGCATTTAAGCTGGTGATAAATCGTATCACTTTGCAAACATTATTAATAATTTACTTGACAGTTCCATAATTGTAAGGTTTGTCAAACTCTATTACTTCGTCTAACACAATTTTTGTCAGAAAGTAAAGAGAAAGGAAAGCAATGACAATCAAGTTGTAATTGTATTCCAAAATCTAGAGTTTATGTTCAACAACAAAATTTTGTCACTGTCCTAGTGCGGGGGTGGGGGTGGGGGTGAGAAGCATGACAGGGACTCAAAACTATTATATTTACTATATCTGTCAATTTTAGTGTATTCCATATTAGATGAAATACTGCGGGTTTCAAAAAAACTCCATGCGTTCACTTTGAAAATTGATGAAAACTTCTATCCATGCGTTACCATTAATTTTTTCCTTCTTGTGGTATAAATCACTAAACATACGGTCGTGAAAAAGTAGAGGCTTATGGCATAAGAGAAGATGTTTTAAACAAGCATTTAGGACGAAACGAACGCTCAGATCTGTGCCTTATTGTCAAAATACTGTCTTTTAAAGAAAGAGGTTTATTGCGATTTCCTGTGCAAATGTTGTGAATGTTCTCAGAAGTTAACGGAAGTTTAGCGAATGTGAGATGACAATTGTTAAAAGTAAACACAGGAGGTCAGCGATTTTGAAATTTGTTTGCGATTTCCAGTGCAAATTTGGTGAATGTTCTCAAAAGTTACCGGATGTTTAGCGAATGTGACATGACCATTGTATCAAGTAAACATATGAGATCAGCATGGGCAATATTTTTATCTTATATCATGGGGCGGCGGAACGTTAAAAGACAATCATCAATACGCTCAATTAGCTGCAACCGACAGAGATTAACGAGTAGGATGGCCACAGGAGGTTAATTGCACTTTATGGTTACACGTTCAGAGTGACAGGGTAGCATCAATAATTTTGTTTATTGTATTTGTCTAATATCAATTTATAGGATAAAGGGTGACATGTTACCTTTGTTTTGGTGTCCAATATTGACAAGTACTTCGTTAGTCCAGTATGTTGAAAAATCATTTCAATCCATAATTAGTTGTTATTAGCTAATCAACCTCATAATTTTGCTTTTCCCGAGCGCACTTTTGGAATGTTAAAACCCGAGCTGCGAGCGTTTAAACCTAGTTGGTTTAATGACTACTCATCTCTTCATTAGTTATAAGTTATGGACATTACATTTGACCTTTAATTCGCAATATTCATTCAGAGGGACATTTTTATACAATGCTCTTTTTCAACGATTTACATAAAAGTATTTAGTTTTGAGCTTGTTGCGCAAAAACTGTCTGTTTTTGAGATCTATCTATTTCGCTGTTCTTTTGATATCCAAGTTGGAGCACTAATTATGATGAGATATTTTATGTTTTTGAAATGCTTAAAAGTCTTTAACCGACTTTATCATATTCCCTTAAAAACGAGCAATTTCCGTTAATTGTCCCTTACTGTTGCCTAGTAGAGCTAATTTAGAACGTTTATCCGCTCGTATCGGGTGATACATAAGCTACTCCCATAAAACAATAATTATCATACCGTTGTCACATTTGCCACAACAAGTAATAAAAATAATCATATTAACTGCGCTTGAATCTAGAAAAAAAAATATAACAGTAAAAGGCTTCTAAATTTGTTTTAAATTACATAAATCGATTTACTGTATGACTTCATTTGTGTAAACATTCATACCGGCATATGACATCATTGAATTTTTGCTGGAAATAAAATAACAAGTTTTCGCGTTCCAAAGAGCTAGTCGGCCATTAGCATATAAATTCATAGAATAAGTATGTATTCGTGCTTGCATTTACTTTTGGACCAATGGAAGACAAGGATTTGTGCCATGTCACATAGATTGTATCTGACAAACCAGTTGTGAATTGAGCTGTACAATGCTGTTACATTAAAGCATGCAAATATGGTTGAAAGGCTGCAATTTGATTACTTGATTGATGAAGAAGACGTGTACCAGCAAAAGACATTAATATTAATAATCATGTTTCTATTAGACGTACTGTATTCTTTTATTCAAGGCATGTAGAAATGTTGGCATTGATTAATCGTCTCACATTTCTTTGAAAATGCCTATATTCGATAAAAAAATATTGCCTATGCTGATCTGCTATGTTTACTTGAAAAAGTGGTCATCTCACATTCGTTAAAAACTTCCGGTAACTTTTGAGAAAATACAGCACAATTGCACTAGAAATCGCAAAAAATATTTTGACAATTTAGCAAAGTTTTGAGCATTTGTTTCGTCCTAAAGATTCGTTTAAAACATCTCTTCATATCTTATAAGCCTCCACTTTTTTACGACCGTATTTTTTCGGATTTATACCACAAGTTAAGAAATTATCGATGTGAACAAATGGGTAGCAGTTTTTCTTAATTTTTGAAGGATGCATTTACAATGTCATAAAATCGATATGGCTCGTGTTCACATTATAACGATAAGTGGAAGTTCTTTGGGATTTTGGGATATTATGTTAATTACCTTCTAGATATACATATTTTATATTTTCAAAACAATCAAATTCTGATTGCGTTGATCTTATTTATTATCCTTCAGAAAAATAAGCAAATTTCACGTTTTTGACAGGTTTTTCATTTTACGAGTGTGCATTTGTGTTTAAATAGAATTCAAAGCTGAATTCAACAAATTATAGACTCTACGATGTGGTCTCTTTGAAAATCACAACAAAACAAATGTATCTTCGTCCCTTGAAAACTTTTATAAGTATTAAGACAGAATAAAAGACACTCCAAAAAGTTCCTTGACGCCAGGTTTCTGAATTATCTCCAATAACGACGGATGGTTGTTTCCATAATAACTTAATTATTTCCAATAACGACGAATGGTTGTTTCCATAATAACTTAATTATTTCCAATAACGACGGATGGTTGTTTCCATAATAACTTAATTATTTCCAATAACGACGAATGGTTGTTTCCATATTAACTATTATAATTATTTCCAATAACGTCGGATGGTGGTTTCCATAATAACTTAATTATTTCCAATAACGTCAGATGGTTGTTTCCATAATAGCCAAATTATTTCTTATAACGAGGGATGGTTGATTCCATAATAACTTAATTATTTAAAATAACGTCGGATGGTTGTTTCCATAATAACTTAAGTTGAAAATTGTAATGGTAGTTCAATATGTAGTTGACTGAAGATAATTGTTTGTTGACTACTGTGTTGACGACTTAAGAGGAAGGATGACTGGTTTCCTGACCCCAGTTTAGAGTGGGATTTCTGGCAAAGGCCCAGAGGGAGTAGAACACCTCGTTGGTGGCCACGGGGATCTGGGACGGATCGAGGATGAATCCATTGTTGCCGGCACCAGGTGCTGGTCTCAGCTCGTACGTATAAGCATACGGTATACCAGTTCTGTAGAAGTAATCGTAGGCGCCGCCGGAAGCCACGTCTGTGAAACACAAATACACTTAACAACATTTCTAAGTATACACATTCATATCGGGGCATTACTGGCTTGATAATTGAATCTTTGTTCTGAAACTTGCAATAAACATGCAATAAATACTAACTGTTTTTTTAGTAAAACAAGTATTCAAAATGACAAACAATTGACTGCTCACAATCATTTAGAAGACTGGCACCCACAGAATACTAATTTACAAAATCAGTTAATAAAGCGTATGTTCAACTTGATAAACGAATTACGCGTACATATAAATGAACATTTGGAAATATGCTAATCTTTTATTTCTGTTAAATTAAATTCATTTCATTCTAATCTTAATGTTTTATAACTGTTTAATGTCCAACTTACTTTTTGAGCAAATCAGTTTGAAAGCATAAAATGTAGCCCCCTATCATTTACATGTAATTTCCCAATACGCCTGTTACATTCGACCAATTTTTTATAAATCAGTTAGCATTTATTGCATTTTTATTGAAATTCTTAGAGCAAAAGCTCAATTATCAAGCCAGTAATGCCCCAGTACGAACGTGTATACTTAGAAAAGTTGTTAAGTGTATATAATACAGCAGTAAAAACAATAACGAGGTTCCGCATGAAGCTATATTCATACAGAAGCACCACATGCTTGACGCTCCCCTAAAGCTGATCTTACATTAGCGCTGTCAGAAACGGCATCCAAAGAGATCCTGCATAATGCCCAATGCCTATTTATCAGATTTACTTAATTCCCTTTGACCGATTTATGTTTACCCACAAATAATTAATATTTTTTAATAATTAAGTCTCAAACAGATTATTTGACTTTCGAATTTGAAGTTTACGGCATGTACATATTAAGAAAAAACACAATCTTTAAGTCAATTTATGCAAAGAAATAAGATACAGTTACTTAAATATCCGTTTTTGCAAATTACCTCCCTTTTAATTTAAGTGACTAAATCTAACGCTTAATTTTCCACAATCACATATTAACATTTTTGAATATTTCTTTTTTTAAACCGATAGATACTGAACCGACAAGCTTCCAGTATAAACATTTTGGCGATAACATTTCTCCAGATATTTTCATTCACTCGCATTAAAAAAATATAATAAGAGTTTTCGGTGTTATTTTTGTCAAGTTTTCATTTTGGCTCAGTATATTTAAAAACTATTATAAGATACTATTCTTTACACTTGACATCATCAGATCGCTCCTAATCGTTAATACTAGTTGCACTGGGTTCCGTCAGCTGTTTTAGTGATATTATCTGGACATGAAATTTTTAATTAACAATCAAAGGGAAATAAATCCGCAAATATAAAAGATAAAGTAATGTAATGTTATGGTTCTTCTGCATCGCAAATCGATCATTATTCAAAGTCTCATTTACTTTAATTAGTAAGCTAAGATAAATACATTGTATATGCACCGGACATTTTTTAATTAGTAAAAGGGGTAAAATTTTTAAAAACTAGAGATGAAGCTATTATTATTTAACTATGCATTCATTTTGTTTAACAACTGGTTGCGAGTATTCATATAGTTCGAAAAAGGTAAATTGATTAAACGACTTTCTTACATGTATGGGGTTCGCCACGGGAAACGTTATTTGTCATATTTTTGACATTTAAGTTGAAAAAGTATATATTTAGAAACAAATAAGAAATAAATATCAATTTTATTGCACATTTTGGCAATGTTATGCCTTTTTACCGCGAAAAGCATAGTAAGTAATGCCGTCTGCTAAACTTAATGACGGCATTGCAACAATAATTAACATCAGTTGTCCAAATGTAGCTTTCCTAGTATTTCGGATACTGTTAACTTGTAGCATAACTAACAGAGTATGTCAGGGGGCGTCACAGTGATGAAGTTACTTACAGAGTATATCAGGGGTCGTGCCAGTGATGAAGTTACTTACAAAGTATATCAGGGGGCGTGCAGGTGATGAAGTTACTTACAGATTATATCAGGGGGCGTGCCAGTGATGAAGTTACTTACAAAGTATATCAGGGGACGTGCCAGTGATGAAGTTACTTACAAAGTATATCAGGGGGCGTGCCGGTGATGAAGTTACTTACAGAGTATATCAGGGGGCGTGCCAGTGATGAAGTTACTTACAAAGTATATCAGGGGGCGTGCATGTGATGAAGTTACTTACAGAGTATATCAGGGGGCGTGCATGTGATGAAGTTACTTACAAAGTTTATCAGGGGGCGTGCCAGTGATGAAGTTACTTACAAAGTATATCAGGGGGCGTGCCGGTGATGAAGTTACTTACAGAGTATATCAGGGGGCGTGCATGTGATGAAGTTACTTACAAAGTTTATCAGGGGGCGTGACAGTGATGAAGTTACTTACAAAGTATATCAGGGGTCGTGCCGGTGATGAAGTTACTTACAGAGTATATCAGGGGGCGTGCATGTGATGAAGTTACTTACAAAGTTTATCAGGGGACGTGCCAGTGATGAAGTTACTTACAGAGTATATCAGATGGCGTGCCAGTGATGAAGTTACTTACAAAGTATATCAGGGGGCGTGCCGGTGATGAAGTTACTTACAAAGTATATCAGGGGGCGTGCCGCTGATGAAGTTACTTACAGAGTATATCAGGGGGCGTGCCAGTGATGAAGTTACTTACAAAGTATATCAGGGGGCGTGCCAGTGATGACGTTACTTACAGAGTATATCAGGGGGCGTGCATGTGATGAAGTTACTTACAAAGTATATCAGGGGGCGTGCCAGTGATGAAGTTACTTACAAAGTATATCAGGGGGCGTGCCGGTGATGAAGTTACTTACAAAGTATATCAGGGTTCGTGCCAGTGACAAAAAAGTTACTTACAAAGTATATCAGGGGGCGTGCCAGTGATGAAGTTACTAACAAAGTATGTCAGGGTTCGTGACATTAATGAAGTTACTTACAAAGTATGTCAGGGGAGTGCCAGTGATAAAGTTACTTACAGAGTATATCAGGGGGCGTGCCAGTGATGGAATAACTTACAGAGTATGTCAGGTGGCGTGCCGGTGATGAAGTATCTGCCGTCCACTGACTCGAGCCACTTCATCATGTCTTCAGCTACTGCTAACTGTAATAGTATACAGTAACTATGAAACCAACATCATGATACATAAAAGAGTTCGTCCTCTTTAGGTCTTAATCGTTACACAAAACACGCCTTTTTCCCATGACAGTAAATGTTGTCCTATTTTCACAAAGCTTTAATCCAAAACAATAACTTATTATGGAGAAGTAGACAGCCACGTGATACTCTGTTTTTATAACAAAATACGATCATATGGCAGATGGGGCGGATTAAATGAGTCCAATATTCATCAAGAGAACATGGCGGCATTAATTAATTTGTATAACATTTTGCTAATAAGCCATATTTAAATGCACTTGAGTGTCTACTAATCGATACTCTACTATAAAACTGTTCACCTGTAAACTTGAGGTATATTGAACATCTATATAGCTCACGTTATTGTTACATCTAGTTTCTGCTAAATGATCACTACTAGTTACTTCCGAAAGCCGATCAACTCATTTTAATCCATGTTTAACATTTTAGGTTATTATATACTTTTCAAGGAAGTTTAGCTAAGACATGAAAAATAAATCTAGATGAAACATTGCAAAATTAATAGTTTCTTACGTTACAACTATAAAGGTATTACATGACTTGTATAAAACTAAGCTCTGATGAGTGAAACAAAACATCTTGTACTAGAATATTTGAATCTTCCTGCAAAAAACACTGCAGTTTGATCTAAAATGGGGCGCGTCACGGAAAAAGGTACCTTCGGACAGTTGACGTCAATCTTTGAAATGACGTCAATATTTGAGCGGACGACACTATTTATTATGCATTTCGCAGTAAAACTACTTTTTTGTCAAAAAGTGTAACACAATCACATTGAAGTTATAAGAAATTGATTTATAGTTGTCAGTTCTTTCTAAATTTAGTAAAAACTTAAACATCACTAAAAATGACCGAAGGTACCTTTTCCCGTGACGTGCCCCAAATCAGCGCATATTTACCAGATGGCTGTATCTGCCAGGTTTCGTGTTGGAGTAGCCGTAAGGTACGAGCATGTACTGCGAGTAACAATGGATGGAAAAGAAGGCCTTTACGTTCTGAGTGTTGCCAACTGCGTCCCTTAGGGCGGCCGTCTCTGGGGCAGAGAACGCGCTGGGACCCCGGTAGGTGTCGCTGAAACAAGTAGCAGATGATCCGGCCCCTGAAATACAGTAACGCAGTGTTATGGTGTTATTGAGATTAAACACTCACAAAAAGTCATTTATAATATCTGATAAGAATCAGTTAATTGCGCGATGTAAGTAAAAGCCGCCCCGTACTTCGTTGCATTACTGTTATCATTACCGGTCGCTTTCAGATCTCGGAGCCCTATGATGTACATGTCTATGGGTTCAAATACTTTTAAGTTCTTGGCAGGAATTTCGCTCATTTCTTAGTTGTTCACCTACTCACACTTCATTAATACACAATAGGCTCATTATATACAAATATTGCCAAATGTTGAGTTTTAACATGTATTTCGGTGATTTTGTCCTGTAATAAGAGGGATGTAATGACAGAAGTTGTAAAACTAACTTAAATGTACTAATTGCAGTTTGGTTGTTTAAAAATATTCTACATAGAAAGGGTTATTCAAACATAGTTGCATCACTGTAATGATTTTTAGATATGAATTTATTAAATAGACATAATGATAAAATTGAAGTAATGGTTGACCTCCGAAGTTAGAATCCCAGTTCCTGTTGAGGTCAGTACCAACACCGCCGGCACATGGTTCCCGGTTCTTTCTCCATAGACGACTCTGCAAAGAGGAAACAGTTTGAATTATCATGTTATTATAACATTAATGTTGTTAGATTGTATACAGTTATTTGCTTTCATGACAGGTTATGTGTGAATATACTGCCGGTCTGGGTGTCATGTTCACTGTTTTGCTGAGTGGCGTTTCACTTTATAGATTAGCCCTTGTAGCAATGATGAAAAAAAACAACAACGGTATGAATTTTGTCACGATTCCTCGCTATTCTATTTATTTTGGGGGTTGTCAATAGCTTTTTACATTTAAATATACTATATATCTATATAATAATTAAAAACTAATTTTGGTTCCATGTTGTTTTTCCGTTTCCCGTCCCCCGGGAACGGACAGCAAAAACATGAGGAAAAATGGAAGAAAAAAGAGGTGGAGACAGGGAAAGGAAAAGCAGTAAAATGAAAAAGAAAGGAAAGAAAGATGTGGAGACAGTGAAAGGAAAAACAATAAAATGAGAAATAAAGGGAATAGAGAAAATGGTGGGGGCAGGGAAAGGAAAAGCAATAAAATGAGAAACAAAGGGAAGAGAGAAAGAGGTGGAGACAGGGTACGGAAAGCAGTAAAAAGAGGGAGAGGGAAGAAGAAAATAAGTCGGAAACATGGAACGGAAAAGCTGTAAAAGGATGAAAAAATGGTAGAAGAAAAAGAGGTGAAGACAGGGAACGGAAAAGCAGCAAAAGGAGAAAGAAATGGAAGAGAGAAAGAAGTGGAGACAGGAAACGGAAAAGCAATAAAATTAGGAAGAAATTGACAAAAATAAGAGGAGAAAGAAAAGAAAGGAGAGAAAGAGGCGGGAGACGGTTAGCGGAAAAGCAAAAAGAGGAGGAAGAAAGGGAAGGAGAGAAAGAGGCGGGGGATATGGAACGGAAAAGAGGAGGAAGAAAGGGAAGGAACAGGAACAGAATAAAAAGGAGGCAGTAGAGGAGCCAGGGTGTAGAAAGGACAGGTGTAAGGAGGGAAAGGTGATACAGAAGGACAAGACGTGATAAAGGAAGGGAGTGCAGACGAAAGGATGGAGAAGGATATGAGAAGGGAAAGACAAGAGGAAGGTGAATGGAAAGGTGGGCAAGTGTTGGAGAAATGGGAGGAGGGAAGGAGTAATGAAAGAGGGAAACGAGAGAAGGGAGAAAGGGATGGAAGGCGGACATGAGCAGGATGACAAGATAAGATATGGAGAACATGGAATAAGAGGAGGAAGGAAGAAATAGGTGCAGAGATTGTTTAGTGACATGAAGAAGGAGGTAGAGAAAAAACGGAGTGAAATGTGGGAGAAACATTAGGAGGAAACCAAATTGTAGGCTATTTTATGAAAGCGATAGAAATAGATAGATTAAAGAGTATGATAAGAAAAGGGTGGTTAGCCATGCGACCACATACATGCGCCAAGCCAAAATTGTCCCTCGAAAGGGACCAAAAATGTCCCCAGAAAGGGACTGCCTTCATGAGAAAGAACAGAATAATAATCGAAATGCACTTATATATCAATACAATCTGTTTGTACAGCCATATTTTCACTTTATCACATGTATTGATCTTTATAAATAAAAACAATTTTGTCAATTCTATATTTAAGAAATTTTGATAAGAAATTAAATAAACCACATTTTTACACTTTTTGGTATACCAAATATGATTTTGAATTAAAGGTAGGTAATTCAAAGAATGATATTCTTTATTGTGTTAATCCAAAACAACAAGAACTCAGAAAAAAGAGTAGCAATCCATTCGTACTTTGTTATATTGGTCATTCGTTTCATGGCTCATAGAGTAATGCCTTGGGCGATTGTTCGCAACGGACAACACATTCCATTTTACATAGTTTATTAAGCCAGAAATAATTGTTCACGATGGCATCCATTGTACCGTTAAACCTATAAATTTAAAACAGCCGAGAACTGAGAACTGCCCTGGTCCAGGGATAGAGCAACCGACTCTTGATGATGCAGCTCTGGGTTCGAATCGTCGGCCAAGACACTTTTGTATTTATTTATACTTTACCTGTTTAAATTGCTGTTATTATTCGTGCTGCATTTTTACTCAGCATATAAAATTTACTTTATGCTTTTCCTATTATAGAATTTTCCCGGTGAAATAAAAGTGGTATTTCATTGTTTTCAAACAGTGGAATATCATTTTTATTGTCACTGATTTTTTCACGTTGGTACCCAAACGCACATAACATACCAAATGAGAACGTTTTCTGTCAAATTCACGCAAATTTTGAACTAAAAGCATAAAATAAAAAGAAAATTTGTTTTATCAGTTAAAGATTAAAACATATTTCACTCGTGCACTCCGGAATTATGTATTTTATGTATCTTCGCCACTTGTGAAAATACGAACTTCGGAGCTCACTCGGTGAAATATATTCCTATCTTACACTGGTAAAAACAAATATCCTCTATATAATTAGATCAAAATAAGTGGCGACGTTATAACAGATAATAGTAAAATGGAGACATCTGGTTTGTGCACTTCGCACAAAATGTATTTTCCGCAACAAAAATTGTACGCATATAGTTCTATTGGTTTATGAAGGTGTAGGCCTAGTAACAGTGTTTCGATACATGTTCATTATAGATTAAGTTCTTTTTCAATACAAACTTTTCTAGATAATCTAGAATCACCGCTTAGGATAATGTAAGGGTTTAAAGACAGCCTGTGTATACGCCTTTCCAATAAACAGTTTAGCAGTCCTGTACGAGTTTCTTCCCGTGACTGGAAATCGATCCAAAACGAGGCTCTGCGTGAAAGTTGAACGATCGGACTATGGCTTAAGCACATAATAGCTAACATTATCAACTATATTGCAGGTCTGCGTTCGTCGCCGGTGGTGAAAAAATAAGCTGCTGGTCTGTTATTCTAGCCAGACTTTTTTATTTTCACTATTTGTTAGATATTTAGATTTTTAATGTTTTAAAAAATGTACCGTTCTTGTAAATAGTAGGCAGTATGAAACGCAATTTGGACAAACATAAGCATTTTACGAATTTCTATACAACATTTTCATCTTAATGTCTTTTCTGCTGAAAAGTATAATTACTGATGTGAAAGATGCAAAGCTAAGACTGGTAATGCGCTGTAATCCGGAAATCGTGATATGTCAACATCTGGTTACATGATCTGTATACATATAAAATTACAATCTAAATTTATTGATACTTACGCATTTGAACAACAGAATTGTCCTAATAAGTTATGGCGTTTATGGCGTCAACGAATAAATCATTTGATTTTTTTTAAAGTGTTTCGTATACTTCACACCCAAAATAATTGATTCTGTCTTGAAGTAAAAAAAGATCGGTAATCTGATGGTTTGTTGTAGAAGTATAATTCGTAGAATAAAATACAGGGATTCAGATGCCGGCTTCCAATAAAGATGGGAATATTTATATTACAGTGTGGTTGCATAATTAATTTAGATTACTTAGGTTTGACAGTTTGTAATTTTGGCGTTAAAGCACAGACGCTTAATTAAACATATATGAAATGTTTTGCCAAGATTTGTTTCTTATTGACGGCTTTTGATTCTAACATGTCGTAATGTGGATTAAGAATCTATATAATTGCTAATTCAAATACATTTGCTGACACATCCAGTAATTAAAGGACTCCGACATAGTTAATAATTGGGAGGTGTATATGTCTAGCAAATAGTAATTACACGATCTCTATTGGTCAATGATATCTGCCCCTTTAAGTTATTGACAGGTGACCCCTTGTGCGCGACAATTTGACATTTTTATGGCATGCCGCCTTCAAAATCAATCGCCGCCGACATAATCATAACATGATGTCAGTAGTTGATTAGACACGCTAATCCGGAAACGAGACTCAATTGAGCCGTGAAGAGAACACTGCCTGTTAGTTAGGGCTAGGTTAGAATCTAACCCAGGTTAAAGTCGTTTAGTGTTTAACGCGAGGAATAGTGACTTGACACTTTAAGTAAAAAAAACTTGGTTGTTTTGTAATTTATTATCAAAGATATCATGACGCTGATGTATTATTACTTATTCAACGAGAAAATATATTTTTCAAAAAATATTTTTATGATAAAAAAGAATGTTGTAGGTACATATTCCCCATTAGGTTAATACAGCGAGCAATCATTATTCCCGTAGAGCAGTCACGTGACTGGACAGGGGAGGTAACCAAAAAATTCATCGAATTATTGGAAAGGCGTATAGCTATGAAGCGTTCGCACATGACCCAAATAACGTTGTGTGTTTATAGCCGTCAGTGTAAGGCAGTGATCACATACGATCTAATAACCGTTGTGTAACCGTTTCCGCATGGGTTCTGGAGAGTTTTCAAACGCTTTTGTTACCGTCGAGTGTGTATAGGTGTAGGCCTTAGTTTAATGGCATGTTTACATATTACTTACTAACCGTTGTGTGTGTATAGACATATCCGTCGGGGTTGTGAACGGGGGCAATGTACCAGTCGTAGTTGGACAGCATCAAGTTTGCCATGTTGTCGTTCGACAGCAGCTGTATCACAAACGCATGACAAAGTTACATAAACAACATGACACAAACATGTGTCAAGTAACATTAACAACATGACACAAACACGTGTCAAGTTACATTAACAACGAGACACAAACAGTGTCAATGTTACATTAATAACGTGACACAACACAAACACGTGTCAACGTTACATTAACAACGATACATAAACATGTGTCAATGTTACATTAATAACGTGGCACAAACACGTGTCAATGTTACATTAACAAAGTGACGTCAGATTTGTTTATCTAAGATATCGATTTCTTCATAATACTGCGGGTTGCTTGTCCACGTTTCGCGGTCAATAGCAACCACATATAATTTCAACATGTTCAATGTACAGTCAAACCTGTTTTTACCAGCCACATTATGGATAAAAAACTGGCTGCTTAACACAGGTCGCTGTAAAAATTGGAACAAAATGTCAGTCTGGGACATATTCAAAGTGGCTGTTTCATAAAGACGGTTGATGAATGCAGGTGGCTGCTAAGACAGGTTCAACTGTATGTTGTACTATGCCATCGGGAAACACAACTAAACTTATCGTAAGTCGATGAAAGATAAACCAGTTTCTAACATTTCAGATCGGTATTTTATTAGTAATTATCATCAAACCTCTGCCTTGTAAGTCATATCACGCGCTTTGACTCGATTAGACCTAGAACGTGAAATATAAATGAGTTCTTCGAAAATGGCTACATCTCTACAAATCACTACGCCTCAATAATTATCGAGTTCGGAAATTTAAGAAAAATATCACGGAACGGGGAATTAATGACATTTAAGAAAACAATTATCTATCAGAGCTCGTTACCGACCAAAACATACTCCTCCGACCGAGTGTTATTGAAATTCTCGATTTAAAATTTTAGTCTGAAATCAGCAGGCAATATTTCCGGTAAACGTTATGTGTCACATTTTGGTGACTTACAGACATTTCATGTATGTGTATTACTAACAAGAAAGCATTGTGCATAACTGTCGACAAAGTAGCTGAAAATCAAATGAAAGTGTCAAAATCATAATTGCTATTTTTCTAAAGTGTTTAATAATTTCGCTTTCATTCGGCACACGATGAAACTTATAAAACTGAAAAGTGAAGTATATGGTTAAAGAAGAAAATCAGATATCGTCAATCTTATCAAGAACAAATCATTGACAAGCGCTTGGTTCTCTGTTACTTACTTTTTGTATGAGAACTAGAGCTGAGGAAACGGAAATCCATTCTCGCGCATGCGTACCGGCTTCAATCCATATGGCCTCCTTCGGGTTGTTCAAATCTGCCGCGATCTGCATCCGACAAAAAGTACCATAATTCGTAAAAACGTAATTAAAGATTAAATTTATATACTACTGTATGAAAGAGAATTGTTTATCCTTTTTTTTAATGTAACTGTGTTGTTTTAATTGTAAGCGCCTTTCTGGTAAAAAATCAATAAATGTTTGCTGAATCGAAAAGCTGGTCTGGTAAAGTTTCAGCAGGTACACATGTACTGTGTCCAAGGTCAGAAAAATTCATTCTGGAGACAAGTCTCAAATCTCAATCAGATGCTTGAGATTTGAGACTGGTCTCCAGTCTGAGTTTTATGATATTGGGCCCTGACCTTCACTTGATAGATGTTCCTGTTCTCGCGTGTTCTTCGGTTCATTGTTGTCAGTACCATACGGCTTGGATTGTTATTCGCCCAATTAGCCAGAAGGGCCTCAATCTGAAACACAAAGATAGAAGAACCTCAACCTACGTGCACAACACAAAGTTAGAAAAGCTTTAATATATAAAACACAAAGTAGCATGGAACGCTGTATTATCGTCGCACTTGTTAAAATTATCAATGCTTCTTTTGCAGTTCAATATTAGTTCATTTCTTCTGTATTTCTGTGAAAATAACTAACATATTAACGTATTATTTAACAAAAATGACCCCAGTTCGTCATACCTAGGTCAAAGCAATGAAATATGGAAACGTTTGAGGACATAACTAATTTACGTCGATAATAGAGTTGCGTCGATAATACAGAGTCCGAGTATAAGAAGTGTTTATAAAAAAATGTAAGAAGAGCCTTAACTTTGTAAAAGCGAGGTTGAAAAAACACCAAAAGCAGCGTTTCTGGTCTATAAATACAAAAGAAACAGGATGTTTAAACATAAGAAAGAATCTAGGTCTGTAGAAACAAAGTGAGACGAACCTCTGTCTACATAACATAACGTTAGAAGAACGTCAGTTTTTAAACACAAATAGGGAAGAGCCCCAATAACCCTGAATTAGAAGATATACTTGATTTGTTTTTCTGGCCTAGAGACAAACAATGATGTTTGAAAAAATTGTGTTTCGTATTTTGTGATAAACGACATCTTATCACAAGATTTACTACATTTATTCATTCTGCTCTGCATAATCTTGCTCACCATACAGATTTCTCTTTGATGGTATTACCTGCTCAAATGTACAGTATGTGGTGAGTGGATTACAGAGGTCCGCCCGGGCGGTTCTGTCGTTCGCTGCACGTTCTGCGTCTATAAGACTGTAACAAAAGATTATATCTTCAAGAATGTTCAATCCCGTCTATGTGTCCATGTTGATATAATTGATTAAAGACCCCGCCTTATACGGTTGTATATCTGGGTGTGGAGTCTCGGGCTCGGGCGGACACCTGGGTACAAACACCAACATTCCATAAGCTGTTTAAAAAGTTTCATTAGATGAAAGATACCAACTTGGATTGATTCGAGCCCACAGCGATCAGGGACCAGTAACTGTCCGCAAAAGACTTTGACTTCTCAGCAAAGGAGGCCAAAGAATGGACCAAACAAAATTATAGTCAATACTCTGTGTATTAGTTTGCAGTTAATTGGGGCGCGTCACGGGTAAAGGTACCTTCGGACAGTTGACGTCAATCTTTAAAATAACCTTATTAATTTGAGCAGAAGAAATAATTTAGTATGCAATTTCCGCTTAAAATACCATTTTGTTGTCAAAATGTGTAACATAATCACATTTTAGTGATAAGAAATTGATTTATAGAACACTGTTGTAAGTTCTAATTTTAGTAAAAACTTAAATATCACTAAAATGACCGAAGGTACCTTTTCCCGTGACGTACCCCCAATTAGTGTTTTACGGATACTGATATGATAACATCTTTTTTTTCAAACATTACAACTCTCTTTTATTAATGGTTCGTTAATTCCAAAAATGAATACAAAAACCTTAAATCATAAACTCTAGCTGAAGACCAGCCTCAAATCTCAAGCATCTGATTGGATGTCTTGTCTCTATCAGCCAATGAGATACTTGAGATTTGCTCTCATATGTATGATCTAGGGCAATTAATCTAGATTAGACTTGTTTGATTTCTTGAGACTGCTATTACTTTATTATAACAAGCATTTCGTTTTATCTGTAACGTATGAATAATTACATATTCTAAATCAGTACACATTTTCTTTACAAATTTTGATAAATGTAGCTGATTGGTTGGAACTGAGCAGAGCCTTCAAACCGACCAATCACAAGAACATAACGTAGCTCTGCTATTTGTCTCTTTGTGTATCGGGTGTTTCTTTAATTTCGAATACAGTTCGTGAGTATTTTTGAATTAGTGGAAATTTACCTTTGAACATTGTCGTTTATGATTTCAAAAGTCATGTTGGTGTTTCCTAGATATGCCTGGAATAGATCAAAGTCCCAAGGGGCGACCCGAACATCTACGGGTTGGTACACCGAAGGCTCCGACCAGAAATCTAGCTGCAAAAGAAATATTCTGTAACACCCAAGTCAACCGCAGAATACAGAATTCAACGGGTCTGTACGACCATAAATCTTCTTGAAATAAAAATGTTTTCGAAAGGCCAAAGTCAATTGGAAAACATCCGTCCTAAACAGGTCTGCACTAAGAAGGATCCCAGAAATCTAGCTCTTTAAAACATTCACTTTATAATAAGTACTTTAAACAAGGCGCATTAAATAATCAAATATTGTTGCAAATTAATACGGCTAACCATAAAAATCCGTAATTTGTAAAAGCTGTCCAATTAAACAAATGAACAAGTGAATGCTAATTTTTTTAATGCGCACTCTTAATAATAACTTACAAATATCTTGTGTGGCAATCGTATAATTGACCCCGCTCTACGGATTAGTGATGGTGTAGACGTTTTACTTCACGTACTTGACCTTTTGGTCATGGAGCAGATTCAATTCGGTTTGCTAATGGCAAAACTGCGTTTAAGATATGAAAAATTTCACTGTCTCAAATAACATGGAGCGCAATCAATATCAACGGACGAAATAATTCTTGTTCTGACAAATATGAGAATGATTCTTTAATATCCCCTTTCTTCACCAGGATACCATTGACACTGAATTGTTGCGCATCTTCAACAACCCCCTGGTACACCCTAAACGCTTGATTGTTCCCCCAACTCCCAAGGCATCCTTTTGACATATAATTGTTCCGCTCTACCCAGGAATACCCTAAACACTTAATTGTTCCGCATCACCCCCTTGCACATAGATAACAAATGATCCACATCAACCCAGGAATACATGTACCCTTAACACTTTATTGTTCCGCATCACCACCTGGCACATAGTTGAAAATTGTTCCATATCTACCCAGGAATACCCTTAACACTTAATTGTTCCGCATCACCCCCTTGCACATAGATAACAATTGATCCACATCAACCCAGCAATACATGTACCCTTAACACTTAATTGTTCCGCATCACCCCCTTGCACATAGATGACAATTGATCCACATCAACCCAGGAATACATGTACCCTTAACACTATTGTTCCGCATCAGCCCCTGGCACACCATTCGGAAACTGAATTGTTGTGCATTTCCTGTTGCAAACCATAGGCACTTAATTGCCCTGTATCTCCTCCTGGCACACTCTTAGCACTTAATTGTTCCGCATCCCCCCAGCCCCTCGGCACACTCATATCTCTTACTTGTACCGAAATCTTCCATGCCACACCGTCCACACTTAAAAGTGCCCCGATCTCCCGAGACCTGAATTCGGCACTTTGGCATAAGCTTACCTGCATGCCGGGTTTATCGCTGAGTCCATCTAGGAATTCTAGATCCTTCCTGGTTTTGGCCTTAATCGAAACAAGAAGGTGTCTGGAAATACAGTTTAGAATAAATGTAAAAATTATTTTTATTTATAAAAAAGAAATCGAAAACCAAGGTGTTGATTAAGATTGATTGATTGATTGGTTGATTGATTGATTGATTGATCGATTGATCGATTGATTGATTGAATACATAATCTTTTGCGATAAATAACAATAGAGTGATATCATTTCCTTATCGAAAATTGGCCTCAGATAAAGTGAAAAACAAGAAAATGATTACGCCACATCACTGATCTTCAAAGAAAACTATATCTTATGCTCATTAAAAATATATCTATACATGTATCTATTACATTTTTTTACACCTAACTGCTGTAATCAAAGCCAAATATCGATCAGGATTATCCAGTTAAATCATGTACCTGCATTATTCGAAAAACAACATTGCAAGTCAAACCATGTCGTATTCAAAACTTCCTGTAACTCATCTACGGAGTACTGAGCACGACGAGCCCACATACTTCTTTCTTGTTTACACCAAATTATCAATTAAAATATTCATTCTATACTCGACAAAATAAGTTCTGCACACTTGGACATTTTATAAAATATGTTTTTAGTTTCGCCAAACACAACAAAATGATGCAAATCAAATAAAACAGCAATTCAAACTTAACGATGTAAAAAAGTCAGAAATAAAATCCGATCACTAATTTATAAGCAATCCATTGTTAAAGTCACCGGGGATTACTACACAAAAGTTGCAATACTCACTAAACTAATAGTAAGTGAAAGTTTAATCCAACGCGATGAATCCGGGCATTCTTCCAAGCGCCGGAGTTCATAAGTCGGGGCATTTTCAATTTTGAAATAAGTTTCCATTCGTTAACAAGAATACCGGGTAGATCAACTAGCTGACCAAATGCACGTGCTCTGTCTTTTTTTTAGAAATAAGTCTCGGTGGCCAGTGTGGCCCGACATTTGCCATGACGGTCAAATTAACAATAAAAACATTCCTTGGTGACAGTAAGAAATAAATTAATTTGAATTCTAAAAATGCAGATGTGTTTTGCTTAAATAAAATTGGAATAAGATTGCAATTGTTAATTGCATTTATTAATTGTTTTATACACTTGATTAATAAGATGCTTAGAATCAATAATACAGAATGGAAACTGTTCGAATCTGTTAACTGTTTTTGACATATCTTTACCCTTAAGGTCAATAAGTGAGACAATATGATAATTTAATTATATAAACTGAGTGTTCTTCTGGAAATGGCTTGATATCAACTTTTGATTATTTCCTGTTGCCGTCATCACGGTGCATTCTTATAATTGCTATAAATAGATGATTGCATAGATTTCACACATATACCTTGCAACTTTGACTCCTGACCCCTATCATACTCAAATTGATATTTCTTGGTTATTTACCAACCATTTTTATTGCGTTTTCGTCTTTAACTCTGGAAACTATTAGTCTTGAGACAAATGTAAGTATTTATACAAGTTATTTGCTACATAATAAAACTCTCGCAAAAGAATACTTGTGTGCAGAACTTTTTTGTTGGGTAAAATTTATGCGGACAATTATTGAGCGGCTCTATAAATGTGTACGGATGCGACTTGACCTTTTCTCTATGATAAACAACGTTTTTTTCTGGTGGAAAATGTTTTCAATTTGATATAAAAAGACCAATCCATGAACTTTTAGTGCAAGCGTCTAAATATTTTGCCCGAGTTTGATTTTTCAAGAATTTAATTGGTTTGTCATAGTTATTTTTAAATAAATTATAATAAGATAATTCAATATACGTGTATTTGTTACAAGTTTAACTATGATATTTATGAGAGAGAAGAAAACGTTCGTAAGGTAACTGATAGAAGAAAAATGGGTCTGGTTTATATAAAGATATGTCTTATTCATGTTTGCACTATCATCACGATTACATGCATATGCCAGCTTCCGACGGCATAATCTTAGTTACTCAGTGTTTGTTATTTGTATTTACAAGATTTGAATTATCGAACTAGATTATCGAATTATAGCTAGTAACAAGAATCTTAACTGTTATCTTCCTATTTTTTCTTGCGGATATTCAAAGATATAATACCACACAGTATAAGAACTTTTGAAAAATGTTTAGTGAAAGGAACTAAAAAAAATACAAATGTAATGTATGTATGTGCATCATTGACACTCGTAACTTGTGAGTATATGTATCTAGCTTTAAACACTTTATTACACATTCGCGAATACAATCAAAGACAGCAACAGTATAGAAACCTTTGAGGCTAAAAAGTTAATTATATTTCATCATAATTGAAATTTAATATTAATGAAATGCGATATTTACACGTACAGAGTTTTAATTTCATCTTGTGAGACCGAGGAGAAGATGCTCATCAATTTTAATATTGCTTTGTTAATGTAATATCATTTGAGAGCACAACAATAAACTTTAGAGGATTTTCTCAAAGTTTACTCCACGGTAAGTGTAGTCAGTGAACAGTTTCGACCAGCTGGCCCCCGAGTGTTACGTGTTCAGCTTTTTAATGTCTAAATTTAATATTTGTCTTTAGACTAGGTCCCAAGATCCTAAAACTAAGATCGGAGACCAGTCTAAAATCTCACGTCGCCATTTTAACCAATAAGCTGCTTGAGATTTGAGACTGGTCTCCAGATTTACCATTGTGATCTTGAGCCCAGTTGTTGCAAATAACTGTGGAAGCATTTAAATGTTTAAAGTCAATCGCCTTCTTATGAAACAATATCATAGAAAACTAACGAACCCTGTGAAGTCTTCGGCGAACACCGCGCCGATGATGAAGAACCACAACAGCATATTGTAAGCCGTATCTCCAACTCGTATTGTAGTTGTAAACTTAACAAGCTTTCTATTTATACGATATAATAGTATAGTCTAGCCATCAGCCTACCAGTTACGAAATCTCGTCGTTTCTCGACCTGTACTGCGAGACTAAAGCCATCAGCCTACCAGTTACGACATCTCGTCGTTTCTCGACCTTTACTGCGAGACTAAAGCCATCAGCCTACGAGTTACGACATCTCGTCGTTTCTCAACCTGTACTGCGATACTCAAGCCATCAGCCTACAAGTTACGAAATCTCGTCGTTTCTCGACCTGTACTGCGAGACTCAAGCCACCATCATACCAGTTACGATATCTCGTCGTTTCTCGACCTGTACATAGAAACTAAGTATTTTGACCGAATCACAGACAAAATTATACAAAATGCGACAAATGTATTTAAAAACGTAGATAGTGCTTGACTTACCCCTTAGAATGCGCTAAATTTCGTCGTAAATGGTGAACTAATAAAATGCACGGCTTCGAAGATTTGAATCGATGTTTTTTTTTTCTTGCCATTATACCAACTAGATGGGTTTTCAGTTGAACACTTGTATCGCCCTCTGGTACAATGTCGGAAAAAAATGCAAGTTCAAAAAGGGGCATATTTCCATCTTGACGGAATCAACATGTCACGATTGTGTTGTCTTTAGCATTATTAAAGTTTTATTAAGAAATATTGAGAAATGGCAAAGTTCTAACCCACATTAATTTTTCATGTAAAAATCAAAGTACAAAAAGGGGCATAACTCCATCAAATGTGACCCTGACCTAAAACATTAAGCATTATCATGAGCTTTTTGTTGTCATAAGCAATATAATTTGAAAGTTTCATGAAGAAATATTGAAAAATTGAAAAGTTATAGTCAATATTAAGTTTTCATGTCAAAATCCAAGTACAAAAAGGGGCATTACTCCATCAAATGTGACCTTGACCTAAAGAATTTGGCATCATCATGAGATTGTTGTCATAAGCAATATAATTTGAAAATTTCATGAAGAAATATTAAAAAATAGCAAAGTTCAAGCAAACGTTAAGTTTTCGTGACGGACGGATGGACCGACGGACGGACGGACAAAGCGATCCCAATGGATCGCCATTTCTTCGAAAGGGCGACACAAAAAGGGCATAACTCCATCAAATGTGACCTTGACCTACAGAATTTGGCATCATCGTTATCGTGTTGTCATAAGCAGTATAATTTGAAAGTTTGAAAGTTTGATGAAGAAATTTAAAAAAAAATTGCAGAGTTATAGCCTACGTTAAATGTTTCGTGACGTGTAAGAGGCATAACTCCATGAAATGTGACCTTGACCTAAAGAATTTGGCATCATTGTGACCGTGTTGTCACAAGCAGTATAATTTGAAAGTTTGATGAAGAAATATTAAGAAATGGCAAAGTTATAGCCAACGGTAAGTTTTCGTGACGGAAAAAGGGCATAACTCCATCAAATATGACCTTGACCTAAAGAATTTGGCATCATTGTGGCCATGTTGTCATAAGCAGTATAATTTAAATGTTTGAAAAAAAAGAAATATTAAGAAAGGGCTAAGTTATAGCTAACGTTAAGTTTTCGTGACCGAAAAGGTGCATAACTCCAACAGATGTGACCTTGACCTAAAGAATTTGGCATCATCGTGACCGTGTTGTCATAAGCAAGATAATTTGAAAGTTTGATGAAGAAATGTTAAGAAATGGCAATGTTAAGTTTTCGTGACATACCGACGGATGGACTGACGGACAGATGGACAAAGCAATCCCTATGTATCGCCTTATCTTCGAAAGGGCGACACAAAAATGACGTCACAAACCTTGGCCACTGACACATAAGGAATAGAACCGAATTAATAATTAAAAATAATTAAAGTCTATGGCTGTAGACAGTCTATGATATTTGGGCGACAAATGCTGAATTTCACAACTCGTATCGCTCTTCTGTTACTTGAGTGTCAATTTGAAGACTTTGAATAATAAATAACTCTTGTTGTAGTTTATTATGGTTTGATAAAGTGTTGGGTTTTTAAAACATAAGTGTGCTGTTAAATTATTGCAGGATAGGAATACTTTTAACGTATTTCGCGCAATTCAAGATTCGAATTCGTACACAGTTTGATGTCTGGCTTATAAAAAATATATGTATTAAATTTAAAATCGTATATAATTGTTGTGCGCCGGAATGACAACGAGTGTCGATCCATTAATAGATTGGTTTGCTGCGGAGGTTTCAACGTTAATGAATATTCTAGGAAAATATTGAAAAAGAACCCAAAGTCTTGAGCAATTTCTTTTATTTCTGCCAAATAAAACCTTGCTAAATTATTCTTGCATACCAGATCAGGTCATCCGGTGATTTCACCCGTGTAGGAAATTTCGATCCTACACCCCCCCGTGTAGAATGAGTCACGTGAGTGACGTCATATATTCAAGTTATTGACGTCATTTATAAAAAAGGTTAGCGTTAATGTCAATATTTCAGCATAAGGAAAATAAAAAAGTTTGTATACATACATAGAAATGTTATAAATAATAAAAGGTATGCAAGAAAAAGTATCTTGCATGAGACATTCGGTAAAGATGGAAAAATCTGTCACCTCGGGTGAACTGTTTTGGCGGGAACTCGGCAGAGCCTCGTTCCCGCAAAACAGTTAACCCTCGGTGACAGATTTTTCCATCTTCACCTCACACTCATGCGTGATACTTATAATCTTTAGTACTGTGACAGATGTCTCTGAGAATCATCAAATTCGGTCAATTTTGTTTGGCAGTGCCCTTACTACTAGACTAAAAAATTTGAGGCACGCCACGGGAAAAGGTACCTCCGGGTCATTTTTGTGTCATTTTTGTTGTTACTATATTTAAAAAGAACTTTCGAATTTCTATTATTTTCTTATTACAAAACAGTGATTTTGTTACACATTTTGACAATAAAATGGAATTTTTACCGCGTACTGCATAATAATTAATGTCGTCTGCTCAACTTTATGACGTCGTTTCAAGGATTGACGTCAACTGCCCGAAGGTACCTTTTCCCGTGGCGTGCCTCAAATAAAATGCATTTATCTTGAAATAGTTTCGTGACGAGAATGACCAGAATGTGAGTTTATTAGAATTTAAACAGGTAATGGTAGCATTCCATTTTTCAACTGTTTAAACGGTGTTCAACAAGGCTATAATTTATCTCCCTTTTTATTTCGCATATTCTTAAAATGACATTGAAGATTATTTAAGGAACAGAAATGTTTAAGCTGTAGAAACATATAAACATTTTTGATAACGCATATATTACTTTTTTACCTTAGATATTAGTGTACAGTCGTTCTATGCTGTCAATACAAATTTTTAGCGATTATAAAGAAACTAATTACATGTGTGCACTCACTTCCTTTAAAGATTATTATGGCATCTCAATCTACGTAAAATAAACATGTATGGTTTAATGGTATCTGAAAACAACCGACTGTTGTTCATAAGGACGATTAGTTTAACACTCGTAAAAGTGAAGTGCTCTTGTTATTATTAAGAGCTTATCCAGTTTCAAATAATATTGCTTTAACGTGACTTCTATAAGGCCACGTGTATTCAGCGACATGCTAGTATAAGTATTATATGAAATAAGTGTTTTAAAATAATTAATCAGATGTGATATACGCTCATTAAGGACATGTAGTTGTACATGTTTGTGCGTAAGACTTAAAATAAATGATAAGTTTAAGCGTTATCAGAACATTATTCTTATCATTTAAAGTTCGTGAAGCTACGCTCATGAGCAATGATTTTTGACGCAATAACGAATGAACTAAATTGCGTCGGAGTGCAATGAAATCATGGTTGCTCTTTTCATTTAAATTTATTGATTTTAAGTCTTATTTAATATTGAAAATGATCGCTTTTCGAACCTATGTTTTGGTATCATATAATTTCACGCGAATGCTGCAAATTATTTATTCACGCGGCTATAAAATTGCACAATAGTAATAGTCTTCTTATGACTTTGTATGATTATTACACTGTGTAATTTAGCTGGTTATATTTCGCGCATTTACCTTAGCGTGAAATTTAAACCCTCGCGAAATAATATTAAACCCATCGTACTACATGTACCTGGTCTATTCTAGATGGCTGTGTGGGTGTGACTCTTTTCTTATTTGAGTACTTTACCATTGCTTTAAATAAGATTCTCTTTCAACTCATTCGGTAGAATATTTTATTTTGAATTTCTATATTGGCAGACTTAGTGTGACTAATTGGGGCACGCCACGAGAAAAGTTCTCTGAGGTCAAATATTTTGAAGTTTTAGTTGTTACTATATTTGGAAAGAGCTTACAATTTACTAGCAGTTTTAATAACAAATTGGAGATTTTGCTGCATACTTTGACATTATATTGTTATTTAAACCATAGAATGCATTATAAGTCAGTGTTGTCTTCTGCTCAGCTTTATGACACAATTTCAAGAATTGACGTCAACTGTCCGAAGGTACCTTTTCCCGTGACGCGTCTAAATTAAACCGCGTGTCAGATTCAAAAGTAATGTAGATAAAAACAGTTTCGGTGATCTGATAGACAAAGCATTTCATTTTTACTTATCTTGGAATCTAACTTAGAGCTTGAAACAAACTCAGTCTGATCAGGGACTTACATAAGACTTTTTTTCAAATCTGCGCAAATTCATCATACATTTACTTGAACACAAAATTGTACGGTGTTCGCCCCATTATGATTTTAAAATATGTCACTATTTATTATATATAAATGATTAATTGTGAAATGTGTATAAAATGCTGAAATAATAAAAAAAATAATGGTATATCATCGTGAATGAACGCAAAAAGGCTTAAAACAATAGTAATCGAATTACATCCAACACCCGTTAAATAATGTAAAACTAAAATACTCATTTTGATATTAACAGAAAATGTTTCAAAAGCATGCTTTAAGGAACCCACATAATACACTTTGAATGTTTAAATATTTATATTTAAAACTTTTTGAATTATTTTATTTAAAAAAAAGTTTCCAATAACTTTATATAAGAGTAGCATTATATTGATTGGTGCTGTATATAGCCAGCTTCCAGCAACAACGACCTAATTTTGCTGACATACTGCAAATTTGTTAAACGTTACCACTTCAAATTCTATGCTTATCAGATCGCAGCAAGGGTGACTAAATAACTTTCCTATTTCTGGTAGCCCAAATCCAATCCCATTCACACAGCAACTGATGTTTTTATTCAACTCTGTCAAACATGAAAAGATAGTATTGTAGTCTCTATTACGAATTTTTTTCTGATGTGTCAAAGTAACACACCACTAAATTTTGTGTAAGGAATTATTAGTAAGATAAACCCAATGTATGTCGCCTTTTGATACTGACACATTAAGCAATTATAGCAAGTTTAACAACAACCAACTTTCATTTAAATGCATTGTCTTGGACTTAATTGATTTTATTGATTCAGTGAAACAAATGTTGCTTTTTTGACATTAACAGCAAAAATCAAAATTCGAAATATTTCAATCCACTCGCAGCTCATGTCTGCATTATCAAGATACAATTTCAGGATATGAAGACAGTTGTGCTGTTGTTGTTTTTTTAGTCACAATGATTTGTCGAAAAACGGATGTGTAATAATGTGCAAACACAGCTAATAAACCCCTTCTAACCAAAACCACTGTCGTGTAACAGCTGCCCTGTACCAAATAGTGGGTACCCTATGGCAGTCCGCAAGATGGCGACCAGTTAAGCAACGAAAAGGTATGTGCTATTTTGTTTCCAATTGGTATACATATTGTAAGGTATAGACTGGTATACTTGGATCATATAATAAAAAGGATTGTTGCTTGATAAAATGGTTGCTTCCCTTCGAACCAAAACATAACGAATAAAAAAATCATTAACTTGAATAAAGCATATCGCTAAAACTTGGTAGCCGTGACTTTAACGGCTTGCGATCATCTTTTCGTTTATGCATTGTTACGTGAGTTATATCACTGTACGAATTGCAATAATTGTTAACGTTTGACCTTGCTGTGCTTTTGTCCGTATAACACAAACCAAGGGGCACACGTGTATCTTTAGCACTTTGTTTTTCAGTATCGGTTAACAAAGAGCTACTAGTATAGTATTCTTTGTCTAAACACGTTTCTAGGACATCTGGAGAAGTCTCTTTGCTTAAAGTTTTCATAAACAAGGCAATGTCAACTGGAACCGATCTATTCCGTCTTCGCTTGTCTGAAATTGATAGTGATTTCCGGTTAGAAGAATTAAACTCTTTGAACTCTGAATCTATAACATTTTGTTCTCCTTTATTATCTTTTAGCACCGTATCTGTTGATGAATATCCGTTTGTTTTACTGTTTTTGATAATACCAATCGTATTTTTATCAACATGATCGTACTGTGTTGTAAATGTAGATTTATTGGTGTGATGCAAACCGTAGGCATTATGTTTGTGGTGCTGCATATAGTTATCTTCATGTTTGATATCACGTTTGTTGTTTAGCACGCGTCGTTTTTGGGCTTGCTGAACGTTTTGTGAGGGAGTGTTAACAATGTTTTCAATCGTCTCCGAACGTCGTGTTCTTTCACTATCAACGTCTCCATTCGTATCTGCCCATCGACTCATCGGACTGACGCTTCTGGCTCTTCTATATTTCAATTTATTCCTCAAATATCTCCCTCGTTGCACTTCATAGTCAAACGATTTCCTATCTTTAAGCTCTGTGTCATTCTGGTGTTTATCTTTAGTATATTCATGATTTACTATGAATGAGGTAGCATCTTGGATACCTGGAGCTGATCCCCTGTAGTCACTTTCTACTTGAGCTACTGTGTTTGTATAACTTGCTGGTATCTTCTCCGCGTGTATTTTCTTCTTGTCGATCTCGTACTCTGGTGGTGATATTTCTGAACTAGAAGACAAATCATTATGAACAGTATCTGATTTCTGGCGAAGGTCATGTGTTTTCTTGAGATAATTAGGTTCGAAAGCGTCTATTATAACACCATTCACATGTGCGTTACTATATTGTCTACGTCTCTTCATATCCATATCACTTTTGCGAGTTAATTTCAAATCGTTCGAAAGTGCATCACTAGATTCGTCATAATGTGTATTATTTGAGTGTGTTATTGTATGTCCTTGCATGGACCTGAGTACGGTTAGTGGATTCACATCACGATATAATTCATTTACTGCCAACATGTCCTTTACCTCATTTTTTGAAAACCAATCATGACTAGTTTTATCTTTCAAATTGGACAATTTAGGTTTTGTAACTGTATGATCCCCATGCTTGTTTTGTAGGCTACGTGTTCCAAGGTCACGTGACACTGTTTGTCTGTCATCAATCCTTTTTCTTTGGTTTTCGTACGCAAAGTGCTGTGAATCTACGTTCAACTTGTCAAAATTATCTCCTTTTGATTTGTTTTCAATTACAGATGACTCTTCGTTAACGATACAGTTTCTGTGGTCGTTTTTGTCCATGTCGGCCGACTCGATGTGACCAGTACTGTTTTGTATTCCATTTGTGTCCAGTTCGTGTATTTCTATGTAGCCAATACTGTTAATCTGTGCTAGGACGGCAGAGAGAGTCTCGTTTGCTTTAAATGTAAGTCTCTTCTTCTGTAACAACGCCATCTTCTGTCCCAGCAGGATATCACAAGTCTCGATAGTGTGCTCATCATTTGAACGAGTTCCAATGCTTGTAATAGAAAAATAATATTAATTTAGAACATGCACTAAAATATGATTCATGTTAAGTCCTATGAATATGAAATCAAATTCAATATAAATCAAATATGATAACACTATCGATATGATGGCATGGTCAATTATATACTCGGCAAAAAAAACTCTGCACACTTGGACATTTTATAAAATATCTAAGTTTTTAATTTCACAATACACAACAAAATGATACATACCAAATAAATCAGCAATTCAAAATAATCAATGTAAAAAAGTAAGAAATAAAATCCGATCAATACTTTATAAGCAATTCATTGTTAAAGCCACTGGGGGTTACTACACAAAAGTTGCAAAAATCGCTAGACTTATACTGAGTTAATTCACCACGATGAATCCGACATTCTTTCAAGCGGCTTCGCACGGAATTTAACAGCCTACGAAATTTCAATTATGGAATAAGGTTCCATTCGTGAACAAGAGAATCGGGTACATCAACTAGCTCGACCAACTTCACGTGTTACTTCTTGTTTAGAAAGACGTCTAGGTAGCCGGTGTGGTCCGACATTTGCCATGACGGTCAAATTAACGAAAACCTTCCTTGTTGAACAGGAGAAATAAATTAATTTGAAAAAGAATCTTTCTCAAATAAGATTAGGTGTTGAATTGCATTGGATGGTTGCTTGTATACACTTTATAAACTGGATGCTTTGATTAATTAATACAGAATGGAAACTGTTCGAATCATCACTAAACTGTTTTGTCATACCTTTAGGTCAATGAGTGAGACAATGTCATGCTTTAATTAATAAAAACTTTGAACGTATTTCTGGAAATGGAGGGTCTTCAAAGTTCCCTTTTCATCTATTGGTATCAAATTTTGATTTCCATCTGTTACTAGCATCACAGTGCATGCTCATAATTGCTAAAAACAGACACTGGTGAAATGTTGAGTGATTTCATAGATTTTACACCTCTACCTTGATACGGTAAATTTTGCAACTTTTGACTGTTGACCCCTATCATACTCAAAATGACATTTCTCGCTTATTTACCAACCAATTTTAATTTCGTTTTTGTCTTTAACTCCGCAAACAATTAATCTTGATATACATAAAATAATTTATACCAGATATTTGCTTTATTATAAAATTTACGCAAAAGAACACTTGTGTGCAGAACCTTTTTGTTGGTTATATTTATTTGATTTTTTCGGTAATTTAATCATGTTAATTTACAGTTCAGATTTGTCTAGATAACTGGACCAGAAAACATTAGGCCACGATTATGGTTTTAGAGACTGTATTAATTAATCATGTTAATACGCTAAGATAAAGCCGTCTCGACCTGTCCAAATAACTTTGTTACAAAATAAACTATTCACACGTACTTTAGTTAAACTTAGTCTGGTAATTTTCAAGTCAAGTCAAGTCAAAAACCTTTTATTCTCTCATGCCAGTTAAGACAAAATGAGGATATACATGACTGATATTTTCGAGGCTTACAAAGTAGTATATTAACATAAACAGAAACTTTAATGAGGTTATTTGATACATGTATACGGAGAGTCAAATACTATTACATGTAACATAGTTATAGACAAACACAATACAAGTATAAGCACAAAAATTTACATATGAATGTTAACATTAAACGAAATGTAACTAAGATGTCAGCGTTCTCATGTTTTACCAGACTGAGTATAAAGTAATGTACATTAAAAGCGATAATTAATAATGATTTTTATAAATTTGCACAGGTTGCTATATTCCTTTTGGTTATTTGTGTTAAGAAGTTGATCCATTTTAAAAGTATTGGGTCTTCGATAGTAGTACGGCTTAAGATACAGTTTTCTACCTTGTTCAAATAGTCGGCATTGGAATAGATAATGGAATTCGTCTCCTAGTTGACCTTCACATGTTGTACAAAAACGTTGATTTACTGGTACTCTTGACCAACTGCCAGTTTCTACTGGGAATGTATGATTTCGCGTGCGAAATTTCAAAATATGATAAACGTATTGTTTTGGTGTATTAGCTAGATATCTTTCAGTTTGAAAGTTATGCTTGAAGATTCTATATGTTTGACCTTTACTTGAATTTTCTACATTTGAAAACCATTCGTTTATAGACAAATCCTTTAGTTTTTGTTTGACCGTTAGTTTAATTTGACGTTGGCCCATGTACTGATCCTCGGGCAGGCGTAAATGCAACAGGCCCAATTGTCTCGAGTAAATATGACAGCTGTCTGACAAGGAGCGACGAATAATAAACCGCATCTTATTACGTAACCTATTATAAATTCGATTACAATTTTCGAACAAAATTCGCTTTGTAACAGACAAATAAGAAAAAAGTGATTTTGTTTGATGGAGATTGCTTACTGGCAAAAACAGAAATGTGAATGACTGTACATCGCCTTGATCTAGTTTGATCCTACATGTGTATCCTAATGAAGCGAATGCGTAAACTACTGAAATAGTTTAGCTGTTAGGGCTAAATGCTGTAGTTATATTTTTTACCAAAACATGTAATTGAAATTAATTGAAATGCTTTTCAAATGCTTAGGCTTTCTTAATCCCCCCTTGGTGGTGAATATCTACTTTTAACATTCAGACAAATCTTACCTTTCTACAATATGTTTCATATCCTTGATAACATTTTGTATAGCATGCTCTGTCCGGGTCGCTAACTTCTGTAGGTGCTCATAAGCCTTTGCTTCCAACTTCCTCAGAATTATCTCCAGCTGACTTCTAACAAGGCTGATATCATGTTGCACGAGGCCTTTGGAATACTTCAACACGCTCAGACATTCCTCTGCTGCTTGTTCCGCCACTGCTAGCTGACGCTGTACACCCGTTACTGCATTGTTGCCGCTTTTCATGTTTGTATTTGCGCCTAATTGCGATGCCTATCTCTGTGTGGACGATGGTTACAGAATGATGTCCTTATTCTCTACTTGCTATTTTAAGTGGCTAAAACTTCCCATATAAATAATATATATCTTACTTAAATTTTCAAATTATTATATTCAATTTGCTGTCCGCATTGGCACATAGCGTTGCCAAAAGCTATAAGCTGAAACAAAATATTTAATATAACAATTTTTATTTACTATAAAATCCAATTAAATTTGTTTATTCAATACTTTGCTCTCTATCAGAATATAAACATATTTTACACTTGTATTGATATGACAAAAGTTTTGAAATCCGTTCGTTTCCATTATTTAAACACTCACGCAGCTTTAATGAAACTAGTTAAACTTTTTGAAATGATTTTACATGTATTAAGTATGTATGAATGGTTAACACTAGTTTGTAAGCAGTGCACGTTGAATAGAAAGAAGCAATTAACTTGACATTATCTGTAGATCGTATAAGAAAGGTGTTAAAACAGCTCAGAAATGACCGGTCATCCGCTGGTTTACGATCGTTTTACGACTAATCCGAACTTTAAACATATTAAATGCTGATTTGTGTTATAATCTAGCTCTGCATATCCTCATGCATCGCTTTTAAGGGCCTTCCACACTCCTCCCAATTCTATTAATCGATTAAAAGAAAATTATCAAAATCTCAATAACGGCAAAATGCTGTTAAATGAAACTTTGCACAAGTGTATGTTATTAATGTATCTTTATTTTACAGATGGTAAGACATATTAGAAAAGTAAAGAAAAATAGCGAGATCTAAAAATTCCCTCAACTTCTATTTACATAAATTCACAAAAACTAAAGAACACAAAACATCACTTTAAATGCCCACATGAGTAATATGATACTGACAACAATTTATTGTGTCCTCATGATTTACTTTTGTAAACTTTACGAGATATTAGTAAAAGTGTGTTTGACCTTCAATTTCCTGGTCGCGTAAACTGATGACAATCACTGATTTCTCTTTTAATAGTTGATCGTTTTTTACAAAGTACACAACATTTTCTTGTCAGTATCATTGCGCTCACGAGGGAATTTAAAGTTATGTTCTGCATCGCCTAGTTTTTATGAATTTATGTAAATAGAATTCAAGGAATGTTTAGGTCTAGCTTTGTTTCTTTACTTTTCTATTTTGTCTTACTGTATGCAAAATAAAGATACATTAGTAACCTTCATTTGTGCAAAGTTTCATTGAATGGCATTTTGTCATTACTGAGATTTGATGATTTTTATTTTATCGATGAATAGGATTGGGAGGAGTGTGGCGATGCCTTAAACCTCTGACTAATCTTTTGGTTGTAAAAAGATTTTGTAGTATTTAAGGTTGGTATAATCTTTTTTCTTTCAAGCAAGTGCATTTGTATCGATATAAGTATCAAAGTTAAAATAATTATTGAAAAAATGAGCTATTATAATAATAATAATAATAATAATAATAATCTCTTTATTTTAAGAAGGTAAGTCATTAAGACAAAATCTATGACAACAAAATTAATACAAACAAATACAATATTTGCAAGTATAAAAGTTAGTCAAATGAAGAAATTGCTTATTTTCAATGAGGCCTTCTAAAATGGATAAACGAAAAACATATATTACAACATATAAAACATCAATACTTAAAGACAGACACAATTAATTACATACACTATTCATGCTATAGGCAAATTCCGATTACAAATATGCATCGTGTAAAATTATGCGAAAAACTATATACAAATACAAAAGTAATAACAATTTAAAGAGGTTGTATTTCAAACAAGTAAGTTTTTAAATGTTTTTTGAATAAATATATGGAAGAGACAGATCTAATTTCATAAGGGATATCATTCCATACGCTCATACCTGTATAGCTGAAACATTTTTTAATTAAGTTAGTTTTACCTTTAAGGTGTTCAATATCAGTTCTTGAAGAAGATCGCAAGTTATACCGAGGGTTATTAGATACTTTTACAAGGTTAGTGATGTATTTTGGAACCAAATTATGTATAGATTTGTACACCAATAGTGCAGTGTGATATTTACATCTTGATTCAAAAGAAAGCCATTTTAGGATATGAAAAAGATCTTTCGTTGGTGTGCGAACAGGTTTTTTAAAAATTATTCTTGCTGCTCTTTTTTGAATTTTGTATAATCTATTTAAGTCGCGACGGTTACCGTTACTCCAAACAATACAACCATATTCATATATGAACCTGATTTGGGGCGCGTCACGGGAAAAGGTACCTTCAGACAGTTGATGTCAATATTTAAAACGACGTCATAAATGTGAGCAGACGACATTATTTATTATGCATTTCGCGGTAAAAATACCATTTTATTGTCAAATCTGTAACAAAATCACATATTAGTTACAAGAAATTGATTTATAGTTGGAAGTTCTTTCTAAATTTAGTAAAAACAAAAACATCACTAAAAATGTCCGAAGGTACCTTTTCCCGTGGCGTGCCCCAATTATAAGTTAAAGAAATCATACCATCGTAAACCATCCCACACGCGTTTCTTTTCCTTGAGTTTCCAATCATGAATATAGATGTTTCCACATCGTAAACCACCCCACACGCATTTCTTTTCCTTGAGTTTCCAATCATGAATATACATGTGTCCACATCGTAAACCACCCACCACGCGTTTCTTTTCCTTGAGTTTACAATCATGAATATAGATGTTTCCACATCGTAAACCATCCCACACGCGTTTCTTTTCCTTGAGTTTCCAATCATGAATATAGATGTTTCCACATCGTAAACCACCCCACACGCGTTTCTTTTCCTTGAGTTTACAATCATGAATAAAGATGTTTCCACATCGTAAACCATCCCACACGCGTTTCTTTTCCTTGAGAAACAACCATGAATATAGATGTTTCCACATCGTAAACCATCCCACACGCGTTTCTTTTCCTTGAGTTTCCAACCATGAATATAGATGTTTCCACATCGTAAAACATCCCACACGCGTTTCTTTTCCTTGAGTTTACAAGCATGAATATAGATGTTTCCACATCGTAAACCATCCCACACGCGTTTCTTTTCCTTGAGTTTCCAACCATTAATATAGATGTTTCCACATCGTAAACCACCCCACACGCGATTCTTTTCCTTGAGTTTCCAATCATGAATATAGATGTTTCCACATCGTAAACCACCCCACACGCGTTTCTTTTCCTTGAGTTTCCAATCATGAATATAGATGTTTCCACATCGTAAACCACCCCACACGCGTTTCTTTTCCTTGAGTTTCCAACCATGAATATAGATGTTTCCACATCGTAAACCACCCCACACGCGTTTCTTTTCCTTGAGTTTCCAACCATGAATATAGATGTTTCCACATCGTAAACCACCCCACACGCGTTTCTTTTCCTTGAGTTTCCAACCATGAATATAGATGTTTCCACATCGTAAACCACCCCACACGCGTTTCTTTTCCTTGAGTTTCCAACCATGAATATAGATGTTTCCACATCGTAAACCACCCCACACGCGTTTCTTTTCCTTGAGTTTCCAACCATGAATATAGATGTTTCCACATCGTAAACCACCCCACACGCGTTTCTTTTCCTTGAGTTTCCAATCATGAATATAGATGTTTCCACATCGTAAACCATCCCACACGCGTTTCTTTTCCTTGAGTTTCCAATCATGAATATAGATGTTTCCACATCGTAAACCATCTCACACGCGTTTCTTTTCCTTGAGTTTCCAACCATGAATATAGATGTTTCCACATCGTAAACCATCCCACACGCGTTTCTTTTCCTTGAGTTTCCAACCATGAATATAGATGTTTCCACATCGTAAACCATCCCACACGCGTTTCTTTTCCTTGAGTTTCCAATCATGAATATAGATGTTTCCACATCGTAAACCACCCCACACGCGTTTCTTTTCCTTGAGTTTCCAACCATGAATATAGATGTTTCCACATCGTAAACCACACCACACGCGTTTCTTTTCCTTGAGTTTCCAACCATGAATATAGATGTTTCCACATCGTAAACCATCCCACACGCGTTTCTTTTCCTTGAGTTTCCAATCATGAATATAGATGTTTCCACATCGTAAACCACCCCACACGCGTTTCTTTTCCTTGAGTTTCCAATCATGAATATAGATGTTTCCACATCGTAAACCACCCCACACGCGTTTCTTTTCCTTGAGTTTCCAACCATGAATATAGATGTTTCCACATCGTAAACCACCTCACATGCGTTTCTTTTCCTTGAGTTTCCAATCATGAATATAGATGTTTCCACATCGTAAACCATCCCACACGCGTTTCTTTTCCTTGAGTTTCCAATCATGAATATAGATGTTTCCACATCGTAAACCACCCACCACGCGTTTCTTTTCCTTGAGTTTCCAATCATGAATATAGATGTTTCCACATCGTAAACCACCCCACACGCGTTTCTTTTCCTTGAGTCTCCAATCATGAATATAGATGTTTCCACATCGTAAACCACCCCACACGCGTTTCTTTTCCTTGAGTTTCCAATCATGAATATAGATGTTTCCACATCGTAAACCATCCCACACGCGTTTCTTTTCCTTGAGTTTCCAACCATGAATATAGATGTTTCCACATCGTAAACCATCCCACACGCGTTTCTTTTCCTTGAGTTTCCAATCATGAATATAGATGTTTCCACATCGTAAACCATCCCACACGCGTTTCTTTTCCTTGAGTTTCCAATCATGAATATAGATGTTTCCACATCGTAAACCATCCCACACGCGTTTCTTTTCCTTGAGTTTCCAACCATGAATATAGATGTTTCCACATCGTAAACCATCCCACACGCGTTTCTTTTCCTTGAGTTTCCAATCATGAATATAGATGTTTCCACATCGTAAACCACCCCACACGCGTTTCTTTTCCTTGAGTTTCCAACCATGAATATAGATTTTTCCACATCGTAAACCATCCCACACGCGTTTCTTTTCCTTGAGTTTCCAATCACGAATATAGATGTTTCCACATCGTAAACCACCCCACACGCGTTTCTTTTCCTTGAGTTTCCAACCATGAATATAGATGTTTCTACATCGTAAACCATCCCACACGCGTTTCTCTTCCTTGAGTTTCCAATCATGAATATAGATGTTTCCACATCGTAAACCACCCCACACGCGTTTCTTTTCCTTGAGTTTCAAATCATTAATATAGATGTTTCCACATCGTAAACCACCCCACACGCGTTTCTTTTCCTTGAGTTTCCAATCATGAATATAGATGTTTCCACATCATAAACCACCCCACACGCGTTTCTTTTCCTTGAGGTTCCAACCATGAATATAGATGTTTCCACATCGTAAACCACCCCACACGCGTTTCTTTTCCTTGAGTTTCCAATCATGAATATAGATGTTTCCACATCGTAAACCACCCCACACGCGTTTCTTTTCCTTGAGTTTCCAATCATGAATATAGATGTTTCCACATCGTAAACCACCCCACACGCGTTTCTTTTCCTTGAGTTTCCAATCATGAATATAGATGTTTCCACATCGTAAACCACCCCACACGCGTTTCTTTTCCTTGAGTTTCCAATCATGAATATAGATGTTTCCACATCGTAAACCATCCCACACGCGTTTCTTTTCCTTGAGTTTCCAATCATGAATATAGATGTTTCCACATCGTTTCAATATTACAGCAAGCGTGATAAATTATATAATAATATACTGTTTTACATGTAAAATGGTTTCGTATCGCATCTCACACACATTCGGGACTCTTAACGCGAACAGGCATTCAAGAAATGTATTTTAAAATTGTCAAATGATAACTTCCCGCGATATTTTTTATTCTGTTAGGAATGGGCATATGCCTGGTTGTATTGTACAAAATATTTTTCTTTGAAATCACAACATTTTGCACCTTCTCGCAAAACTGTGGGCGATTCCTTAAAAAGCCAGCAAGGTTTGTGAATTTTCTGGTGATACAAACAAAAACTAGATTGGCGAGGGGGTACTTTACGATCAGTGCCTTGCCATTGTATCATCATCTAATGAAGTACAAAGTGTAAACTTACTGCGGTGACGCTCCTTTGCCAGGATATCCGCAATGAAAATGCGTTGTATACGTGATAGAAATTCGTCGTAGCGCGAAAGCTTTGTCCTGTGTGATATTTTATGGATTTTTTTTCACTATTAGACTAAAATGAGTTTTTTTCTTATTCTGAGCTGACGGATTTACATGCTTAAACTTAAACTATAACTCCCGATTGCCGTCCGGGCTATTTCGCTTTCGAAAAAACTAAAGTAGTTTTTTTTTTTTGCTAGTGGTGTTAAATTTCACAATAATAAAGTAAGAAATAACATGAAGTCAGACTATTTTTTTGTGAATATTTCAACCAATTAACAAGAATGTGTAAAATTATGCTAAAATGAGTGAAAATGCGTAAGAATGAGTAAAATGAGTAAAAATAAAGCTGAATGATAAAAAGAATAACAGGTTACTGTCTTTTATTACAGGTGATATTGGACTCGGCAGATATGATAAGTAAAGGCTCGACCCTATCGGCTGTGTCCAACTTCATCTGTTTTCAGAAGACAATTACCTGTTTTTCTTTATATGGCCCCACTTTTTCTGATAGAAGTTGACCGTTTCAAACACATGAGAGATTATTTGCACAAACCCGGGTTATATGTGTCAACGTTTTATTGCTTATAGCTTATATAATGCTATTATGTTGGAAATAAGTCATATGTTTTATATATGTTTAAACGACTTTTAATGACCTTCCAAGGCGGCGTGGGCAGTAATATTCATTTCAGGCTCAAACCGAGCATGCAATATTTTCATATTTGTGGTGTTCAGTGACTTTCAAAGTTACTTTTTCATCTATTTAAATAGAAAGAAACCAACTTTTTGAACGCTTTAATATCAGGTACATGTACTTACAATGTTGCTTTTTTTCTCTTTTTTTATTTGAGTAACGAACATGCGAGCTGTTCTAGCATCGCCACATTATTCCTTAAAAAAAACGAGAATAAATCAGTATAAATATAATAAATATGTGAGCTTTTCTGAATAACCGTTGAACACGTGGAAGATACAGTATTTTTATGGTACATGTAAATACAGATAATCCGTCATTTTGAAATCGTTTCCAGACTTATGCTATCCTTTATGGGTTGAAATTATGTTTTGTCCTATGGAACTGAAGTGTTTTGATTTCATTTTGTTGAGAAATTTATGTCTGTTAATCTCTACTTAAACATCATTGAATGATTAACCAAGTAAGTGAATGTATTTACAAATTTTAAATATAATTTTAGCCCTTATGCATGAGCATTTAAAACATAAATCAGTCTCGCGGCTGCACCGTGCTCAGAAGATTTAAGCTCTAACCTATACACAACCAATAGCCTGTCGAATTGCCTTCCTTTTTTTTAAATAAAAATCAGACAGATTTTAATAAAATAAACTTTGTAGCAATGCATTTCATAATGTCATGCGAAGATTGGATTTCACGTCTCAACGATCATGACAGTAAATAGATTGTGGTGTTGTTGTTGTTGTTGTTGTTGTTGTTGTTGTTGATGATGATGATCTTTCTTGCAATTCAGGCTTTACAAGCGAAGTTCTTTTAAATTATCAAATGGTTTACTGTAGTTTTTTGCTTAAATAAATCGGATGTTTTCCAAACATCTCTTTACACGTTTCATTGCTAACTTTTATTTCCCTTTAATAGTTTATTTCCTTATTTAAGATTCTGTAGAAAAAGGTGTATGCTGAACTCAAATATGTAATACAAATGGTTGTTAACGTTTCGTTTTGTGCTTAAATATATTATATATATATTATAGTGTTTTTTGTTTCCAGTATAAATCTGTATTGATCAGATCATTTTAACAATTTATTCAAATATAATTTAACAAGAGGACCAGTCAAAAACGATCGACTATTCGATAAGTCGGAAATAAAGAAAACAAATATTTGTAAAGCCTATTTTTAAGGGGCATCATTTTAACTTAGAGGAAGTCAGGAGTTTAACCTGATCCATCCCCTACCCCCATCAAAAGATTTCTTTTGGTGTGAGTTTTAAAATAAAATGTGTCATCATAGTGGCAAAGCTATTATTGTTCTTGGTACATCAATATATGATGGTTAAGTAGTGTATACATTTTAAGGCTGTAGTTAAGGTAGCATGAAAGATATCAAAGATTTGAGCTGTGTGGAGGCTGTGTCTTCTAAATATGGCAATTCCTGATATGCATATTTCATTTTCTGTAACTGCTTGCACGCAAACTTTAACCTTATATTCTAAGTTGAAAAAGGGATATAATTTTATCAAAAACTAAGATTAGTTAATATGGCTTGGAATCAGTATAGTGTCTTTGGTATATCGAAACACTCGTATTTTTTGCAGACTGATTCTGAAATCAGATCATGTACCTGTCAATAAAAAATGATATACATATTCACTATTAAAAAATAATTCGTTTGACTTTCGGTCGGGGACCGGTCTCGGATCTCGGGCGTCTGATTAGCTGTGATGGCGAAGGAACGCCATCTCGGCCGGTCGGATGCTGGGGTTCTGGGACTAGTCTCCGGTCTCGGTTATTGTGATCTTGGACACAGGTCGCCATATCAGCCGGTCGCACGCTTGAGATTTGAAGTATTTCTGGTATTTTGCTTTCTATGTTTTTGTGAGTTTGAACCTCTTATGTCTATGTAAAATGTCTTTGTATATGTTTTAGTTGTCGACTTTGTCATGTCATGTACATTTTGCCATGTCTCTTTCTATGTCTTGTTTGTTAATAACTTTTTGGTGGAAATAAAGAGAATATAAGTTCTTTTTATCATCTGAGTTAAAATAAATATTTAAGTTTTTTTTAAGTTTGTTGGTAATTTAACTTTATTAACAATCTGGTGAAACAATCTGGTGAAACAATCATTTAAAATAACAGAAGAGGAGATAAAAACGTCAATTTTGCAAGTTTTAAACAAACACTGGCCATGGCAGAACAGCAATTCATATTTTCGTTCATTATCTACGCCACCGGTAACTTGAATTATTCCATGTCGTATCGTCAATGTGCAGGTGCAGTGGTACATGCTTGAAAAGAAATTACCGGCGATCTCGAGATAATTTATGAAGATTCGTCGTGGGATAAAAAATGTGTTGTTGTTTTTTTAATTGATTAAATTATTAATTCATGTTTTCGTTTCTTTTCTGATTTATTTTGCTGTATGGCGAGGCTGTATTTTCTGATCTGAATTACTTACTTTTCCTTATATGACCATTTTGTAAAATACCAATACATGCACATAAAATATTATTTACAGTGATTTTAATTAAGTTCTGGAAGAACCATCATGATGTTTTAGTTAACTGCAATTTGCAGAAAAAGTTGTTCATTCTACTACTCCTAATTTGGAGTTAGTTGTTGGTATAGTTTTCATAAATAAAAGAAATACAAAATCAGCAAAATTCACAATGGCAGGAACACACTTTAAGAAATAAATCGTGCTCCTGAGTTTTTTTTTAAAATCGTTAGAAATCTCATTAATACTTCATCTCGCATCACCGTCGTGCTAAAATGACAACAAGTAGAAAAAGTATAAGTGTTAACCTAAACGTTGGAAGGGCTCAGTAAAATATCCTTTTGGTATCATTTCCTTTTTTTTTCAATTGTCTGATAGATGTTATAGAATTTAGTGGAGAGGTCGACGTGGAACACGTGTATCAAACGTTAGACTAGATGTTATTCAATGATAATCTGGTCATTGATTTTACTTTTTTGTAAACTTTAGGTAAACTTCCTGACTTGTCCCCATTTATGTTTTAATCCCAGTGGCAAGTTGTTTCGCCACTGACCGTAAAATGGCGGTAACTCCTTAGGTGCTCAGTTTCATTAATAATTTCTGGTGTCTTATTTTTAATTAATCATTTTATCAACCCATTCTCTCTTCTCGTCGCTATATCTGGCTGCGTAAGGAGGCCGTGTTTTTTGGATGTGGCAATTCGTAATATAAATTGTTTATAACAGTTTTTTACAACCATTTTCTCGGAAATTTACAAGAAAAAAATCGAAAACTGTCAGTTGCAATATTAAGGCTTAGACTTTTATTTTAAAATTGATTTATTTTCATGAATCATGTAAAAAGGTGAAATATGCATATCAGGAATTGCCAAAATCAGAAAAAAACAGCCTCTCCACACAGTCAAGAAGAAGGTGAAATATGCATATCAAGAATCGCCACATTCAGAAAAAACAGCCTCCCCACACAGTCAAGACGAAGAGAGAGGGAGAGAGCATGGTTAATAAAATGATCAGTTTCAAAAGAGACACCACTAACAATTAACAAAAATGACAACCCGAGGGGTTACCGCCTTGGAACGGTCAGTGGCAAATCAAATTGCCACTGGGGGTTTAAACCAGGTTCGTGGGTGCACCATCTTCACACTTGCCCCAACAGGTTCTCATATCACAAAACAAGTGGTGAAAAAACTCCAACCCACTTATCGGCTCAACAACGTTGCATGCAAAAGCACACAAACATATAAAACATAAGAAGCTAAGAGCATTGCAAAGCCGAAGGGGTGGGTACTCAATGATCTTACCGAGACCAGAGATCCTGGAGTAAAAGCAGCAAGAACACGATGACAGGGATAAAAGAAACAAATAGAGCCTCTAGGTTCTTTTAAGAAAAGATTTCCCCATAAAACTTCATAAACTCTTAAACCCCTGCCACCGTCGTGCAACCAAAGAGGTAAGCATAATGATCAACTGTAGAAGGGTTAATCACCAGGCCTGTAGAGCGCTGTAAAATATCATGTTGGTAACCTTTCTTTTTAAATTTACAGATGGTTTTTACGAATAACCGGGAGAAATTAACACCGCCTTTTATCTTCTTAAGTTTATAAGTTAAATCTCCATAAAAAACTGGCTGTGAAATACCTTGTTGCAAAAGTGATTTTAAACTGCACCTGTATTTATGAATTAGATCTGGGTATCGGCGATAAAATTTAAAAAGGTTTTCCTTAATTTGTGATACCGATAACCTTGTTTTTAAAGTTTTTCTGTAATGCAAAGATTACGTTCATTGAAATTATTTACATCGTTGCAAGCTCTTGAAAAGCGAACAAGCTGTGAGATATAAACCCCATAAGATGTTGCACGGGGAACATCGCCGTCTAAAAACGGAAAATTTACTATATTAAAATTAAAATCATCTCTTTTATCATAAATTTTAGTAAGGACATAACCATTTTCAATGGACAGATTTAGATCGAGAAAGTTTGCTTGCTTTTCTGAAGTGTTCGCCTTATTAAGTTGTAGTTCTTTAGGATAAATCTTATTAACCAGTAATGGAAAATGGTTATTGTCTATATTTAATAAATCATCAAGGTACCTCGAGGCGTTGTTAAAAGCTGTAATTATATATTATTGATGTTCCGTAGAAAGAGATAACATAAAGTCACATAAAGAAGAGAAAGTGAGAGAACATGGTTAATAAAATGATAAGTTTCAAAAAAGACACCACAAACAATTAACAAAAATGAGAACCAGAGGGTTTATCGGCTTGGAACGGTTAGTGGCAAATCAAATTGCCGCTGGGGGTTTAAACCAGGTTATAGGGTGCACCAACCTCACACTTACCCGACTACTTTTAATTTTCACATAACGCACTTTTAATCTTTTTTGTAGGCTGCTAAATTATTAAACTTATACACATTCAGCTTCTGCTATGAAATAGTAAATGGTGGAAAGTCAGGAAATTAACCTGTCCACCGATGTTATAAAAATGTTTTCAAAAAGCACATGAAACACAGCCGGAACAAAAATGCAATGCTGTTTTCACGTACTGTAAGCATCTTTCTGCAGGCATGTGATATTCTTAACAACAACATTTTGTAGGCCTCCGTAGCGATAGGCTATCTAAAAGTCAGTCCAGATGTGACAAGCCGCGCCTAGGTGAACCATTAAAATGAATTTAATAATCACTAGACGAAATTGTTGCAACAGCTACAACATCTTTTAACACACACTTTCAATGAATTTATGGGTAAGTTTTAGATTCCAGCATAACGCACTTTTTATCTCTTGTAGGCTGCCAATTTATTAATTTTATACACATTAACCTTTTGTAGATGTGGAAATTCAGGATATTAACCTATTAACCTATTCACCGACATTATAAACACTTAGTATGAGAACATCACAGCTTGATCAAACACCGAATAGGTCATTCATATGTGCATTTTTCAATTTTTGTTGAACTAATTTTCAACAATGGGTTAAGAGGTCGCAAACATTGCAAAAGGCGAAAACAGGCTAAAACTTCAAAAAATGAATTTTGGGGGGAATACTTATTGCCACCTAGATTTTAGTAAATAAATGTATTTAGCTATGGATGTAGTAAATGTTTGCAAGCTCAATTTAGTCTAATTCATGTTCTAATTACCAAGCACATACTAAAACAAAAGAAAAACCATTTGCATGAGAACTCTGAAATTCATGAACAATATACCAAAGCAACTCATACCTGAAATAAGTATATGATGGTCTACATTGTTTAGTGCCAATCCTTCAAAATAATGCTAGGGTTATCAAGAAATTCAATGAAAACTTACTTCCTACTTTCACTTTCTACTTTAACTTTGAACCAGGAAGTAAGATTTCCTTGAATTTCTTGAAAACCCTTACATTATTTTGAAGGATTGCACTAAACATTGTAGACCAGCATATACTTATTTCAGGTATGAGTTGCTTTGGTGTATTGTTCATGAATTTCAGAGTTCTATAAGTAATAAGTATTCCCCCCAAAATTCATTTTTTGAAATTTTAGCCTGTTTTCGCCATTTGCAATGTTTGCGATACCTTAATGCAGAAAACGCAATAAAGCCAGATTTTTCAGGTAACGTTGTCCTCTATGACAACGTGCTTAATATATCTGAAATATGATTATAATATGCTGACCCAAAATGAAAACTTGACAAGAATAACACAGAAAACTCCTATTACATAAATGATGCCAGTGAATGCAAATATCTGGAGGAATTTGATCACCAACATGTTTATCTTGGAAGTAGTCGGTTCAGTATATATCGGTTTTAAAAAATTAACAAGGAAACAAATTACTTAGTTGTGGAAAATTAAGCGTTTGATTTTGTTCTGATTTCAATTAAAAGGGAGGTAATTTGCTAAAACGGATATTTAAGTAAATGTATCTTATTTCTTTGCATCGATGGGCTTTAAAGATTGTGTTTTTCCTTCTCTACTTGCCATAAACTTCTAAATTTGACAGTCAAATAATCTATTTGAGACTTTTATGTTAAAAACAATCGTTCTCATCATTATTTAGGAAAGAGGAGATAACTTTTACCTCTGCGTAAGAATAATAATATCTTCCCGCTTTATCAAATGTTCAGATATTTGCAAATACAACAAATTAAATGAAAAATAAAATGTCATCACTAAGCAAAATATTTGAATTTAAAAACTGGTAAGTTTTCATTTTTGTTCATTATATATATTTTTAAAACAAAGATTTGATGTATTTTTGCCGATAAGCAATATATTTTATGGTATACGCTAAAAAGTTTTCAAAAAGCACATTACACACAACGGGAAAAATGCAATTCTGTTTTCACGTAGTCTAGTCATCTTTCTGCAGGCATGTGATATTCTTAACAACAACATCTTGTAGGCCTCCGTAGCGATAGGCTATTTGAAAGTCAGTCCAGATGTGACAAGCCGCACCTAGGTGAACAAACAATCTGAATTTAATAGTTTAATAAAACTGACTGTTGTGTTGCTGATCAGGGTGGCTATACCTCGTGACTTTTTGGATGTCGTGCACACACAGTCATTCGCTTCAGGTAGATTTTTACTTATTTCTCAGTAATTTTTGGACCGATTTCGATCAAATAAAGAGCACCGTACTTCTATTAAAAAGCATGTTCATCGACATTTAACCTCCATCATTTTCGGGTACCGTTTTCTCAAAAATTCAACGACAAATTCTGTTTGAAAGTGTGAATTTGTCTTTTAATGTTTGAGAAAACGGCAGCCGATTGATAATGGATGTTACATGTCGATGAAAGTGCTTTTTAACAGGAGTAAGGTGCTCTTAATCATATCGAAATCAACCATTCAAATTTTATTTTGATTGCATTTTCAAATTTTTGGAAATGTCGTACACAAACAATATGAATCGACAGTATCGTGTATCGTGCGTCTACCATATAAAGTGTGTCCATATATCGCGTATCGTGCGTCCGTCTATCGTGTATCGTGAGTTTCGTTTGTAACCTTAAACGTTAAAAGTTCTGAAAGTATGTAAGAAGTTTGAGCTTTAAGCATTGTATAATATGAACTATTTTTAACCATAAAGGAATTAAAATAGAAATGTGTATACCAATCTGTCCTTTTTTGTTAGTAGCGACTACACCGCCAGTGAAGTTAGGATACTTTTGTCGGATAGTTTTGATTGCCGTCAAAGCTGCATCTCGCGGCGACATCCCGGTGGCCATCAGCGATACTGTCTGGTAACTACAACATAGAGGATATCTGTATTACCGCTGTTAGATAGAAATACCGGTATATTTCACCGAGTGAGCTCCGGAATTCGTATTTTCACGAGTTGCGAAACCACGAGTGAAAATACATACAGGTAATTCCGGAGTTCACAAGTGAAATATCATGTAAATTTCTATCTTGTGAAAGATAGAAATGTATTTCACCGAGTGAGCTCCGGAATTCGTATTTTCATACATAATTCCGGAGTTCATCTTTTACTGGTAAAAACAAATTTTCTTTTTATTTTATATTTTTAGTGCAAACTTTGTGTGAATTTGACCGAAAAACTTTTAAATAACTGGTGCCAAAAGGGTTGTTTATAACGTTACGTCATGACGTCATATACTAAAATTTGTATCCTTTTTTTATAAACGTTCTCAATCAGAATATTATGTGCGCGAAAAAAAAACTGTGAAAATAAAATTGATATTCCACTGTTTGAAAACAGTTAAATGCCAATTTTATTTCACCGAGAAAATTCTATAATTCACTACAAAGCAAAAAAAAAAGGCATATGTAAGGACCACTGCCCAAGGTTATAAAACTGAGCAAGGAAACCAGTCTCAAATCTCAAGAATCTGATTGGCTGATATGGCGACCAGTCGCCATTTCAGCCAATCAGATGCTTGAGATTTGAGACTGGTTTCCAATCTCAGTTTTATAACCTTCAGCCCTGCAGCATTCCTTAACAACAAGTTGCTCTCTTATCAAGTCAATAAGAGGACGACATAAACGGTTATTTGAAAAACTGATTATCTGCAAATGAAGATAGAATTTTTAAGTTAAATTTGAATGTGCATGTCTACTTACATGTAACGCATCAGTTTAAAAACAATACTCAATACACGTAACAGTGGTGTTAACGAAAGAAAGACACCACCAGTATTTTCAGCCAATAGTCTAGGATTTTATGGTCTACAAAGTAATTGCCTAATTATTAAAATCTATAGAATGGGTTTGATGTTTTCGAAGAATATGTATAGAAAGATTTCATAATTAAAAATAAAGATCATCTAAATTATATATTTATTGGCTAATTAAATAATATGTATATCCTTGTTGGAAAAAAATCTGTAACATGTATATCAGAACTAGCCTGAGAAAGAAAACACGGCCTCCCCTTACAGCCGCCAAAAAGCAGTTTTCTAAAAATAAAGTAGCCTAAAATTACTTATCAAGAATCACCACACTCAGAAAAACAGCTTCCCTAATCAGTCAGACTGTAAAGCTAACGCTGATATGGACAGGTGCTTATAAAATGACCAATGTCAAAAAGGATACCACAGACAAATAACGAAAATGATTACCGCCTTGTAACGGTCAGTAGCAAAAAAATTGCCACGGGCGTGGGGGGGGGTTAAATCAGTTTCTATATGGTGACCAACCTCACACATCGCCTGCCTAAACTGCATGTGTCAGAACAGTTCACTTACTGCCACTTAAACAACAGATTCTACCTTGGCCACACCTCGCCTGCCCCAACTGCATGTGTCAGAACAGTTCACGTACTGCCACTTAAACAACAGATTTTACCTGGGTAGGAATCTCATCATTATGTCGCCATTACCCGTGCAACAAGCAGCACCTATATCGGCATCAGCGTACGTACCAGCTCCTGCAATTGGCGTGTCCCCTACTCGCCTGAAAAAAATAAGAGATTCACTTTAGACAGCAAAAGCTGGGGCAAAAAGGTTGTTTTTGTTATCGCTGGGATTTTGTTTTCTAAACTCGGAACTCGGAACAATAAAACCCTTTTAACAAAACACGATCGTCAATTAAAAAAAATGTTCGTTAACTTAAAAGGCTGTAAATAGTATCATACAGAAGTCTATGTACTCTGTCAAACCCGACAACTTTCAGTACATTAAAAACGGGGTTCGCACTGGGAGCTGTTCTTATATCAATCATTTATATTTTATTGCATGTCAACAACCTATCAGTTGGTGTCTGGTCACAGCAGACTAATTATTCGGCTCGGAAATCAAACGGACTTTCCATTTAAGCAGTTATGTTAATGTTTAACTCGTTTATTTTTGTGGATTAAGCGACAGTTAGCATACATTTGTAATTTCGAATTTCGAACTCTAGAAATATCTATAAAGGTTATATTTTTTAAAGCCTATAAAGATTTTAGCGTTTGGAATTTGTCTACAACGTAAAACACGCAGAAAACCCACCCGGCGACTTTGTGCTGTAGACCGTTAGTTGAGCCACCGGAAGCTATTCGCCCCATGTCATCAATGGCGACGACCCCAATAGTGTCGTGGTTGTCCTTATCAATAGTTGGCGTGCTCCTTCCAACCCTTGATGCGGGTGTGTTGATTGCTTGATAAGGTCCACATGAAGCTTTAGGATCCGGTCGTACATTCTACATAACAATTTTGTAACTACAGATTATCATTCTTAGACATTTATTTTAGAATTTAGTTTCAGAATAGAAAACAAAAAGGTGAAATATGCATATAAGGAATTGCCACATTCAGAAAAAAACAGCCTCCCCACACAGTCAAGAAGAAGAGAGAGAGAGAGAGCCCGAGGGGTTACCGCCTTGTAACGGTCAGTGGCAAATCAAATTGCCACTGGGGGTTTAAACCAGGTTCTAGAGTGCACCAACCTCACACTTGCCCACAAGGGTTGTAAACATGACGTACTTCTTTTTCTTTACTTCTGATGACTTCTGTCTCTCAGCAAGAATTACCGGTATATTTGTTTTTAGATTGTTCAGTTTTTTTTAATATTACTTTTTGTACAGATTTATAGTTTAACATTTGTAATAATGAACTAAAACTGAATCAAAATACCTTCCTGAAGTTAGGTTGGCAGTTGTTGTTTCTCCATGCCCGCCATTGATCTCTGGAATACGCGGTCGTTAAATTTTCCTCCCTGAATCCGTTTGCAAGAGCAAACTGTGTCGCTAAAAGTAAACAGCGGCGTACAATGTTCTATATGTCTGAATACACATAACATCTAATGCAAGAGCACACTGTGTTGCTAAAAGTAAACAGCGGCGTACAACATTTATATGTCTGAATACACACAACATCTAAAGCAAGAGCACACTGTGTTGCTAAAAGTAAACAGCGGCGTACAATATTCTATATGTCTGAATACACATAAAATCTAAAGCAAGAGCACACTGTGTTGCTTAAAGTAAACAGCGGCGTACACAGTTGTCCATGTCGGAATACCCGTAACACCGAAAGCTAGAGCACAATGTGTTGCTAAAAGTAAACAGCGACGTACACAGTTGTACATGTCGGTATACCAATAACACCGAAAGCAAGAGCACACTGTGTTCTAAACGTAAACAGCGGCGTACACAGTTTTACATTTCTGAATACACATAACACCTAAAGCAAGAGCACACTGTGTTGCTAAAAGTTATCAGCCACGTACACAGTTGTACATGTCTGAATACACATATCATCTAAAGCAAGAGCACACTGTGTTCTAAAAGTAAACAGCGGCGTACACAGTTGTATATGTCGAAATACCCATAACACCTAAAGCAAGAGCACACTGTGTTGCTAAAAGTAAACAGCGACGTACACAGCTGTACATGTCGGAATACACAAAACATCGAAAGCAAGAGCACACTATGTTGCTAAAAGTAAACAGCGGCGTACACAGTTGTACATGTCGGAATACCCATAACACCTAAAGCAAGAGCACACGGTGTTGCTAAAAGTAAACAGCGACGTTCACAGTTATACATGTCTGAATACACATAACATCTAAAGCAAGAGCACACTGTGTTGCTTAAAGTAAACAGCGGCGTACACAGTTGTACATGTCGGAATACCCATAACACCTAAAGCAAGAGCACACTGTGTTGCTAAAATTAAACAGCGACGTAAACAGTTGTAACTGTTTGAATACACATAACATCGAAAGCAAGAGCACACTGTGTTCTAAAAGTAAACAGCGGCGTACAATATTCTATATGTCTGAATACACATAACATTTAAAGCAAGACCACACTGTGTTCTAAAAGTAAACAGCTGCGTACACAATTGTACATGTCGGAATACCCATAACACCGAAAGCTAGAGCACACTGTGTTGCTAAAAGTGAACAGCGAAGTACAAAGTTGTACATGTCTGAATACACATAACATCTAAAGCAAAAGCATACTGTGTTTCTAAAAGTAAACAGCGACGTACAAAGTTGTACATGTCTGAATACACATAACATCTAAAGCAAGAACACACTGTATTGCTAAAAGTAAACAGCAAATTCGTACATGTCTGAATACACATAACATCTAAAGCAAGAGCACACTGCGTTGCTAAAACTAAACAGCAGCGTAGAAAGTTGTACATGTCTGAATACACATAACATCCAAAGCAAAACCACATCGTGTTGCTAAAAGAAAACAGCGCCGTTTTTGTTTTAAATACATGTACAGTTTTGAACATTTGTTTATCCGTTTTCTTAATTAAAATTACATGTTACAACTGTTGGAATACAAACGTTTATATCTGAGTTTAAACATTTGAGGTTTAGAAAGTGTACATCAGTATTTATAAGACCATGTATCATATCAGCCGACAAATAGTTCAGCTGTGTTAAAACTCAAATTGTTCCATCGTATTTTCAAAAAACATGTCATAAAAGTATAAATAAAATCAGATATGTTTTAATTGTCTCCTTAAGAAACTAGTACCCAAGATCATAAAACTAAATCTGGAGATCAGTCTCAAATCTCAAGCATCTGATTGGCTGAATGACAAGTCGCCATTTCAGCCAATCAGATCCTTGAGATTTGAGACTGATCTCCAGATTTAGTTTTCTGTAATTGTCTCCACTGCATGCACGTGCTCCGTTTGAAATGCCACGTGTAACATATTGTATGCGTATTCATATTCTGTACCTTCTTTGAGTAAACTTGTTTGACGAGTCTAGCTTTACGTTTCATCAAAACGTGTTAGCATTTTACCAACCTAGAACCCGAACTATAACAGCACTTTACAAACCTAGATCCCCAACTATAAAAGCATTTTTCAAACCTAGAATCCAACTATAAAAGCATTTTACAAACCTAGATCCCCAACTATAAAGGCATTTTACCAACCTAGATCCCTAACTATTAAAGCATTTTACAAGCCTAGATCCCCTACTATAAAAGCATTTTACAAACCTAGATCCCCAACTATAAACGCATTTTACAAACCTAGATCCTTAACTCTAAAAGCATTTTTCAAACCTACATCCCTTACTATGAAAGCTTTTCTCAAACCCAGATCTCAACTATAAAAGCATTTTACAAACCTAGATCCTCAACTATAAAAGCATTTTACAAGCCTAGATCCCCAACTATAAAAGCACTTTACAAGCCTAGATCCCCAACTATAAAAACTTTTTACAAACCTAGATCCCCAACTATAAAAGCATTTTACAAACCAGGATCCCTAACTATAAAAGCATTTTACAAACCTAGATCCCCAACTATAAAAGTATTTTACAAACCTAGATCCCCAACTATAAAAGCATTTTACAAACCTAGATCCCCAACTATAAAAGCATTTTACAAACCTAGATCCCCAACTATAAAAGCATTTTACAAACCTAGATCCCCAACTATAAAAACATTTTCGACCTAGACCCCTAACTATAAAAGCATTTTACAAACCTAGATCCCCAACTATAAACGTGTGCTCAGTATTGTCAAGGACTTTTCTGGCAACTGAGATAGCGTTGTTAATACGCCGCAGACCTCCAACTGCACCGACTTTGTGAGTCACACTAAGGACATGAAAAATAACAACAACAACAATATAAATTGTTCTTTCACCAAGGTGTTGATGCCCTTTCATTCTGCAGGCCCAATTCTCACTGAGAGTATAAACAAATAATAATATCTTCTTTATAAAATTATAATTAATCTACACACATAAAACAACAAAATGTAACTTTTAAAAACCTAGGAAACCAGTACTTGCTTTTCAGCCGGCAAACTGGTGGAACGCTGCAGGTGCGAGAGAAGTGCAACCTAAGACCTTCACTTTACAAATTAGTTTACCTTTGAGAGCCCAAATATTTTTATGAGATGTTCTGATCTGCATCGATACATTTCTGTAATTTTAAAATGTATTTTACACAAAGATGTCATATCTGTTTTAATTATTACTGTTTTAATTTGTTTCCAAAGTTACTTTTTCTATTTGCGCCATGTGACAGACAAGATAATTACATTGAAGTATGTTAAAGATTGCTTGTTAACAATTTAAATGAAATGCTGTATTTATTTATTCCGCAAGATTTGTTCATACCCATCCATGATCATAGCATCGAGTGTTGTTTCTCCGTTTTCATCAGGGCTACCCCCAAAGCCGACAGAAAGTAAACATTGTGTCTCTTCACAGGAACGTCCTGCAGCTTCCACGGCATCTATCGCAGTTTTGTTAGGTGTAGTGATTGTAGTCCAACCTGTTATTGAATAAAACGATAACAATTCAAATCTTTATATCACTTTACGACTTTTCATGACGTAACTTTCCAATTAAAATGCAAAATAGTTTCGTATTAGCTCTCCCATGTTTTACTTCAGAACCACCATTTATCTGGATTGAAGCTGGTTTTACAAGCATACTTATTAAATTTGCACAATCATGTAAATGTTTTAACAGTACTACTTGTGTTGTACGAGTATACGGCATTCGCATGTTAATAACAGTATTACTCATCAGAACTTATCTTCTCATTAGTGTATGCTTATCTTAGAAGAGGACTTAACTTGAATTGTAACACATTAAAACAGTTGTTTACCTTTTTCGGTTTATCTTATACATTCGCTGTTCTCAAGAGCATGATAGGTAAGTTATTTGTATTTGGAAGTTTAAATTCTTTTTACACTATGCACAAAAGCCATACTTTCCGAGCAATAAAGCTTGATCATTTTATAACCATGAACCAGTTTCCTCTCTAATGTTTTGCTGTGTGGGGAGGCTGTGTCTACTGGATGTGGCCATCCTGATATGCTTTTATCACGTTTTAATGAACACGCACAATGATTATTTTAGTAATTTCATAAAGAACGGCTTGCCATAGAAATTCTATTTTTAACTAAAACACATACCAGCTTGAACTGCTTCTCTGTATGGCCAAGTTGCTAACACGATAGGAAGTCCACCTTCAAAATCTGTATCCAATACAAATGCATTTAAAATACATAGTAAATAAAACAGAAACAAAACAGAAGCTATTATCTTCAACGCCATTTTGTACTTTGATATAATAAAAAGCAGACATACCTAACTGATGACTGATAAGAAGATTTATTAAGATCACAGAACATTGTTTCAAATAGAAGACTGTCAATGGTTGCTTGACAACTTGAGCTTAAACTTGAATGTAACATTCCCCGGGATACCGCCATCCATATTATGGCACATCAATTTTTAGGTAATAAATAAACAAAATGACATAACTACACAGTCTAACAATCAGCAAATAATGTTTACGCTTTGTGTAAATTTTTCAGATCGTTATAAGTTTGCAGTTTCGATACTTTGAATGAAACATGACACAAGTAAAGTGTCATGTTCCGAAGTATGTTTTAAGTAAAATCAAGGTGAAAAATATGCTAGCTTGCCATCGTTCTGGCACTTAATCAGGGAATACATCGGTTTGACACCACATCGTTTTGCGTCGGTACTGGGCACCTGACTGGCGGTCAGCTGTTTCATCTGCACACAGCCGGCCCTATCAACATCATCCTATAAACAAACAAGAAGAGTTAATATTTTATAATCAGCAAAAATAAAAAGTATCCACTTTCATATATTAAATTTTGTAAACTTTGAAAACGAAAACTGAGAATTCGGTATGTGAACAACTTTGCATTTATGTTATCATTGCGAAGAGAAAAAGTGTTCTTGAAAATCTGCAGCCACATCTTATTAGTTATCTTTCCCTTTGCTGTAATGAGGGTTCCAGGAAAAAGTCAGTTATTCTTTGAAAAATTCACATTGGTTTGAATTAAATCAATCTTTCCACCTCTTGTGATCAATAAAATCACAAAACATTCATCAGTAAAACAACTAGTACGCTAGAAATTCCAACGATTTCCAATTACCTCCCTTTGAATTGAATATGTCCAGTAAAACCTGTCTTAAGAAGCCACCCAAAGGAGTGACAAAAAGTGGCTGCTATACACAGGTGGCTGTTAAAGACAGGTGAAAATGAGAACAAAATGTCAGTTTAGGACATACTCAAACTGACTGTTTACGACAGGTGGTTGCTATTCGCAGGTGGTAAGGCAGGTTAAACTGTAGTGTTTTAATCCATTATAAATTGTTATTTGACTGGCCGTTGTTTAGGTCTTGGAAGATTATGTTTATGAACAATTGAAATTAAAAACAATCGAGATTAACAAATTAAACACCATTCAAAGCGTTCCTGATTAAACGCAAATATGTTAATGAGAATATAAGCATAAAAAGTGGATACTTTTTATTTATGTTCAGTACATTTTGTTAGCCTTCAGTTTCAAAAATGATATTTATGCATATTTCACTTTAAATTTTTTAACAGAAATTGTTAATATGTATTCTCAATATATAAAGTTTAGTCAGTATTTTCGTTTACGCCCTAAATCTAAAATATTGCAAATATCGTGAAAAAAATGAACATATGTGTTGTACTAACTCTTCTTATCACATACACGATGATTTTTTTTACGAAAACCTTCCTCATTAGACCGTGACTGTGTAAATTCAAAATGCTCGAGATGCACGTGCCGATGAAAACCAACATGAATATTTTCGCAAATTTCCTTTGACATTAAAAGTGTATTGTCCACAACGAAAAAAGCCGGAGTAAACTTTCTGGTAGCTAGCCTTGGTTGCCGTCCTGGACTCTTCATTATTGACAGAACTATCGCTTTTAGATTTCTAGAAGCTTGTTTACACTCTGCTGACGTAGCAGGTCGTTTTGGTTGCAATGAACGAACAATATATCGTATGCGAGTGCGATTCTGACAAACTGGCAGCGTCAACCACCTGCGTCGTCCAGGTCGGACGTTGGAAACAACGTCGCGCGAAGATCGCTACTTAGTGACGTAAACACGACGTAATTGCTTCACACCGGTTAAAAAGCTCGTTCAACGTCTTAGACAACCCACGGGGGTCAGGAATATTCGTTTGTAACGATTGAAACCGGCTGAGAGCTACTCGGCTGCAAGCTCGACGTCCTTACGCGTCGCACATTTGAATTGTGCACGCCGGGGCAGTCGCTAAAAAGATAGCGATGGAACAGGATCGTTTTCACCGCTTAGTCCAAATTTAATCTCAAAGAAGCTGATGGAATTGATTGTGTTTGGCGACGCTGAGGAGAAAGATTTGATCCTGCTAACGTCTTCGAATATGACCGTTACGGTGTTGGGAGCGCTATGATCTGGAGTGGTGTTTCTTATAATGGCAAGCCAAAACTCAAAACAATACGTAATACCTTAAATGGCGCCCATTATTGTGCAGATATCATTATCCCTGTCATTATTCCTTACATAATGTAAGGCAATGCTTACGTTCTACAGCAGGATGATGCACGCTACCACACGGCACGTCATACACGGAACGTTCTTGTTGTAAACAACATAAACATTGTCGAATGACAATTTAAATCATCTGACCTCTCCCCGATTCCACACATGTGCGACTTTCTTGGAAGAAAGTTGCGTGACGGGATTGACGTCAACAACGTAAATGATCTGAAACGGTTGTTACACAAGGAATTGGCCCAAACCTCTATACACATCATTCGAACACTCGTAAACAAAATACGAAAGGCGTTTGCTGGCTTTAATTTAAGCTAGAGGTGGTCATAAAAAATATTGAGCGTAATGTAAATTTTGATTTTGACCCCTGTCTGAAATCTTAATCAAATTGAATGGCTTTTTTTATGACTGTGTTAAGTTAATATTGTTGAAATTAAATGGGTATTACATGATTTTCGTAGTGAAAGGTGCTTTTGTCTTCAATTGTAATGTTTAACATTTTTATCATATCAAGTATTCTCCTACTGACTAAACCTTTTCTGTCTAATTCAGGTAAATTTGCACTTAAAGCATAAAACAAAAAGAAAATTTGTTTTTACTAGTGAAAGATAGTAATATATTTCACTCTTGAACTCCGGAATTATGTATTCTCACTCGTGGCTTCGCCACTCGTGAAAATACGATTTGCGGAACTCACTCGGTGAAATATAATTCTATCTTACACTGGTAAAAACAAATATCCTCTATTTTTTTACTTTTAGATTTCTTAAAGTTTTTTGTGTGTGTCTGTTCTACTAAAATAAGCTTTCTGCCATATAGATTGATCGTCCAAACTTAAAGAGAGCGAAAACTTTACTTAAGTTTGTTTCTTTACGTTTATTGGTTTGGCAAAGTCAGATGGTTTTGAAAAGGTACAATCACTGTAGTATTGTAAATGGAAGCAGATGTTTCACTTAATTAAATTTAAAAGTCTTGTATTTCTTTTTTGACTTGTGTGCTAGCCTAATTCGATATAGTTATGCAACACATAGTTCATAATAGTGACTGTAATTCTACGGTACAATTTGATAGGGTTTCATTTTAACTTCAAAGTATTACTTAATGTTTAAGAAATGCTAAATAAATTGAAAGTCTGTGCATTCCTCCACCCAGGGAGAAAATCTTTCAAGAATGAAAGATCAAGTAGCCGAAATGAACGGTAACTGTATCATGTTATCTTACCTCGTCTAATGATTTAACGTAGCCGAAACGAATGGTAACTGTGTCATGTTATCTTACCTCGTCTAATTATTTAACGTAGCCGAAACGAACGGTATGTGTCGTGTTATCTTACCTCGTCTAATGATTTAACGTAGCCGAAACGAACGGTAACTGTGTCGTGTTATCTTACCTCGTCTAATGATTTAACATAGCCGAAACGAACGGTAACTGTGTCATGTTATCTTACCTCGTCTAATGATTTAACGTAGCAGAAATTCGCTAGCACTGGCTTTTCCACTTCATACCCCTGGAACAATAATTATGAACTCAAAGTAATAACAAACATGTCAATGGGGAATCCCGTCATGTTTAGAGACTACCTTGTCCTATATCATCTTGCTTGTTAGGGGACACAATCAGACTGCAGAAGCAATCATTACTGATGCGGATTCATCGAATCGAACTAAGGGCTCGCCTTAGAAATCCTTTTTGGTTTTGGTTTCTTTAAGGAATAAAAATTAAAATGTTTAACTGATAGTGTGGTTCAATGACATTCATTTGCACAATAACATATGTATTTTTACCAAACAACGCGTGTTTTACAGTCTTTTGTTGTTCTAAGTAATTGTGAAAGGGTTAATATCGCTGTACACTGTAAATAATCTAAAGTTGACGATCGATTAAAATGCATGCTTTGTCGCTTGCAGGTTTTTTATGTAAGGGACAAGTTTATTTAATTACCTCTTCTTGGAGAATTTCGATTTTCATCAGTTCCCCATCGTCATTTGCCACGGTGATCATACTGGTCTTTCCTCGTTGAACATATTTCATCTCAATATCTCCGAGCCCAGGAGCAGGGCTAGAGTTAGGGCTAACCTTTACCCGGAATTTAGGCTTACTCTGAAAAATACATTAACATAAAACAAAAACAACAACTAAAATAAAAATACATACCAAATGTATGTACATGTATTTCATATAAAAATTAAAATAAAAGAGTTTCAATAGATCTGTGATAAACACCAACAATAAAATGGGCCAGATCCGATACGGTGGGACATTTTCACGTTAGCATGTGTTGATAATTATGTTTAGTCACGATAGATCATTATCCTGATTTTTGTGTTATTGACCTGATGGCTTTCATCCAGGAGTCTCTCTTCAAATGTATGGTCAACATCTTTGTGTACACATGTATTGCACCTACATCATTATCTCTATCTAATGTTTCATTAGAACGAGAAGTGATACTTAGTAATGAGACGGATCATAATTTACGTTTTACAAATAAGCACATAGAATGTCAACAACTTTTGTTTTGTTTTTACATACTGGCGTAAGTTTTATTCATCAATATTTAGTGGTTTATAAAATATTTTCTTTAAACTTAAAAAAACCCGTTACCGATGTCATGCAGTGTTGGTTACGAATATCAGGGCTTTCCGATCAACCTGTTTTGGGGTTGTCCCGGCTAGCTCAGTTGATTGCGTCCCCGGATTAGCAGGCTAGGCGTTGCCGCCGTGACGGTGCGGGTTCGCTCCAAGCTAGAGGCACTATCATTTGTATTTAAGCCTAACTGTTCGAACAATTGGGAAGCTACATGTATCCTACGCAACCGGCATCGGTTAAACAAAATATGCAATTAGCATTTAACTTGAATCTCCTTGAGCTATAAAACTTAAAACTCAGAATTTATATTCACATGCAAAAACTTGATCAATACATAACACTGCTACCAAAACGTCTTAAATATGCCCCTTTTAACAGATTTTGCTTGAGTTGAAATATACACATGTCTTAAACAAGATCAAAAAGACAGATAACTCTGCTACCAAACTTTCTTAGATTGTATCCCTTTTTACACAGATTTTGCTTTTAAATTAGCCAAAATATACACATGTCTTAATCAGCATCAAACAGACACATAACTCTGCTACCAAACGTTCTCAGATTGTATCCCTTTTACACAGATTTTGCTTTGAAATTAGCCAAAATATACACATGTCTTAATCAGCATCAAGAAGACACATAACTTGCAGGGTAACTCGCTGTCGCCGTGACGCTGCGGGTTCTCTCCCAGCTAGAGGCACTATAATTTAAAATTCACAGTGGCGCTATTTGTGAAGTGTGGCGGTCGTAAAAAGTCTCCCCTTACATATAGTCCGTCTGTTATCAGTAAAATAACCTGTTACTGATGTCATGCAGTGATTGTAACGTGTATCAGGGCTATCAAATTAACCTTTTTGGCGTTGTCTCGGCTAGCTCATTTGGTTGCGTCGTCGGAATTGCAGGGCTAGGAGATTTCGCCGTGACAGTGCGGGCTCGCTCCCAGCTAGAAGCACTATCATTTGCTTCCAAATACCTCTCAAATTATGACCCTTTTCACATAGATTCATGTAAACTTTGCTTTAGTCAAAATATACACATGGTCCATAACTTTGAAACTACTGGATGTATCAACAAGAAATTTGGAATAATTATTAACTATTAGATATCAACGACATTACCAATATGAACCGTAACTCTTGTATTTTTTTTTAAATTTCTGTCAATATCTTACAAAGAGTTTGGTTTAAAGTTTATATGCAACTGGTCCATGACTTTGAAACAATGACATAATCTACATCACTTTCACTTTATTAAAGGAAATGTCCATTAATATGAAATATATGCACGCACAATTCAGACGTCAAATCACATATTTACTTGTACTTTAAAACTGAACTGTTTACTAGTGTAAATATTGAGTTGTGCTCAACCCTATGCAAGGCGGCTTGGACAGTAATGTGCACTTTCATTACTTCCCATGAACAAGCTCAATCAAACCGAGCCTGCAATATTTTCATAGCTGTCTTGTTCGTTGGCTTTTAAACTTCCCTTGTCATCTACATATATGTCAATTCTTTATCTAAAACATCTATACTTTCGTCTTTTGGTTTGAATATATATAGTATCGACATGCATAAAATATTGTTTAAAATAATTCTGTACAAACTGTTTACTTAAAATAGATGAGTTTCGTCATGACCTACTTCATTTCGAACAAACCATGCAACTTTACTTGAAATTTGTAACAATAACTTGATGCTTTCACTTTTGTACTGCGCATTAGCAAACACGAAAAAAGGATGCTTGCGTCTTCATAAAGCGCTTGCATGCTTTTTAGTCCCTCTTACAGCAGACTTTCCCCAAACCTGTTTATCTGCGATATATAGTATGTTTCAGTTAAGACTCTTTTCAATCAGGATGATATTGCAGATTTTTGCCTATGGCCTTTATTTTTGATATAACTCAAATGATAAATATGGTACTTCAAATACACTTAAAAACTATAAGTATACACATGCGTACTGGGGCATTACTGGCTTGATAATTGAACTATTGCTCCAAATTTTCAATAAGACCTGCAATAAATACCAGTTAGTATAACTTGAATGTTGCAAGTTTTGTAGTTATTTACCGGTGTTCCTTTTTGGATTGCCTGTGCCGATGCGGCTGTTGCCAATATCAGAAGGACAAACATTCGGTTAAACATCTTGTCTCCTTTGTCTATCTGTAAGAAAATATATGTTAGAAAAATGTCCATTAGAATCTTACCAAAGGTCTTCTTCTCGCATTTCTTATCTAATCCATTGGTTGGTAATTATTCTAAGAAATTAAATACCACCAAAATACAATCAATTTAATTAGGCTAATATAGCCTCATACGTTAAAGAATCGAGGGCTGAAACATTTAAATAAACGAAAACAAATTTCTAGCTTCCCGTCAGTTTTTGTTTGATTTTATCACCTGTTTACAGCTTTTAACTACTCACAGTATATTGTATAATGAGGCACAAATGTGTAAGACCTTTACAAATTTTGTAGAATTGCAGGAACTGATTTTTGCAATTTCTCTTCCCTTTTATTTGATTTGAGTATACTGTATTGTTTCCGCACTGAAGTTTATGAACATTTTGAACAAATCCGGAGATACAGATGACAATTTTCACAAAAAAAGATTTTTGACAAGTATTTCATGACAATTGAAATATAACAATATAATTCAGTTTCATTAAGAAATAAGAGTTTTTAAAATTCACAGTACTTAGCGCTATTTGTGCATTATGGCGGCCTTAAAAGGTCTCCCCGTAAATATAGTCAATACTGTTATCAGTAAAATAGCCCGTAACCGATGTCATGTAGCGATAGTAACGTATGTCAGGGCTATCCGATCAACCTTTTTGTGGGGTGTCCCTGCTAGCTTAATTGGGTACGTTATTGGAATTGCAGGGCTAAGCGATGTCGCCGTGTTGGTGCGGGTTCGCTCCCAGTCAGAGGCAATAACATTTCAAAAGAAATTGTTTATCAGCATCGGTTAATATTCTAATTTTGGCGTAGATACAAAAAGATGATAGTCTGCTGTAGTATTTCTTAACAGTAGGAGCATTTATTGTTTGTTGTTTGTTAATCTGTATGAGAAAAGTATTTGTAACCAATTTTTTATGATTTATTATAAACTGAAAGTTTTTAAACTTAATCCCTTTAAGGTATTTTAGATTTTTAAACATAATCCAACATTTCCCACATGAAACATGTCATAAATAGAGGATATTTGTTTTTACCAGTGTAAGATAAGATGCCTATCACCGAGTGAGCTCCGGAATTCGTATTTTACGAGTGGCGAAGCCACGAGTGAAAATATATAATTCCGGAGTTAACGAGTGAAATATAATTCTATCTTTCACTGGTAAAAACAAATTTTGCTTTTTGTGCAAAATTTGCGTGAATTTGACAGAAAAGTTTCAAGAAATGGCACCAAAACCGCTTGCTTATGACGTGACGTCATGACGTCAAATATTCAAATTTGAGCCCGTTTTCTAAGCGTTCTCATTTAGTATGTTATATGCGTTGAGTACCAACGTGAAAAATCAGTGAAAATAAAAATAATATTCCACTGTTTGAAAATAGTGAAATGCCACTTTTATTTCACCGGGAAAATTCTAAAACTCACTGGAAAGCATAAAATAAAATGTTCTGCTTCCTTCTTATCTTTAATTTATGTTTCAAATATTTAATAAGATGCCTATCTGGTTTCAACATGTTTTTTTCTTATTTGTTAGAAGCAACAGCAACAACTCTTTCCAAAAGAACTTAAACATTCGGCCATCCAATCCATTCATATTTTGGATTACCTAAATTGCCATTTATTCTTCAAGCGTAATTTATCCTTCTAAAATTTGTATATCGGATTCATTTATTATCACTTGATTTGGACCTAAACTATTCTCCAAAGTGGTGTCGTCTATATTTAATTGATTCTGTATAAAGTATTTCATAATATCGTTTTAATAGTTTAAAATAGCATTTACTACTTAATATTTTTTGTTTTCTTCATCTATCAGTCTGTTCATTATTTTGTTTGTATAACATCTCTTTTCTAAGTTAAAAATATTTGCTTGTTTTTTCACCGAGATCTTCATTACGTTTTTGAGGTCTTAACATTTCACTCTCAATTTCTGTTTTTCTTGTATTTCTTAATTCGGACTATTTTTTTTCTAGTTCATTAAAGTCTTGTCGCTGTTTTTGAAAGTTCAGATAATTCTATTTTCTTATTTCTCAATATCTTTTTCCAAATTCATCTCTAATAATTATTTTTAATTTTGCGTTATCTGTTCAAAACTTAATTTTATCGTCTCACCCCTTAATATTACTAAAAAAATTTCAAGGAAAAAAATGATCATTTATATTTAATCTCGTATTTGTTGGTATTAAAACATCACCTTTAACTTGTTTGTCTATACTTTCTTCTGTGTGTTGGTCAAACAAATTTGGCAGTGTTCGCTTAAAAAAATTAATATATTTTTCATCTTTTAAAAGGGAGTAGTTGAATATCCAGTTACTTCTACCTCTTTTAGTATCTAGGAGTTTCAGCTTCATCAATATGCCCTTATTTATTTTCAAAGAAATATCGTTATATTACTTGTTCATTGATTTTCAGAAATGTTTCATAATAATATTATTAAATAATATTATCTGATTACGTCTTGGATTATTTCCTTTCCATGTACATGTATATTGTGCGTTATTTTGATCCAAGGTTCTACAAACATCAATATAGTTTATACTGAATAGAATGTTTGAAATTACATAATTTTATGGAACGTGGTTTATTTATGTTAATAAAGTATTCACAGTCGACTAAAGTATTTAGAAACATATTTAAATCCCCCAAGAATTACATTAAGTTGTCGTTATTTATATCTTCGATTTTTTAATTATGGTTTCGTAAAAATTAGGATCATAATTGTTCGGACCATAATGTTAGCCCATGTTATATAGTTATTTGGTTTCTTGACAGGGAATGTGAGGATATATTGCCGGTCTGGGTATCATATTACCCGAGCCGCAGGCGAGGGATAATATGACACCCAGACCGGCAATATATCCTCACATACCCTTTCAAGGAACCAAATAATTGTTTTATTATACTGCAAAGACTTTTTCAGACAAAAATAATAAGAAAATGTTGATTTTTCATTTATTTCGCTTATTTAATGCCGCACGGCTTAATTACCCTCTGAGAACCTCAATAATTACATGTCTGACGTCATTAATTTACCTGTATGACGTCCCTTCTATAGAAATTGAATGGATTATCGATTTGATATTTATTTACAAAATTTGAGAATAATCTGATCGTTTTCAACGTTAAAAAACATAACACAAATATTTTCTGTAACAATTTTAGTAATCCCTAAGCATACCGCTTGACAATTTACAAAATCGGCTTCAAATTATGCATTTTTCCGGAAATTCAAAACAAAATGGCGGACGAAAACAAAAGGTGGGAGGCCAGAGGGGGAAATTAAGGCACGTGCGTTCATATCTACGGCCGAGCCGTAAATACGGATATACATCAACGTCAAATTATCCAATCAAATTCAAGCAAATTTCTTTGCAGTATAATAATATTTTTTATCTCAAATAATATAATTGTCATCTATGTTAATATACTCTACTGTTTGTTCAGAATGTTCAGTAAACAGAATTATTACCCCTCTGCATATGGAAAAAAGTAAAATATGCCTATCAGGAATCGCCACACTCACAAAACACAGTCTCCCTACGCAGCGAAAAAGAAGAGAGGAAGAGAGCATGTTTGTTTCAAATGCCAATTCAAATAAGACGCCACAAATTTAAAGGTATCGTTTCTCCATTCCATTAAAGAATATTGTTCATTTATTTTTAGAAATATATCGTTATTATACATGTTCATTTGTTTTCAGAAATGTTTCCTAAGATATTATTAAATAAAAATATTAAATAATTTTCCTAAAACAATTCGTAATTATTATTAAAGCATAGCGTTAATTTATTAAAAAAAATGTTTCGTAATGTTTTTTAAATTATACATTTTCAGAATTTGTTGTTTTATTTTATATAAGAATAGTGTTTATTTATTTTCAAAAAATATTTTGTTATACAGTATTAATTCCTTTAATTAGCAGTAAAATGCAAAAATATATGTTTTTACAAAGTAAACTCACCTCCTATTGTCTTCAGAAAAAAATGACCAGGGAGAAATTGGCGCTTCTTACATACAGTGCCAAAAAGAGGAAGCACTTGCCAAATTTTGCTGCATCAGCAAACTCGTGATCCAATTGGTGCCCTGTTTTATTTCTATTGGTTGGTTACATCTGAACTTACCTCGGTATGTCTGCAGATGTAAAGGACCAGGAAGATGTTGAAACGACAGGGGAGAAATTGGCGCAAATTACTGTAGTATCATTGAAATTCGCGTAATGAAATTTCGCGCAAAACCAGTAAATAACAAATTCGCTGGTGCATAATTCGTGCAACTGTATTTCCCTGTAAAGAAACACTTTTAAATGGTTAAAATTTCGCTTTCAATGGGTTGAATTTCGCGGTCTTGCCGTAGCACGAAATACGCGAAAGTTACACCCGCGCGAAATAAAATGAGTTAACAGTTCATGCAGCCCGGCAAAGAGGAAGCACTTGCCAATTCTTGCTGCATCAGCAAATGCATAATCCAATGAACGCTCTGTTGTATTTTTATTGGTTTGTTACAAAGCACTTGTGAAGTACTGCACAATGTCCGACCGGCCAGACACTTGACCAATTTCATAACGACGCATTATTTTTTTTGCATGAAAATACAAGTTGAAGGGCTCTTGAAAAACTAAACTATACCAAATGAACAAAAAAAAATAAAAAATATGTTCTAATATAGCCTGGGCTATATTGTTGTGTCAGCATATTTCAGTGCAAGTACAAACTCGCAAACGTGGATGATCTTAAATAAAATACTGATTGTCTTTCTAAACTCCTGGTTTTAGGGTTATAGTACCTTTTGCTTGGTAAATATTCGAAGAAAATTCTTTCTATATCAACCATTTCACTGGCCGTTTCCTTTCATTAGAAAGGGGTAACCTGTTATCACCTATTAACCTATTTACACACCGAAATCTATATACATAGCAACGTCTGTTATTTATTTAATTAGACAATGAATCGATCATTATTATGGAAAGCAATTTAAGTAAAATTGTGCTTAGTTAGTGCTTATGTGTATGTTTACACATCTTAATTTAGCAACAGTCTAACATGTGCTTAAGACCACCTGTAAACAAAGGCCAACTGTGGAAAAAGACCAAACTTTGTTTGTCCCAATGACTGATTTAAAGAACAAATTCAGCTGTGAACAAAGACCACCTGCCTTGAAAACCATTTTTTTGCTTTTCACCTAGTAAGTGGTCTTAGAACATAGGTTTGACTTTACCTCCCAGGAACAGCTAAGCACAGAAAACACAGACTCCACACAGAGAAGAAAAGGACGCGTGAGTTTATAAAATGAACAATTAAGGAATGATTCTTATTTTGGTGCGGTTCATGCAGATTGGACGTGCACGCGAGAGCTGGCAAATCCATAAAGCGCGCTAGCGCTTTATGGTAAATTTGCCAGCTCTCGCGTGCACGTCCAATCTGCATGAACCGTACCAAAATAAGAATCATTACTTATATTTACATTTTATTCATTTTTTTTCTTTAAATAAACTTAAGTCGAACGCTTTCAAAAATTAGTATTAAGTGAAAAGGGGGAGTAATACGTGGGAGTTTTCAATTGTAACAGCCATGACGTTACTGACGTCATTACGGGTCATGCGGTTCATGCAAAATGAACCGAATTTTTTTAAACGATGAAATCAATAGGAATGTAAATATTTTGAAATGACTCCACAACACAAAGAAAGAGAGAACATGGAGTGTGGTATAGGTTATTGTCAAGGGCAGAGAACTCTTATTGCTGAATTGCTATTTCGTATAATGATAGGGGGTATTATTTCTGAACAAGCTCTCTTCTACATAAAGAACCAAACTTCTCACAATCAGCATAACGTGAAATCAAATCTTTAAATTTCTAAAAAACAAAACACTTTGAAATTCGTTAAATCCAATGGAATGAATTTTCCTTTTTTTCCACAAAAACACATATTTATAAATTGAAACTGACAATAGTATTCCGTTTTTAAATTTTATTTTTTTTTAAATTTTGTTTGTCTGAAAACTTTAGTAAAATCATACTCTTTCAGAAATTGGTATTTTCGTTTAGTTTCACTTCTTTGGAAAGACTGGATTAAGTGCATATTGAATTGTTTTTGCAGATGTGCACTTCTCGTTTGCAGATATTCATTTCTCTTTACAATGACAATGACATTTGACCACAGATGAGCTTAACTATGTCAGACATTGCGGAAAAATTGTGTAGTGTCTGTCTCTGACTTTCCCAAAATGCCGAGCGGTACAAGTGGTGCCAACATTCATGTCAAGTGCCTACTTGTAACACTGCATTTGTGAAAGTTTATCGTATGCACTAATTAAATGTCTATGTATATAACGTTTAATTGCTTGCAAGTAGACGACAAGCTGAATGCTGTAAATAAATCAGGTTATAAATAATCTCACTCAGAGTAGTTTATACTTTATAGATTATTTATTTATTTATTTATTTATTTATTTATTTATTTATTTATTTATTTATTTATTTATTTATTTATTTATCAAACCGAGCCTGCAATATTGTCATATCTGTCGTGCTCAGTGGTTTTCAAAGTTCCCCTTTTTTCCATTTCCATATGATGTTATAACAAAAGCTTTCTTGTAGCGGAAAATGTGCAGCTTATCAAATCAAAAACACGCACGTACGCACGCACACAAACACGCATATTATAAATGCATTATGCATGGGATGCTAAGAACACAGACAAATATTTGTATCGAATACTACACTATAACACATAACAATTTATTACATAGAAATACGCTTAAAATACAGAAAACACGACATTAAGAATTTTCGGAAGAATATATTTTCCGAAAAACAAATTCTCAATTTTAAGGCAACTTTATTATAAATTATTCGAAAGCTTTCAACTTCAACTTTTATTTTATGCTTTTTGGTGAATTATAGAATTTTCCCGGTGTAATAAAATTAGTATTTCACTGTTTTCAAACATATTTCTGTCTTACACTGGTAAACAAAATATCCTCTATATAATGTTGAAATGTTCACTGCAAACTTTGTGTTTTTGTAATGCTAAATTTTAGCTTATTTACGCCAGTCATTTGTGTTCGTAATATGCTGGCGGTGCTTGTTCAGTATTGAATAACGTTGTCATGGTGCCGTATTGCCCAGTGCCTGAACTTCTTCCGACAAACGGCGCTGTCGGTGAAACACCTGATGATGACGCAACCGCGTGACATGTGACGTCATGTCTCGAGGTTTCTCGACGTGAAGACGAAACTGATCCAAACACATTTCCAGATTTTGTATCAACCTCTTTCAAAATTTTGAAATAATCCCCATCTTCGTCCTGTAGAATAATAATACCCGGTTCTATCTCATGTGCATAAACCGGTTTCATCACAAGACGATCGGAATTCTTTGATTTCTTCGGGTTATCATTTTCCGTGCACCATTTCCAAAATGCGTACAATGTAAGAATTGCCAGAGCGAGCATTAGGGCCAGAAACAGGAAGCTCATAAACCTGTACAACGCTTCCCTGCAATACAAAACATGTCTGTTTATTGTTTGTTGATTATAAATCAGCTAAATGACTTTCTCTGTACATGCTATGTTTTATAAGGAACTGCTAAGCTTATGACCAATTATAAAGGACCTATTGAAAATATAAGCATGCCAGTCTTCTTCTTTCCTGTAGCCAATGTTGTTTCTGGACTACAATAAAATCACAGGCAGAATCTCCAAAGATCAAACAATTAAAAAGGACAAGGGACCATGTTGTCGTAACTTGCCTACTTTGAAAAAAAATAATTAAGTTAATCATAATTTTGGTTCTTGCACAAAACGTAGTTTATTATAAATATACTTGATATGTGTTCGGGTATACTTTTAACGTCAGCAGTATATGACCTCAGGGGAATGCATAGAGTGCTACTCGATTCGTCGAATTTTGAATTATTTGCCTTTTTTAAACTTCATACCGAGCGCATACGACAACCATTTCGAAATTTTCTCAGAATATCACAACTGTAATGTCAATCTCCTGTGGTTCATTGTTTATTTTTATACTTTATTCAAATAAAAACGATTGTTTCCTTTATTTCTTTTTGATTTGTTTGACCGCCCGCCTGTCGGTAAATGCTCCAGGTGAAGGACGCCGTTTTCCCTGTAACCGGCCTTCAAGCATGTCACACAGTGTTAAATATGACCATAATTCACCGGACAACGAAGGCGTCTGCAGTTACTGTTGATTTCAGCGTAACAAAACTCCCTTTTTACCCTTAATTCCATAATACCTTATTATTTTCCGTATAATACACAGAGGCTGCATGCAATCAGACCGATTTTCTGGTTGTTTTTGTTTTTAATTCAAAAACATACAAAAAATTAAGTATTTATTGTCAAACAAATTGTTTGAACTAAATCCAGTTTAAAAATAGCTTAACTGTTAAATACATATTATAATGGGTCTATGTTGTTATTGTCGATGACCGTTCTTCTAGACTTAGTGAAGAAAACACACACAAAAGGGCTTAATTTATAAAAATAAAAAACTTATTTAGAAAAAGTTTAACTCATTAAAACAAACCGCTATTGCACTTCCTCATTATATTTGAAAAGGCCAAATAACAATTGAAATTATGAACAAAAGTTTAATCACGTTTTCATTATATATTTTAAACTTGTAATATATTTATAAACAATAAATCAGCGGGAATTATGTTTGTATTGTTTCTGTTTAAGAAAAATGACTCCTTAACAGGATTACACCTGCCTAGTACATGTACATGTATACACAAAACGAGTTAAAACAAAAGAAGGACGACCATTGACAATTCCAAACAACAAAGCTTGAATAATGTTTCATGATTTAAACCGTCAGTCTCACTGATGTAATGTACCGCAAGAATGGTTAACTAATTAAGATGATTTTCCTCTAGGATTATGTAAATGAAAAAAGCAAAACTATGATAAGCAACTTTTATCTGTATTTATTAAAGAATAGGCTAACGGCCGAAAGGTAAACGATTAAAAGTTAATTTGTTGACGATATTCCTTAGGATTTTCTTAAATTTATTTTGACGTGTAGTTCTGCTTGTAATGTCCGCCTAGCTTTTTGGAAAACTGAACTTGTTTTAAATTTCCGTACACACGTACGAAAGGTCCCATAGGGTTGCATGTAATGGTCTACGATATTTTTTTACTGAAAAAAAATGAATAACGTAATATCTGAAACAAAGTAAAAGCTGAGCAAACTTAAAAAAATTACTACCTGTCGTAAAAGTAATCCATTTTATATAATAATTATTATATGTTCTGTTATTTCATTGAAAATAAGATAATTCTGTGTAAATAGATCAATTTGAAGTAACAGCTGCAGCTATTGATTATGACCGTAAATACTCGTTCGTCTACGGAAAGCTCCGGAAACAAGATATTATTGATGAATTGCTACTATCGTAACAATCCGAATGTTTACGGACAGCGATTGTATTACTATCTATCGTTTTCATCATACGAAATGTTTGTTGCGGTAGGGTTTCCAAGTGTGTTGTCTTTCCTAGTTGAATAAGTTCGTTCAAAAACTATAGTAACTATGGTTGAGCACGAACATAGGTTTGTCAGACTATATTTCGTACTTCACGGAATGAGTGAAAACACTAACAGAGATAATTCCGACTTAGCCGTTGATATGACTGTGGTCGATATGACGACGATGACAACGACGACGACGAGGATGATGCTCCTGTGATGTCGTTGTTGACGCCAATCAAGGTGAAACGCTTGATGCGGGCTCATTACCGGATGTACATTTTTTCGCACAAAGCTACAGAAATCAAAGCGTAAATGTTAGATACTGTAATATAATAAGCAACTACAGCGATATCAAATCGTACTCGATGAACCTGTCAGAGGGTCAGTTTGTCAAGCTTGAACTGGACACTGCCTGGGGATAGGGTCAGCGAGTATCGGCCTGTTATCGCTTTGGTTGCAGACTTTTTATTATTACAATAATTATATAACCCTAGAGAGATTATCGTTAACTTTGTTTATAACGGTAGCTAGGTATACAGATAGGGTTCTATATATATATACTGGACGAGCAAAGCTCTTTAGTGCGGCAGCCTTAGTAGCTCGTCCGAGCGACCTAGGACGGGGGCTCCTAGGCCGACATTCACGTTTGAGAGTTGTTCCTGTTGTACTTCTTTGCAGTATAATAACGTGACAGATACATGTACGCTGAAAGCTTCTCTGGGAGAGTAATGAAGATTTATAAACTTGAAGTCGTCTAACGTATCATCGTAAACATACTTTAGCATTGTTTTAAAACGTTACTTTTGCTTATGTTTTAAACATATTTCCAATTTTATGGGGCCATCAAACCAGGACGTTCTGGCCAACGTTCTCTGAACATTTCAATCGTTTGAGCGTTTTATTATGAGGATGACAAATCTGCCGTGAAATCAACGTGTGATTCACGTGTGTCTAACATATAACTATCGCGTCTAACGCACGAGAAGCGTGTAACAGGGACCAAGTAAGACATCCATGAAAAACATTAGCACGTGCTAACACGCATCAGTCGCGCGACTTATGAGTTGTCAACGATAGATGAGCGTGTTAGGCATGCGTCTAACGTGTGAATAACGACAAATGAGCGTCTTGCTGGCGCGTTAACGTTCTTTTCACTTTAGTCACACCTTGCGTTCGCTCGGGGACCGTTCAGCGGCAGTTGAAAAGTTTTCAATGTGTCGTTCACTGCAAAGCAAACGATTAGTAACAACCAAGTAATGCTTGAGTAACGACTGACTCACTATGTTCAATGCTCGGTGGGCGTTGGTTAAATGTTCTACGAACGTTCTTAAGCTTTAATATTAAACGTTGAAGAACGCAAGTCTCGGCGAGATCTTTCAGAGCACGTTCAAAACCTTTTTCCGGATCAGCGTTTTCTGCAAATTCTCGGCGATCACCGACGTTCACTAGCGCAATCCCAGCAACCATTAGCGACTACTAACGTTTCGTTAAACGTCATAGAACGCTGATCAGAACGTCATGGTAGCCTTTTTTATGATGTATACTGGTAGTTATTTTCCTGAAAACATTTAGTTTTATTTTGACAAACCGGTTACAACACTAATTTGATAATATTTATTTTTTTGTATACTTTCCTGCGTAATATTGTATAGACAGACTCAAATTCGAATATATTACATGTGTATCGTCCATGTTATGCTATCCCGATAAATTAATTTCAATGTATCATGTAGTCAAATAATGAGTGTATAGTGTTGCTTGCCCCAAAATTTTAGAAAGTAAGAATTTAAAGTTTTTTCTTAAGACGGAATTCGAAACAATCACTATCATCAATATCAGGAATACACTTCCAATTTCATCAATGTAAAAGCTATGGTAAAAGTGGCAATTTTCTATTGACGACCAGTATATAAGATTAATTTTTCAAATCACACACTGATAATGAATATTCGAATTATCCAAATATATGTTTAACTTATCAATAAAATTCTCTAGACACCTCCATTGTTGTTTAGTAAAAACCAGAACTCAAGCCCAAAACAAAGAACGCTCTTCAGATAATTGTATATAAGACACTTGTTTCCACTCAGTTTTATACATTCAAAAGCGAAAAAACACTCTGTTTACATGCAACCTCATTTTGACGTGAGCTTCTCTATTTGACGGGAAAAAATCGTGTCTCCCAGTATTTCATAGCAAAAGAGGCCATTTAGAATAAAATAGGCAACTATAACAATAGTGTTTTTCTGAGATACTTTTTATCCAAATAAGTTGGTTTTGATCCAAACATTAATTATGCAAAGTTTCATGCTTTTCATCACAATTTGCAGTATATATACGTCTAAGATTTTACATGTATTTCCTTTTGTACTGATAGCTGTTGTGTTATAAGGCATATTTAGTCGTTAGATGCTCTACCGTTATGCCTCTTTAGCAGTGAGAAGTAGGCATTTAAGCCGTTAACTGCGTTATTATGAGGCCTCTGTAGCCGACAGCTGTGCCAATAAACTGTCTCTTTAGCCGGAATTGGCTGTAGTTTAAAGGCCTCTTTAGTGCTAAGATGCTCTAATATTAGCCTTCTTTAGCCATTACCTACGCTAAAAGTAAGCCTCTTCAGCCGTTAGCTGGTTTTCTATTAGTCTTCTTTAGCAATTACCTACGCTAAAAGTAAGCCTCTTCAGCCGTTAGCAGCTCTTATATTAGTTTCTTGGTCTACTTATTTAAATCAAATACTAGTAATCTAACATTGATATGAATTGTAAAATTACATATTCCATATTTCATACATGACTTTATCTAAATATAGAAGGGAAGAATTGATAATAAGGACGAAGGAAGATTATAATAAACTATGTGGATCTTATCCTTACTTTAGCACTTATGTTATCACGAAACCTAGATAAGAAAGGGGAACAAAATGTTTGGCATAATTAACTGGAAGACATGTTGGAAATTCGGTAAATCAATGTTTTATTTATATGTTTTTATTTGTAAATGATAAGTTAACCATATGCTTTGAGCTGCACAGATTTTTTGTTTTTCCATATTTTTGTTCTCACGATTATTCCAAAAAGACGTATGGGTAATGCGTGACATACTTATCTTAAAGGTCACCAACTTTAAATTTATGTAGTCTACTGCATTTAGAGCGACGCGAGAGTTCAATGGTTTTCTTATGTTTTGTTAAGTACTTTGTAGGGTGTGAAGCATTTTAATAAAAACATTAACAATCCCATTATATAAATATGGATCGTTATTTCTAAAAACCGACTTTTTGAACGTCTTCAAACTCTATTAACACTAGAACAAAACCGGCCAACAAACAACTGGTGTTGCGCACGTTTTGTTATGGGAAGTCGGCGAGCACGTACCTTTTAACATATTTGCTTTGTCGTTAATGTGGCTGTTCCAACAGCCAATCAAAAAGGCCGTGATAAGAGCATGTTCGGCAATAAGGAAAACATTCTGCGTTACAGGGTTAGGCAGATGGTCGGCAGCTAGTTACATGGTTATGTAAATGATCGGCAGATAGTAACAACGTATTTTACATAGTCGGCAGTTAGTTACAAAGTTATGTACATGGTCGGCAGCTAGTTACACGGTAATTTACATAATCGGCAGCCACTTACAAGGTTATGCACGTCGTCGGCAGCTAGTTACACGGTAATTTAGGTAATCGGCAGCTAGTTACACGGTAATTAACATGGTCGGCAGCTAGTTACAAGGTAATTTATTTGGTAGGCAGCTATAACACGGTTATGTACATGGTCGGCAGCTAGTTACACGGTAATTGACATGGTCGGCAGCAAGTATCACGGTTATATACATGGTCGCCAGCAAGTTACACGGTTATGTACATGGTCGGCAGCAAATAACACGGTAATGTTCATGGTCGGCAGCTAGCTAGCACGGTTATTTACATGATCGGCAGCTAGTTACACGGTTATGTACATGGTCGGCAGCAACTAACACGGTAATGTATAAGGTTGGCAGCTAGTTACACGATAATTCACATGGTCGGCAGATAGTTACATGATATTTTACATGGTTAACAGCTAGTTACACGGTTATTTACATGATCAGTATCTAGGTACACGGTTGTGAACATGGTCGGCAGCTAGTTACACGGTTATTAACATGGTCGGCAGCTTATAACACGGTTAATGACATGGTCGGCAGCTTGTTACAAAGTAATTTACATGGTCGGCAGCTAGATACACAGTAATTTACATGGTCGGCAGCTAGTTACACGGTTATGAACATGGTCGGCAGCTAGTTACACGGTTATGTTAATGATCGGCAGCTAGTTACAAGATAACTTACATGGTCGGCAGCTAATTACACGGTAATTTACATGGTTGGCAGCTAGTTACACAGTAATTTACATGGTCGTCACCTCGTTACACAATTATGTACATGGCTTGCAGCTAATAACACGGAAATAAACATGGTCGACAGCTAGTTACACAGTATTGTCGGTCAATAGCTATTCATAGCTAATGTTAACCTTTATATACATTACCGACTATAAATAAAAGTTTGTATCTTGTATCTTGTATCTTAGTAATTTACATGGTCGGCCGCTAGCTACACGGTTATGTAAATGATCGACAGCGAGTAACAAGGTTATTTACATGGTCGGCAGCTTGTTACACAACAAGTTACATGGTCGGCAGCTAGTTACACAGTAAGTTACATGGTCGGCAGTTAGTTACACGGCAATACACATGGTCGGGAGCTAGTAACACGGTTATGTACATGATCGGCAGCTAGTTACACGGTGATTTACATGGTCGGAAGCTAGATACACGGTAATTTACATGGTTGGCAGCTAGTTACACGATAACTTACATGGTCGGCAGCTGGTTACATGGCAAATAACATGATCGCAGCTTGTTTCACGGTTATGTACAAGGTCGGCAGCTAGTTAAACGGCAATTAACATGGTCGGCAGCTAGTTACACGGTAATTTACATGGTCGGCAGCTAGTAACACGATAATTTACATGGTCGGCAGCTAGTTACACGGTAATATAATGGTCGGCAGCTAGTTACAAGGTAATTTACATGGTCGGCAAATAGTTACACGGTATTTTACATGGTCGGCAGCTGGTAACACAGTCATTTACATGGTCGGCAGCTTGTTACACGGTTATTTACGTGGTCGGTAGCTAATAACACGGTAATTTACATGGTCGGCAGCTAGTTACACAGCAATTTAAATGGTCGGCAGCTAAATACACGGTAATTAACGTGGTCAGCAGCTATTTACGCAGTAATTTACATGGTCGGCAGCCATTTACACGGTTATGTAAATGATCGGCAGCTAGTTTCAAGGTTATCAACATGGTAGGCAGCTAGTTACACAGTAATGTATATGGTCGGCAACTAGTTACATAGTAATGTACACGGTCGGCAGCTAGTTACATGGTTATGTTCATGGTCGGCAGCAAGTTACACGGCAAAATACATGGTCGGCAGCAAGTTACACGGCAAAATACATGGTCGGCAGCTATTTACACGTTTATGTACTTGGTTGGCAGCTAGTAACACGGTAATTTTCATAGTCGGCAGCTATTTACACGGTCATTTACATGGTCGGCAGCGAGTTACATGGTTATATACATGGTCGGCAGCTAGTTACACGGCAAAATACATGGTCGGGAGCTATTTACACGGTTATGTACCTGGTCGGCAGCTAGTAATACGGTCATTTTCATAGTCGGCAGCTATTAACACGGTCATTTACATGGTCGACAGCAAATTACTTAGTTATATACATGGTCGGCAGCTAGTTACACAGTTGTGTGCATGGTCTGCAGCTAGTTACACGGTAATTTACATGGTCGGTAGCTAGTTACATAGTAAAGACTGGCTGTGGATAGCACCTAAACTACTGTGCAGAACAAAATTTCTTTTACTTTAAAGATATCAAGCTAGGATTTTAAGCACACTCTAGATGACACAAGTCCATTTAATAAATTTCACATCACTGAAATTGCCTTGAACACTGTTGATCCGTCTTGATTTACACTCGTTATCTTAAATAGCTTAATACTATGTTTTAGTAGTTGTGATCACGTCCACTTGCCTTCTTTATATAAACGCGGAGGAGAGAATATGTCTGAGATGTGACAATTTACCCCACCCACGGGACTGTGACAGAGTGGTATCGTGCTCAGCAGGGGAGGTAAGCGTTATGTTGATACATGTTATACTCAATTAATTTCCCTTTTACTTTAATGTAGCAGACTGCAATTCGTAATTAGAATAGACACATTGTGGACTATATAAGAAAGCCGAGACCATTATCACTGGTGTTACTGAAAGAAACCTTTCATGGACAAAGATTACACGTATCCCTTCTATTACAGAGTGCAACTGTATTATTCTTAATACAAATGTAAGATAAAGATTCACTAAACAGGACCTTAGGAATATCGAGCACCAGTTTAATCAAGTTCCATATCCTAGTCAAGCGCAGGGTCTCGTAAAAAGTAGTTTTCTCTGGCTTTTTTCACGTCACGTGCTGTATTAGCAGTAAAAGAAACGGTTTACTGTTTATATAGGAATTACGTAATAAAGAATAAACACGACATACTCAATAAAGTAGTGCGCACATCAATAATATATGCATTAAGAGGTCGCAAACATTGCAAATGGCGAAAACTAGCTAAAATTTCAAAAATGAATTTTGGGGGAAATACTTATTGCCACCTAGATATTACTAAAGAAATGTATTTAGCTATGGATGTAGTAAATGTTTGCATGCTCAATTTAGTCTAATTCATGTTCTAATTACCAAGCACATACTAAAACAAAAGAAAAACCGTTTGCATGAGAACTCTGAAGTTCATGAACAATATACCAAAGCAACTCATACCTAAAATATGTATAACCTGGTCTACAATGTTTAGTGCCGATTCATCAAAATAATGTTAGGGTTTTCAAGAAATTCAAGGAAATCTTACTTCCTGGTTCAAAGTGAAAGTAGATTTCTATAGATTTCTACTTTCACTTTGAACCAGGAAGTAAGATTTCCTTGAATTTCTTGAAAACCCTAACATTATTTTAACGAATTGGCACTAAACATTGTAGACCAGCATATACCTGAAATAAGTATATGCTGGTCTACAATGTTTAGTGCCTATTCGTGAAAATAATGTTAGAGTTTTCAAGAAATTCAAGGAAATCTTACTTCCTGGTTCGAAGTGAAAGTAGAAAGTGAAAGTAGGAAGTAAGTTTTCCTTGAATTTCTTGAAAACCCTAACATTATTTTGACGAATTGGCACTAAACATTGTAGACCAGCATATACTTCTTTCAGGTACGAGTTGCTTTGGTATATTGTTCATGAATTTCAGAGTTCTCATGCAAATGGTTTTTCTTTTGTTTTAGTATGTGCTTGGTAATTAGAACATGAATTAGACTAAACGGAGCTTGCAAACATTTACTACATCCATAGCTAAATACATTTCTTACAAAAATCTAGGTGGCAATAAGTATTTCCCCCAAAATTCATTTTTAGAAATTTTAGCCTGTTTTCGCCATTTGCAATGTTTGCAATACCTTAATAATCGAAACGCTTGCTATACGCTTGATATTTCTCATATGCACACTACGGACGATATGCGAATGTACGAAACTATGCGTTATGCCTGATTTAGATATTACGTACTTGTAAATATGGAATCCGGAGATGTATCATGAAAAAAGGCGACAAATAGGTGCACGAATGCAACATAGACGTTGTAAGATCTGCGTAGTACTCAGTATACGTTGAACAATATTACGCACGCATGAATGATTTATGTAAACAAATGTTTGCCATACCAACGATATCCGAAATAAGCACGTGGAAAGAAATGCGCACGTAATGCGATATTCACACGCATAATAATATACGTCAGACACATGCACATTTTGCAAGAACTTCATTTTTTCCATTAAGAATAATGGTATTACAAAATAAAACGAAACTAGTTATTTTTGTTCAAAAGAAGCAATTAACGCATTTTCATTGTTTCCGTATGTGTTTTTCTTTCAGTCATGCTTTGTTGAACAAGTTGTCACAGAATCAGGGAATATAGTATACAACTCAGGATGTGCCTCTCAACAGGTAAATATCAGAATCAGGGAATATAGTATACAATTCGGGATGTGCCTCTCAACAGGTAAATGACAGAATCAGGGAATATAGTATACGATTCGGGATGTGCCTCTCAACAGGTAAATGACAGAATCAGGGAATATAGTTTACAAACACAGGATGTGCCTCTCAACAGGTAAATGACAGAATCAGGGAATATAGTTTACAATTCGGGATGTGCCTCTCAACAGGTAAATAGCAGAATCAGGGAATATAGTTTACAATTCGGGATGTGCCTCTCAACAGGTAAATGACAGAATCAGGGAATATAGTTTGCAATTCGGGATCTACCTCTCAACAGGTAAATGACAGAATCAGAGAATATAGTTTACAATTCGGGATGTGCCTCTCAACAGGTAAATGACAGAATCAGGGAATATAGTATATAATTCGGGATGTGCCTCTCAACAGGTAAATGACAGAATCAGGGAATATAGTTTTCATTTCGGGATGTGCCTCTCAACAGGTAAATGACAGAATCAGAGAATATAGTTTACAATTCGGGATGTGCCTCTCAACAGGTAAATGACAGAATCAGGGAATATAGTATACAAATCGGGATGTGCCTCTCAACAGGTAAATGACAGAATCAGGAAATATAGTATACAATTCGGGATGTGCCTCTCAAAAGGTAAATTATAGAATCAGGGAATATATTATACAACTCAGGATGTGCCTCTCAACAGGTAAATGACAGAATCAGGGAATATAGTATTCAATTCGGGATGTGCCTCTCAACAAGTAAATGACTGAATTGGGAATATAGTATACAACTCAGGATGTGCCTGTCAACAGGTAAATGACAGAATCAGGGAATATAGTATACAACTCAGTATGTGTCTCTCAACAGGTAAATAACAGAATCAGGGAATATAGTATACAATTCGGGAGGTGCCTCTCAACAAGTAAATGACTGAATTGGGAATATAGTATACAACTCAGAATGTGCCTCTCAACAGGTAAATGACAGAATCAGGGAATATAGAGTACAATTCGGGATGTGCCTCTCAACATGTAAATGACAGAATCAGGGAATATAGTATACAATTCGGGATGTGCCTCTCAACAGGTAAATGACAGAATCAGGGAATATAGTATACAATTCGGGATGTGCCTCTCAACAGAATCAGGGAATATAGTTTACAACTCAGGATGCGCCTCCAAAAGATATAAATCGGTCTAAAAAAGAAATAATTAAAAAAAAATAAGTATCATTCAACAACATGTGTGTTCAACAACATTAAACAGACGTAACTGACAATAGCACTGATTATATGTACGGGAAGATTCACGGTGCAGACAGTTATTTTGAAATAGATTTTAAAAGAAATTAAAAATATCTAACAAGACCAATATGAAACTAATGTATAAATAATATAAACCTGTTCCATTAAATGCAGTAATTCGCGAAAACTTTTCTTGTAAAACTGAAAAAAATGAAAGGCTCTAAAGTATTTGAGTAAGTGTTTATTTCCATTGCGGTATTTCCTAACACTATAGATACACGAAAACAAACGCATAATTCGTCGTCACAACTAGATAAATCTGCCGTTAATTTTAACGTTTGATATATTCTCGACAGAAATGCCAGACAGTTTTGGGAAGAAAACGAGCCGTCAGTTATTCCAGAAACGTGAAGGAGCAGCTAAATAGTATAAGTAATCTTCAAACAAGAAGCGAGAATTCTGTGGTCGAAACTTCTGTGGACGAAATTAATGTAGATGTCGATATGGAGGAAGCAATTACCACGTGTTTTAAGTGTTGTAATTCCTCGAATTACTGTAACCGGAACCTGTGCGATCCTAAGCCCGTTGGTAAGTATTGAAGGATGTTTGATAAAATCTGAATACCTATCGACATTTGATAACGTTGTGTTTGTTTGCGTTTACGATGTTTGAGAAAGTTTCCACATTTTTGTTTCCATTCAATAATTTCAACATTATTACTTTATTAGGTTATTATATGTTGAAAATATGATTTATGTTTATGATGAATAGACAAAAAGACAGGTTCTTAGCAGATTATATGATTATGGGAACATGCAGAAAACGATGGATATAGCCTTCCACTGATAAATATCAATGTTCGCATATGAGCAAAAAACAAAATTGCATCTGGTACATGTTAAACATGTGTTAAATTATTTCGATGAATCGGATCATCACCGATCACAACTAAATATGTCATGCGCTTTATTTAAAGCGCGTTTCATGGTCATCATGTCAGTGGTCATTAACCATCTTGTTTACATTCTGTACTGTAACACAGTTGTTGTATGCGTCTTGATATTTTTGTGTATAAGGTGGTTAAACTGCCCTACAGTGGCGGACCCTTCACACTAACAAAACACTCATTTTGTGTTTCAGATATTCTAGTGAATTAGACGTTTTGTTTGAATTGCCCTACACAGGCGGGTCCTGCACATTTACAATACAGTCATTTTGTGTTTCAGATATTCTAGTGAATGAGACGGATTGTTTGAATTGCCCTTTATAGGCTTGTCCTGCACATTAACAATACAGCCATTTTGTGTTTCAGATATTCTAGTGAATGAGATGTTTAATTTGAACTGCCCTATATAGGCGGGCACAGCATACTTACAATACAGTTGTTTTGTGTTTCAGATATTCTAGTGAATGAGACGTTTTGTTTGAACTGCCCTACATAGGCGGGCACTGCATATTTACAGTACAGTTGTTTAGTGTTTCAGATATTCTAGTGAATGAGACGGATTGTTTGAACTGCCCTACATAGGCGGGCAATGCATATTTACAGTACATTTGTTTAGTGTTTCAGATATTCTAGAGAATGAGACGTTTTGTTTGAACAGCCCTACATAGGCGGGCAATGCATATTTACAATACAGTTGTTTAGTGTTTCAGATATTCTAGTGAATGAGACGGTTTGTTTGAACAGCCCTACAAAGGCGGGCACTGCATATTTAAAGTACAGTTGTTTAGTGTTTCAGATATTCTAGTGAATGAGACGGTTTGTTTGAACTGCCCTACATAGGCGGGCACTGCATATTTACAGAACTGTTGATTTGTGTTACAGATATTCTAGTGAATGAGACTTTTTGTTTGAATTGACCTACAAATATGGGCACTGCCCATGTCTTTGTGTTTTTAGAGATTCCAGCGAACCAGACATTGTGTTTAAGCTGCCCTACAGTAGAGGCTCCTACCCAGTGTGAATTCCTTCTATTATGCAATCCTAATGAGGTAGGTGATACATTGCTCTCTAAGATGCTGTTTCTCTTCGATATTTTAACACTTTAAACACATTTTTGTCAGTATTTCCCGTTAAGGGGTACCGATGTCGTGGAATTCGCCGCAATAATGTATGTTGATTTTACACAAGTTTCATATGTGGCAGTTTAAACTATGCCATTTAAATTAGACAGTTCTAGCTCTAAATACTGACGTCACTAATTCATCTTTGTAAACATGCCAGAGCCTGTATGCTTCAAAAACCTGCACCCAAATGTATGGAAATACTTCGGTATTAAAGTTGAGGATGATGAAAAGGGCATTGGTGTGGCTTATAATGACTTATACCGGTGGACAAACTTGTCAAATCATATGAAAGATGCGGAAGGAATCAACCTTATGTCAAGTGAAATAAATGACCCTATTCATAATCATTTTAACTAGGGATTCCTGAATCGATTTGTGAATTGTCAGTCGTGAATCGTGGCACATCGCCATTTTCCCGACGATCCACAGCCAAAATAGCACGTATTTATCAATGGGCATGCTTCTACTGACACACTGATAGCAAATACATGTTTGGATATGCAGTATATAAAATAGGCCCTGATTTTAAGACGCCATTTGTAAAACAGTTTTGAAGTTCACTCAGAAGAGCAAGAAACGGTGCACCGGTTTCAATGTGTCAGGTCTCCATAAGCTTTTCTTTTGTTGTTGGAAATAGTCAGTACATTTATCGTTTAAAGCATAATATGAATTAGGCTATGCCTAGGTACGGCAAAAACATTTTCCAAATAAAACAACTTACTTAATTGATATAGTTCACTTTCCTTGAGTTCTGATTGAAGAATTCGTCTTTTCAACCTATCTTTGAGCTTGACCGGTCTAATGGATCCATTTGATACAAGAAGCATTGAACAAAGCAATTGTTCACAATTACAAAACATAATACTTGGAGCAGTCAGCAGTGCTGGAATCAACATGAAATAAGAAAGTCATACCACCAGTCTTTTTATAGTTTTTTTTAAATAATAATAAATAAACTGCAAACATGCAGTTGTCAGGAAAGTGCCTGAATCGATTTTAAGGTAATGAATTACAAGCACGTACTCAGTCGGAAATTCGGAATCATATGAAGAATCATTGTGGTAGAAAAATATGCAAGCCAGGAATTATTTTCAGTGACTAGTGACAACTGAACAAACCCAAGTCCAGAGGAGCGGATCAAAACAATACATGTTTTAAGCCGGACTCTGATATTGAGGATAAATATGTAGGTCGAATCCATCACTTAATTCACTTGTTTCCTATTTCATCTATTCTGATATTGAGGAGACTCCCAAATGTGACATTTCATTTCTTTTATTGATCATGTGTCCATCATGATTCTAGATATACATTCTTGTTTCTTTGAACTCTTTCAGTCAGCACTGTAAAATGGTTGTTCCACAGGAGTAAACATATACTATTTTTTGCATTTGTAAATGTTGTGTATGATTGATACGTATGTCGTTTCTGTCTCTGCATAGTTACATTGTTAATTGATATTCCCTTTAATAATATATCGATGATAATTTGCAAATCTTCACATGCAGCTTTAATCTCACACATTGTTGCCCACCCATTTCTTAGAATCATTGAACTGTAATACTGCATGATGGAACCATTTGTTAGGTCATGAGTGACAGTAGCAATATCTTTCCACAGAACCCAGTTCTCCATTATATGGTTCAAATCATAATCCTGTAGCGAGAAGTTTTAGAAACAACTCCATGCTAAGGCAATGAAAAAAACAGTTGCATTCCCTGGAACATCAACATTTGAATACTGAACTCCATTAATACACGCATTGTTGCAGTGGCCTTTAAAGTTAGTGATATCAAATGACTGGCTAGTGCTTACATTTTTATTTCTCATATTGTTTTGGATTTGCGGAACGTCTGTGTTCATTTATTTCAAATTGAGGCAGTTTTGGTGTAAAATCTTGTTTGTTTTGTCTGGTTGTTTTATTACTTGCTGATTAACTATGTTCTGTTAAAATTGAAGTGTCAATTGGTTGTACAATTTGTTCATTTACAGCATTAAATTTTTTTTGGTCTAATTCATGAAACTCTGCTTTAAATAACACTTGGATTTAATGTGTGATTGTGCTCATTCAAAATGGTGCAAGGCATTCTTAAAATTCTGATAATCAAAGAATGTTAAATTTACATATTTGCATGTATTGAAAGTTGTAATTAATTAAACATGATAATAAAAAATAAAATAAAAAAACAATTTAAGTGATGGACCTACGTATTTATCCTCACAAATTTTCATTAATAGGACTTTAGACCTAAGAATTACAAATACTCTTATGCCTTATTCTTAGAATGATTGTGGCTGAAACTCCCATGCAACATATTTGAAGTGATTGTCAATGTACAGAAAAAAATTGTTATTTTCATGAAAAAAAACATTTCAATTAAGTGTACACAGCAGTAGATGTTTTCCCCTTAAAATTTGATATGCCACTGCTTCGGTATTGCTAGTTTCTAGTGTGCGACATCGCTAGAGTCTAGTGTTTAGCAGACGTACACCGTTACAAGAATCTTAACGGGAATCAGATTATTAGCAAAAAACGTTATTGACTGTCTAGCAAAATAATCATGCCGGCGTTCTTTTTGACAACGAAAAACATTGAACCGAGTAAAACAATTTTTTGTGAGATAATTTAATTTCAGTAGCGGCTTGCTTTTTTATGACGAACATAGAAAATTGTTAAAACTTGTATGTATGACAGAGACTGTTTCAATATCTTTAGGAAAAAAATAACTTCCGGAAAAATGGCCGCCAGAAAAGGACAAAATTACATTGTTTTTAAATAAATTACGTGCTACCTATAAGCGGCAACACCCGGGCGCTTCGCGCCCGAGCTATGTTTCCTAGCCAATAGAAATAGTCCTATTCCCAAAACATTAAGCCTAATAATTATACCCAATACTAAATGAATTTTACCGTTTCAGGACAATGTCTTCATTGCATAAATCATTGATATTTATTGAGTTTTTCATGATTGCAAGACGTTATTTGTTGGAGATGTGTTTGGAAAAATGTGTAAATAATGAATTTGATAATTATGAAAACCAGAATTTAGTCGGGGGTCATAACAATGTGCATGTAGTTATGCTTGAACTTTCATATGGGCACAGATTAGAAATGCTATCAATCGAAATATTTAGACGTTTTCCAGCATACCAAAGTTCAGCGCATAGTGTAGAAATTAAAATGAAAGAATAACGAGAACAAGGTCATGATAGAAAACATCCATCATGTTGTCCTAAATATGATTTGTTTGTTATTGTACTTACAGATTTGCTTTACGGAGATCATGTACTGTTATTCTACTTACAGATTTGCTTCACGGAGTTCATGTACTTAAATGGCGAAAACAGATATCGGATGGGTTGTGTAACACAAGATGTAAGTCTATTTTTAGGATTAATATCATATGGGATGACTACATGTGATACATGTAAGTCTATTTTAAAGATTAATATCCCATGGGATGTGTAACACAATATGTAAGTCTACATGGGATTTGTATTACACGATGCAAGTCTATTTTTAGCATTAATATCACATGAAATGTGTATCGCAAAATGTTAGACTTTCTGTTTAAGAATTAATATCACATGGGGCGTATATGACAAGATGTAAATCTATTTTTAGGATTAATATAACATTGGATGTGTATCGCAAAATGTAAGGCTTCCTGATTTAGAATTAATATCACATGGGAGGTATATCACAAGATGGATACCTTTTTTTAGGATTAATATAACATTGGATGTGTATCGCAAAATGAAAGACGTTCTGTTTTATAATTAATATCACATGGAACGTATATCACAAGATGTAAGTCTGTTCTTAGGATTTACATTGGAATCTCCTTACAATAGAATGATGTCTTGGATTGTATGATTTGGTCACCGATGTCTAAATTTAGTTTTATACAAAAGGCTGGTGCCTTGTAATTATTTCATTGCTTAACCAATATCAGAATTGACGTTTCGGAAATGGAGCATTGGAAAGTTCGCAATTTCACTAATGTCCAAACTCGGTTATTTACATGTACACTAGAATAATATATTATAAAGCTCTTTATCAGTCCTATGTCATAGAATGGTGACTTAGATTTTGCTCTTTGCTTCATCAGCTCAGTACGCTGTAAATATCACAATAACTTGTAACAGTTATAATGTAATTGTCGTATACAGGCATGTTATAAAAGTCCACTTCCGACAATAGAAGCACCTTTGGTTGGCAAAAGGCGTTATCTAATGCAGGACATAGACATGACCAAATACTGCAGCAAATGTTGTTCTGATCGTGTGGGAAATTGTAACAGAGAACTGTGTCCCAAAACAGGCAGTATTCCTGCAGGTAGGTGACCAGGATCATATAATAAACGGGATTTGACAGAAATGAAGAACATTCTAGGCGGTGAATCACGTGATCATTGTACTCTCTAAAACAGAACTATAGGTTTGTTTATTTTTTGCTCACGATTGTTATTATAATAAAAGCATAATCATATGTTAATTGCCAAGTATGATACATGTAATTCAAAAAGCATTTCTGTTAATAACTGTTTAATGTCATTAAGAACACTCGAGCACTTTGATAACTTTGAGATTCGGAGTTATTCTGAAAAACTTCTAAATAGATTAACTCTTCATTTATGAATAAACAAGATTTCAAGCACCAATCAGCAAATCATTCAATCTATCTATCAATTTGTAAAATTCATGGATTAATACTTACAAAAATCAAGTCACGTTATAGTCCACAATGGTATATATGTTGGGCAGGTATTGAGGTTTCTGAACTGACCAACCCACCAGAAAGGAAGGACCTGTGTACCGACGTGTTACCTGACGCCTGCAAACTTTTCGTCACCCAATACCCAGAAAACTGTAAAAACCCGCAATATGCTAACTATGCATGTAGAGAGACATGTGGAACTTGTGGTTAGTTGCTTTTGTTTGGTTGAATGATTGTGTATGATGCGTCCGTGTGTGCGTGTGTGTGTTGTTGTTGTGTGTGTGTGTGTGCGTCCGTGTGTGCGTGTGTGTGCTGTTGTATATGCGTGCTTACGTGTGTACGTGTGTTTGTTAATGTATTTAAAACCCGCATATTTATTCAAAATAATAATTCGTCTTTTAACTTCTTGTGAAACGAGTATTTGTAAGTAACGTCATCAACGTCGTTTGTGGGCGGCGCTGGTCGCTGATGTGCTTTATGTAATTAACTGATATTTATTAAGAATTTGGTTTATGTAGACCAAACTTTACATGATATTCTGTAATACATTCATTTATACCTATACCGACTTTTGTGGTTGTAATATTACTACAACATGTGTTATGAAGGCAGTGGCAAAACTATTGGACAACCCTCGTAATTCACGTCATATACCAAAACTGGAACCCGTTTTCTTAACGTTCTCTATATATTTTTTCCGTAAGGGTACCAACATGAAATCAAAATGATATGCAACATTTTAAAAACAGTGAAAACCTACTTTAATTTCTCCAAGAAAACTATATTTATTATTAAAATGCATACTAACGTGTTGTAATGTCAACTAGCGATACGTTATATATAAAGAACATAATTTAAATTTTAGTGAATACTGGTCACGTGACACCGATGCCGACTGGATTGACTACAGGATTGACGACCGTTCCCCTGGGTACGTGTACTCTGATTAATTTGAAATGACATAATTCAGGAAACATGGGTGTTTATAAGAGTTTAGAATGCACAATCATCATTTTGTGATTTACGTATTGTCCAAGTGATTATATGGTCATTCCATTATTACATACCGTACATAAATTAATCATTTTGAAACATAGAACCCCATCATAAATGACATCAACATAATATATGGCTGAACTTCATGTGTATTAGTTGCCCCACTTCAACCACATCATAAAACGACATCAACATGATACATGGCTGAACTATATGGGTAGAATTGCCCCACTTCATACATTCCGACGACAAATTCAACTTCTAGAAACGAACGACCCAAAGCAAAACAATCTAAACTATAACTTTATAGTTTAACACAATTTTCAGACCGCTCGAATTTAAAGTTCCCTTTGCAAGGACAAAATGATATAACTATTAAAAAGCTCAGTGAATTGATCGAGGGTAGGGCTTTTATAAAGTTCCATGTATTGATCAAGTGTAGGGCAACTGTTGATCTTTTTTGTGTAATAAACTGTTGATCTTTTTTGTGTAATATTGATATGTAGTTATGTTTGACTATTAAAAAGTTCCTTGTATTGATCGAGGGTATGACTACATGAAGTATCATAAAGTTCCTTGTATTGATCGAGGGTATGACTACTACATGAAGTATCATAAAGTTCCTTGTATTGATCGAGGGTATGACTTCTACATGAAGTATCATAAAGTTCCTTGTATTGATCGAGGGTATGACTACTACATGAAGTATCATAAAGTTCCTTGTATTGATCGAGGGTATGACTTCTACATGAAGTATCATAAAGTTCCTTGTATTGATCGAGGGTATGACTTCTACATGAAGTATCATAAAGTTCCTTGTATTGATCGAGGGTATGACTTCTACATGAAGTATCATAAAGTTCCTTGTATTGATCGAGGGTATGACTACTACATGAAGTATCATAAAGTTCCTTGTATTGATCGAGGGTAGGACTACTACATGAAGTATCATAAAGTTCCTTGTATTGATCGAGGGTATGACTACTACATGTAGTATCATAAAGTTCCTTGTATTGATCGAGGGTATGACTACTACATGAAGTATCATAAAGTTCCTTGTATTGATCGAGGGTATGACTTCTACATGAAGTATCATAAAGTTCCTTATATTGATCGAGGGTATGACTACTACATGAAGTATCATAAAGTTCCTTATATTAATCGAGGGTATGACTACTACATGAAGTATCATAAAGTTCCTTGTATAGATCGAGGGTATGACTACTACATGAAGTATCATAAAGTTCCTTGTATTGATCGAGGGTATGACTTCTACATGAAGTATCATAAAGTTCCTTATATTGATCGAGGGTATGACTACTACATGAAGTATCATAAAGTTCCTTATATTAATCGAGGGTATGACTACTGCATGAAGTATCATAAAGTTCCTTGTATAGATCGAGGGTATGACTACTGCATGAAGTATCATAAAGTTCCTTGTATAGATCGAGGGTATGACTACTACATGAAGTATCATAAAGTTCCTTGTATAGATCGAGGGTATGACTACTACATGAAGTATCATAAAGTTCCTTGTATAGATCGAGGGTATGACTACATGAAGTATCATAAAGTTCCTTGTATAGATCGAGGGTATGACTACTGCATGAAGTATCATAAAGTTCCTTGTATAGATCGAGGGTATGACTACTACATGAAGTATAATAAAGTTCCTTGTATAGATCGAGGGTATGACTACTACATGAAGTATCATAAAGTTCCTTGTATTGATCGAGGGTATGACTACATGTAGTATCATAAAGTTCCTTGTATTGATCGAGGGTATGACTTCTACATGAAGTATCATAAAGTTCCTTGTATTGATCGAGGGTATGACTACATGAAGTATCATAAAGTTCCTTGTATAGATCGAGGGTATGACTACTACATGAAGTATCATAAAGTTCCTTATATTGATCGAGGGTATGACTACTACATGTAGTATCATAAAGTTCCTTGTATTGATCGAGGGTATGACTACTACATGAAGTATCATAAAGTTCGTTGTATTGATCGAGGGTATGACTTCTACATGAAGTATCATAAAGTTCCTTGTTTTGATCGAGGGTATGACTTCTACATGAAGTATCATAAAGTTCCTTGTATTGATCGAGGGTATGACTTCTACATGAAGTATCATATACGTCCTTGTATTGATCGAGGGTATGACTACTACATGAAGTATCATAAAGTTCCTTGTATTGATCGAGGGTATGACTACATGAAGTATCATAAAGTTCCTTGTATTGATCGAGGGTATGACTACTACATGAAGTATCATAAAGTTCATTGTATTGGTCGAGGGTATGCCTACATGAAGTATCATAAAGTTCCTTGTATTGATCGAGGGTATGACTACATGAAGTTTCATAAAGATCCTTGTATTGATCGAGGGTAGGACTTCTATATGAAGTATCATAAAGATCCTTGTATTGATCGATGGTATGACTACTACATGAAGTATCATAAAGTTCCTTGTATTGATCGAGGGTAGGACTACTACATGAAGTATCATAAAGTTCCTTGTATTGATCGAGGGTATGACTACTACATGAAGTATCATAAAGTTCCTTGTATTGATCGAGGGTATGATTTCTACATGAAGTATCATAAAGTTCCGTGTATTGATCGAGGGTATGACTACTTATGAAGTATCATAAAGTTCAGTGTATAGATCGAGGGTATGACTACTACATGAAGTATCATAAAGTTCCTTGTATTGATCGAGGGTATGACTACATGAAGTATCATAAAAGTCCTTGTATTGATCGAGGGTATGACTTCTACATGAAGTATCATAAAGATACTTGTATTGATCGAGGGTATGACTACTACATGAAGTATCATAAAGTTCCTTGTATAGATCGAGGGTATGACTACTACATGAAGTATCATAAAGTTCCTTGTATTGATCGAGGGTATGACTACTACATGAAGTATCATAAAGTTCCTTGTATTGATCGAGGGTATGACTTCTACATGAAGTATCATAAAGTTCCTTGTATTGATTAAGGGTATGACTACTACATGAAGTATCATAAAGTTCCTTGTATTGATCGAGGGTATGACTTCTACATGAAGTATCATAAAGTTCCTTGTATTGATCGAGGGTATGACTTCTACATGAAGTATCATAAAGTTCCTTGTATTGATCGAGGGTATGACTACTACATGAAGTATCATAAAGTTCCTTGTATTGATCGAGGGTATGACTTCTACATGAAGTATCATAAAGATCCTTGTATTGATCGAGGGTATGACTACTACATGAAGTATCATAAAATTCCTTGTATTGATCGAGGGTATGACTTCTACATGAAGTATCATAAAGTTCCGTGTATTGATCGAGGGTATGACTACTACATGAAGTATCATAAAGTTCAGTGTATTGATCGAGGGTATGACTTCTACATGAAGTATCATAAAGTTCCTTGTATTAATCGAGGGTATGAGTACATGAAGTATCATAAAGTTCCTTGTATTGATCGAGGGTATGACTACTACATGAAGTATCATAAAGTTCCGTGTATTGATCGAGGGTATGACTACATGAAGTATCATAAAGTTCCTTGTATTGATCGAGGGTATGAGTACATGAAGTATCATAAAGTTCCTTGTATTGATCGAGGGTATGACTACTACATGAAGTATCATAAAGTTCAGTGTATTGATCGAGGGTATGACTTCTACATGAAGTATCATAAAGTTCCTTGTATTGATCGAGGGTATGACTTCTACATGAAGTATCATAAAGTTCCTTGTATTGATCGAGGGTATGACTACATGTAGTATCATAAAGTTCCTTGTATTGATCGAGGGTATGACTACTACATGAAGTATCTTAAAGTTCCTTGTATTGATCGAGGGTATGACTACTACATGAAGTATCATAAAGTTCCTTGTATTGATCGAGGGTATGAGTACTACATGAAGTATCATAAAGTTCCTTGTATTGATCGAGGGTATGACTACTACATGAAGTATCATAAAGTTCCTTGTATTGATCGAGGGTATGACTTCTACATGAAGTATCATAAAGTTCCTTGTATTGATCGAGGGTATGACTTCTACATGAAGTATCATAAAGTTCCTTGTATTGATCGAGGGTATGACTTCTACATGAAATATAATAAAGTTCCTTGTATTGATCGAGGGTATGACTACTACATGAAGTATCATAAAGTTCCTTGTATTGATCGAGGGTATGACTACTGCATGAAGTATTAAAAAGTTCAGTGTATTGATCGAGGTTATGACTATTAAATGAAGTATCATAAAGTTCCTTGTATTGATCGAGGGTATGACTACTACATGAAGTATCATAAAGTTCCTTGTATTGATCGAGGGTATGACTACCACATGAAGTATCATAAAGTTCCTTGTATTGATCGAGGGTATGACTACTACATGAAGTATCATAAAGTTCCTTGTATTGATCGAGGGTATGACTACTACATGAAGTATTAAAAAGGTCAGTGTATTGATCGAGGTTATGACTATTAAATGAAGTATCATAAAGTTCCTTGTATTGATCGAGGGTATGACTACTACATGAAGTATCATAAAGTTCCTTGTATTGATCGAGGGTATGACTACTACATGAAGTATCATAAAGTTCCTTGTATTGATCGAGGGTATGACTTCTACATGAAGTATCATAAAGTTCCTGGTATTGATTGAGGGTATGACTACTAAATGAAGTATCATACGGTTCCTGGTATTGATCGAGGACAACACTATTTTGAAATTACTTATATTGACAGTGTATTAGACTAATTATGAAGATCCTTGTAATGACCATGTTAAAGACTAATTATAGTGTTCCTTTTATTGATCGAGGATAGGACTATTATAATGAATTACCTTGTATCGATCGTTTATAAGACTAATTATTAAGCTCCTTGTATTCATCAAAGATATAAATTTTGTTATTGATCGAGGACTATTATAAAGTTCCTTTAATTGATCGTGTATAATCTAATAATAATTTTCCTTGTATTGATCAAGGATATGGCATTTATAAAGTTCCTTGTATTGATCGAGGATATGAATATAATAAAGTTCCTTGTATTCATCGTGCATAAGACTATGTATATGTTAATTGTATTGATCGAGTATAGGAATATAATAAAGTTCTTTGTATTCATCGTGTATAAGACTATTTATAAAGTTTCTTGAACACGGATAGAACTGTTATCAAGTTAATTCATTTCAATGATCGAGGATTTAAAAATTCCGGTTAGATTTCTTTCTCTTTGACAACGAACGATACGTATTTATTGTATGCCTACAAAGATTTCTTTGGACCTCACTTGTCAAGTTTGAGGGTGCGGAAAAGAGCGTGCACCAGATTCCGATGTGTCAAGTCTGTGGGTACGGATAAGAGCGTGCACCAGATTCCGATGTGTCAGGTCTGGGGGTACGGATAAGAGCGTGCACCAGATTCCAATGTGTCAGGTCTGAGGGTTCGGATAAGAGCGTGCACCAGATTCCGATGTATCAAGTCTGAGGGTACGGATAAGAGCGTTGCACCAGATTCCGAAGTGTCAAGTCTGGGGGTACGGATAAGAGCGTGCACCATATTCCAATGTGTCAAGTCTGAGGGTGCGGATAAGAGCGTGCACCAGATTCCGATGTGTCAAGACTTAGGGTGCGGATAAGAGCGTGCACCAGATTCCGATGTGTCAAGTATGAGGGTACGGATAAGAGCGTGCACCAGATTCCGATGTGTCAAGTCTGAGGGGGCGGATAACAGCTTTTGCACCAGATTCCGATGTGAGCAGGGTGCACGTGACATTGTTATGACATGTGTCTCTATGAAACATCCTATTTAAGCGGCGTATTTTGGAAATGCCGGATTTTCAACTTCTGTTTGGCAGTTGCTGAATGCAAACATCACTCGATCTGTCTGGGACGAAAAACTGTATTTATTTAATGAGCCTATAATTCTATGTTTATTTATTTCTTCTTTTGATTTTTATGACACCTTTCTTTTTAACATTAGGTACCACTACGTCTACGTCATCAAACGTTCCTCCCACAGGTATGTGGCTTACGTATTTAACTTGTTGTCATTAACTTTGCATCAAGTTCCTTCAATTTAACAAATACTCGTGCCTTATATGCTGTAGGAAACGCATTGTGTGTGGACTGTAGAAATTGTATTGTTTAAATACAGGAAAATGGCTAGTGCGAGACATGAGGATATGTGACGTTGCGTAATAAGGAAAGTTTCCTGTATTCCTGAGGAAAGTGACATGCTTGTGACGAGGAAAATTTAATGTTTGTAATGAGTGAATCGAATGTGTAGAATGAGGAATGTGGGGTGATAGAGTGTGTGGAATAAGAAAAGATCCGTGGCGTGCCGTGTTGTTAATAAGGATAGATTGCGGGGTGTTAGAGAGTGTGGAATAAGTAAATTTCCGTGGCGTGCAGTGTTGTTAATAATGATAGTCCCATGTGCAGAATAAGAGAAGCATCGTGCGTTGAATTAGGAAAGCATCGTGCGTTTTGAATGAGTACAGTGGTGTATGTATAATTAGTGAAATACATGTTTATATTGAAAAAGCGCCGTATGTGGAATGAAGAACGTGACGTGTGAAATGAAAAACGTGACATGTGTGGAATGAGGAAAGTGTCTTGAGTTGAATAACGAACATACCGTGTGTTCAATAAAAAAAAACTCCGTTTGTAGAATGGGGAAAGCCCCGAATCCGGATATAAAATGACGGAAGAAATCGCTGTGTGTGTATTATGGAAAGTGCCGTTAGTTAACTTATATAAAAAATAACGGTGTGTGAATGGTTTTCAACGACCGGCAAATCTCTGAAGAAGCTAATCAGTCGTATAGATCGTAGTACGACTTCAAAAGATCCAAACGTTTTTCACAAAATCACTCGCTTCAATCCTTAATAAAACTTAGTCACAGAATTGATATGCGATATACTTTGGGATGATTTTCAAGGATTTAAGATCTACATGTACATATCTAGCTAGAGTTGCGTTAATATCTTGTCAAGTTACAGTAGGTAGATAATTGTTCACTTTCAATCACTGAGTTTACTTGATAGATACTGAATAATTTCGCCAAATATAACAAGAGTTTTTCCTATTGCATGTAACGTTGCACGTATTTTATTGACAGATTGCTTTTACGACAGCAAGAAATATATGGGTGCCGTCTCGACTACGGTCACTGGGAAAACCTGTATGAACTGGGCAGATCTGGACCCTAACATGCAGGGAATGCCTGACGGATCTTCTAAACTAGCCAGTAGTTACTGCAGGGACCCAGATGGTAAATTTTCTTCATTATTGTCAAAGGAATCATTAATAATGTCCGGAAAATGTATAATGACTGAACTCAGACTTCCTCGACTATTATGTCATACATATGTTGGTACTGTAACCTAAGTGTTGGTTCAAATGTGAGCTCTGTCTGAATTCTTGATATTGCTTTATGCCCTGCCAAGTGGTTACTAACTTGTTTGAGTCTAGTGTGAATTTTTGGATCTCCTTTATGCCAAGTGGCTACTAACCAAGTGTAAACTCGATGTGAATTTTTGAACGTCACTGGCACCAGTCACTGAACGTGACTTTCTGTGCACCTAAGTTTTAAACTTGACTTAAAGTTCACAAAAATCTTTAAAAGTTAGAAACAGTGCAACAAAGTCATTGAACGTGACCTTCAGTGCAACAAAGTCATTTAACGTGACTTTCAGTGCAACAACGTCATTGAACGTGACCTACAGAGGAGCAACGTCATTGAACGTGACCTACAGTGCAACAACGTCATTGAACGTGACTTACAGTGCAACAACGTCATTGAACGTGACTTACAGTGCAACAACGTCTTTGAACGTGACTTACAGTGCAACAACGTCATTGAACGTGACTTACTGTCCTACAAAGTCATTGAACAAGACTTACCATCCAAGAGTCATTGAACGTGACTTTTTGTGCAACAAAGTCATTGAATCTGACAAACTGACCAACAACATCACTGATTCACATCGGTTTTTTAATCAATTCCACGTTTACGTGTATTTTATAGTTCTTTAGAAGACATGGAACCTTTCAGCCCCTAGCTAAACTATTATCAGAAGTTTCATAAAGTAAAAACATATTATAGGTATCTGCGGGTCTTACGGCAAGTTCAGTTTTATTAAATTTTATATCTCACAATATTATGAACGAGTATATCACTTTTTTCTTCTTGTGTGACATCGCGCTGTTATAATCGTGTAATGATGTTACAGTATTGTTTCTAACGTTGTCAGGTCGAGGATTTCCATGGTGCTTTACTTCTAGCACATTCGACTGGGAGTTTTGTCCGGTGAAATATTGCCAAGGTAAGTATGCAGAAATATATCATATTTAAACATAATTTTGATACTTTCTGCGTGGCACTCTAGGGTGGTGAACATAATATGTGGACAAAGTTCTCAGTTTGTGCCCTGCTTCTGTTGATAGCAGGCATGCGTACTGTCAATTACGCCGTCTATTACGCCACCGAGCGCGTACCAAGTGATATGCCCGTCGATTGTGGAACACAAATAAAGGTCACTATCAAGCGCGTGCCAAATGATACATCGGCCGATTGTAAATGCATGAGCCGCAAACAAAGCTGCTATACTACTTAAGGGTTCTTAAAGGTAGTACAAGTGCTTATAGATGTAACGTCTAAACTTTTCGGAATGTTATTTGTGAAAATCAGTGTAATATACACATCGCCTAAAAATTTCTATATTTCGAATTCGAAGCCGCCGTGTCCAGTTCTTAAAATTTCCCTGCATGTCCGGATATTGTTGTTTTGTTTCTTAGTTCACGTGTACGCATCTAACTGCATCGCGAAGAACAAGTATCGTTTTGAGAAAAAGACTTTAATGTGATCATGAATATATTTGTCAATAACATCTTCTTTTTAACATGTTAACTTTTGACTTAGAGTCATTTTTGCGCGAGTTATCCTTAATTACCGGTAAAATGCATTTCATGCAGCTCAAGGTCAAGCAAACCAGAAAACTCTGAATGAATTGTTCTGTTTTTTATAGCAACCCTCATTTAGAAGAAAAACTTGATTGTTTAAAATATTAAACAGGACATATCAGCCCCGGCCCATCATGTACAAAACAAATGAAAAGGAAGATATTAAGATAAAGACCAAGGTATAAACTTTTATGTTAATTAAAATATATGCTATGTTTTATAATATGTCAATGCAATGTATACACTTTTAAGTGCACTGCTTGAAATATGGTTAGTAAGACACTGTTTAATGAGACACATTTCTTTGAGGATCATATACTCATAAAACTGTAATATTTTATGCACGAACAGAGTGTTTTTATCCCGGAAAAAGTGACGGCTATCAAGGTTATGTGTCAGTCGACGCAGACAACAACACGTGTTCACCCTGGGTTGATCATCTGACCTCCAGCAAGGGCACACTTACAGATAACAGTTTCCCAGACAATTCATCCGCTGATGCTAAGAACTTCTGTAGGGACCCTTACAAAACCGGACGTCCACAGTGCTACGTCGGCGGTACTTTGAAAAACTGTTCTGTACCTCAGTGCACAAGTAAGATAATTATACAGTCTTTTTATTTTATGTTTTCCGGTGAATTATAGTTTTCTCAGTGAAAACAATTTATTATGGCATTCCAATGTTTTGAAACTGCGGAATACCATTGTTATTTCCACTGTGTTTTGCCGAACTACTTTTATATTTATAGCTTATGACCTCTCTTTGATAAGCCTTTGATAGGATTATGTTTCTTTTGAAATTGATGTAAACACAAAAATTACTGTTGTTTTTCAGTTTCTTTCGATACATGTAACAGTGATAAATTAGCTGTTTGGAGTACTTTAACCTGGCGATGAATTTTCAGAACTATTTTCTGTTGCTTCATCAGTTATGAATGAACGTTATGAGGCTATTATTTTGGGGCTCACCACAGGATTCAAAAAACTCTGAGTTTCCAGTTCTTTACCGGTTAATTTGTCAAGAAAACATAAAATAAAAAGAAAGTGTGTTTGTTTTAGTGAAATATCGATTTTATTTCACTAGTGAACACACCAGACACCGAGGAAAATACCGTACGCCACGAGAGAAATACCGATTTCTGGTGTTCACTCGTGAAATAAAATTGATATTTCACTGAAACAAACAAATATCTTATGTATATATTTTTTCGGCGTTAGCAGCAGCTGTCTAAGCTCACTTTTGACCTAGTTTTTCGACCAATGAAATGTTGTAAATAATACTCGTATTCTCTTATTATGCAGAGGGAAAATGAAATAAACTATTTCGATTGGTAGCTATTTACACCAGATAGGCATCTAGCAGGCTGGAGAGGTATCTAGTGGGATTTTATTATTATGCAGCGGAAAAATCAAATAGATTAATTAGATTGGTTGTTAGTGGGTGTTGTATTGGAGGAAAAACATATTTACAATTTAAGTAACCAGTTAAGTCAATATTGATGGCTTAAATACAATATTATATGGAATATTCTTGGGTGTCACTTGCATACAATACACGTGTAAAACGAAAGAGAAGTGTAGATATTCCTAGTTCTTACTGGTTCCTTTGATACTGATTGTTAATTTCAAGTTCGTAAGACAAGTTCATTGTAGTGTAGTGGCTAACACTCTCGCCTCTCAAGCGGAGGCCCCGGGTTCAATTTTCAGGACGGACCCTTTTTTTAAACTTAATATACGTAAAAGTTGGTAGATTTCGCTCTTGTAACAAGCTGTTATTATTTATATTTATTAAATTTCAAGGACATTTATTCATCTTGAATTCTCACTCTACACGAGGTATTTTATTGAAACTGAATATTTTGCTTCTTTAATCGACTTTTAATCACTGTATGAAATTGTTCCAACAGCTTCAACATTTTTTTTGAAAGACACTTTCAATAAATTTATGAGTTGTCATGATTCGGTCGCTTAATCTCTAAGTCATACTAAGATGGCAGGGAGGGTTCGTCAACAGCTATAACAAATAAAATAAAATAACTTAACTGTGTCTGCTTTGCCTCTCTGTTTTTCTTTCTTTCTTATGTACATGTATATATAAATCAACGCCGTTTATCTTTTTTAAAGATATTTCTTGTTCCTATTTAGCGCTCGTACTATGTCAATTTTATCCAATAAACATCACTGGATGTTGGCGTTAGTAAAGTATTATATTACTCAAAGTTCTTCTCAAAGTTTGTTAAGCGCCAAATTAACCACACATAATTTTGAAGTCAACATTATTATACTAGTATGCAAATTCATTGGAAATCTTTAATGATGCGCCAAAAGGCTCCGTGTACAGTTTAACCATGAACAAATTTCGTGCAAACCAGTTGACCCTGTATTTTCACAGTATTAAATTAATGCTGCATACATGTACCCAAAATTTGTATAACCAAATATTTAAAGACTGAATGTTCATGACTGGAAAAGAGTAAATATCTGGAAAAGAGTTAGTATAAGTGTAGTTAACACTTCACGGTTCTCTGGTCCACTCACTTTATGTTAAATATTTATGTTGTATTTATATGTGCCTGTGATGAATAAATATAGTTTAAACTAATGTTCATGACTGAATGTATGGCAAATGCGAATGTTTAGAGACATTTATTAGATGCAGATATCGAACGTTTAAGGTTACAAAGGAAACGCACGATACACGAAAAACGGACGCACGATAAACGATAGACGGACGCACGATACGCGATAGACGGACGCACTATAAACGGTATACGCACGATACACGATACTGCCGAATCATATAATTTGTGTACGAGATATCTAAAAAAAATTGAAAATGCTATGTATGGTGAATGGTTAAAATTCAATGATTTAATTTGAACATGTAAGTAACTTTTTTACGTTGTACGATAAAATTAAAGACACATGATGCACGATACACGATATACGGACGCACGATGCACGTTAGACGGACGCACGATACACGTTAAACGGACGCACGATACACGATAGACGGACGCACGATAGACGCAAATTTTGTAACATTAAACGTTCACAGTACTGTAGTTGTTTTTGATGTTTGTTTTGGCAAAACCTGATCTTAGTTGTTTAAAGGAGTATATTACAATAGTTTACGCGCATAGTTCTGCGCAAGTGCTAGTTTCACGAAATGTATTTTTCTCAGTGACCGGTGTTAGTTGAGTAATGTTAGTACTTCGACTGTTGCGTAAAATCAATCGATTAAATATTTCAAATTATTTCTCACAAAGTTATCGTCCGTGAGAATGGCCTCAAGCGAGAAAAACAAGGGCAGGTTCGTTAGTGACAGAAATCACCAAGCTGTGAAGAAACGTAAATTATTTGGTTCGATAATTTGCCCTGACAATGATTCAAGTGTTTCGGATAATTTGACGTCCGAAGTAGATAATCTTACTTTCATGTGAAAATGACTGATGTTAGTTTTGATACTCTTGAATTTTTAACCAAACAGAAAATACTTTCATGTCAAATGGCAAAGAAAATTGCAGCATCCGGTTTGAATTTGAGTCATATAAAACTTGCTGTCTCTCGTGGTGGGTTAGATGGATTGTCTCAGCTGTTTGGTGAGAAACGACACAGGCAAACCTGGAGTAACATCTCTTAAATCTGTTGTTCAGAAATTGTATAATTACTTAATGGATCATAAGATTTAGGGATTGTTACATGATTTTCATTCATTATCAGTGTTAGGTGTTTTTCAATATGTATGGAAACTTTGGCAACACTCAGGGCTGCAGTTGTGGGAATTTTATGAAAGAAATGTGGTAACTGTAATGTAATTCTTGATAAAGAAATAGTTATTTCTTTCAAAATATGAAATGAGTTTTGATGAGCATGTTATAAATCTATTTATACATGTTATGATGGATATTTTTAGAATTGAATTAAAATTAGAGATATTTTTTACTTATATGACCAACTTTGAATGAATATAGTAAAAAAATAAGCCTGGATGCCCCTGTTTTTTATGTTTTTGTTTTGTTTAGAAATATATACTGTGTCATTTTATGGAGTTTAAAAAAAATCTGTCCGTTACAAAAAAAGATATATAGATTTTTTTCCAGTCAGGGACTGAATTGTCTCCCTTTTTTGTTGGATATTTTGGTCATTTTTAAAGTTTTTTCTTCAAATATACAAAAAAATCTCACATAATTCCGCCCAAAACCATACATACACATAATTCCAAACAAAAAAATGCATAGATATAAGGTGTTGATTAGGAATTCCAGATGTAACAATCATTTAAAAAATATATGTGCGTTTCCTCAAAATCCCTTCAAAATGGCCGTATAGAGGGGTCTAATAATGAGCGATTACTCAAAAACAAGCCTGGAAAGCTATATTTTTCTTTATATCATTTTGTTTGTGAAGGAATTCTCTTTAATTGTGCAAAGTTTTAAAAATTTCTGTTCGTTAGAACTTATTGTCATATACTCCTTTAAGAAATGGACGTTTATGATGCAAAATTTGTCCATTTTCAGCGGATTGTATCGACAACCCAGAAACAAACTGTGCTATAATACAGCAATATGTCTGCAAGATTGAGTACACTCAAGCGACCCTCTGTCCAAAAACATGCTCAATGTGCAGTAAGTATCTTTTTAGATATTCGCTTTCCATATCGGAAATGCACGATAGATGAAGAAACCCGATATTTCCGGATAGAATTTACACACATTTATATTTCGGACTGCTGAGATTTTACACAAACATCTGCCGGACTGCTGGGATTTTACACATATATCTGCTAGACTGCTGGGATTTTACACATATATCTGCCGGACTGCTGGAATTATACACATATATCTGCCGGACTGCTGGGATTTTACACATATATCTGCCGGACTGCTGGGATTTTACACATATATCTGCCGGACTGCTGGGATTTTACACATATATCTGCCGGACTGCTGGGATTTTACACATATATCTGCCGGACTGCTGGGATTTTACACATACACTTAACAACTTTTCTAAGTATACACCTTAGTACTGGGGCATTACTGGCTTGATAATTGAGCTATTGCTCTAAAACTTTCAATAAAACATGAAATAAATACTAACTGATTTATTACCAAAACATTATTAAAAATGACAGACAACTGACTGCTCACAATCATTTACAACACTGACACCCTCAGAATACAAATTCACAACATCAGTATATAACGCGTACGACCCTTCAGCGGTAAACGGTTTAATCGCGAAAATGTAACCTTGTCAAGCAGATATTTTTCATCGTGGTTGATCAGTTATAATGCTGTGGGCTTGTGTGTCTATGCATAAGAAGACTGCAGCACTATTAATCCACGGGAACTTATATTCTGAGAAATACCAGCGTAAAGGCCTTGTTCCGGTTGTCCTTCCACGTCTTCAAGCACAAAGGCGCATGTAGGTAATGCATAATCACAGTGTATAAGCGTACAGTTAACCGAAACGGAAGTTGCTGATCTGTACGCCGATGATCACATAGTTGCTTACAGAAAAACCTGCGACATCGAATTATTTATTGGTAAATGAAACCAAATTTAATGTGCATTTGGAAAAGAAATTCTGTGGTAAGTACAACGTTAATTGTTAGTCGTGCCGTAATCATATAGACTTAGTATTGTTATAATCCATCATCGTTCCCAACTCGATCAGTGAAAATAGGAGTAAAACATTGAACAAAACGGGACGTTTTGAGTTCAAATTTCTTTGTGTAAATATATTTTGGACCATATTTGTGTTGGTATGGGAGAAAATTCATTTATTCAACTTGTGTACTTCGATGACCTGAGTTTGAACGACTTATCAACGAGAAAGTGATACTTTCTTTATGTCACTGTAAATGATAACACTGTACGCATAGTTGCAACTGTGCGCGATCGTTAGTTGTTAACAGATGCCTAACATCTGTACGCATAGTTGTCAAAAAGATCATTAAGAATTTATGGTTCCAGTTAATGATTTCTGATTACATCGACAGGTTATCATTTTAGCTTCAGTGCATCTTAATAATTCTTGCACGAGAACCTGAAAATGAATATTTTTCAACAAATTTTCTCATTCTTTTAATAATACAATTGTATAAACAAATAACTGATCTTGGCTTCTGTTTCAAAGTCAGATTTGTTTTTAAATCTCTTGTTAGGTCTTCATGAAAGGAGGCGTGAAAAAAACGACTATAAAGTAAGACCGTGTACGAATTGTAGAGGCCCGCTGTAATGTTTTCATTTCTTCTCTGAAGGGCGAAAAGTGGAAGCCATAATAAAGCTGGACAAATACGCGTTAGTACTTCAATCATAGTTTCTAAAGATTTCATAGAATGCTCCAATCAGATTAATGTAATTCCTGAAATCTACCAATGAAAGTCGGCCGAAAAGAAATCCAACTCGACATTTTAACGACCTTAAACATGAAATTCTTAGCAGTTACAGACGTAATTGTAGACTAACTTAACTCAGTCACGAAGTGGTGGATTTCAAAATCTGAAACCACTTAATGGAATTTTCCTTCAAAGACCAGATTGTTAAAATCTTTATGATATTGGATAATATTTGTGCATAATGTACCGGTATGTTTTTGCCAACAACGGCAGAATTTCAGCAGGTTTATACTAGGTTTTATTTAATGTCACAATCAGGTGCTTTAGGATTTCTAGCAATTATCGGTGTCTTATTTGCAAAAGTTACCAATTCATTCATAAGGTTCAACATTAGATCAGAGTAAAAAACCTATCAATTCATAGCTCAAAACTTGCTTGTCAGTTCTAAAATGTGATCATATAAGGTTGTTTTTTTATAAATAAAACATTAGATTTGATTGATTCCTTTGATTGATTCCTTTAAACAAGTTCTTGCTTCATTGATGCTTTTCAGTTGATCAGTTTATGATGCACCTATAATCGCAACTGTTCGTACACTCTGACATTGAAATACTGCAACTTTGCGTACAGTCTTGTCACTTTCGGTTGCTGCACAGAAAGACCATTTTCTCGGTGCTAATTCGTTCAAGCACCGTTCACCGCATTTTGTTAGCGTTGGAAATGATAAATTTCTTTCACGGGAAGTCAAATATATACCTTTCCAATATATACATTATAAAATATGATGTCACAAATGCAGATTTTCTCCACTCCTTTTCCCCATTTTGAACTGATCAAGTGTAAAAAGATTACAGATTGCAACTAAACTAGCCGTTAGTTCAAGACTTCAAGATCACAGTAAGACTATTAATCAACGATGTACTTATTATAAAAATAATTTCTGCAAAAACACGTTTAATTTGAATATATTTTACAAATAAAAAGCCGATGTCGCGTGTTTTTCTGTAAGCAACTATGTGATCATCTGCGTACAGATCAGCAACTTCCGTTTCGAGCAACTGTACGCTTATACACTGTGATAATAGTGCACCCTGTCATCGTTCGGCGAACACCAAACGTTTTCTTCAGGTGAACACCGTCAGAATATTTCCATGGTGCGCTAGAGCTCCGGATTCAAATCCAATTGAAAATCTGTGGTCTGATCTTTGAAGGGGCGTACAAAACTGGAGTGACCAACCACGCATTCTTCGCCAACTTGGACATGCACTTCTTCAGGAATGGGCTAAAGATTCCCCAAAAGGAGTCATTCAGAACTGTATTGGCGTGAATGATATTAATGTATCTTGCTGTTATATTTGCTTTTGGCGGTCATACTCTTTATTAACTGATGTGAATTTCTATTCTGAGGGTGCCAATACTCTAAATGATTGTGAGCAGTCAGCTGTTTTCCAATTTAAATCATGTTTTATTAATAAATCAGTTAGTATTTATTGCCTATTTTATTGAAAGTTTTAGAGCAATATTTCAATTATCAATCAGTAATGCCCCAGTACGAAGGTGTATACTTAGAAAAGTTGTTAAGTGTATATCTGCAAGACTGCTGGGATTTTACACATACATCTTCAAGACTGCTGGGATTATATACTTACATCTTCCGGATTGCTGGATTTTACGAACACATCTTCCAGACTGCTGGGATTTAACACCTACATCTTCCGGACGGCTGGGATTTTACGAACACATCATCCGGACTGCTGGGATTTTTCACATACATCTGCCAGACTGCTGGTATTTTACACATACATCTGCCGGACGTGTGGGATTTTACAGATGCATCTGCCAGACAGCTTGAATTTTACACAAACATCTGCCAGACTGCTGGGATTTTACACATACATCTGCCAGACTGCTGGAATTTTACCAATTCATCTTCCAGACTGCTCGGATTTTACACTTACATCTGTCCGACTGCTCGGATTTGACACATACATCTGCCGGACTGCTGGGATTTTACGAACACATCTTCCGGACTGCTGGGATTTTTCACATACATCTTCCAGACGTCTGGGATTTTACATATACATCTTCTAGACTACTGGGATTTGACACTTACATCTGCTAGACTGCTGGGATTTGACCCTCACATCTGCCAGACTGCTGGGATTTGACTCTTACATCTGCCGGACTGCTGGGATTTGACTCTTACATCTGCCGGACTGCTGGGATTTTATACTTTCATCTTCTGATATGCTGGGTTTTAACACATTTATCTGCCAGATTGCTGGGATTTTGCACATAAATCTTCCAGACTGCTGGAATTTTGCGAACACATGTTGCGGACTGCTGGGATTTTACGAACACATCTTCCTGACTGCTAGGACTTAACATCTATTCTGCCAGACTGATCTGTTTTTAAACACACAACTTCCAGAATGTTAGGATTTTGATCATACATCTGCCGGACTGCTGAGAATTAACACATACATCTGACGGACATTTGGGATTTTACACTTACATTTGCCGCACTGCTGAGATTTTACACTAACATCATCTGGACTGCTGGAATTTTACACATACATCTTCTGGACTGCTGAGATTTTACAAACACATCTTCCGGATTAAGAAATAACAAATTTATCTGCCAGACTGATTTTAGACATAAATCATTCGGACTGCATGGATATTACACATACATCGGCCGGACTGCTGGTTTTTTTAACATACATATTCTGGGCTGCTGTGATTTTACACATATATCCACCAGACTGCTGGGATTTTAAAAATACATCTTCCGGACTGCTGTGATTTTACACTTACATCTCCCTTACTGCTGACTGCTGGGATTTTACACATACATCTGCTGGACTGTCACACTTCTAAAAGAAATCGTGATTTCTGCGGTTGACCTTTAGTTGTACATTATTTGAAAGAGTAACCATTTCCTTTTGGTTTTAGATAAACTTAAACACCATTTCATTTTATTTCCTTCTTTTTATATATTAGTATGCTTTAATGAAGAAATGATGTATTATGTTTCAATTTCGTTTTCAGAATTCGGGTTACTTCCCCCTGTATACAAGCAACCACCACCAGGTATTGTATTATCATGAAATCGCATTAAAGGAGGCCGTGAACTAACGTTTTTTTTAACATGTTATTGCTAGTTGTTTAAATTCTAAAAATATAAGATAAATAATGGATGTCTTCGGCTGTTTTCGTTAAAAAGAACGTAAATTCAAGAAATGGTTTAGCGTTATCTGCGAATGATCTCATTTTAAACGCTACAATGGCTTTTTCTGTGTAGGCTTGTATCTCAGTAAACTGTATGATATTATTGTATTGTAGGTCTGTATCACGCTATCCAGTATTAATTAATTTCATGGTAGGTCTGTATCACATTATTAAAGAACAACATACTAACATTGAAGACCTAGTTCACGGTATAAGTGAAGCCAGCAGGAACGTAGTGTTCAACGGTTATCTTGATAAAAGAACAGCTTTCGCTACCAACGTCGAAAACCCGATTGGCGTCGTCAGTGCCAAGAGCTTTTTACCACATAAACAAATACCAATACCAAGGTCAGAATGAGGATGGTTATTTATAGATATGTACCAGGCTCTGTGAATTATAACAAGGATCGTATAGTGGTTTTTTGATATAAATAATATTTACGGACAAACTAGACCACTGGACTGACGGACACTATGTTTTATCTAAATAAACGGAGGGACAAACAGCATTTCATGGAGTGACAACAAATAGGGAAAATAAGACAAAGAATAACTTCACAGTGCTACTCTTTTAATCAAAGTTATACTGAAAAATCAGTTATTTAATATTCACAGTACTAGTGTGTCACAATAAATTACTTGAAATTAAATCAATTATCGAATTCAGACCCTAATAGATTTTGTAGCTAGAACATCGCGACAATGCGAACAATAACCCAAAAATAAAGGGAGAATAATTCCCAAGGAAATAGGACCAAAAAATTAAAGTGAAGCACTAAGGCTTCGAAGACCACCGACCTGATGGACGCTGAAGTCCTACTTAAGAAAAACAGGCTGTGCAACGGATTTTATACCGTGCACAGTCATGTGACAATATAATCATGGTTACTTACAAAACAAGTTTAAACAACCAATAAAAATAAACCAATCAAAAGTTGTTTAACAAAATCAAGTAACCAATAGAATTAAATTTAATAGGAACACTTCGTATTGGAACTGAAAGTAGAGGAAAAACAAGTTATAACAATAATACAATACAGGTAGCCTGTTACATTCCTCCCTTCTAATGAAAATTAAAATATTTTTACCTCAAAGTAAAAGAAAAAAAAATAATTTAATTTACAATAAATTTGAAACAATTTAAGGTAATCCCCTAAAATTTATAAACAAATAAAATTCTTAAACACTGTAATTTCAAAATGTTATTACAAATTGTCAAAATAATCTAGCTCTTCATTGTGTGCGATATTCAGAATGTCTAACAGTTCAGATCGGGCGGCGCGAAGCCGTGCACTCCTGTCTGCATCCTTCTGGTCCTCTAACGCCTTCTTCCGGTCTTGTTCCTTGCGCTCCTCCTCCAAACGCTTGTTCTCTCTCTCTTCCTTTGTTGGGAATCGGGGTTTACTTATTCCTCCTGTACTAATGTATTGATTGTTAACTACCGATTTCTTCTCGGAAATGTGATACGGCCCGTATCTTCTTCCATGATTCCTAGCCTCATTTCCCCGATTACGCAGGTGACCACACGCCATGCTAACGAATACATCAACAACAGGTTAGTGGGTCCTGGCCCAGTGCTCGCTAAATCGGTCATACCTTGTATAGACCTTTCCGGGCATACAGTCCAGTACGGGGCATTCTGATCCCATTAATGGCCATAACTTCCTCTCACCGCGCGTTAACATCGCTTGAGCCATGACTGGAAGAATACACGTACAATTAAACATAAGGTATATATAAAAAAAAACATTTTGATAATTCCCCTAAACTGTAGTTTTATGGTTCGTTTTTTACATAAAAGGGAGGTTATCGTTTATTTGTTACACTTTTTGACATTACGTTTAACTTTCCATACAATATAATTATAGTAAGAAACTCAAAATAAATTTTTAACAATACTCAATGCAACATTAGAATTATTATTAATACGCAAACATAACAATAATAATAGTAATTAACTAATTTACTTATGTATTGAGCAATTATTATTTACACTTTAAATGCATTTAATTAATTTGTTAATGCAAAACTCATTTTAATTTATGAAATGCATCAATGTTTAACAACTTTGGCTGCTATTAAGAATTGTGGTTTTTGAATCCTATAGGTAAAATAGGTAAACTTATTTAAAGCAAAGTATGTACCTAATAATAGCGGACTTAGTTAAACCACCGTTTCAATATCTTTATTATCTATTCTCTGTAACTTAATCAAATTCCGAGCACAGTAGAAAGGTTCTGCTCTAACACACACTGAAAAGATAGTTCCAGCACAATGTATTTGTACAGTCGAACCAACTGATGACATATGTTTACAGGCAAACCAACAACTGATGGCATATGCTTACAGTCAAACCAGCAACTGATGACACATGTTTACAGTCAAACTAACAACTGATGACATACGTTTACAGTCAAACAAACAACTGATGACAATATGTTTACAGTAAAAAAAACAACTGATGACATATGTTTACAGTCAAAAAAAGAACAACTGATGACGTATGTTTACAGTAAAAAAAAACAACTGATGACACATGTTTACAGTCAAACCAACAACTGATGGCATACGCTTACAGTCAAACAAAAACTGATGACATATGTTTACAGTTAATCCAACATCTGATCCGATACCATCGGCTAAACCTAATGTATTATGCCCTGTCATTATAACAACGACTTATCAAAACAATTAACCAGCCAAGTTAACAGCACTACACAACTCGTGCATGTATAATAACGTCTCTACAATATTATATACACATATATTACATCAATTTGTATAAGTTTTAAATTTTAGGATTGAGTCCTATTTTCAAAATACAATTATTTCCTCATTTCTTTTTAGCTCACCTGAGCACGAAGTGCTCATGGTGAGCTTTTGTGATCGCCTGAAGTCCGTAGTCCGTCGTCCGTCCGTCCGTGCGTGCGTCGTCAACTTTTTCTTCAAACGACTTCTTCTCCTGAACTCCTGGGCCAATCTTGCTGAAACTTGGCAGGAATGTTACCTGCATGAAGCTTTACCAAAATTGTTCAAATGGTTCCAGTCCATTGCCTATCTAGGTCACAGAGGTTAAAAATAGATTTTGAACATGAAATTTTAAAAAATCTTCTCTGAAACCGTAAGGCCTAGAACTTTGATATTTGCTGTGTAGCATCACCTAGTGGTCCTCTACCAAGATTGTTCAAATTATAGCCCTGGGGTCAAAATTGGCCCCGCCCCAGGGGTCACTTGATTTTACATAGACTTATATAGGAAAAACTATAAAAATCTTCTTGTCTGAAACCACAAGGCCTAGAGCTTAGATATTTGGCATTTAGCATCCTCTAGTGGAACTCTACAAAGTTTGTTCAAATTATTTCCCTGGGGTCAAAATTGGCCCCACCCCAGGGGTCACTTCATTTGACATAGACTTATATAGGAAAAACTTTAAAAATCTTCTTGTCTGAAACCCCAAGGCCTAGAGCTTAGATATTTGGCATTTAGCATCCTCTAGTGGAACTCTACAAAGTTTGTTCAAATTATTTCCCTGGGGTCAAAATTGGCCCCGCCCCAGGGGTCACTTCATTTTGCATAGACTAATATAGGAAAAACTTAAAAAATCTTCTTGTCTGAAACCACAAGGCCTAGAGCTTAGATATAAGGCATTTATCTAGTGGAACTCTACAAAGATTGTTCAAATTATTTCCCTGGGGTCAAAATTGGCCCCGCCCCAGAGGTCACTTCATTTGACATAGACTTATATAGGAAAAACTTTAGAAATCTTCTTGTCTGAAACCACAAGGCCTAGAGCTTAGATATTTGGCATTTAGCATCCTCTAGTGGAACTCTATAAAGTTTGTTCAAATTATTTCCCTGGGGTCAAAATTGGCCCCGCTCTAGGGGTCACTTCATTTTGCATAGACTTATATAGGAAAAACTTTAAAAATCTTCTTGTCTGAAACCACAAGGCCTAGAGCTTAGATATTTGGCATTTAGCACCCTCTAGTGGAACTCTACAAAGATTGTTCAAATTATTTCCCTGGGGTCAAAATTGGCCCCGCCCCAGGGGTCACTTCATTTTACATAGACTTATATAGGAAAAACTATAAAAATCTTCTTGTCTGAAACCACAAGGCCTAGAGCTTAGATATTTGGCATTTAGCATCCTCTAGTAGAACTTTACAAAGATTGTTCAAATTATTTCCCTGGGGTCAAAATTGGCCCCGCCCCAGGGGTCACTTCATTTTAAATAGACTTGTATAGGAAAAACTTTAAAAATCTTCTTGTCTGAAACCACAAGCTGAGAGTACTTTTGTACTCAGGTGAGCGATATAGGGCCATCATTGCCCTCTTGTTTTTAATAACCTTCTTATTTCAAGATAAAGTCCTAACCCTAAAATAGCACTGTATTTATTTAGACCTATTTATACCTTATTTATAATTGTCATCACCCCACGAAATACTATAACAAAGTAAAAAAAATAACCCCGTGGTCACAATTTTTAAGTCACGCCACCAATGTACCAGGCTCTGTGAAATATAACAAGGAGCGTATAGTGGTTGTTTGATATAAATAATATTTACGGACAAACTAGACCACTGGACTGGCGGACACTATGTTTTATCTAAATAAACGGACGGACAAACAGCATTTCATGGAGTGACAACAAATAGGGAAAATAAGACAAAGAATAACTTCACAGTGCTACTCTTTTAATCAAAGTTATACTGAAAAATCAGTTATTTAATATTCACAGTACTAGTGTGTCACAATAAATTACTTGAAATTAAATCAATTATCGAATTCAGACCCTAATAGATTTTGTAGCTAGAACATCGCGACAATGCGAACAATAACCCAAAAATAAAGGGAGAATAATTCCCAAGGAAATAGGACCAAAAAATTAAAGTGAAGCACTAAAGCTTCGAAGACCACCGACCTGATGGACGCTGAAGTCCTACTTAAGAAAAACAGGCTGTGCAACGGATTTTATACCGTGCACAGTCATGTGACAATATAATCATGGTTACTTACAAAACAAGTTTAAACAACCAATAAGAATAAACCAATCAAAAGTTGTTTAACAAAATCAAGTAACCAATAGAATTTAATTTAATAGGAACACTTCGCATTGGAACTGAAAGTAGAGGAAAAACAAGTAATAACAAAATTACAATACAGGTAGCCTGTTACAGATATATCGACGTGATTACTATGTTTACATGTGAAAACGAAAGCAATAACATTACTGGTCAATATTTCAATGATCTGCCTACGTCAGCATAGAAACCCCCGCTTTGCATGTCCTTATGGCAGTGAAAGAGTTAATTACTGTGAAATGATCCAAATATTTTCTTGTTATAATTACAGATATTTGTGTAGATAATCCCGATGCTAATTGCCCGGTGTTGAAGTCAATTATATGTGATGATCCCATTGGTGCCCTCCAGCTATGTCCTAAGACCTGCAAGAAATGTAGTAAGTATGAAACAGGTGATCCTGTACTTCAGGAAGCCTCCAAACTTGTTAATCCCGCTGCCTAACGTTATTTTCCAACAAATGCATTCAGTATTAAACACCTGACTATGTAAGACAGGCCGCTTTAAAAAATGTGAAATATGCACATTAGGAATGGCAACATCCAGCTGACACAGCATCCCCACAAAGCCAAAAGGTAGAGAGCGGAAGAAAGCATGTTTATACGGATCAATTTCAAAAACAGACGTCACAAACAATTAACGGAAAAGAAAACCATTGGGGTTATCGCCTTGGAACGGTCAGTGGCAAACAAACTTGCCAACACTTAACACTTGATCCTGTTAGTCCTGGTACCCTCAGTTTATGTCAGAATACGTAAGGTAGTAAGTATGAATCCCGTTCATGTTTGGAACACCTGAAGTTCCGATACTCATATGTATTATCAAACATGCTGCAAGAAATGTAGTAACTATGGTCCTGTAAGTTAGTTTGCACTCAATAAAGAAATGTTGTTGACCTCCAGATTCTGGTCTCAAAATGACTCCAGCTTTGTCACAATACCTGCAAGAAATATAGTAAGTATACCTTTTTCTGTAAGTGACACTGCTCTCCGTTAATAAATGTCAAAACTTGCAAGTCACTAAATTAATGATATTGCCCCAACCTGGGAGCGAACCCTTTACCCTCGCGATGACAGCGCCTAGCCCTGCAATTCCGACAATACAACCGATTATTCTAGAAGGGACAACCCCAAAAAAGTCGATCAGATAACTCTGATATACGTTATTATCACTGCATGACATCGGTAACTAATTTTTAAGATAACAATATTGACTATAAGTACGGGGTGACTTTTTATGGCCGCCACACTGCAAAAACAGCGCTTTGATATTGCCTTTCCCTGTGAGCGAACCCGCACCGTAACGGCGACAACGCCTAGCCCTTCAATTCTAACAACGCAACCGACTGACAACTAAAATATGTTGATTAGATAGCCCTGATATACGTTATCATCACTGCATGACATCGGTACATTTTGTAACGGATTATTTTACTAATATCAATGCTGCCTATAATTATGTACGCGGAGACATTTTACTGCCGCCACACTGCACAAATAGCGCTACTGAAAATTTCAAATGATCATACCTTATCCTGTAAGTTTCAGTGCCCTTAACAAATGCCCATTAACCTGCAAGAAATGTAATAAATAATGAATGCGTTATATTGTTATTCTGAATCCCTCCAGTAAACGTCAGGATTTGTTAAAAGTATGGAACACCAGATTCTCAAGCTCTAAATACCTGCAAAATGTACTAAGCATAGCATATCCTAAAAGTCCCTCTGTTCTTAAGCATTAACCTGCAAAAAGTAGTTTGTAGTTTGTATTTAAAGCTTATTTCTGTATCTCAGAGTGTCCTAACACTATGTCCCCATAAGCATGTATAATGTACTAGGTATAAAACATCTCTCTGATCACGTGAGGCTGAATGCTATTTTCACCTGAACATGTAAGTCCCGATGTCTTCAACATGGGGCATTGCCATTCAAACTATATTTACTTAATTTAATTCGCCATCTTGAATCATTATGTTTCAATTTGGCTTTCCGCAGTCTGTAGGTGCTCATTGTCGTTGCTTTTTGTTGTTGTTGTTGTTGTTGTTGTTGTTGTTGTTGTTGTTGTTGTTGTTGTTTTGATGGGGCATTGCTGTTTGCTGCTTTAATTTATGATATGATGTGATCGATTTGGGACTGCAGTTTAGTCTTTTAATGTTTTTTATGTGCCAAATGTAGCAGTTTATAAATAACAATTATTATTATTCAGACCTTAACTTTTCGTTAAATGATTTGACTATATGAGTCGCGTTAGATTGTGCAAAATTATTTAGGATGATCTTATTCCTTTGAATTTCTGATTTTTAAAGTATTTAATGATTAATCAACATGTTTTTCTTTAAAACAATATCATTATAAGTAATCTTACTATTTTGCCATTTTCCAGCCAGATTTTATTCGTGTGTTTGAATCCATGGTATGGGACCGGACACCGGATATATCCGCGTTTTTTTAGTCAAAACAAAGTTTTAAAAAGTAACCAGAGGTAAGATTATTTCGATTTCTCTGCTCATATGCCACTAATCTGACCTGGGTTTAATTTTATGTTTCCCTTAATAACGACCCGATATCATATAAGTACAAGTATTAACCAAATTATCAAGAATTGTTCAACTAGATGTGAAAGTTCACCGTTGCTCACGGGGGAAATTAATGCCCAAATTCCAAAATCTAGTTTATTTTTTAATTTAGTCCTAAAATGAAAATTCTTAATCGGCAGTTTTCTTTCACGCCTCCTGAATGTAATGATGGAATTTTATCAATGTCATTGCTCATTTTTATAAGGTATACTCAGTACAGTTGCTCAGTATACCCAGTGCACTTTTGAGCAAAGGTTTTGTATGAGGAGGAGTAAAAGAAAACTGCCGATTCAGAATTTTTATTTTTTGACAAAACTAAGAAATAAAATAGAACCATAAAATCAAACCAAGGTCAGATTACTAGTAGTTGCATATGAGCTGAGAAATCGAATTTTTCTTGCCTCTGGTAACTTTTAAAGACTTTGTTTTGACTCATAACGCGGTTATGTCCGGTGTCCGGTCCCATACCGTGTAATCTTTCCGATATGTTTCAATATACCTTTTAAGGGCCTTCCACACTCCTCCCAATTCTATCAATCGATTAAAAGAAAATTATCAAAATCTCAATAACGGCAAAAATGCTGTTAAATGAAACTTTGCACAAGTGTATGTTATTAATGTATCTTTATTTTACAGATGGTAAGACATATTTGAAAAGTAAAGAAAAATAGCGAGATCTAAAAATTCCCTCAACTTCTATTTACATAAATTCACAAAAACTAAAGAACACAAAACATCACTTTAAATGCCCACATGAGTAATATGATACTGACAACAATTTATTGTGTCCTCATGATTTACTTTTGTAAACTTTACGAGATATAAGTAAAAGTGTGTTTGACCTTCAATTTCCTGGTCGCGTAAACTGATGACAATCACTGATTTCTCTTTTAATAGTTGATCGTTTTTTACAAAGTACACAACATTTTCTTGTCAGTATCATTGCGCTCACGAGGGAATTTAAAGTTATGTTCTGCATCGCCTAGTTTTTGTGAATTTATGTAAATAGATTTCAAGGAATTTTTAGGTCTAGCTTTGTTTCTTTACTTTTCTATTTTGTCTTACTGTATGCAAAATAAAGATACATTAGTAACCTTCATTTGTGCAAAGTTTCATTGAATGGCATTTTGTCATTACTGAGATTTGATGATTTTTATTTTATCGATGAATAGGATTGGGAGGAGTGTGGCGATGCCTTAATTTTATATACTATGTTTGATCACCGTTATTACCTCCGTTCTGAAATGATATGATCATGGTCAATGTCCCGTATATCTTTTACATTATCAGGTCTTCTGTACACCACATCATCCCCATCAATTCTGTCCTCTACAACATCCGGAACACCTACAACACAATCAACCACTCAAAAGACGTCACCAGTGACGTCACCCGTGTTTGGCTCCACTCAGAACACGGCAATCGTGTCTTCAACAACAACGGCACCAACTACAACAACCACGCAGACGACAACACCAGCTCCCACTACAAAACCATATTGGTTACCATGGGGACAGTGGCAATGTCAATCTCAGGACGGTGCCTGTTACCGGATACGCTACCGAAACTGTTCAACGGAGGTTCCCAAGCCTTGTGAGGACCTCTACAGTGGGACAAAACCATACAATTTTGATGCTTGTTCGACAAGTACTTGTCCCGGTAAGTGCCAACGGTTTTCCACGAACAATGTTAGATGGATTTTAATTTATCACTCAAACGCCGATTCTTCATGTTACTGGTAACATTTACTTCTCACCCCCTTACAACAATTTAAAAGTAATTTTAACCTCCGCTTTCGCCTTGTTCAATCGTAATTTTCTTAAGATTTAAAAACAACGCTGAAGCCACGCCGGACTGTAATTGTGACATCCTGACCCATCAACGTCATTTATTTATACACATTGTTATTTACTACATGAACTATAAATAGACGCAACGCGATTGGTCACACCCCCAAAATAACCGAGTCAATAATATAATGTTATTAATCAAGTGAATTCATATTGGCGTTGTTATTGGGCCAAGGGTAGTCATATTGGCCCGAGGCCATAGGCCGAGGGCTAATATGACTGCCCGAGGCCCAATAACAATGCCAATATGAATTCACTTGATTAATGACAATTTTATTAATTAACAAAATATCCATAGTTCTAGGCTTTAAAATTACTAATTTACCGGTCTGAAGAGATGAAGTGTCAGCTCTAATTTTAATGTTCAATCTTCAATCTACGCTAGTGACCTGGCTGGTATAAGCTACCAAGGAGATGCAGATATGAAGGTTGTTTTGTTTTGAATACAAAAACAGCCTGAACATTACAACACACTGTGGCAGCCAAGTCTCTTGTTTATCCTGTCTGAATTTAGTTTTTCTCCAGATATATCCAAAATAAGTTTACTTTATGGCACATTCCATCCACGATTTCCACATGTAATTACTGAATTTAACATGTCTGTAAGCTATCCAAACTAAGTTTTGATCCTTTTAGCAATGTAACACTCAATAGACTGCTCAAATGTAGAATAATCCACTAAAATTCACTGTCTTTTTTAGTTTCAAGAATTCTTGCTGCAGACATCCGCGTTGCTGTTGTACTAACAAATTAGATAAACTCAAACATTACACAGAAAGAAACCACCCAAAGCGGCAACATAGACTTATCGTCTGCCTCTTTGCTTTAATGAACCTTGTGTCCAAAGTCACACTATCTATTATCATTTTTATTCATAAAAATTCGATTTAGAAATTCCAAAATGGCGGCATTTTTGTTTTTAAAAGGAAGTGATTCAATCCATATTCAATTTGGACCAGTTCATTATCCAATCAGAATCATGCGATCTCATATTGGCTCAGTAAAACCCGTATTGGCCCAGGTTATCTCGTATTGGCCCAGTTGAGATTTCATATGAATTGAGTGCAACCCATATAAGGTGGACTGAATTGTACATATTGTGTCAATATTGTTTTAGTTAATTAATAAATCTAGATATTGACCCGCTTTCGCTGATATTGACCTGTCTATAAATAGAATCCGAAAGTTCCCGTCTTTTATATTATTTATAGTTCATGTAATAAACTATTATATATATATATATATATATATATATATATGGGTCAATATCACAGCATATTTCCCAGCTAATAAGTAAATAATTGTATAATGTGTTACAAATCTTTAAATTTATTAAATGAACATCTTTTGTTGATACACTACTCAAAGGTTTGAAGTGCACACTTTAAATGTCGATGTTAAATTTTCTCGATTGAACAGACTTCATTTTGTTGTTATTCTACTCAAAATTTCTTAGTGCAAAATTTGAGTGTTAAATGTTGAAATTAATTCGATTAAAATTTTCAAAGTATTGTAAATTAGAATGAAGGCGTATCAATATCCTATTACTACACACAAATAAAATTGAACTCGATAGACAAAAATACATTTTTATCCAACCCTGACACACTGAAAACGATTCTCAACCTAATAACAATTGGTCCGTCATCATTTTAACCAGACTTTCAATCTCTGGTTATTAGTTTGGGCGGGCGGACGTGTTTTGGCGTCAACCCTTGGTTGATTTATATGTTTCAGTCCACTTTTTCTCAGTAACGATTTAAAAAAGAGCTTTAAAACTTAACATAGTTGTCTGTCAGAACACTTGAATGTATTTTGTTATTGTCACTGTTTTCACTTTTGTTAGAGTACTTTGCAAGTCGCTTACATAATTTAAGCTTAAACTGCACGAGTAACTTAAAACGCCCTATTGTCCAACATCCGGTGTTAGAAGATGTTTTATATTGAAAGTATTTGTTTGTCTTTTAAAGACTACTACAACAAATCCACAGTCGCAATGACAACGCCTATCACAGTTTCAACAACAACGCAACAAGGTATATGTGTTGGCTATTTGCTTATTTCGCTTCATGCAGGGAAGAGCGCCCGTAACATAAGTGATGCAAGTTACACATCATTTAGTAAACATTACCAAAGAAAAAGACTTCGAAAAATAATTAGTGGCAGCACTAGTGGTTTTGTGCGGTGCAAGTGCAGTGGCATAAGAAGTGGGTTTTTTGCGATACTTGTTTAGTTGCCACAGAAAAGTTTTTGTCGTTTAGTGGCCTCAGTAGAAGTTGTATGCGGTACATGTTAAGATGCCGCAGTAGTGGTTTTGTGTGGTACATGTTTAGTGGTCTCAGTAGTGGTTTTGTGCGATACTTGTTTAGATGGCGCAGTAGTGGTTTTGTGCGGTACATGTTTAGTGGCCGCAGTAGTGGTTTTGTGCGATACTTGTTTAGATGGCGCAGTAGTGGTTTTGTGCGGTACATGTTTAGTGGTCTCAGTAGTGGCTTTGTGTGGTACTTGTTTAGATGGCGCAGTAGTGGTTTTGTGTGGTACATGTTTAGTGGTCTCAGTAGTGGTTTTCTGCGATACTTGTTAAGATGGCGCAGTAGTGGCTTTGTGTGGTACTTGTTAAGATGGCGCAGTAGTGGTTTTGTGCGGTACTTGTTTAGATGGCGCAGTAGTGGTTTTGTGCGGTACTTGTTTAGATGGCGCAGTAGTGGTTTTGTGCGGTACTTGTTTAGATGGCGCAGTAGTGGTTTTGTGCGGTACTTGTTTAGATGGCGCAGTAGTGGCTTTGTGCGGTACTTGTTTAGGTGGCGCAGTAGTGGTTTTGTGCGGTACATGTAAAGTGGCCTCAGTACATGTAGTGGTTTTGTTGTGCGGTTCTTGTATAGTGGCCTCAGTAGTGGTTTTGTGCGGTACATGTTTAGTTGCCTCAGTTGTGGTTTTGTGCGGTACATGTTTATTCGCTCAGTAGCGGTTTTGTGCGGCACATGTTTAGTTGCCGCAGTAGTGACTTTGTGCGGTACATGTTTAGTGGCCTCAGTATTGGTTTTGTGCGGTACATGTTTATTTGCCTCAGTAGTGGTTTTGTGCGGTACATGTTTAGTGGCCTCAGTAGTGGTTTTGTGCGGTACATGTTTATTTGCCTCAGTAGTGGTTTTGTGCGGTACATGTTTAGTGGCCTCAGTAGTGGTTTTGTGCGGTACATGTTTACTGGCCTCAGTAGTGGTTTTGTGCGGTACATGTTTACTGGCCTCAGTAGTGGTTTTGTGCGGTACATGTTTACTGGCCTCAGTAGTGGTTTTGTGCGGTACATGTTTACTGGCCTCAGTAGTTGTTTTGTGCGGTACGTTGTTTAGAAGCCTAGGTAGTGGTTTTGTGCGGTACATGTTAAGTTGCCTCAGTATTGGTTTTGTACGGTACTTGTTAAGTGGCCTAAGAAGTGGTTTTGTGCGGTACATGTTTAGTTGCCTCAGTTGTGGTTTAGTGCGGTACATGTTTATTTGCCTCAGAAGTGGTTTTGTGCGGTACATGTTTAGTGGTCTCAGTAGTGGTTTTGTGCGGTACATGTTTACTGGCCTCAGTAGTGGTTCTGTGCGGTACTTGTTTAGTTGCCGCAGTAGTGGTTTTGTGCGGTACAAGTTTAGTGGTCTCATCAGTTACTATATTGGTTTTGTGTGGTACACTTTAATTGGCCTCAGTAGTGGTAGCGTGCGGTACATGTTAAGATGCCGCAGTAGTGGCTTTGTGTGGTACATGTTTAGTGGTCCCAGTAGTGGTTTTGTGCGGTACTTTTTTAGATGTCGCAGTAGTGGTTTTGTGCGGTACATGTTTAGTTGTCTCAGTAGTGGTGTTGTGCGGAATGTTGTTAAGTGGCCATAGTAGTGGTTTCGTGTGGTACGTGTAAAGTTGCCTCAGTAGTGGTTTTGTGCGGTATTTGTTTAGTGGCCTCAGTATTGGTTTTGTGGGGTACTTGTTAATTGGCCTGAAGTGGTTTTGTGCGGTACATGTTTTGATGCCGCAGTAGTGGTTTTGTGCGGTACATGTTTATTTGCCTCAGTAATAGTTTTGTGCGGTACATATTAAGTGGCCTCAGTAGTGGTTTTGTGCGGTACATGTTTATTTGCATCAGTAGTGGTTTTGTGCGGTGCATGTTTAGTTGCCTCAGTAGTGGTTTTGTGTGGTACATGTTTAGTTGCCTCAGTAGTGGTTTTGTGCAGGGCATCTTTAGTGGCCTCAGTAGTGGTTTTATGCGGTACATGTTTTGATGCCGCAGTAGTGGTTTTGTGCGGTACATGTTAACTGGCCTAAGTTGTGGTTTTGTGAGGTGTATGTTTAGTTTCCTCAGTAGTGGTTTGGTGCGGTTCATATTTATTGGCCTCAGAAGTGGTTTTGTGTGGTGCATGTTAAGTGGCCTCAGAAGTGGTTTTAAGTGGTGCATGCTAGTTTCCTCAGTAGTGGTTTTGTGTGGTGCATGTTTAGTGGCCTCAGTGGTAGTTTGGTGCTGTACATGTTTAATGGTCTCAGTAGTGGTTTTGTGTGATACATGATAAGTGGCCTACGAAGTGGTTTTCTGAAGTACATTGTTAGGACGCCTCAGTAGTTGTTTTGTGCGGTACCTGTACCAATCAGTTAACAACTAAGAATTTACCAAACAGTACCAGTACGGTAAAAACTAAGGATTTACCAAACAGTACCAGTAACGAAACAACTATCCTTAGTTGTTTCGTTACTGGTACCTTTTGTTGAATGCTTAGATGTTATGTTACTGGTAATGTTTGGTTAATCCTTAGTTGTTAACTTACTGGTACTGCTCGGTAAATCCTTAGTTGTCAACTTACTGATACTGCTCGGTAAATCCTTAGTTGTTTCGTTAATGGTACTACTCGGTAAGTCTTTAGTTGTTTCGTTACTGGACAGCTCTGTTAATCCTTAGTTGTTTCGTTACTGGTACTGTTTAGTAAATCCTTTTTTGTTAACTAACTGTTACTGCTGGGTAAATCCGTAGTTGTTAGCTTACTGGTACTGTTTCGTTAATCCTTAGTTGTTTTGTTACTGGTACTGCTTGGTTAACCCTTAGTTGTTTACTTACTTGTTCTACTCGGTAATGTCTTACTGGTACTGTTTGGTAAATCCTTAGTTGTTTCGTTACTGGTGCCTTTTGTTAAATGCTTAGATGTTAAGTTACTGGTACTGTTTGGTAAATCCTAAGTTGTTAACTTACTGGTACTGTTTGGTAAATCCTTAGTTGTTTACGTACTGGTACTGTTTGGTAAATCATTAGTTATTTCGTTACTGGTACTGTTTGGTAAATCCTTAGTTGTTTACGTCCCGGTACTGTTTGGTAAATCCTTAGTTGTTTAGTTACTGGTACTGTTTGGTAAATCCTTAGCTGTTTCGTTTCTGGTACTGCTGGGTAAACCCTTAGTTATTTCGTAACTAGTACTGTATGGTAAATCCTGAGTTGTTTACGTACTGGTACTGTTTGGTAAATCCTTAGTTGTTTCGTTACTGGTACTGTTTGGTAAATCCTAAGTTGTTAATGTACTGGTACTGTTTGGTAAATCCTTTGTTATTTCGTTACTGGTACTGTTTGGTAAATCCTTAGTTGTTTCGTTACAGGTACTGTTTGGTAAATCCTTAGTTGTTTCGTTACTGGTACTGTTTGGTAAATCCTTAGTTGTTTACGTACTGGTACTGTTTGGTTAATCCTTAGTTGTTTCTTACTGGTACTGTTTGGTAAATCCTTAGTTGTTTACGTACTGGTACTGTTTGGTAAATCCTTAGTTGTTTCGTTACTGGTACTGTTTGGTAAATCTTAGTTGTTTACGTGCTGGCACTGTTTGGTTAATCCTTAGTTGTTTACGTACTGGTACTGTTTGGTAAATCCTTAGTTGTTTACGTGCTTGTACTGTTTCGTTTATCCTTAGTTGTTTACGTACTGGTACTGTTTGGTAAATCCTTAGTTGTTTACGTACTGGTACTGTCTGGTAAATCCTTAGTTGTTTACGTACTGGTACTGTTTCGTTAATCCTTAGTTGTTTACATACTGGTACTGTTTGATTAATCGTTAGTTGTTTTGTTAATGTTATTGTTTGGTTAATCCTTAGTTGTTTTGTTAATGTTATTGTTTGGTTAATCCTTAGTTGCTGCGTTCCTGTTGCTAATTTGTTAGTCCTTAATGTTTGCGTTGCAGTTATCTGTTACTGTTTGGTAAATCCTCACTTGTTGCGTTACTGTTTCTGTTTAGTAAATCCCTAAATGTTGCCTTACTATAACTGTTTGGTTACTCTTTAGTTTTTTCGTTGCTGTTACTGTTTGGCAAATCCTAAGTGATTCCCTTGCTTTATCTATTAGGTTAATTCTAAGTTGTTGCGTTACTGTTACAGTTTGCTGACGATTTAAGCCGATTCCCTGCATGTTTTCTTTTTCTTTTATTATTAGCGATAAATTTTGAATTGAACGTGTTTTGGAAATGGCTGTGTAGGTGGATGTGTTTACTAAACGGTACTAATCCTGAAATGTTGTTGTTTAAACAGAAACATGCCACGATGCTGCCGGCTCCCTCGGTTGTCAAGATCAGAACAACTTAGGAGCAATCTGCAAGGAAAAGAATGTGGCCTGGAACTATTGTGCCAAGTCTTGTAACTTGTGCGGTAAGTTGTCATTCGGCCAGTTCACAAAGGTTTAAGTTGTTGGGGTTTTTTTTCGATTTATTGGGTAATCGTCATTTAGGAGACCAAGTTAACATGTTGTTTCACATCGTAAAAAAAGATGAAGGAAAAGTTAAGAATTAATCAGTAAAAAAAGTAACCGGATAATTCGATATAATAAAGCTTCCTTATCACGTAAGGTACATGTATTACCGTTGAATTTCCTATTAGGTCTGTTTCAGACACACAAAGCATCCGAGCACACGCACTTTTGTTTTCTCAGTTGTGGTAAACAATCAGCATGGGTGCATGATAATTCTCCATTAAGGTAAACAGTCTGACCCTGGGCTTATGATAATTCTCAGTTATGGTAAACAATCATCCTGGGTGCATGATAATTCTCCATTAAGGTAAACAGTCTCACCCTGGGCTTATGATAATTCTCAGTTATAGTAAACAATCAGCCTGGGTGCATTATATTTCCCAATAAAGATAGAAAGCCTGGCCGTGGGCTTATCATAATTCTCAGTTATGGTAAACAATCAGCCTGGGTTATTGATCATTCCTAATAAGGTTAAACAGTCAGGCTATGGGCTAAAATGGTAATTCTCAGTTATGGTAAACTCTCAGCTTGGATGCATGATAATTCTTCATTAAGGTAAACAGTCAGGCTATGGGCTTAAATGATAATTCTCAGTTATGGTAAACAATCAGCCTGGGTTATTGATCATTCCCCATAAGGTTAAACAGTCAGGCTATGGGCTAAAATGATAATTCTCAGTTATGGTAAACTCTCAGCTTGGATGCATGATAATTCTTCATTAAGGTAAACAGTCAGGCTATGGGCTTAAATTATAATTCTCAGTTATGGTAAACGATCAGCCTGGTTGCATGATAATTCTCCATTAAGGTAAACAGTCAGGCTATGGGCTAAAATGATAATTCTCAGTTATGTTAAACACCCAGCCTGGTTGCATGACAATTCTTCATTAAGGTAAACAGTCAAGCTATGAGCGAAATGATAATTCTCAGTTATGTTAAACACTCAGCCTGGGTGCATGATAATTCTCCATTAATGTAAACAGTCAGGCTATGGGCTTAAATGATAATTCTCAGTAATGGAAAACAATCAGCTTGGATGCATGATAATTCTCCATTAAGGTAAACAGTCAGACCCTGGGTTTATGATAATTCTCAGTTATGGAAAACCATCAGCCTGGGTGCATGATAACTCTCCATTAACGTAAACAGTCAGACCCTGGGCTTATGATAATTCTCAGTTATGGTAAACGATCCATTAAGGTAAACAGTCTCACCTTGGGCTTATGATAATTCTCAGTTATGGTAAACGATCAGTCTTGGTGCATGATTATTCTCCATTAAAGTAAACAGTCTCACCTTTGGCTTATGATATTTCTCAGTTATGGTAAACGATCATCCTGGGTGCATGATAATTCTCCATTAAGTAAAACAGTCTCACCTTGGGCTTATGATAATTCTCAGTTATGGTAAACGATCATCCTGGGTGCATGATAATTCACCATTAAGGTAAACAGTCTCACCTTGAGCTTATGATAATTCTCAGTTATGGTAAACGAGCAGTCTTGGTGCATGATAATTCTCCATTAAGGTAAACAGCCTCACCTTGGGCTTATGATAATTCTCAGTTATGGTAAACGATCATCCTGGATGCATGATAATTCTCCATTAAGGTAAACAGTCTCACCTTGGGCTTATGATATTTCTCAGTTATGGTAAACGATCAGTCTTGGTGCATGATAATTCTCCATTAAGGTAAACAGTCTGACCCTGGGCTTATGATAATTCTCAGTTATGGTAAACGATCAGTCTTCGTGCATGATCATTCTCCATTAAGGTAATTAGCCAGACCCTGTGCTCATAATTATTCTCAGCAACGGTGCATGATCATCTCCATAAAGATTAACAGTCAGGCAAAATAGTCACTGTCATACAAACGTGACATATGGATAAAAAATTGCCTAGTATATGTAAACACAAATCGGCATGATTTGAATGCTTTTGAAACCACATGGAAAAATGAAAGATGTGTTTCGATTTTGTGATATGAAAGTAATTTTCATTTTTTGTGAAAAGATAAAACTGGTTGACACTCGAGGGAAAAATGGAAGTGAATAATGTAATTCATTATTTGTATTCATTTGGGTGGAAAGTGTTTATATTTGACTATCGAAATACTCTACATGCCAGGTGCCACTCTTTATTAAATTTGTAATTAATATGTATCTTTTCCACAACTGTCTGATGTTTTTATCAATATACAAGTTTAATAACATTAAAAATTAAAGAAGTGTTATACTTTTATTTTGACACTTCAAAGGTTTAGTAGTTTTAGCTTTGAATGGCGCCATTTTAGAAAAATGATTGCATTTTTAAATTTGATGTCTGTTAACCGTGTATTTTATTTATAGATAATGTATTTGAATATGCTGGAAACATGTATATTATCCCACGCCTATGAATTCGGGAGGGGGATATTGTTTTGGCGTTGTCCGTCCGTCACACCGTCACGCTGTCACACAGACACGCTGTCACGCTGTCCGTCCGAATTTCGTTTCCGCGCTCTTTCTCTGCAACCACTGGGTGGATTTCAACGAAACTTTGTGGGAACCATCAGTACCAAGAGGAGATGCGCATATCGTCATCTTGTTCCGGTCACACCATTTAACACAGAGTTATGGCCCTTTGATAACCTATGCATTATGCATAATTATAGAGCAGTATTCGTTTCCGCGCTATTTCTCTGCAACTACTGAATGGATTTCAATGAAACTTTCTCGAAACCATCTATACCAAGAGGAGATGCGCATATCGTCGTCTTGTTTCGGTAACACCATTTAACACAGAGTTATGGCCCTTTAATAACTTATGCATTATGCATATAGAGCAGTATTCGTTTCCGCGCTATTTCTCTGTAACTAATGGATGGATTTCAATGAAACTTTCTTGAAACCATCAATACCAAGAGGAGATGTGCATATTGTCGTCTTGTTCCGGTCAGACTGTTTAACACAGAGTTATTGCCCTTTGATAACTTATGCATGATGCATATAGCGCAGTATTCCTTCTGCGCTATTTATCTGCAATTACTGAATGGATTTTAATGAAACTTTCTGGAAACCATCTATACCAAGAGGACATGCGCATATCATCGTCTTGTTCTGGTCAGACCATTTAACACAGAGTTATGGCCCTTTGATAACTTATGCATTTTGCATATATAGTATTACTCGTTTCCGCGCTATTTCTCTGCATCTACTGAACGGAATTCAATGAAACTTTCTTGAAACCATCAATACCAATAGGAGATGCGCATATCGTTGTCTTGTTCTGGTCAAACCGTTTAACACAGAGTTATGGCATTTTGATAACTTATGCATAATTCATATAGAGCAGTATTTGTTTCCGCGCTATTTCTCTGCAACTACTGAATGGATTTCAATGAAACTTTCTGGAAACCATCTTTACCAAGAGGAGATGGGCATATCATTGTCCTTTTCCCGTCAGACCGTTAAACACAGAGTTATTGCCCTTTCATAACTTATGCATTATGCATATAAAGCAGTATTCGTTTCCTCGCTATTTCTCTGCAGCTATTCGATGGATTTCAATGAATGTCTCTGGAAACCTTTAATACCAACAGGAGATGCGCATATTGTTGTCCTGTTCCAGTCAGGCCGTTTAACACAGAGTTATGGCCCTTTGATAAGTTATGCATTTTGCATGTAGAGCAGTATTCGTTTCCTTGCTATTTCTCTGCAACTACTGGATGGATTTCAATGAAATACTGCGCTTTTTTTTTACTTCTGCGTTCTTCATTTCAACAACTTGAATACTTTACGTCTCATTCCTATATTCTGGTGAGCTGCCCAACCCTTTTCACCATCTGAAGTTTTTTTCACTGTTTTTGCCATGATAAATATCTAAATAAAGCCCCCTGTCTTCAGCTGTTGTGTTAGTAATAACCAGTACTCGGCGGGGGATATAAATTCAACGAATTTGCTTGTTTATATACGGATTATTAATGCGGGTACACGTCAGGGTTGGGGTTAGGGTAAGTGTAGTAGTGCATTTTTATTTTCAGATACATGCTGGGATTATCTGGACACGTGTAGTTTTATTTTCAGATACTTGCTGGGATTATCTGGACACGTGCATTTTTATTTTCAGATACATGCTGGTATTATCTGGACACGTGCATTTTTATTTTCAGATACTTGCTTGGATTATCTGGACACGTGCATTTTTATTTTCAGATACATGCTGGGATTATCTGGACACGTGCATTTTTGTTTTCAGATGCTTGCTGGGATTACCTGGACACGTGCATTTTTATTTTCAGATACATGCTGGGATTATCTGGACACGTGTAACACTTCAAGCGCAAAAAACTTGTTTTGCCAAAGAGAAGACTTTGCAATACAATATTGTCGTCAAACTTGTGACAAATGCAACCGTAAGATCTCCTTCTTTTTCGGCAGTTTTAAAATAACGGTTGTTACTTGGGTAATTGTATCAATGTTTATGTATAGTGGTGAAATATTCACCTGCCCATTTTGCATACATTATTCGGTGGTTGGTTGTGATATTTTTCGGCGTTAGCTGTCTAAGCTCACTTTTGACCTAGTTTTTCGACCAATGAAATGTTGTAAATAATACTCGTATTCTCTTATTATGCAGAGGGAAAATGAAATAAACTATTTCGATTGGTAGCTATTTACACCAGAGAGGCATCTAGCAGGGTGGAGAGGTATCTAGTGGGATTTTTATTATTATGCAGCGGAAAAATCAAATAGATTAATTCGATTGGTTGTTAGTGGGTGTTGTATTGGAGGAAAAACATATTTACGATTTAAGTAACCAGTTAAGTCAATATTGATGGCTTAAATACAATATTATATGGAATATTCTTGGGTGTCAAGTAAACACTTGCATACAATACACAGTGTAAAACGAAAGAGAAGTGTAGATATTCCTAGTTCTTACTGGTTCCTTTCTAGTTCCTTTGATACTGATTGTTAATTTCAAGTACGAAATACAAGTTTATTGTAGTGTAGTGGCGGAGGCCCCGGGTTCAATACTCAGGACGGACACTTTTTTTAAAGTTAATATACGTAAAAGTTGGTAGATTTCGCTCTTGTAACAGGCTGTTATTATTTATATTTATTAAATTTCAAGGACATTTATTCATCTTGAATTCTCACTCTACACGAGGTATTTTATTGAAACTGAATATTTTGCTTCAGTATCTTTAATCGACATGTTATCACTGTATGAAATTGTTGCAACAAGACACTTTCAATAAACTTATGAGTTGTCATGATTCGGTCGCTTACTAAGAAGGCAGGGAGGGTTCGTCGACAGCTAAAACAAATAAAATAAAATAACTAAACTGTGTCTGCTTTGCCTCTCTGTATTTCTTTCTTTCTTATATACATGTATATATAAATATTTTCCATCAACGCCGTTTATCTTTTTTAAAGATATTTCTTGTTAACTTTATCACCAAAGCGTGAAAGTCGTCATTACCTCAACGGGAAATCCATTACTCATGCAGTATATAAGTGTCTTCTTTCCGCTAGGCAGGTATGAAAGCGGAATAGCTCAGTGGTAAAGTGCAGCATTCAAACGCTAAACGAATGTGGTTCGAGTCCTGCTAGTGCCATTTTTGTTTTATACTTTTTTAAGTTAAAGCGTTTATTTATATAAAGTTTTACGTTTTTGTTATTTTCCACGTGGAAACCGTTGTTAATTTCTACATGTATGGCAGATGATCATTAAGAAGTATGTAGTTTACACAACGTGTAGACGTTTTGAAATGGCGGAACAATCAGTAATAAACCTCTACAATATAAAACGCCACGAAAAATGTTATAGGTCCAAGTACGGCTCGAACCCGCGCCAAGCGGCAAAAAAATTGTCGTTTGCTATTTTCTGCCTTCCTACAAACTGCGCTATAGACGCATGTGGGAGTGAATGCAGTTTTAAAGATATACATACAAATGCAAAAGACCAGTCCAAAATAGCAAGGATATCCCCGTCTCAAAATAGCACGTTCAACCACTGTGTAATGTATGCATAATGGGCAGGTTAATATTTCACCACTATACACTCAACGAAAATTCCGCTAGCAATTCCGCAACATGCCATATTCATTTTAATCTTGAAGATGTTCCATATAAAAGGTGTGCCTCTGTATAAAAATAAATGGCGTCACAAGCAAGTTTTGATGACCTAAGTTTAAACTGCCTTAAACTATATTGAAAGTAGACAAATATCTGTTTACATCATGTGTCATATATTAATTTTAAAACTATTCTAATAACGGTTTCCTTTTTTTTTCATTGGGTATGTTTTGAAGATGATATAATATTATGTATGTCCATAACGGTTGATGCCTATTGCATTTACTGATGTAGCAGCAATAAACTCAGTTTTGATTTACAACAAAACACTCTAACGTGAATTTTGACCGAAATCAATTTTTTGCGTCCTACCTAGTAAACGATTAATTATGTGTTTATTAAACCTTGAGGATTCGTTATCGTGCTACTATGATCGGTTAATGCACATTGAAGGATTCTCGTTTTTTTCTCAGAACGATGAGCTGTTTTGAAAATGAAAATTAAACTCTATGATTATGAACATGAATGTGCTTTGCATAATTATGTTGCTTATGTCACCGACCACTTTAAAGCGGCATTACTTCAATTTAACCCGCTCTATCAAATATTACATGTATTTGGAACTATAGGCACAAATTTGCAGCATTAGTTCGGGCTAATAAAATTTTAATTTACTAAAATAAATTTGGTCCGCGCGACTAAAAGCGAAAGTAGGATTTCCGAAACGTCACAGAAATCGAGATCGCGCATGAAGTGGTTCGTCGGTGCTAAATATAGCTCCATTATATTTAGCTTTTTAAAAGTTCGTTAACTATAATTTAACAATATCATTGAAAATCCCGTCTATAAGAAAGAATTCGGTCGGACCTTTTGTGTTCTGTTAGAGAGTTTATATATTGGAGTCTATATGGAAAAATATGATTTTTCAATAGTATATTCTTACTTAAGTTTAGGGCTGGGGCTTTAATATAGCCACTGTGTCAGATAGGGTGTCGCCTGGCTAAGAGTTTTTGGTTTGGCGATGACTAAGGTTTACTTTAATGTGTGTTTAAATGAGAGTAAAATCCCTATCGGTTCATAGTTTAATATATTTTATAAATCTCATCTTAAAAACAATAATAAAAGACGTAGTGTGCTCATAACATTAAATGACAGTTGTGCAATCGAGGCGTCCCTGTTTTTGTGTCGCGCTTTCTAAGAAATGGTGATACATCGAGATCGCTTTGTCAGTCTGTCTGTCCGTCGGTCTGTCCGTTCGTCCGCCACGAAAACTTTGCCATTTCTTAATATTTCTTCGTCAAATTTTAAAATTATATTGCTTATGACAACATGGTCATGATGATGCCAAATTATTTAGGTCAAGGTCACGTTTGATGGAGTTATGCCCCTTTTGAACTTGGATTTTGACATAAAAACTTAACGTTAGCTCTTACTTTGCCATTTCTTAGTATTTCTTCATCAAACTTTCACATTATGTTGCTTATGACAACACGGTGATAATGATGTCAAATTCTTAAGATCAAGGTTACATTTGAAGGAGTTATGCCTCTTTTTGTAATTATTTTTTATTCTGACAAATGACCACAGCGACACAAGTGTCCATCTGAACGCCCATCTAGTTTTTTCATAATTCCTTATTTACGGTGCATACATATACCAGACATCAGCAGGGAAAACAGTTTTTACTTTTACTTGAAAAATTGAGCCTACATTCCCGAAACACATTAAATTGAATAAAACATTTGACTATATTGTATTACAAATAACTAATAAAAGTGCATACAATGTATAAACCGAAACAAACAACTCACATTGCAATCATTATATCATTATTCGTCATTTTAATTGCCACACCTGAGACTCGAAAGAATACTGAGGTTCCTGCATCGCCTAGCATCCCTAACATCCCATTGCACTAACAACTCAGTCCAAAGTTTCCGCTTGTTTCAAATAAACAGTTTTCAAATGAACACCCGACTTAACCGGTTTATTAAATCAGTAAAATTTATTTGTCTGCAGATAAGCCAGTGGCGGTGGAAGTGAACGGTTGTGGAGATCCGGTTAAGGAGAATAATACATGCGATTTGTTACAAAAAGGGATATGTATCTGTAAAGACCCGGACGTTAATGTGTTGTGTAAAAACTACTGCTCTGGGAAATGTCCAGATTATAAATCTATTGACAACAATTGTACACCAGCGGTAAGTTGTCTTATTGCATATGATGTGTGATACTATCCAAGTCAGGTCAAGAGAACTCTGATATGGAACGCTCCCGGCAAAATTATATCAGCCGCTTCCGGGTTTCTATGTCGGACGGAATATTGTCACTGAAAAGGTAGTTGATCCAAAAATTTCATTGACTGTGTTAATTAGAGCCCATTTCCCGGAAACAAATTATATTCGACCCTTCTTTGAATCACGAACATACTGGTTGTATTAAGTATTTGGAATCAGTTTAAAATCGGCACTTAAAGGATGAAAATATCGAAGCTTGACCTTGCACAGTGTACACTCGAAAGTCCGACCCTACTTCCGATAGCGCTGACTATACACATAGCCATCACGAAGGAGCTGGTTAAAAAGCGGGTAAGAAATTGAATAAAGAGTAATTGTTTAATTCTTTTACTTTAAATACTTAGACTTGCAAGAAATAGAGTGCGTTGCGTCGAGTTATAAAATGAACGTGATACAACGTTAACTTCGAAAAAATACGATCGATCACCAAAATTTACAACAAAAATGTCAATCGTGTCACTTCAAACGTCCATTTCAAAGCTTTATTTACATTGTTTGGCCGAAATTCGTTTTAATATGTGAAGTGTATTCATTACTGTATCACTTCATGTAGTTAAATCTTGTCCCAATCCGCTAGTTTTCGAAAAGCTCGAATTTTCATTTGCACTGGTAGTGTGACAAGATGGTACGGGTACTAGCAAAGTCTAAAAAAGAAATGGTCCGGCTACTAGCAGTCTTTATGTACGGCTACTAGGGTTGACTAAATAATCTTTATCATCAATTTTGTTGTTGTTCTGACTTGATATTATAAATTATTATAAAATATCTCTAAAATAGTTTGAATATAGGCTAAAATGAAATATTTTGATAATTTTCATCGCCTATTATCTCTGTAGCAGTATGCCGCAATCCCCGTTACAAATATACTTTCGGCTTCTTTTTTTTTGTAAATCATATTTAAAGATCCGCCCATATACGTACAAAATAGACTTGCTTCACTATTTTCTTTCGGCAGAACAGTCGCAGTTGGTTGTTTTCATTTTATTAACGACGGTGCAGTGACGGACCTTAACATTTGTTAATTTTAAAAAATAAACCAATACCGTAATGTTACCGCTGAGGCAAGACTTCTTTTCAATTAATTAACAAATTAATCTCGGTCATTTTCCGATTTGTCAGATAATTTCGTGACTGAGAATGATGTTTTTCAAAACACAAAACTGACCAGATGGTTTGTTTAATCAGCTTCCTGAATGCTCTTATTTATAAGCAAAAAACAATAAGAATTGTTGTTGTTGTTTTTTAATTTCAGAGAAGGCGTAAGAGAGACGAGTTTCTGCAAGAAGTTTTATTTCAACGACGATAATACCTCAATTCTGTGATGGTGTAAGATAAAATAAATCATCAATGTTTTCTTTCGTTTTATTATTTCTGTTTTCCAAACGCTTAAAAAATTGGTCAACAAAGTAAACGTGCTTTAGACTTTTAACGATAACAGTATTGCTCATGGCCTGCCTGCCTGTCTGACCGTCCGTCCGGCCGTCCGGCCGTCTGTCTGTCTGTTTGTACATGTAGCAGGCAGAAAACTACATTACAACCTTCACTAAATGGTCAAGAGATTTCACAACTATGTCTAGTCCAGCCCGTCTGGACATTATCAGTGACGTCGCCTATCGGCTTGCTACAGTAACAGCTGAACCTGAAGTACGGAGAACGGAACGGTATGCAGTACTTGCCGGACCTAAACTATGTCTAACACTAACGGACATACATGCAATACAATCTGCTTAAAACGGGGCTGAGCAACGGGACAAGCCTTACTATTCGTCCCTTAGCATTATTTTAACAAAAAGTACATATTCAAATATTTACATTCCTATTGATTTCTTCGTTTAAAAAAATTCGGTTCATTTTGCATGAACCGCATGACCCGTAATGACGTCAGTAACGTCATGGCTGTTACTATTGAAAGCTCCCACGTATTACTCACCCTTTTCACTTAATACTTATTTTTGAAAGCGTTCGACTTTAGTTTATTTAAAGAAAAAAAATGAATAAAATGTAAATATAAGTAATGATTCTTATTTTTGTGCGGTTCGAGCAGATTGGACGTGCACGCGAGAGCTGGCAAATTTACCATAAAGCGCTAGCGCGCTTTATGGATTTGCCAGCTCTCGCGTGCACGTCCAATCTGCATGAACCGCACCAAAATAAGAATCATTCCTTAATTGCATCAATGGAGAGCTAAAACCGAAAAAGAAGTACATTTTATTGGGAATGTGTATCTGTACTCATGGGAGCTCTTTACGGTGTCACAAAGCTATCAATGTTCTTCGAATAGTCGAGCTGTAAGGGTCACAATATTTATTCTCGCGTTTTCATTTTGCACTTGGAGTTAATTATATTACATTATTGTTACATGCTTTTAAAATAAAATTAAATCATCCAAGTAAAGACCATTGTTCCATATAAGTACATGTATCTTGCATGAGTGTGAGTTGAAGACAGAAAAATCTGTCACCGAGGGGGAACTGTTTTTTGCTGGAACGATGCTCTGCCGAGTTCCCGCCAAAACAGTTCACCCGAGGTGACACATTATAAGTATCATGCATGAGTGTGAGGTGAAGATGGAAAAATCTGTCACCGAGGGTTAACTGTTTTGCGGGAACGAGGCTCTGTCGAGTTCCCGCCAAAACAGTTCACCCGAGGTGACAGATTTTTCTATCTTTACCGAATGTCTCATGCAAGATACTTTTTCTTGCATACCTTTTATTATATATAACATTTCTGTGTAAGTATATAAAATTATTTATTTTCATTATGCTGAAATATTGACCTTAAAGCAATCTTTTTTATAAATGACGTCACTAACTTGAATATATTACGTCAGATATTTGAAGACATGACGTCACTCACGTGACTCATTCTACATGGGGGTTGTAGGATCGAAATTTCCTACACGGGTGAAAACACCGGATGACCTGATCTGGTATGCAAGAATTTTTTATCTTTACCGAATGTCTCATGCAAGATACTTTTTCTTGCACACCTTTTACTGTTCATAACATTGTTTATATGTTTACAAACTCATTTTTGTTTCATTACGTTGAAATATTGACGTTACACAAACCTTACTTTCTAAATGACGTCACTAACGTGACTATATACAGTCAAATACTTTAAGACATGACGTCAAATATGTACCACGCGAACGTTATCTTTTCCCTAGGGAAAAGATATGATTTTCTTTCCCCGGTAAATCACGCGGAAATACTTATACGGTGTGCAAGAAAATTTGATATTACATTACTCAATGTGATTTTAGAAATAATTAAGTAAATCCAAGTAAACACCATTGTTCAAAATTTGATATTAAATTTCTCAATGTGATTTTAGAAAGAGTTTAGTAATCCAAGTAAACACCATTGTTCAAAATTTGATATTATATTACTCAATGTGATTTTAGAAATAGTTAAGTAAATGTTAATATGTTAACTTATTTCCGTTTAATATTATTTTATGATTTAGATTTGCAGAACCCCAAAGATGAATGCAGCACCTGTTATATAACGACATGTATACATTTTTAAAACTATTTCCTTAAAATTAATATTATATTAAACGTAATTACTAGTTTCAAGAAAAACACGTTTTGCTGTTTTTCATCTGTTTTTAATAATTGTGGTCTTACGACTTTAAAAGTCACGTATACTCTTGCCAACCTGCGGTCACCGATGACTGTGAGGTCAGTCACGTTGCCAACCTGCGATCAATGATGACTTTGCGAGGTCAGTCACGTTTTCTCCCATTAGTGTTTTTGTTTCACAGTCGGAAATGTTGATACACAGTCACATACGGGCGAACAAACGAACAAAGTGGTCCACTTAGTGTTACTAAATACAGATTAACATGATGTCAAACGTGAACTCATGACCTAAACATATATTAACTAGCAAAAACATGAAATATTACACATATATTTCCAATTAGAGACATTGATGTTGCTTATACACGTATGCAATGTTGATGTTGTTGATGTTGTTCAATTTTCTGTTTGAACATCCACACAATGGAACACACAAATGACCAAATACACGGCATAGATTTTCCATGTAGCAAGCAATGATTGTTTTGAAATAATCGCAAGCCCTCTTAAAAGGCAATAGAAAATTAAAGGCGGTCGCTACAGTTTTTTAAAACGAGCATTAAACATGTAAAACTACTATACCACCGCCTTAATGTAATGTTTAAAACACAGTTCACGGTCCAATTTGGGTTTTATACTAAATGCGTAATTATCACAACGAAAATCTTTTTACGCGAGGATAAAGTGAAACATTCCTTGAAGATATTTTGCTCTTTTTGCAATAATAAATGAATAATGCGGGCCAAAAGGGTAGGTTTATATCGAAAAAGTCTTGTGTAAAAAGACTTCAGTCTAATGCGCGTTTGCAGTGAAAAACTGGCAGTCGAATGTTTCGTCCGACAAAAAAAATAATACAAGTATCAGCGTTATGAACAGAAAGTGGGAGAAATTGTAACAGATAGCGCTGTCCCCGATGTAGTGTCTGATGTTAATTATGTCCCTGAAGATGTTTTGAAAGACCAAAGAATCATTGAACTTGGTCACTTGTCAAATCACTTAAAAATGTGTACTAATTGTTAACACGAACTTGTCCTGTCATACACTGTATGAAACCCTTGATCAGTGTTCTTACTGCCTCTCAAGCCTACAGATAAAGTATTGTTCTGCAGAAGTTGCAAAGAACTTAAAATGCTTAGTGCTTTATTATGTTCAAACAAAATAATAGGTGTGAAAGTTAATATTCAATATAAAATGCTTATATATACAGGAATTTTAAGTGACTTTTGTATTTCCTACTAACTGTAAGCAGATCCTCTAATTTCAGTGTCAGATAAAAAATTGACATTGAACATAAGTACTATGCTTTTTTATCTATTATTTTCCTTAAATTTATGTCATAAATTGTCGTCATAATACTTAGAATGCCAAACATTTAATCATTAATGATGTACACTATAAACCTTTAAGTATTCGTGTGTATACATAATTACCCCCCCCCCCCCCCCCCCTTTGAAATTGCCATTTTGAAAAAAAATTACATGGTAACCTACATTTTTCTTTTTTCTTTTTTTATTTTTATGTTTGTTATACATTGGTGAATATTTTGGTAGTATTTGGTGAAATTCTATTATGTAAAATTCTAGTAAACTTAAAAACGTCCCTTAGAATGAAAAGATTTGCCGAAAACTCTTTTGTCGTAAATTAGGTTATACTTAATTTTTTATATGTGTTTCATTATTTATATTGCAATATTAGCAATTTATTTGTAATATAGAATGTCTTTAACTGAAAAAAAGAATTATTTATGATATTCTTGTGATGCATTCTATGATTTCATGCCGACAAAGAAGTCTATGAAAATCGTAAAAATTGTTCATAATGTGACATCTTTGGTATCTAATATAAAAGAAACAAGTTACCCCGGTAAGGTCCCATTTTTATTTGGGTTTTCATTGCATAACATCATGTTCTTGACATACACAAAGTTTGAATGAAATCTATTATTGGGAAAATTTTGACGAAACTGTAGCGACTGCCTTTAATTCCTAGATTCTCATCCAAATTTTGGGGAAAATGGGCGGGTCGGAAGGGTTTTATTTTTTATTTATCATTCTCACAGTTTCTATCGATGCTGGTGTAGTGCAAAGATAAATTAGCGTCTATCCGACCATGAATTGCCGATTCGCACTTAAATGTTTAATACTGCGTTTTCGTACTCGACCGATTCGTACTCGTAATGTAAATTTTGATCTACGCATTATTTTTTTTTAAATAAAAGAATGTTCGGGCGTAGGGATCTTCGAGGGCCGGACGGGGGTGAGAATCTAGGAATCAATTTTCTTTTGCCTAAAGGGAAGAGTTTACTTAATACCCCAGCTTGAGGAGTTCTAAACTAGGTTTGAACATCATGTCACGCCGGTAAGAAGCGCGGCGTGAAGCACATACTTGGGGCTGGAAGTCATGTCCCGCCTTCTGGAGCGCATAACTGGGTTTGCAAGAAATCAAATTACAAATAAATAATACAACGTTGAAAAGAAAAGGTTTTATTATGATTGGCTTTACGCATTTTCACAACGCCTTTATATTTACAAAAACTTATAAATTAATATTGTAGTCATAAAGTTTTTGTAAGTTTATAAGTCATAATGGGGCGCGTCACGGGAAAAGGTACCTTCAGACAGTTGACGTAAATCTTTGAAATAACGTCATAAATTTGAGCAGACGACATTATTTATTATGTATTTCGCGGTAAAAATACCATTTTATTGTCAAAATGTGTAACAAAATCACATTTTAGTTATAAGAAATAGATTTAAAGCGGTAAGTTCTTTCTAAATTTATTAAAAACTAAAACATCTCTAAAAATGGCCGAAGGTACCTCTTCCAGTGTCGTGACCCATTTAAAAATAAAACACTAAAAATCAGTCAATAGCAAACTCCGTGGCCGTGGTTTATGGTATGTTCACCCCGGCCTATGAATATTTTATAAATAGGTCCATAGATTTAGATATTGAACAAATACCGATACGAGTTACGGGAAATATGTATTTCAGAACGGCATAAAAGTCAGCTCGACTTCGAGCAACTTGCTTCGCCAATATTTATTGCATTCATGTCAACTCATTCACAACCTGCTGTCAGGTATAAAGACCTGCTGTAATTGTACAATAATTATATCCAATAAAAAAGTCGCACAAACTCGTGTGTAAATGTACTTGTAGATTTCTAGCTGAGTAATGTCCTAGGTTACTTATTGTATTTTAGCAGGTTACTAGTTTGACTGCCGTGAAGTCTACATGTAATTGTCCAGAATTCGATACCCGACAATACCATGCAATGTGCCTAGATCCCCGTGTAGGTCGTAATCTTCACTAGCTTTCCTTTCCACATTTTCCATAGCGACTGACTGTTTTGTTGAGGAGATTGGAGAATCGGTAGTTTCAGTGCTATCAGATTTGTTGCTGTTAACACAGTAGAACATTTCTTTAAGGCTTCTTCGGAACTTTCGAGACAAAAATCCATACATGAATGGGTTTATAAAGTGGTTAATTAGATACAACAGTTGAGATATTCCCTGAAAATGATCTTTAAAAGATTTGGAAGGAAATGCACTGTCTCCTACCACTCTTAAGCAGTTGTATACAAGCCTTGGTAACGGGAGAACAGCCGCCAAAACTATCACTAGCATAACGATTGAAGACATGCGCTGTACCAGTTTCCTGTTTGCACCACGCGCTGACGAAATTGCGACAGACCGTTTCACTAAGCAAATTTTCATGATGTGTAGAATTGTCGTTACGATCAGGGGCAGTAAGTAAACAGTTATCCACCAGATAATAATAAACTCGCTGGAAGATCCAGGTTTTACTATTTTTAGAGTAATCAGTCCGGCTAGTGTACCCAGTAATATCATTCCAAGAATCCACACTCCGGCAGAGAGCATTATCACGCGGAACGGGCGTAGGAATACACTGGATCCCAACGGATTGGCCAATGACATGTACCGTATCACTGCAAGTAGTGCCACGTGTGAGTTCGCGGAAAACCAGAACATTGAATTCATAATATACCAGGGACGGCTTAGGATAACTGACTTTTGGCAAGTGAAAGCGGAAATCACGGACTCAAACGATATCGTCAAGTTGAGCGTAAGGAAGAGTAAATCTGCAAATGCCAAAGCCGCAATTCCAATGAACGTAGGGTCACGTAGTCTTTTATCCCTTGCAACTCGTATAATCACCAGTAAGTTTGCAAGTACTCCAACCGTAAATCCAATTTCTATGGCATTATATACACAATCTGTATCGCAGTATCCACAAGCCACGGTACCGTACTTCCGTTGCTTCCAGAAACCCGTCGTATTGTCGTCGACACTAACATTATAATTCTTTATCTCGTGCATGGTGAAAGTGTTATTACTTCCAATATTTTAATTGTTTTTACACGGAAAGAAAGTTATTCAATTCACTATTTTTCCTATCTATTTATGATGTTGTTGTTGCTTTCAAAAACTACTAAGTAACAACATTTATTTCGGCAGAATATTTATTTTTCTTCTCACTGTGCTACATAATAATTTTAAGTAAATCAGCCAGCTCCGGTAACCATGTTTTATATTGCAGCAAATTTGTCCACAGTTTTTATTCTTAATTTATCAGTTAAAAATTGTGCCTTTTTAAACTTTATTAATTGTTGTAAGTATTTCTAATCACCTTATCATTTCGGCAATGTAGTAATGCAAGCTGATCCAGCAAGTTAATCTAGCAGCGAATCCATTGACACTGTTTATTTCTCCACTTTAGTTACAACATATATTGGCGTTGCCGACCCCTCATCAATTTCGGAATAATTTATTTTCTGTTTTTATGGTCATATTATACGCATGAATTCCTTAAACAAAAGCCAAAAATTTCACAGTTGTCGACTTTTGGATAATCGTTTAAACTATAAGTGTGTCACGTAACGTTCCAGTGACGTCTTACGAGCATCTGAACATGTAAACAACGTAGTCCAGCAAAAACTCACGATTCGCCTAATTAACTTCGTGTTTTCGTCAACCATTTCGAGGTGGGGAATTGCTTCATTATAGGATCAATACAATCAATCTTCCCCCGCGTGATTGTCGTTCGCATTAAACCGACTTTTCATTTCTATTAACAAAGACGTAGCCCTTCGCAGAAAATCACTGTATTTTGGTTAACTGAAAAAAAATGTAATTACGCAATTATTACCTGCAGTTGAGGAAAAACCTGCAAATCGACAAACTATCCTTCAGTTGTTGCTTTGTTTGCCAGTATGCAACATTAAGTTGTCTAATGTGACTGTGACCTTTGACCTCAGACATTTGTAAAACACTACAACTATGTATAGGAGGAATGTACAAGCAACTTAAGAAATAAATGACTGAAGCCACTTTTTATTTATCTATTGGTTTGTTTGTTTGTTTGTTTGTTTGTTTGTTTGTTTGTTTGTTTGTTTGTTTGTTTGTTTGATTTATTTATTTATTTATTTATTTATTTATTATGTTTTAAGATTCTCATTAATTAACATTCGATAATGTTGAAATCATTTCGATCGTTAAGTGCGTGTAGCACGAAAATGCTTGCAAACAATTAGAACTATATTGCGCAGAACATCTGACGAAATTCTAATTGCTTTTTGAATGACCTTATCCTTAACTGGGGTCTGGAACAAAAATAGAATTTTAATGCTTGCAAATGGCCAGCCTGTCATGTTTACTGGTGTTTATATTTTGATTAGTATGTTATTCCAAAATGTGACACGCAATTTTCAGAATAGCGTTTGTAATTAAGGTCTAAGTTTTATTTTTGAAAATAACTAAACTTTCTAAATGTAAGTAAAACTCCTTCGTTTCTCCACCCTTGGAGCATTTCTGCGTCCGCTTCAACAAACTAGGTGCAAAACAGTCTGGATAGATACAAGAATAATTGTGATAGTTTTAAGTACAACAAGGTGTTGATGTCATGTTTAGTCATAAGCCCTAGGAGTGACATATTAATTATACGGTATAATGCGGTCATATGAAGTAACCACAGAGAACAATTTGCATGTTACAGATAAGACGATGTTATGATAGTCAGCATATATTCGCAGCCGCCATTCGGACTGCCTACAGGTCGACACCACATATTGCAGACCAGGGTCCTAGATCACAGAACTTAATCAAGAGACCAGTCTCAAATCTCAAGCATCTGATTGGCTGAAATGGCGACTCTCAGTTTTATGAACTTGGGCCCTGGCTGAGTTATTTCGGACCTATTGCAGCATTACCTATCACATACATGTATCTGGGCGGGTTATTTTCGGCCTGGTGCAGCCCCATCTATAAAGATTTAAGCCGGATATTTCGGACCCATAGCAGCATCACTAATCACGGATCTAGGTTGGTTAATTTGGTACCAGTGCAGCATCAGTTTTCTCAGATCTAGCCGGCTTATTATTTTCCGCCCCGCAGTGCCATCATCTATCACAGATCGTTATTTTGGACATACATGTAGTAACAGTAACCAGTTTTTCAATCGCGATAAACAGTTTGCATATCATTAGTTCATACATGTATAGTGTTGAAGTTAAACATTTTATAGATCAACTTCGCAAATACCTATATAGGTTGAATGTTAATAGATTTTTAGTGAATCCCGTGACCGAATACACCAAGAAATGAAAAACTTACAATTAATAAACATTGAGGAAACACGATTGTCAGGTTGAAAACAAACCACAAAGAAGTAACCGGCTCTTCAATTGCCCGGATCGTTCCTCTATCACCAGTCATTTTCTTAAATTAAATTAATTATTGTTGTTGGTTTTTGTTGTTTTTTGTTGTTGTTGTTTTATTTTTTTTTTACATAAAGTGTCCTAATTGTTTTGCAACTGGAAAACAACATTTCATACATATTAAAATACGTGGTATTAACTTACGGTTCAATGAACGTATGGCGCAGATACATCTGAAACCTAATACTGAATTATAAGAGGAAATCACAATTGAAAAATAAAAAACGAGTTCTCGTAAAAATTATGGCCACGTGGCAATTGTAATCAGGGGTTCAACTAGCTGCCAAATCCCAAAGGTTATTTTGGTTACTTTTAAGTGGATTCAGGCAATTTAAGGCCAAAATACTTATTGTAGGAAAACTTACCCTTTAGTTAAAATTCATGAGGGTCAACATGATGGGTTTTGAAAATTTCAAGAGTCAAAGGGTCATCTCCCGGGTCAAATGGAACCACTGTAACTAAGATTAAAACAATATTAAATTTACTTGCTGATGAAAATTGAATACAACAATCTCTTACACTCGTCATGTGAGAGCTTTATCAGCGTGACTGATGGTTTTTAAAGTAAAGTCTAATAAAGGCATGCTGAGGTATTTCCGTGAAGTTGCATAGTCATACAAAAATTTGTTTTTATTCAGTCGATCCCGTTGTTAATCGATCAGTGTTTTGTTGTTTTCTTCGTCAGTCAGTTGTTATTTATCATTGACACTGTCATAGCAGATGATCGACAAGACTGCCGGAGCACAAAACGAAGCAACAATCAAAGTAATTACTCTACCACATTTCTCACCTTTGTGACGGTCAAAAGTACTTGTACGACGATGTCATCATATAAAGTAGGCGATTATTCATTTGAATGAAACTGGGATGCTGCTTTGCTGCGCAAGGTGCATTGTTGTTGTTGTTGTTGCTGGAGGCTGTGGCGAGGCTTATAGGGAGGCTGTGTGGAAGCTGTAAAGAGGCTGTGCGGAGGGTGTACACAGGATGTGGGCAAAATTGGGTTGTGCAGTCTGTGCAGAGGCTAAGGACGTGCGGCTGATATAGGGAGGATCTGCCGATGCTATGTTGCTGCTGTGAAGTGGCTGTGATGGGGATAGGTCTAGGCTGCAGAGATGTTGAGGCTGTGCGAAGGCTGTGGGGAGACTGAGGAAGCAGAATTTGCTGGTAGGGTATAATTAAATAAACTATTTTTTTCAAACAATGGGTAGGCTAGGTGTGTGGGCTTTAGATAGTCTGCGAATTTTGGAGGCAGTGAGAGGATGTGTGGAGCTGTGCTGTGGCTGTGGGAAGGATAAGCGGAAGCTGTGCGGAGGCTATGAAGAGGCTGGGGCTGTCCTGAGTGTGCTGAAGCATTTTTTTCTGGGATATGATTAAAAAATTTTTTTTTCAAACTTAGAAAGTTTTTAAAATATTAACAACTTTTTAATTTAGTACATTTGATGTACTTTTATCTTGATGTTTAAACTCGGTGTTTAAGGTTTATAGTTATTTTACTTTATTTTGAAATATGAAAGTCACGTCGTTCAAGGCGTTGTATTACTTATAAGCGAAACGTAGGACGTATTAAGTAATCTATCTTTTCACTTAAATAATCGTACAAAGTCACGCATGTTAGCAAAATTTGCAACCATGAGATGAATCATAAGTATGACAGTTAAGAACATACATACTTCTGTAAGTACAGGTTGCCCGATTGATAAATAAACTTGTTCAAAGGTAAACGTGTCCACCGCAAACAGTTAATTGCTGAAATGGAATGTTAAAAGTAGTTATGCTCAGTGAAATATAAAGCTTGTGAGTTCGTTACACGTTCCGATATATGTAAGCTTGAGTTGGGTAAGCTCTGTGGGGTATAAAGGGTGTGCTCTGTGGGTTATAGAATGTGAGTGGTGTACGCTCTGTGGAATATAAAAAATGTGAGTTGGGTCCACTCTGTGGGATATGAAGAGTGAGTGGTGTACGATCTGTGGGATATGAAGAGTGTGAGTGGTGTATGATCTGTTGGATATAAAGAGTGTGAGTGGTGTACGCTCTGTGGGATATAAAGAGTGTGAGTGGTGTACGCTCTGTGGGATATAAAGAGTGCGAGTGATGTACGCTCTGTGGGATATAAAGAGTGCGAGTGGTGTACGCTCTGTGGGATATAAAGAGTGCGAGTGGTGTACGCTCTGTGGGATATAAAGAGTGCGAGTGGTGTACGTTCTCTGGGATATAAAGAGTGCGAGTGGTGTACGCTCTGTGGGATATAAAGAGTGTGAGTGGTGTACGCTCTGTGGGATATAAAAATGTGAGTTGGGTACGCTCTGTGGGATATAAAAAATGTGAGTTGGGTACGCTCTGTGGGATATGAAGAGTGTGAGTGGTGTACGATCTGTGGGATATGAAGAGTGTGAGTGGTGTACGCTCTGTGGGATATAAAGAGTGTGCTGGTGTACGCTCTGTGGGATATAAAGAGTGCGTGTGGTGTACACTCTGTGGGATATAAAGACTGTGAGTTGTGTACGCTCTGTGGGATATGAAGAGTGTGAGTGGTGCACGGTCCGTGGGATTTGAAGAGGGTGAGTTTGTACACTCTGTGGATTAAAAAGAGTGGAAGTGGTATACGATCTGTGGGATATAAAGAGTGTGAGCGTTATACGATCTGTGGGATATAAAGAATGTGAGTGATGTACACTCTGTGGGATATAAAGGATGTGAGTGATGAACGCTCTGAGGGATATAACGTTTGCGAGAGGTGTACACTCTGTGGGATATAAAGAATGTGAGTGATGTACACTCTGAGGGATATAAAGAATGTGAGTGATGTACGCTCTGAGGGATATAAAGGGTGTGAGTGATGCACGGTCCGTGGGATTTGAAGAGGGTGAGTTTGTACACTCTGTGGATTAAAAAGAGTGGAAGTGGTATACGCTCTGTGAGTTAAAGTGTGTGAGTGTTATACGACCTGTGGGATATAAGGAATGTGAGTGATGTACACTCTGTGGGATATAAAGAATGTGAGTGATTACGCTCTGAGGGATATAAAGGGTGTGAGGGGTGTACACTCTGTGGGATATAAAGAATGTGAGTGACGTACGCTCTGAGGGATATAAAGGGTGTGAGGGGTGAACACTCTGTGGGATATAAAGAATGTGAGAGATGTTCGCTCTGTGGGATATAAAGAATGTGAGTGATGTACGCTCTATGGGATATAAAGAGTGTGAGTGTTGTACGATCTGTGGGATGTAAAGATTGTGAGTGGTGTACGCTCTATGGGATATGAAGAGAGTGAGTGGTGTACACTCTGTGGGATATAAAGAGTGTGAATGGTGTACGCTCTGTGGGATATGAAGAGTGTGAGTGGTTCACGCTCTGTGGGATATAATCAATGCTAGTGTAGTTCGCTCTGTGGGATATAAAGAATGTGAGTGATGTACGCTCTATGGGATATAAAGAGTGTGAGTGGTGTACACTTTGTGGGATAAAAAGAATGTGAGTTGTGTACGCACTGTGGGATATAAAGAGTGTAAATGGTGTACGCTCTGTGGGATATAAAGAGTGTGAGTGGTGTACGCTCTGTGGGATATAAAGAGTGTGAGTTGTGTACACTCTGTGGGATATGAAGAGTGTGAGTGGTGTACGCTCTGTGTGATATAAAGAGTGTGAGTTGTGTACGCACTGTGGGATATAAAGAGTGTGAATGGTGTACGCTCTATGGGATATAAAGAGTGTGAGTGGTGTACGCTCTGTGGGATATAAAGAGTGTGAGTGGTGTACGCTCTGTGGGATATAAAGAGTGTGAATGATGTACGCTCTGTGGGATATAAAGAGTGTGAGTGGTGTACGCTCTGTGGGATATAAAGAGTGTGAGTGGTGTACGCTTTGTGGAATATGTAGAGTGTGAGTGGTGTACGATCTGTGGGATATGAAGAGTGTGAGTGTTGTCCGATCTGTGGAATATAAAGAGTGTGAGTGGTGTACGCTCTGTGGGATATAAAGAGTGTGATTTGTGTACACTCTGTGGTATATGAAGAGTGTGAGTGGTGTACGCTCTGTGGGATATAAAGAGTGTGAGTGGTGTACGATCTATGGGATATGAATAGTGGGTGGTGAACGCACTGTGGGATTAAAAGAGTGTGAGTTGTGTACGCACTGTGGAATATAAAGAGTGTGAGTGGTGTACGATCTATGGGATATGAATAGTGGGTGGTGTACGCACTGTGGGATTAAAAGAGTGTGAGTTGTGTACGCTCTATGGGATATAAAGAGTGCGAGTGGTGTACGCACTGTGGGATATAATGAGTGTGAGTTGTGTACGCTCTGTGGGATATGAAGAGTGCGAGTGGTGTACGCTCTGTGGGTTTTAAAGAGAGTGAGTGATGTACGCTCTGTGGGATATAAAGAATGTGAGTGATGTACGGCCTCTTGTGTATGAAGTGTGTGAGTGGTGTACGCTCTGTGAGATGTAAAGAGTGTGAGTGGTGTACGCTTTGTTGGGTATGAATAGTGAGTTGGCGACGCCATGTGGGGTATAATAAGTGTGAGTAAGGTACACTCTAGGGGGAAATGAAGAGTTTATTGGCTAGGCCATGTGGGGTATCATAATTCTGACTAAGGTACACTCTACGGGGTATGAACAGTGAGTTTGCTACGCCATGTGAGGTATTTAAAGTGTGAGTTAGGTACACTCTAGGGGTATATGAATTGTAAGTTGGCTGCTTTATGTGGGATATATAGAGTGTGAGTTAGATACACTCTATGGGATATGAAGAGTGAGTTGGCTACGCTATGTGAGGTATAAAAAGTGTGCGCTAGGTACACTCTAGGAGGATATAAAGAGTGAGTTGGCTACGCCATGTTAGGTTCAAAGAGCGTGAGTAAGATACACTCTAGGGATTTGAAGTGTGAGTTGGATACGCTATTTGGGGTAGAAAGAGTGTGAGTTAGGTACACTCTTGGGAGATATGAAGAGTGAGTTCGCTACGCCATGTGAGGTATTAAGAGTGTGAGTTAGGTACACTCTGGGGGGATATGAAGTGTGAGTTGGCTACGTCATAAGGGGTATAAAGAGTGTAAGTTAGGTACACTTTCGGGGGTATGAAAAGTGTAGTTTGCGCACGCTTTGTTTTGTGCGAAAACTATGAATGTGTCGTATTTTGTGATCTAAATGTTTCTTCGATTCAAAAATGATAAATTCTCGGTTTTAAAATTAGTTAATTGTATTTCGTGATCGGAATATCGGGTAGTTAGTACGTACGAAAAGCAGGCCCCTTACATCATTTATTATTTCCGTCATAAGTACTGTGGGGGTCGGAGAGCCATCCCCTATAGACCTTACAAACAATATGTATTATTAAATAAATTACACAATCCACCAGAATATTCACACAGTTTAAAAACACAATACAAAATATAGTTTGTAGTAAGCGGACATTAAAACTTGTTTCATAAAAAAAATTTTTCATAATAATTTAAGAAAATTTGAGTGCACATTCTATGCAAAGCTAATATGTATTGTTTTAATCTGAAATCGTAACACGTTTGCAAAATATATATCATGTCTTGTTAGTGTACATGTATAAGAAAACTGAAAAAATAGAAAAGGTTTTTTCAGGGTGTCGTGGTGATAACTTTTGAACTTTTTAAACAATGAAATAATTTTAAATGAAAATAAATACGTACACTCTCAGATAAAAACGAAAGCAATCGTAATTAAATTAAAAGACTCCCTTTGTATATTCACTTGACATGCCCAGATGATGATTCTACCGAATATCTTTTAAACATCTTGGTTAAAACATGCATGGAGCGTTTCGGTTTTTGGTTTATCACGAAATTTACTGGAACAAAAATTCTCATTTTTTTTATTTTGAAACTGAGCAAATTCGCTTTCGTTGACGTCAACCGTTATCAATTATTTCACAAGCAAATTGGGCTGAAATCGTGTTCGGTAATTTAGAACGTACCTCCAAAACAGGGTCACACAATTCAATTGTCGTGTTTTTTTCTCATGAAGATGAGCGCATCAAAGTTGAATTCTGCACGATTTAAGTGCTTGTTTAAACAAATTTAATTGAAAATCTAGTAATTCGTTTGATCTTCTCTCATCACATTTGTCAAAAAGAAATCGGCCCAATTTAGCAGAAGTAATTAAATCAACAATCAGTATCCTATTCACCGACTTAAAGCAGCTCGCTCCCAGGTGTTACACCCCGATATTCGAATACTAAGGACGCGGACGGCTTTTGTTACGACGGATTGGAAACCAGTCTCAAGTCTCAAGCATCTGATTTGAGCGACTGGAGATTTGAGCCTTTAAGGCTCGAACTACCCATAACTCGAACAGTCCAACACCAATCAAGGTCCCGACAATGTCTTTGACACCGCTTGGCTCGAACAGACTGTTACTTGAAACAGGAGCCGTTTACCTTTATAAAACTGACGTCATTTTCGAGATCAATATTCCTTCCGGCATGACAACGCATTCAATTTCGGATATATTTTTTGGATTTTATTAGACTCAAATGTGTTTTAATTATTGTTTAGTCTGTGCTGATTGATTTACTTGCTTGATGATTAGAAATCCTGATTGAATGCCTGCGTCTAGGCCATTTCGGTTTCGAAATAAAAGTAAAATGGCTTTGTTGCTGGTGTTCAATTTCAACTGACTGAAGAGAAGAAGGAAACAACACAAAAAACAACACAGACTATTCTTTTGAAGTTGTGTGTATATTTGGACAAGGAAATACAGAAACTAGCTTTTTTCAAATAGGCTAATTGAACTGGATTTTGCTGATTGGAAGCCTACTTCCCGAAAACCAGCTGTTCAAGGATGACAGGTTTGTCGACTATTCCCAATGGTTTTTGCATTTTTTTGTTTCAAATTATAAAATGACACTCCTCAAATGTTTTTGATATTTCAGTATTCTTTGCACATTATAAAAGCAAAATCAATTTAAACAAAATGGTCGACTTTTTACAGAATGTTGTCTCACTGACAGATGTATTCATACGCCAACAAGATGTCAATTCTTTTACAAAATTAACAAAAATGTGTTTATTTATGCAAAAATAAGCTCATCTTATGTACAAATGTTCATTATTTTGACTGGTTTCAAAAATTTCTTACTGAAACGATTGCCTTTAGAACAAATATAATTGGAATCAGTCAAAAATTGGCAGGGCCATTATCACATTATCCCTTTTTGGACCTGGGCCTTAGTTTGATAATGAGGCTGATGAGGCTGGTGACATGATAATAAGTTTTGACACCATACAATTTTGTTACTATATTGAGTTACACATGTAATAATACACTTTATACGATAGACCAACTCTAGATCAGAGAGTCGACGTACACATGTAATAAACAGGTAAATGAATAGGTTAGCAGTGCCTTTGAATGATAATGGCCCTGCCACGAGATAATGGCCCTCGGGCCATTATCAACATGACAGGGCCATTATCATTCAAAGGCACTGCTAACCAGGGCCAGTATCTCGAAAAAATGTTCGTATCGTAAGTTAAGGTATGCGTTACGAAATCGCTACGAAGGCGCTAAGGTAACGTTACACGGGTATCTCGAAACACCACTTAGCGTTCTCGTAACGCGTCCCAAAGTTACGAATTCGTAAGAATTACACAAGGCATATAATGAAGTAATTTGACATGTGAAATATCGGCATATAGTAAACCTTTCAGAGCAAAATGTTTATTTATTCAACGATCCTATGTACTGAGCCAAAATTGTCTACTTTGTGGATCATTTGGGGCCAGTGCAAACCACCTACTTTGTGCAAAATGTCGTTAATATTTTAAATCTATGGTGTATTGTAAGACATTGTCTGTTTCAAATTCAATACATGAAAAAGTTTTAACAAATAAGGTGGACGTATTGCATAAAGACACTTATCATCTCTGAGACTAATCAAAGGCGATTAAAAATATAAAAAACGACCCGAAGTTAACAGTTTGAGTCCCGTCGACTTTTAGATTGACATTCATGACAAAGGCAAACTTACTTAAAACAAACAAACACAATATAATCCAACCTGTGCTAAAGACCACCTGTAAACAAAGGCCAAGTGTGGACCAGCGGCAATTTATTATTTCTATTCTAACAACAATCGTGAATTAAATCGCCGTTGCTTCAATCCATTATCTTTTGAGAATGTTAGAATCCATGATAATTTTGATTGAGATGTTTATCAACAGTTAAAAAATGAGAATTATCAATAACTTTCATGGAAATTCATCACGAGTGCATAAGATTTCAGTTTTATTGTGTAAATCTAGGTTTTACTAATTGTTAAGATCCTAATTTGTTGTTGTTGTTTTTCAATTGATAGCAATAATAATACTTTTAAAAGATTGGCAAGGCAGTTATACAGACGACCATTCTATTTATTCTGCGTAGGTTTGCATCGCACAAAGACCATTTTCGTAAAAAGTAGATATACCTTCTATCGTATGTCATAAATGTATATCTCTTATCGTGCATCTTCTACGTATCGTGCGTCCGTCTATCATCTATCGTGCGTCCGTATATCACCTGTCGTGTGTATCTTTTGTAACTCTATACGTCCACGGTAGTCTACCCGCTTCACATTGTCCCAATGCGTGCCGGTAAGTTGAAGCAGGTGAACCAGGATGTACCGGTAAGATTCGTGAAGCCTTGTGCAGGTATAAAGCCCCGGAGCGTCCCGGCTTGTACACCGGGACCAACAGGACCACAACCTTATCTACGCCGAGAAAACTCGCAATTAATCGGGATGAATGAATTTCAAATATACAATCATGGTTTAAATACGACTTCCTAAGTAAAAAATAGTTGAATCGGCATCCAACGGCTTTTAACGTAGCCATATCCAGACTCCACCTGCTGCTACCGTGCCAAACCGTATTTCGACCAGCGGGAGTCACCGTATCTCCAACTTGGACAGAGGACATTTAAGGAATGATTCTTATTTTGGTGCGGTTCATGGAGATTGGACGTGCACGCGAGAGCTGGCAAATCCATAAAGCGCGCTAGCAATACGAGTTTTACCGCTGTCGCTACGGCTGTTGTGCCGGTTGACCCCGGTGACTAAACCAGGACGCACCGGGGCTGTATAAAGGGACAGTGTTAACGAGGCTATACGAGTTCATTGAATATTGAGTTGTGCTCAACCCGTGGCTAGACAGCATGGTCAGTAATATGCATTTCCATTACTGCCATTGACCTGGCTCAATCAAACCCAGTTTGCAATATATTCATATTTGTCATGTTTGGTGGCTTTCAAATTTTCATTTTTATCTATAAGGAACATTTAAAAAATAAATTCGTTTAAATAAATATTGAGAAAGTACAAAAATTCAGACTACTCTCCTGAGAATATGATAAATCTGCGCAGTTTGTTAAGTTACGAGAACGTTAAGGGGTCGATTTTTTTATCGTATGTTACGACCAAGTTTACGAATCTTCGCAACTTGCGAGTTCTTCGAGATAGAGGAAAATTTGGCTACGAATGTCGTAAGATGACGTTACGAACAATTTTACACTTACGATATCTTTGAGATACTGGCCCTAGGGTTCATTTACATCTAATTGCATGTATTTAATATTAACACGTGACAGCATTAGCTTAAATGGTATTGTTAACTGACAACGATGTAGTACCATTGTACTGTAAAAACCTGTTTATTCTACGGCGTACAGTAAGGACCATCCTGACATTATCTCTAAGGGCTCTAATGTTAATATGTCTCGTCTGTCTGAGATGGTGGCGATAGAGAGGAATTTAGTCTTACTGCGACAATTGTCCATTACCATTTAATATTTACACTTCAACTTCGTCCTCTACGATGAAGTCTTATTCATATAACGAATCATAATTTCTGAAACAGAGCGACGTAATAATCATCCCCCGCCGCGTAGCGGGGAGGGGATATAGGAATGGTCTTCGTTCGTCCGTCCGTCCGTCTGTCTGTCCGTCCGTCCTTCCGTGCGCACACAATTCGTGTCCGGTCCATTACTTTTCAAACCCTAGAAGGAATTCCATGAAACTTTACTCCCCATCAAGACGACGTGCAAAACCCATGTTCCAACCTGGCTGGCTCAAGGTCAAGGTCACCAGTGGTGTTTGAAGATTTAAACCATGTATTTCGTGTTCGGTTCATATCTTCTGAACCCCTAGAAGGAATTTCATGAAACTAGTCAAATGTTCTCCCCATCAAGACGACGTGCAGAACCCATGTTCCAACCTGGCCGTCTCAAGGTCAAGGTCACCAGTGGTGTTTGAAGATTTGAACCATGTATTTCGTGTCCGGTTCATATCTTCTGAACCCCTAGAAGGAATTTCATGAAACTTTAGTCAAATGTTCTCCCCATGAAGATAACGTGCAGAACCCATGTTCCAACCTGGCCGTCTCAAGGTCAAGGTCATCACTGGTGTTTGAAGAAATGAACCATGTTTTTCGTGTCCGGTTCATATCTTCTGAAACCCTAGAAGGAATTTCATGAAACTTTAGTAAAATGCTCAGCCTATGAAGACGATGTGCAGAACCCACGTTCCAACCTGGCCGGCTCAAGGTCAAGGTCACCAGTGGTGTTTGAAGATTTGGACCATGTACTTCATGTCCGGTTCATATCTTCTGAAACCCTAGAAGGAATTTCATGAGTTTTTAGTCAAATGCTCAGCCCATGAGGACGATGTGCAGAACCCATGTTCCTACCTGGCCAGCTCAAGGTCAAGGTCACCAGTGATATTTGAAGATTTGAACTATGTATTTTGTGACGTTGCACAATATTTTGACGTGTGACGTCGCCGAGCACGCACGTTTCGCCACGAGTCATTCATATTTCGTCAATGTTGCTGTTCCAACAACCATTTGAAAAAGACGCAGTATCACAAATTCTTCCAATAATTTTCGAATTTAAGAGAGTCCTAATGTGTGTAAATATAAGGATTGAATCTATATTTGATGGTTTTCATTTGGGTATTGAAAACAGTTGGGTTAAAACAATTCAACTGTTTTCAATACCCAAATGAAAACCATCAAATATTGATTCAATCCTTAAATGAAGAAGACAAAATAATGTCCCTAATGGAACACCGTTAACTTTCAACATCGCTGTGGCACATGATATATCGTTACCATGCAAGACAACACGAAATCTGCGTCATATTTATGAGATCTGCATTATTCTTAATGATTATAAATGTGACAAAACAGTGTAGACGTTAATGGATTTGAATAATAAACTCGTTATTTATCTTCCATTTCATTAATTGTTACAATATCTGATACCGCAAACAGTGTCGTGTATTTTATGCTCAGTTTAATTCATTTAATAAAAACAAACGGAAACATCTGATTTCTTCCGTCTAATTTAACAAACTATGTTACAAAAAGTTTTTTTGAAATACATGAAATTCAAATATAATAATTTCCTAGTTAGCATATAAAAATAACACTGTTTCTCACCACCAGTATAAAATGTATATAATACACCATTTATAAAAGAAATAAAAACAGCATTCTATACAATATTAGTTATATACAATTCCGCAGCTATTAAACTAACTCACTCCTGATCTCGTTTAATGTTAGCACACAGTTTTTGTTTTGTTGTCATAGCAACGGTAGAATCCGGTATCATAGCAACGACAATAGTATTTCTTGCAGTCCTGTTCATAAGAAAATAGTTTGGTCTTGTACGTTCTGTTGCCTACAGTGCAACCTGTAAATAGAGACAAATATACTTAAGGACTTTGAAAACGCACCCTTGGGATAAGTGTATATAAACATAGAAGACGCCTTTTATATCAAACATATTATATAGCTGTGTAAAGTACAACTCATTGCCGTCATTTTGATACCAAAATATTTAAAATTGGTTCATTGATAATAAAAATATCGCGTGTTCAAGACAGTAACCCTGAAATCAAAAGTAACACTTTAGCCAATACAAGCGTTCGTTTTCAATGATATGCCTTTAATTGTAATGCAAGCTCTATAGGCGTGAAGTGTTACTTTTGATTTTAGGGTTACTGTCTTTAACTCGCAATATCTTTTGTATAAATAGACCAATCTTAAATATTTTACTATCAAACTGACGGCAATGAATTGTACTTTACAAAGGTATGTGAAACATTTCATTTCAAAGGCCTTTTCCAAGTTAAAATACACTTATCCCAAGGGTGCGTTTTCAAAGTCCTTAAGTATAGATCATTCAAGTACTAATGTAGAAGACTATTCCATCTGTCATAACGTATGATAAATCCGTTTACATCAAAATAATTTGGTGTTGAATGTTCTGTTGCCTACAGTGCAACCCCTGTGAATAGAGAATAGTAGTTCATTGAAGGATTGTTGTAGACGACTTTATTCTCCCTGTAATAACATAGGATAAATCCGTCTTCATCAAAATAATTTGGTATTGTATGTTCGGTTGCCTACCACAGATCTCTTTACGAGGAAATAGAGATGGTGTCCCATGTTAAAGTGTGACGACTGTTCTAGACTTGATTACGATTTGTAGGTTTAGTCCTTTGTTAATTTCAAACAAGAGTCAGTCGGAAACAACTATTGGATGAGTCGGAAATTAAGCAAGCAGATACATGAAAATACATTTAAAACGTTGCATAATTTTAACGAAAAAAGTGAGCCAGGAATTTTAAAAAAAACAAATAGCATCCTAACATACACACCTAACTCTTTTTGTTGGTGTCAAGAAAATTTTTTTATATATATAGAGTTTGTTGGTCTGAAGTAAAAAGAAATAGATTGAGGGTAACCATACACACCCATTCATTGATTCCCTAATTCTCTATCCACCACCCAGCCTACTCCCAAAATAATATGTTTTGTTTAAAAAATAATGAACAATTTTGTGTGAAAAAAAATGTTGCAGCTTAGGGGTAACCCCACCCATATACCTTTGATCATTTCCGATTGGTGTGGGTTTAGACAAAAAACAAGTAGGTTTTGCTGTGGTACCAGCATCACCCCTCCACACCCGACATTAAATATATAAACTCAACCAAAGTTCTAATTGGTCATTATTTGTATATGTTTACAATGTATGCTAGTTTCGTTTCTTCCCTACGTCAAAAGAGGTTGTGGAAAGAACTGTTTGGTCTTGAAATCAATTATCTTATGTCTTTTTTATCTTTATTGGTTGTTTTCTTAAATGAATCCAATACCATCTACTTACAACGCAGGGTCAAAATTAGAAAACTGTTTAATTGAAAGGGAGGTAATTTTAAAATTGGATACTTTGAAAGGGGTTTATTTACACAAATGTGCTATTGATTAATCATGTTTTCTGTTTTCCTACTAATGAGGGGTCCTATTAAAACAAAACAAGGAATTAAGAGCAAATTTCTGTTTGCTTGACCTTCTTATGCAAGAAATGCATTTTCAGCAAAATTAAGGATAACTTTTCCAAAACTGTTCCAAAGTCAATTATTACAAGATTAAAGCTTAAGTTGAAGACTGTTGTTGGTATATGATCATAAATACGAGTGAATTCAATGTCTTTGTAATAAAAAATTACGGACAAAAAGTGACCAATTAGAACTTTTTGCGAGTGTAAGTTGGTTAAAGCCATACAGAAGTAAGCCAACAATAGACAAAATTGTGTGCTTTTAAATAAAAACATATGTATTTGTTTTCGCAATTTATTCTTGTTACAGAAAGTTGTAATAAAATGATACACAATGAGGTTTCAAGTAATATATAACGACACAGCTTAGTTTCCCCCAAATTATTTGTAGGAGCCTTTTAAAGCTTACTCTTATCATGAATGGATCACGCGATTAGATGATTACAATTAACATTTTTATTGTTTGAACCGCAGATCTTGTCCTTGCTCACAACCTGTACGTTATCATATTTTAATAAAGGTTTTTCAGTGAAAAGTAAGCCTGTATTGAACATAATGTATTGATTTAGAATATCCTGACATCATCTTTGTGTGGAGGAAAAGCCACACAACTTCTAGGTTTAAACAAAAGCTTTCACTCTTTAACACTCGTTCGTTTTGCTATAATAATTGAAGCAATTCTTCTTTTAAATTTAAGGCATTGCTTTGTTCGTTATTGCTATGTCATAGACAAAAAATATCAAAATCTCTCAAAAGGCACAATGCAGTTTCATTAAACTTAGCAAAAATTAATGCTATTAGTGTATGATTATTTTACATACGTTAAGAAAAGTTAGAATAGTAAAGAAAAATAGTTAGACCTAAAAAATCCCTAAAATTCTACTTGCAATTTATCACAAAAACAAGCCAAACAACAAAATATTCGCATGGTTCGTGCTAAATGTAATGCCAGAACGCGAATTCAAACCCTTGTCAAATAAACAACGCAAGTGAAGTCATAATAAGAACCATAAAGGTTATTTGCGCGAATTCGTGACTGCGCAAAATTATAATTTACGGCGTCTGTGCGATAGATTGTTGCCGAAAGTTTAAATGGTAACACAGAAGTTTATACACGGATAATTAAAAGTGTGCGGTAAACAATGACAGGAGGGGAACCTTTGCGGTTACATACTTGTCGGCTATGTCATAAGTAAACAGATTAACTTTAAAGTGTGTGTGTAATTAGCATATGTTATCAAGTCCAGAACATTCAATCTTTTTCGAAAAACAAAAATGTTGAAACCACATTCTTTTTTACCGAAAAAACTCAACAACTTTAAGAAGACGATATTCTACAAGTTGTACAATATTCTTATTAATTGAATACATGTTTGGAAAGACCAGCAGTCATTTGACAGGTTATCTGGAGCTCAGCTTTTAATTGACATACTTATTACAACATGCTCACTTTTCCTCTCTTCTTTTTGGCTGCCTGGGGAGGCTGTATTTTGTGAGTTTGGCGATTCCTGATATGCATATTTGTCTCTTTTAAAAAAAAAATGCAAATGAAAGTTAAGAGTTTTCTGCAATATTCTCAACCTCAGTTACATTCCAAACATTGAAGAACAACTTGGTTCCCTTAATACTGTGTCAGTTTATCGTTATTTGAGATATTTACTGTGAAAACACTCCGGTACACCGGTAAGCCACTAATGACTTAACGTCAACATGACAAAGTCTGCTGTAAAATATCTTCTGATTGTTAGTTAAACAGGTTTTTACGTAATTCGCGTTCCGGAAAATACGCTATCAGTAAAACATTTGCCTTAAAAAAAGAATATTTAATTGAAGGAATACTTCTTAACGTGAACATTTCGGCTTCAGTGAAAAACACTTCACCAATGAAACTAAATGAATAGGATCTAAACTGTTCGCTTTTTGATTCATTAGGTTATTTCTGACCAAAATGCGTCCAGTGCAGATCCTGATCAGACGGCACGGATGTGCCGGCTGATCTGGATCTACACTGGTCGCACATGCGTAAAAATGCGTATATATCAAGGAAAGGGTTTGAGAACCTACCCTGAGGCTCGACATTGCTGGCTCTTGCCCGGTCCTCCTCGCAGAAGTTGACCTGTTTCTCGGGGTCACAGTACGACGTGCCGTTACAGAAACATTCACATAGGTGCTCTATACAGCCAGACCGGAACGTAAAATCACGACCTCCCTTCAATGACTGAAAGTACACGTCAAGTTACAAAAGTACACGTCATGTTACAGAAGCATTAAACAAACAGGCGCTCTACATAACATGACCATAAGGTTGTCACGAGCAGAATTACAGTTTCCTCGTCATTTCTAATTCTATTTTCTGTTAAATATTTACTTTATTCGCGGAACACTAGTTTTCACATACATGTAGCTCTTTGCCGAACATAAAGTGCAGAAATAAAGCTTACGCGAAGGTTGATTTAACAAAAAGATACATGCAGAGACTTGGACAATGCGCGAATTCAAAACCTCGCGAAAATGCATTTCAGTGCATCTTTGCAAATATATTAGACAATTATTGAAGTCTGTGTTCATAAGTTTAGTAGTTAAATTCTTGTTAGGCCTATGTTTTATTATATAACCTCAATTATATCGAAGACAGCTGCCTTCGAGGAATAGAATAGGTGCATTGTACGAGTACAAAATTGTACCGATTAGAAAAAAAACAGCTTTAAACATAACGATCGGTCGTGACATTTTATAATGACGGATTCACTTCCTCTAACATTATTGCCTATATCAATTTAATCTAACCACAGGTATTCTAATAAAACAATGAAAGTGACTAAAGAACATTAATAAAAAGGAAATTAAATTATGTCGGTTAATAGTTTTGTGATAAAAAGAAAGTTTAAACACTACTTTGCGGTCCTTCTCTGGTGCCCGGCGCTTTAAATTATGAGCAGACGGGCATTGCATTTCCTAGAGGAAAGTCGCCGTTCTGTGCAATAACGGAGTATAGTTTCATACCTTGCCGTCAACAATACAGTCTCGGCATTGACTTCCGCTGAAGAGTGACAGCAGATCTACCTGTCCGTCGGAACCAGAACTAAAACTACCGGAACCGGAAGTGTGACTTCTGCTTGCTTCTCCTGATAGAAGATAAGTGAACAACTCTCATTAATACATGTACCTTAAAATGAACATACACATTCCCCAATTTTCCACAATTCTGGTATGCAATTATGAATTCTATAATCAGTATCAGTAATAGTGGTCTTTTATATCCCATTAATGGGATGAATCTACGTCTAGGAAATGGTGATAAGCTGTATTTCCGTATTAAGAATTTATAGACCGCGAATTTACTGAATGTTATTAAGATTTTACTAAACGAATAACCATCAAGCTCAATTATGTAAGCCGACACGTTTAATTAATTAGTGCCGTGTACAGTTTTCCTACATGGGTTACATAGAGATATAAAACTAATTGTAAATAAGAGCAAAGAGTTTGTATCGTTTAGTCTAACCTGCGCCAACTTCAGAAGCATCTTGAGTTTCTGTACCAGCCTGTATCCTGTAGAGTCTACCGTCATGTCCTCCAGTTGCCGTAGAATATGACGCTGGTACCCCGCCAGAGAAGCTTGTTCCACTCTCGCTGGATGTCTGAGATTCGGAATGCTGGTAACTTCCGGAACCTCCAGTGTATGTTGTGTAGCCTCCATCTGATAAAGGAGAATAACTCTCACCATTTCCGTATCCAGCTGGGCGCAAGGCCACAACCGTCCGTCCTGTCTGTGCAATCGTGTTGGAACCGGTAGTTACGGCTCTTCCGTTTGAGCCAGACCCACTACGGCACACACGCACAGCCGTTGATGCCGGACAGAAGTAAGAACCATTGCATCTACATTGACATTTATAATTTAGACAGTCCTCCACTAGATCAAACGTTTCCCCATAGTTGTAATATTTCGTGCCAATCACACACTGGCGACATGTACCTCTGGAAGGGTCATAAATATCGGAGGAATCGACGCACGTGTTAACGGTTAGTTCCCTGGGGCACTCCCAGGATCCGTCACAATCACACTGGCAAGAGTAGCGATAGCATTCATCATTAGCGGTGAATGGTTGGTTTGGAGGATAAGATCTACCATATGCATAGCATTCTTGACATTGCTTGGGTTCAAATGGCGCCAATGGCCCGTCGCACTCGCTCCCAACAACTGCCGAACAATTATATCCACCGGAACAGTCACACGCGCATGTCCATCTTAGGCAGCCATCTTGTAAAACAAATTCCGTGTTTCCTGCGTACTCCTGTTCATTGATATAACATGACCTACAGGCATCGGCTCCAAACACTGTGGATCTGCTCTCCTCGCCAGTGTAAATCAAGGTCGATTGCTTAGAATCTAAGACATTTGCACCACTGGTATACACATGACTTCCGGCTATGCTGTATCGCTGCTGTACAACCGGCCTGTTTCTCGAGTCAACACCGCCACCGCCACAAACATATTTAGGGACCTGTTCAGGACACTCCCATAATCCTTCACACCCACAAAAACACTCAATCTGGAAACAACCCCTTTGAATAGTGAACTTCGAATTACCAGGTCGCTCCGTATCCGCGACAAAACAAGTCTGACATGTCTTTTCTTCTTTTGCGGGTAAGATGACATTTGTCACACGCCTGTAACCTTTGCACGAATACTCGCCAGTACACAAACATTCACACAGCATTGTAATTCCGCCAGCGTCTGTTGTAAATTTAGATCCCCCTCTGTAATTGATACCAAATATTTCGCACTGTTTACATCCATCAGTTATACAATCGTTGCCCAAGCACTGTTTTCGACCCTCACAAACAAAGTTGCCGCTGCAGTCACAGTTACAACGAATACTATTTCCGTTTCTGCTAAGGATAAAGTCTCTATTCGAGGCGTATCTTGTGTTTCCAATCAAGCAGTCTCTACATTCCGCGTCTTCATCTGAACACGAATGGCGGCCATCACAATCGCAGGAACAAACATGTCTTTCGCCATCAATGATCGTCTGGAATCTCGTTCCCCCGTTATATCTCCTTCCATCAATCACACAAGATTTACATCCGGTGTCAACGTCTGACTGGCCCTCAGAAATAATTTGGTATCCTCTACAAGTATAAGTAGAATCACAATTACATGCGCACTGCATCAGAAGTCCGTACTTCCGGATTTGGAATCGTCTATTTCCGGGATATATATCACCATCGATGACGCACTTCCGGCAGCCGTCGCCTACTCCACAATCAGCCCCAACACATTCTACCCCGAGAGACTTTACTCTACACTTGTACTCACCGTTACACTGACACGTACATATTAATCCAGTCGACAATTCGAATTGACTGTTCGCTGGAAATAGATTTCCTTCTGCTGCGCACGATTTACATCCATAATCATCACATCCGCTTCCGGTACAAGTTCCGGAAACACTCCAACACCGATACGCTCCGTCACATTCGCACACGCAATTCATGACTAAGTCATTTTTCTGGAGCCTGAAGCGAGCGTCCAACTGGTACTCTCTATCAAACAACTTACAGCTTCTACACTGGTCATCAGCACAGTTAGCCCCAACACACGACGCGTCGATTCCAGTAGATCCTTTACAGTTATGAGATCCGTCGCAATAACATACGCATGCGTATTCCAAATTACCTTTCCGGAAAGTAAATCGCGTGTTTCCAGTATAAGGAATTCCATCAATGACACATCTTCGACACCCTGACACACCAGGAGAGCCTTGGTTATCAATAATTCTTGTTCCCTCGCATCTCACTTCACCCGTGCAAGAGCACGTGCAGTTCATACGAACACCATCTCTCGTTGCTGTAAACGTCGAGTCTCCGCGATATTCCCGACCCTCATAAAAACAATTATTACACCTGTAAGGGTCTACCCCGCCCTCGCCGCCAGTACACCCTGTCCCCACACAGACAGTTGTCGTTTTTTCTCCTCTGCACGAGTACTTCCCATCACAGTCGCATGTACATTGCATTCTAACTCCATCGTCACTATCTATTTCAAACCGCGTATTTCCAGCAAACGTTTTTCCTCTGATTACACAATTACTGCAGGTTCCATCACTGAGAGCGCAACCCGGTCCGTAGCACGTGGAGGAGGTCCGCGTGCCCTCACAATGATAGCCACCGCTACACGAACAACTACATTGCATCCGGTTGCCATCAATGATCGTTTCAAACTGTGTGTTGCCTCTGTATGTAATTCCATTGATAACGCAATCGTTGCATCCCTTGATGGGACATCCGGACCCCACACAGTTCTCCAACTGTCGTGTACCGTTACACCTGTACGTTCCTTCACATTCACACTCACATGTCATCTTTATACCGTAGGCGTTGTGGAAAATTTCAAACTTTGTATCACCAACGTATGTTCTGCCTTCAATTTCGCAGCCGGGGCACGAACTGATGCAGCCGGATCTGCTGGTGCACGTGTAGGATCCTCCTTTACATTCATAGTTACCACGACAGTCGCACGTACACCGCATTCGGATACCCTCAAGTACTGCTTCGAACACTGAATTTCCAGCGTTCCTCTGGCCATTAACTACACACTCCTGGCAGGTGTCGACACAACCTGTGTTTGAAGAACATACTTTCGTGTCACTGCGGCACGTGTAGCTACCTGAACAGTCACAGCTACATGTCATACGTGTCCCGAATACATCCGCTAGGAACTGGGAGCTTCGCTGAAACCTTTGGTTGTCAATCACACAGGGGCTGCAGTTTTCAACACAACCGGAAGTTGACGTGCACGTGCGAGTGTCACTTCGACATGTGTACCCACCAAGACAATCACAGGTGCATTTCATTCGAAGACCGAAGACATTAGCGTCAAACGTGGAATCACCTTGGAATCGCTGGCCATCAATTAGACATTGTCGACAATTATCAACACAACCGGAAGTTGACGTGCACGTACGAGTGTCACTTCGACATGTGTATCCGCCGAGACAATCACAGGTGCATTTCATTCTTAGACCGAAGACATTAGCGTCAAACGTGGAATCACCTTGAAATCGCTGGCCATCAATAACGCATTGTCGACAATTATTAACACAACCGGAAGTTGACGTGCACGTGCGACTGTCACTTCGACATGTATATCCACCGAGACAATCACAGGTGCATTTCATTCTTAGACCGAAGACATTTGCGTCAAACGTGGAATCGCCTTGAAATCGCTGGCCATCAATAACGCATTGTCGACAATTATCAACACAACCGGAAGTTGACGTGCACGTGCGAGTGTCACTTCGACATGTATATCCACCGAGACAATCACAGGTGCATTTCATTCGTAGACCGAAGACATTAGCGTCAAACGTGGTATCACCTTGGAATCGCTGGCCATCAATAACGCATTGTCGACAATTATCAACACAACCGGAAGTTGACGTGCACGTGCGACTGTCACTTCGACATGTATATCCACCGAGACAATCACAGGTGCATTTCATTCTTAGACCGAAGACATTTGCGTCAAACGTGGAATCGCCTTGAAATCGCTGGCCATCAATGACGCATTGTCGACAATTATCAACACAACCGGAAGTTGACGTGCACGTGCGAGTGTCACCTCGACATGTATATCCACCGAGACAATCACAGGTGCATTTCATTCTTAGACCGAAGACATTAGCGTCAAACGTGGAATCGCCTTGAAATCGCTGGCCATCAATGACGCATTGTCGACAATTATCAACACAACCGGAAGTTGACGTGCACGTGCGAGTGTCACTTCGACATGTGTATCCACCGAGACAATCACAGGTGCATTTCATTCGTAGACCGAAGACATTAGCGTCAAACGTGGTATCACCTTGGAATCGCTGGCCATCAATTACGCATTGTCGACAATCATCAACACAACCGGAAGCGGTGGTGCAAGTTCTGCCCCCACCCCTACAAGTAAAGTCTCCAGAACACTCACATGTACATTGCACTCTGGTATTTTCCAAGACGGTTTCAAAGTTCGTATTGCCCTGAAACCACTGACCCCCGATGTTACAGCGACCACACAGTTGTTGTTCTTGATAGCAATTATGCGTCCCGTTACAGTAACAATCGCATATAAATGATGTAGAACCTCTATAGACCCTATTTCTTGAGTGTCCTTTATAAGTTACGCCATCGATCAAACAATTCACGCAGGAAGGCTGTGTGACCGTTGTACAATCCGTTGTGCCATCACATCTACATGTACATCTCTGTATCTGACTGCCCTGCCGCACTTCCCATTCGGAGTCCTTTTGATATTCTCGACCGTCTACGAGACAGGAACGACAACCTTGTACACTACACGCATCTCCTCTACAGATAATCACAATACTTCTATCCACACCTTGACACCGGTAACTTCCGTCGCAAGCGCACTGACAATTCATTCTTATTCCGTCGTAGATTTTATCAAATTGTTCATACGCTTGCCTCTGCCTCCCGTCAGATAAACAAGTGCTGCATCCAGGCCAGGTACAAGAACCGCGGTTATTGCAAGAAATCTCAGAGTTGTCATCTTTACATCGGCAATAATAACTTCCGTCACAGCCGCACGTGCATCTCATATTCTTACCATTGTAAACATGATCAAACTGTGCAAGTCCCGCATACTCTCGTCCGTCAACAAGACACGATCCACACCTGTCGTTCAAACAATCCCGTCCAGCAGAGCACTCAATAATGATCTCATCTTTTCTTCCAAGGCATTTATAGCTGGAGTCGCACTGACACTGACAGTTCATGAAATAGCCTTGATAAACCAAGTCCGTCTTCGAGCCTCCCGGGTAGTCCTGACCAAATATACTACATGACCTGCAGCCGCCGATCTGTTTGCAACCTCCCCGTCTCTGGCATGATATAATTATATTAATGGTCACTCCCACACAGTAATATGTGCCATCACAACCACACTGACAATTCATCCGGTTTCCTTGATAGTCCATTTGGAAGGTGGCGCCACCGTCGTACCGGTCACCGTTGACTCTGCATTTTCTACAAGGAGGAGGTAAGCAGTTTTGTCCACGCCGGCAATCCACTACCTCCCCTTCTCCACGGCAGGTATACGATGAATTGCAGTTACAATCACAGTTCATCTTCACTCCCTTGTAAACGATGTCAAAGTTTGAGTCTGCGGCGTACTCATTACCAAAGATGCTGCATGTGTCACAGTCGGTCCGAGAACATGAGCTCCCGATGCACGATACATAGATAATCTCCTCAATACCTTCACAAAACGCCGTCCCGTCACACCCGCATTCACAATTCATGTTTATACTCTTGTATTGGTGCGCAAACCTTGAACCTGCGGCATGTCGGCGTCCGTCAACAACACATTCCCTACACGGATCTGGCAAACAACTCCTTCCGGACAGACATTCAAACTCAGTCCTGTTTGAGTTGCCTTTACACGTGTACCCCGAGTTGCAATCACATGTACACTTTAAGCGTGTACCACCGTGAATTATGTCGAAGTTTGATAATGCCTTAATATCGCGTCCGAGTACCCGACAGTCTCGACATCCCTCCGGTGTGCAAATCCCGCCAACACAATGGATTTCAATCACCTCCGTCACCCCAATACAAAACACGCTGGAGTCACAGCCACATTCACAAGACACGTCAATACCTTTATACACATATTTGAAGGTTGACTTGCCGTTGTATACTCTACCGTCAAGTGTGCAGGTTTTGCACCTATTCTGTTCGCAGACTTGCCTTCTGTCACCTCGGCAGTCTATAGGTGTAGGACCACCTTCGCACAAGAAATCTCCAGAACACTCGCATTTGCAATCATAGCGGTACCCAGCCGAGATAAAACCAAACGATGATAATGGGGGATACTTTTCACCGTAATATAAGCAATTCTGGCATCCATACGGCGAACATTTTCCTCCAATGCATGAGATTATTATTTTCGTAAATATTCCTACACAATAAGCACTTCCGTCGCATCCGCAGGTACAACTAACGTCCACTCCTTGGTAATTGTATCTGTACGTACTGAGCGACGTAAAGGTCTGTCCCAGCATTTCACACGGTCGACATTGCTGGTTAAAGCACGTTCCTCGTCCATCTCTACACTGGAAGATGATTGCCCCACCTTCTCCACGGCAGGAATAAGCCCCGTCACAAGAGCACGTGCAATTCAGCAGTAAACCGGCGTACACCGTGTTGAATATCGAAGCTCCGTCGTATTCATTACCAAATACACTGCAAGACCGACATCCGAGAGGCGTGCACTTCCCTCCCACACATGAGATTTCTATCTCTTCTCTCACACCTGTGCAATAGTACGAAGAGTCACACGAGCACGTGCAAGACATGTCTATTCCCTGGTACACCGTTGTGAAAGATGAACCGCCGTCGTATCTTCGATTATCTGCTACGCACTGGCTGCAGGTCTGCAGCAAGCAACCGGGTCCGAACCCGTTTACACAAACAGCAATTCTGACCCCGTTAGATCCAGTACAGATATATCCTCCGTCGCAATCACACGTGCATGATGCTCGGAGACCACCCAGTATCATGTCTAGTGTCGAGCCACCTATGTATTCACGACCAAATATGCTGCACTCTTTGCAACCTATTCGTGTACACGTATTTCCTATGCACGACACCTCAATACTTGTACTGATTCCTACACAGTAACTGGATCCGTCACAGCCACAAGTACACATTACGTCAATGCCTTTGTATACAGAACGATATGTTGATCTTCCCGCGTACTCTCGATTATTTACCACGCATGCGCGACATGTAGACGGTAAACATCCGCTTCCGCGTCCTCCTAAACATGTGATGGTCGAAGATCCGCCAGTACAAATATATCCACTGTCACAAGAGCACTGACATTTCATCTTTAATCCCAATGAGATTATTTCAAACGTCGAGTCTCCTGGGTAAGCAATACCAAACACGTTGCATGATGAACATCCTAGACGTGTGCATTGTCCACCAATACAGGATATTTGAATTTGTTCGTAAACCCCTTCGCAGTAGTAGCTCCGATCACATGCACATACGCACCGCATTGCTATGCCATTGTAATTATAGTTGAAGACACTAAGACCATTGTATTGTCTATTATCAACAACACACGCTGCGCATGCGCCGGTCAAACATCCATTTCCGTCAAGGCAAGTGACTATAAGTTCCTGATTAGCTCCGAAGCACTGGTAATTTCCACCGCATTCGCACTGACAAGCAAGCTTTAAACCTTTGTAATACGCTTCAAATGGGGTCCCACCTTCATATTTGGTGCCGTATACGTCACATGAGCCACACCCTAGCTCCCTACACTGTCCTCGCGCACATGAAATGATGATACCACCAGACCCCTCACAATAATAGGACCCGTCACAACCACAGTCGCACCGTAAATTCTGTCCACGATGAACAGTGCCAAATTGATCAAAGCCGTTGAAGCGGACACCGTCCACTATACACTGGCTACACAGTGTAGGCAAGCAACCCGAACCACCGACGCAAGTAATCACAACTTCACTTTGGGATCCGTAGCAAACGTAACTACTGTCGCAAGAACACTGACAAGACAATTTCAGACCATTGTATACCAAAGAGAAAGTTGTCGTGCCCTCAAACTGCTTTCCATACACTGCGCATGTCCGACATCCGGTGTAATCAAAGGATTTTTCGCCATAGCAGAAATAACCACCGTTGCAGTAGCACTCGCACTTCATGTTTATACCGGAACGTGATATTGAGAAACTTGTATCTCCCTTATACGTTCTGCCATCCATTACACAGCTGAAGCACGTTTCCAAACCTGTCCCAATACCTGTACCGGAAATGGAAACATCTTCTCTGATGTACAACCATTCTGCGATGCAAACGTATGACGAATCGCAATTACATCGACAATGCATATCCATGCCGTGTAGTTTGTAATTAAAGTGACTATTTCCTTGAATATCGCGGCCATCGACTACACATTTATGACAAGGTTCCGGTTGCTGGCATGTGTTTACGACAGTCGCACTTGGGCACCAGGTCGTACCATTACATAGACAAAAACACTGGTAGTTCCAGCAGTTTCTATCCAGGTTGAACTTAGTGTAAGGCTCGTGCAGTGTCCCGTCCACATTACACTTTCGGCATTTGTTGCAGACGTCTTTTGCCGAGTCACCGAAACACTCCCACCGGCCATTGCAGTTACACGTGCACCTACTGTATTCATAGCAACCTTGTTTGTATGCAAAATTGGATCCACCCGCGTAATCCACACCATCGACATTACAAGAGCGACAATCTCCGCACGTGTCATCCACTTCCCGACAGGAAATAGCTCCACACCTGCATTCACAAGCTCTTCCCTTCACACAGCCGCTCGTGTAGTCGAAGCTTTGTCCGTTACTGAAATAATGTAAAGCAAAGTGGATTTTGAGTTCAATGTTTGCAATATACAAAAAATAGATAAGGCGAGGATATGATGGTCTACAGAAAATGGATAGGGCGAAGGTTATTCATATACAGTTTAAACCTTGACTTTTTTTATTGCAAAATGGTTTTTACTGAAGCTATGTTCAACATTTATGTGTACTTAAACTATTTTTCAGCTACATAAACTTTCGTATAACTTTGAAACATTTTAAAAGAAATATGTGATATTTCAGCCGCACTGAGCCTTACACATATCGCCTGCCGTCGATGACACAGCCGGGACACTCCGGGGGTTGATCACCTCGAACGTCACAGATGTTACGTCCACCTCGACAATCGTACGAACCATTACATTTACACGTGCACGAACGGTAGCGCGTGCAGTTGACGTCAGCTGCAATAAGGGAAACGTTTATATAAGGTATAACCAATATTGCAGGCTATTCAACAAGGTGTGAAAACTATTTAGGTTTGTACCTATAATGCGATTCCGCCGGACATTGTACCGCTAATGTGGTCCCGCCGGATATTGTTGCTATTTTATTAGAGGTTATAGAACCCTCTACATATCCTTATTTTTGATTTGTATACAACCTTTTTGTCGTCGTTTTACTCGTATAATTGTCCTGCTGACTGACAAGCAAAGTGTATGTAGCCATATTTTGACCTGTCCAAAGATATGCATAAGCATGTACTGAGTTATGGGTGGTCTTCGAAATATGCTTCCATCTAAGTTTGCTTTTATGTAACATTATAGATGTGTTTTACTACATGTATGACACGTCTGGAAGAATTTCCACTGAATAATAAAAGAAATGCCAGAAAAAATGATAATACATATGGGGCGCGTCACAGGAAGAAGTAAATTCCGTCATATTTTGTTACATTTTTGTTGTTACTGCATTTGGAAAGAACTTACAAATGTCTTTTAGTTTCTCATAACTAATAAGTAATTTTCTTACTTATTTTTACAATAAAATGATATTTTTACTGCGAAAGGCATAATAATTAATGTCGTATGCTCAACTTTATGACGTCATTTCAAGGATTAACTTCAACTGTCCGAAGGTACCTTTTCCCGTGACGCGCCCCATATTATCAGGGATTTCCGGTAGTGACGCAGGTGAAATGCGCTCTGCCTGCATCATTTATTGTGGACAAACCTTGGAATGTAGTATCGCCATCATAATATTTGTCGCCTATTTTACACTTGCGACATTGTCCACACAGGTCCTCTATGTTCTTGCCCTCACAGCTCCAGCGGCCGTCCGGGAAACAGTAACAGTCCCTGTACCTATCACAACCCTAAACACCAGCAAAACAGCAACAATCTCTTTATAGCAGCATAGTATATGCACATATAATACTTAAATCTCTTTGTAGCAGCATAATATATGCACATATAATACTTAACTCTCGTTTTAGCAGCATAGTATATGCACATATAATAATAATACTTAAATCTCGTTATAGCAGCATAATATATGCACATATAATACTTAACTCTCGTTACAGCAGTATAGTTTATGCACATATAATACTTAATTCTCGTTATAGCAGCATAATATATGCACATATAATACTTAACTCTCGTTTTAGCAGCACAGTATATGCACATAAAAAACTTAAATCTCGTTATAGCAGCATAGTATATCACATATAATACTTAAATCTCGGTATAGCAGCAAAGTATATGCACATATAATACTTAAATTTCGTTATAGCAGCATAGTTTATGTACATGTAATATTTAAATCTCGTTTAGCAGCATAATATATGCACATAAAATACTTAAATCTCGTTTTAGCAGCATAGTAAATGCACAGAAAATACTTAAATCTCGTTATAGGAGCATAGTATATGCACATAAAATACTTAAATCTCGTTATAGCAGCATAGTATATGCACATAAAATACTTAAACAATGCCAGGAAACTATAATCATCACAACATGTCATACAGTGAACATACTGATTATGCCCCGGTCGGCTTGTTAACTCGTATTAACGTGTCACTATTTCCCTGTGTATGTTAATCTGTTGTCACTTGTCTCATTCTATACTGAACAAAAATAAAAAGTATCCACTTTTTATGCTTAAATTCTCATTAACATATTTTCATTTAATCAGGAACGCTTTGAATGGTGTTTTGTTAGTAAATTTCAGTTGTTTTTAAGTTAAAATGTTCATGAATAAAAACTCCCACACCAAGACCTGAGGAACTGCCAAACGAATAACAATTAATCATGGGTTATAAAACACTACATATTAAATTAAAAGGGAGGTAATTGGAAATGGTTGGAATTTCTAGCGATGTTTATCGTGGACCAGTTATATAATTGGTTAATATTTTGTGATTTTATTGATCACAAGAGGTAAAGAAAGTGATTTAATTCAAATAAATGTGAATAATTCAAAGAATCACTGACATTTTACTGAAACCCTAATTATAAAAAAAGGAAATGTAACTTAGTTGTGGCTGCAGATTTTTAAGAACGCTTTATCCCATTGTTATGATAACAGAAAAGCAAATGTGTACACATATAGAACTTTGAGTTTTCGATTTCAAATTTTACAAAATTTAAAATATGAAAGTGGATACTTTTTATTTTTGTTGAGTATATTTTGTACGTTACAGTGTAACTTGTAGGGTCTATGAAGGCCTTTGAGCTCAATACATGTAATTATATTTGTGTAAATACTGAGTTGCGCTCAACACGGGGCTAGGCGGTGTGAACAGTAATATGCACTTTAATTTAGTTCATGAAAAGGATAAATCACACCGTGCCTGCAATATTTTGATGTCTGTCGTGTTTGCTGGCTTTCAAAGTTCTACATTTCATCTATTATTGAAGTAACTTGTCTATTCTATTATATTATTGTAACTAATATGTATCAATCTGTACGTATACTTTTGGTAACTTGTCTATTTCTATGTAGTATGTTTAAATTATGTTGTATGTTAACTTGAAGTAACCTCTCTATTTCTATGTTGTATGTTAACTTTATATAAAAATAACTTTTCTATTTTATGTATGTTTACTTTTAGTAACTAGTCTATATTTATGTTGTATGTTTACTTGTAGTAACTTGTCTATTTTTATGCTGTATATTAACTTGTAGTAATTTGCCTTGTCTATTTTGTATGTTAATTTGTAGTAACTTGTCTATGTTTATGTTGTCTTTGAACTTGTAGTTACTTGCCTTTTTGTATGTTTTATGTTAACTTGCAGTATCTTGTCTTTTTCTATGTTGTCTGTCAACTTGTATTAACTTGTCTATTCATACGTTGTAAATTAACTTGTAGCAACTTGTCTATTTCTGTGTTGTAAGTTAACTAGTAGTAACTTATCTAAACTTGTCTATTTCGATGAATATTTACTTTAAGTAACTTGTCTATGTGTATGCTGTACATTAACTTGTATTAACTTGCCTTGTCTATTTAGTATGTCAATTTGTAGTAATGTGTCTATGCCTATGTTGTCTTTGAACTTGTCTATTCATACGCTGTATATTAACTTGTACTAACTTGTCTATATCAATGTTGTATGTTAAGTTGTAGTTTCTTGTCTATTTCTATGTTAACTTGTAGTAACCTACATGTATCTATGTTCATTTTGTATGTTAACTTGTAGTAACTTGTCTATGTCTATGTTGTACGTTTACTTGAAGTTACTTGTCTATTTCTATGTTATATTTTAATTTGTACTAAATTTTCTATGTATATGTTGTACGTTAACTTGTAGTAACTTTTCTATTTGGTACGTTTATTAGTAATAACTTGTCTTTTTAATGTGTGTGTTAACTTGTAGTAACTTTTATATGTTTATGTAAACTTGTAGTAATTTGTTTTGTATGTAAACTTAGAGTAATTTGTACATACAGTCTGTTAACTTTTAGTAATTGTTTTTATGTCGTATGTTAACTTGTTGTAACTTGTCTATTTTTATGTATGTTTAGTTGTAGTAACTTGTCTATGTCTATGCTGTATGTTTCTCTGTATTAACTTGTCTATTTATATACAGTATGTTAACTGACAGTTACTTGTCTATTTTTATGTATGTTTAGTTGTTGTAACTTGTCTATGTCTTTGCTGTATGTTTCTTTGTATTAACTTGTCTATTTATATACAGTATGTTAACTTGCAGTAACTTGTCTATTTCAATGTTGTTTGTTTACTTGTAGTAACTTGTCTATTTACAAACAGTATGCTAACTTGCAGTAACTTCTTTTTTTCTATATTATGTTAACTTGAAGTTATTTCGTCTGTGAACTTGAAGTAACTTCTCTATTTCTATTTTGTATGTAATTTGTAGAAACTTGTCTATTTCTATGTTGGCTGTGAACTTGTAGCAACTTGTCTAATTCTATTTCGTCTGTGAACTTGAAGTAACTTCTCTATTTCTATTTTGTATGTAATTTGTAGAAACTTGTCTATTTCTTTGTTGTCTGTGAACTTGTAGCAACTTGTCTAATTCTATTTCGTCTGTGAACTTGTAGTAACTTGTCTAATTCTATTTCATCTGTGAACTTGTAGTAACTTGTAGTAACTTGTCAATTTCTATTTAGTCTGTGAACTTGTAGTTACTTGTCTTCTATTTGTATGTTAACTTGTAGTAACATGTCTATTTTCATTGTGTATGTTTACTTGTAGTAACATGACTATTTTCATTGTGTATGTTTACTTGTAGAATCTTGTCTATTTCTTTGTTGTCTGTGAACTTGAAGGAACTTGTCTATTTCTATTTCGTCAGTGAACTTGTAGTTACTTGTCTATTTCTATTTTGTATGTTAACTTGTATATTGTCTATTTCTATTGTGTATGTTAACTTGTATTAACCTATCTATTTCTTTTTTTAAGTAAACTTGTAGTAACCTGTCTACTGCTTGTTGGTATGTTTTCTTGTAGTAACTTGTCTATTTCTTTGTTGTCTGTGAATTTGTAGCAACTTGTCTATTTCTATTTCGTCTGTGAAATTGTACTTACTTGTCTGTTTCAATGTTGTATGTTTACTTATAGTAACTTGTCTATTTCTATTTCGTATGTTAACTTTTATTAATTTGTCTTATTTAATATTTTTTAACTTGTAGTAGCATTTCTATTTTCACTGTGTATGTTTACTTGTAGTAACATGTCTAATTTCATTGTGTATGTTTACTTGTAGTAACATGTCTAATTTTATTGTGTATGTTACTTGTAGTAGCATTTCTATTTTCATTGTGTATGTTTACTTGTATTAACATGTCTAATTTTATTGTGTATGTTTACTTGTAGTAACATGTCTATTTTCATTGTGTATGTTTACTTGTGGTAACATGTCTATTTTCATTGTGTTTAATAGTTGCACTCAAATTGTGTAACATACTGCTTGATGTTATTGGAAAACTCCCAGGAGAATCTTAAACTCTGGCGTTCATGTAGAACTAAGAAATCAAAAATTAGCAACCAAACCACAGATTTCACTCCATATTTTTTCATCAAAAGTGTTCAAACCTCTAACCAATAGTTATAAACGTTGTTTATTTTCGCATATTTCCGTAAAAGTGAAATGGTTACCTTTGTCAGCTCGAATTTCGTGTCCGGAGCGTACCTTCGTCCATCTACTGTACAACCTGTTAACAAACAATATTCAATAACTTTTTGTTGTTTTTATGTTGGTACGTACGAGGGTTGCCCCAATAAATCGTAGACAATCTGTATAATAAGAAAACTAAAGCACGCATTTTATGCAAATTTTACAGTTGTTAAAGACATAATTTGGCAAATTTTATGCGAAATTGCAAAGAAAAGTCCTTAAACATAAAGAAATTGCAAACCATTTAACAAGGCTAACTATCGACCAGTGGCGACCAATGTCGCAACATCATTACAATGCTCGCACAGTACACCATTATTCCTGCTGAAGTACTTATCATGTTATGTTAGTACGTTCTCATACTTGAGCACGAACAACCATTAGTTTTATAATGATATTTCTGCGGTAAATAGTTCCTTTTACATTTTTTTTCAAAAATATGCATAAGTTAATCAATGATAAATTACAAAGATTTTAGACGAACTAAGACAGGCAGATGTGAAATGCACACATAAAGGGGAATAATACCGGTACTACATAAAAGGAGCGCAGTTGTGCCGTATTTTGTGCTGGACTCGCACGTAAGTATGGTGTTAGGCAGTTGCCTCTTGATGAGGGTCAGAGGCTCCTCCCCTACCCCCCCCCCCCCCCGGCCCCGCTGCTTTGAAGTCCGAGAGAAGCCTGCCTAATTTCACCTAATTTTTATTTATTTTTTTTATTCCAACAACCGGCATTTGAAAATATTTGTTAGCTTATCGCTCCGGCCTAACTGGGACTCGCAGCTCAATGTGAAGGAGTTGCGCCAAATGGCACGTCGAGAATAAAATGATAATGTAGCATCAAGAAAAAGCTCTGTCATGTGAGATGGAAACTCGCGAAAAGTAGTTACAAATACTATGAGAATAGAGCACAAAACAGACATTTTTCTATGTTATCTCCAGCCAATTACATTTTTATTTGTTATCGGATATGCCGTTTTGCCTTCGTTTCTATTAGGCTTTTACTTGGCGCTTCAGCTTAAGTTTGGAATTGTTTGCTTAAGTGATACCCCATATAAAGAATCCTCCAAATCGTCTGATCTTGTTGTTTGAAATATGAAACACTATAGGTTATAGACCACTAAATATTGGTGATCAGGCCTCTAAATAATTTATGCAGGGAATTAGCGGACCAGTAACAGGAAGTCAAGCCTGATTGGTAGAAAACGAAAATAAATATTTTAAAAAGAACATAAATTTAATGATTTTGTAGTAATTTGAATACAAATAGTACGAAATTGATAATGAAAAAAGTGCAATTCAACTTTAAAAAAGCTATATTTTTTGACAGAATGTTAACAAAAGTTCCGCAGAGACATGGGTGATACACTTCTTTCTAAAATGCCGAAAAAGTTTATTGGTCATGCTCTGGTAGAATGGGTATTTGACGGTGTCCCTAGGTTGGGTCTCTTGAGAACTGTAAGATTTTAAGGGCTTGACTCAATAGTAAATTCAGAATATGATGAAAAGTTATAATGGAAGTCTATGGAAATTGAATTGGTGGTTTGTAACCTATAACAGACTAATCTGATCTCGTTCTTATGTTTATACGAATATAAGTAACCTGTTTCCAATTCACAAGCATAAACACCGTCCTCGCAGTTCCATCCTCCGTCACAGTTGCACCTGGAAAAACGATTAAGAAGTTCCACTACGTTTGTAACCAATCAGAGGCTATGAAAATTCAAATTCCTCAGCGATTTATTTCAATAGAACTCCTTCTATTTTCTAACTTACAATGAGCAAAATAGATCGATCTTTTTAATTGCGCATGCGCATTGCTACAAATGTAGGGCAACTTATAAGTCGGATAGAGCCTATTAAGCCGTTTCTATAGAAAACCCATTTATTTTCTATAGAAACGTCGTAATAGACTCTATTCTATACTTAGAAGTTGCCCTACATTTGTAGCCAATCAGAAGCTATGAAAATTTAAATTTCTCTGCGATTTATTTCAATAGAACACCTTTCTATTTTCTAACTTACAATGAACAAAATAGATCGATCGTTTCGGCTTCTATTTTCTATAGAAACGTCTTAATAGACTCTATCCTATACCTAGAACAATGCAGGTCAATTTAGAATTTTCGTCATGCAACAAAATTATCATTTCCACATATACTTAAGGACAATGAAAACGCACGGTCGGGATAATTGCATTTTAATAAGGAAATATCTTATGAACAACAGGAAACATATTGAACCAATTCATTGTCACATTTAGCCAAAAGTGTTACATTTGATTTTTGGGGTACTGTATTTATTAAAATGACTTTTTTATTATGCGATCAATTTTCATAATTTTTTGGTATCTAAATAACCGCAATGCATTCGGTTTTATGAAACTGTGAAAACAAATTTATAAGAATTGATTTTCCTTGTAAAAATGCAATTATCCCGACTGTGCGTTTTCATTGTCCTTAAGGTCGAATGCGCCGATTTTTCAGCTTTCTAATATTTTAACGAAAATATGCATGCAGTTAATTGAGCATATTTCCTATATGGAACGGAATATCTCGCCAAAATATCTGGATTGGTCTTAAAGATACTGGTCTTCAAAGATGGCCACTAACGGCAGTTTTTGGACATGACGTCAAAAGAACCGTAACTGAATGTTTTCTAGCTGTTGTATCTTTGATGTCTTTCGAACGTTCCATTTTCTGTTTTAATAATATTGTACAGAATTAAATTCTCTTTCCACTGATTGGGTGAATATGTATAAACATTATATTGATAAATAACATCAATCCATGAAGCTTAATGTTTTACGGCCTACGTAATACTGTTTGTGTTGATAAAATCTTAAAGGCGACTGCGGTAGTTTCCGATTTCACAACGTTAAAATTTTACCTACGCACCGTTTGCATAGTTTATGACTTCTAAATCGTAATCATTTGCCAAGGAAGAGATTTTCGTTGTTAAATAATAATTGTAAATCAACCCATGTTGGTCTTGAGTCAACGAACGAATGAGCCATTTGCGACCGTGTCATTTAAACGGTGCGCATGTAAAATTCATTACATCGTGAAATCAGAAACTACTCCAATCGCAAAGTTATTTGCGCCCCCCCCCCCCCTCCCCAAAGTTTTAAAACATTCTCTATTCTATTCTGTTCAATCAAGTAAGGTTGTCGCTTGTTCTTATGCAGATTTGTTTACTATATGTAAACATTTCGTCTTAACAATATGTTCAGCTTTATTCTTTTTTTTAACTTATTTCTTATTTTAAACGTAAACTTCACAAACATACCGTATAGCTGGTTATTTCTGCGGCCATAAATTTCTGCATTTTGACCACAAAAATGGATGCAAAATTTTCTGCGTTTTTTATTTCTGCGTTTTCGGTTCCCATGAAGGATAAATTTCTGCGGTTCATATTGGGTGAGGTTTATAGTCAACACTTAGTACATACTGTACACTGGTTAAAAGTTCTAAGTGCACACTTTTCAATTTTTAATATCTTAAAGTAAACTTATTCAAATTGAATGAAAGTTTGACTTAATGTTAATAATGATCAAACAACAATAATTTTTTGAAACATGTACATATGTTTTACGTTTTACGTCATCCGCGTCGGCATACGCTTTTTATGCATTATCCCCGTGCGGCAAGCGAAATTTATTTTTTTACAATCGTTTTTGTTTTTCCCCATGTTCAATGACTCAAGACAAACACGAAAAACACACCAACAAATTGTAACCATGAAACTTTTGACATCAGCAGACAACGACATTGCCGTCAAAATTCTTTTCACAGGCACAACTTCAAATTTGTTGTAAACAAATATTGACGGTTTTCGTAAATGCAAATACCTTATTTTTGCATATTATATTAATTTAAGAAGAAAATCAAACGATATTATTTTCTAGATTGATTACGTTGCTTACGTTGAACGCTGATGTTACTCAATTACGTCATTAAATATTTACGTAAAACAACGTAAACTCGAAAAAATTAGTGTAACATTTGTTGGATAAGTGTCCAATAAATAAAATTTAAAACTAAAATTTATAGAAATTCAATAAACTTCAAAATCGAATTATTCGAAAATGACGCTTATTCGGTCAAAAGGCGTATCCGAAAACTGGTCAATTTTGTCGAAATGAATACATTTTTTTCGTTTGGAAAGGCTGTTACACATCTATAATAGAAAATTGTATCATCCCAAACTGCTAGACAATTCAAAAACTTTTGGCACAAAACATTGTGTGAAAAATGGAATTTTCTCCTTGAAATCCTGTAAAAACGTTATGGATAAAATAAAGTTGAGTGTGTTGGCTCATCGTGCCCAGCAGACCATTACAAAGCTACAGAAAGCTATTTCAGTGCAATGGAATGGCAAACTACAGTATTTCCTTTAAATCTGCATGAAATTTAAATTATACAGAGATGAGAAAACGATCACAAATGATAGCCGATGCAATGATAATTAACTTGAGAATTGCTTTCTGAGAACAAGTGAGCTAAAATATTATTATTTTTTAATCTGGTTAAGCAGACTTAAAATTTTTGGTGTGCTTTAATAAAATATTGATTCTTCTTCATTGTAATTTACACTATTTTGAAAGATTCAATCAAATTATTGGAAAAATTAACATTTATCAAGTGTGCACTTAGAACTTTTGACTAGTGTATATAATTCAATATTTTAATTCTGTTACTCAATTTATTTTATCAAACAATAACGATGATATTATTAATCAATGAATTACAACTCTCAAACACCTTTTCAACTGAATGTCGCGTTTAAACAATTCAAACGATAACGAGTAACGGTAATTGCTCTTTATTATTTTAACCTGTCTATATTGTGAAACGGATCATCTCGAACACGTAGACTCCGATGAAATGATATACTAGTAATATTTTGCGATTTTAATTTGTGCTGGATTTTTTCTGCTGGATATATTTCTGCGATTTCATCCAAAGACCGCAGAAACGCAGAAATATTGCACCCACAGAAATAACCCGCTATATAGTAATATGAAATATTTATATGTTTTTGCCTAAATATCAGCAGGAATGTGTAAACAATTTGCAAGCATTTCTTATATGTAAAAAGAAATCGTGTCTATAAGTGTTTTTGTCGTTACAGTTGTATGTCTATTTGAGCTTGCGCGTTATATCATAGCCAACGACAGCAGGTGCCAGAACAGATTTACTAGCAATGTTCAGAGTTCTCAAGCTAGCATTAGTATCTGACTCCTTATAACTGGTGTCAATAAGGCTGTCGAGTTTGGTCATAAATCTTGACATTGAACCTTTCGCAGAGATGTGAAGTGAGTGTAAGGAACGACAACTCTGCGGAGGAGATTGAATCGTTACCTGCACTTTTCAAAGAGATCACAACCTCGCCTGATCTGGAAGTTGGTGTTCGGTTCCTTGTAGCCCGCGTCATAGTCAGTGAGATCACATCGTACACACTGCTCCCGGCCCTCACAGATGTACTGCGAACGCTCGGACGGACAGCTGAAGCTTCCGTTGCAGTAACACTGGCAATTATACTTAAAACATCCCTTTTCAAAAGTAAACGGTGAATTTCCTGGAATGAGATTTCAAGTATTGCTGGGAAGTAATGAATGACCTTAGACGTATACTGTAGTATCATAAAATTTCGCGATGACGAATTTCCGCGCAAAACCTGTACATAACAAATTCGCGAGGGCATAAATTCGCGAAACTGTATTTTCCTATAAAGAAACACTGTTAAAATGGTTAACTTTCGCTCGGGTTGAATTTAGCGCTCTTGTCGTAGCGCAAAATAAGCGAAAATAAAACCCGCGCGAAATAAAATGATAAAACAGTAGAGGCCGCACAAAAATTCTCACGACAGTAGTAAAGTAAAGTTGTTATCACAAAAACTATATTTGAGAACAATACCAATAGGCAAATAACAACTAGGATGGCTTCATATTGAGATTGTTTTGTTAAACGCGTCATGAACCCAAAACATTATTGTTCGGTTGATAAAATTCCTAGTGAATGACATTGGATGTTGCATGTGCTTTCAGCAGTTTCTGCTCGTCAAGGAACAAACGTAATCATCGTTTTGCTTAGTAAAATACGCTGCCAACGTGTGAAAACGTTGCAGAATTAAAAAAGGGAAGTTAACTGGGTTTGTTACATGTAACTGAGTTTGGTCATTTGAATTTTATGATTTTAAATTTCAGTTTCAACTTACCGTTGTAGGTGACCCCTAGATATTCACAGTTTCGACAAACGCTTACTGATGAGTCCCGCCCAGTGTCCAGAGCTGATCCGCGACTTATGGCCGTAATCTGCCGAGAACCTGCACCGGTAGCGTCCAAACCGGATCCTCCTTAAACCATCAAAACAACTTAATTTTTTTTTTGGCGTTCACCTTTTCGGCGTGTAAGCGTGGTGCTGCGCTTTTTGGATAGGAGACCGCCATATTGCAGGCTCAGCACCTCCGACTTCGGATCTCCTTGCGGGTCCTCCTATACCGACACCCGCCGAATCGGTCGTAATGCTTACCCTTACACCCTGAGCGCCAAGGAGGGAAGCCATTACTACCATTTTCAAAGTCTTTGGTATGACCCGGCCGGAGATCGAACCCACGACCTCCCAGTCCGGAAGCGGACGCTCTACCTACTGAGCTAACCGGGCTGGTAAAACAACTTAATCAGCAATACAGTAAAACACCCCAAAATTACCCGCATCAAATTAACAGCACTGATGATACATATATTTTGCCCCGTTGCTATAGTGGTCTTAACAGCGGGGTTTATGTATGATCATTAACATGTAACAAACAGTGATCCCAGCTAAAGTTACCAGAATTGACTTTTCATCATAAATAATAAGATATTTCTACCGGTCTCGCCTTTTTCTTAAACCATTTTCTTTAAAATTGAAAAAAAATTACTAATATACCAAGCAGACTGTGTGGTTAACATTAAAACAACATCTTGTTTTGTACATTTGTGATTCTTGGTTTACCTGACCAACGAAATCCACGAAAAATGATAACTATCGAAAAGAAAGTAATTCATAATATGTTTTACCTGAGCCTCGACTGGAACCACTGCTCGAGGTTCCCGTGCCGCAGATATTCACCGTTCTTTCTGCTGGACAGATATATGTTCCATTGCAATAACATGTACATTCAAACCGGTTACAGCCAATCACCTGAGAAAACCTGTCGCCAGCCTGATATTCCTGTCGCCCGCTAACTGAACACCTGGAGCATGTCGTGTCCACACTTACTTGCCTCGGCTCTCTTGTATGATCTTGTCGTTCTAGTACACCACTGCTCAAGCTTGCCAAATGACCTACGTCCACGTCTGAGCATGTGACCCGTGCATTCTCTGCCGGACAGTAGTAATTACCCTTACAGTCGCACTTGCAGATGTATTTCACACAATCTCTATCTAATGAAAACATCGAATTGCCTCTGTACTTTCGATTTGCAACAATGCAAGACTCGCACTCTGAAATTTCCCTTCCAGTTATATCACAGACATAATTTCCGGTTGTGTGTGCGCATGTCCACCCGCCATCACACGCGCAGTTGCATCCTGGGTACTTATAACAATCCCGCACTAAATCAAATTTTGAATTGCCTTGGAATAAATAACCGTCGACCTCACAGTAGTAACATCCAGTTGTAAGATTCTGCCTACAAAGGTCACGTGCTTTCTCACCCGGACAGTTCCAACTCCCATCGCAGTTGCAAACGCAGTTATATTCAATGCATCCATTGGTGTAAGAGAAATATGAATTTCCGTCATACCTTTTCCCGCCAACTTCACAATAATAACATCCGGTATCTGGGTTTGTATTACACCTGTCCACGGCATTTTCTGCGGGGCAGTTCCAGCCCCCGTCGCACTTGCAAACACAGTCATATTCAATACAACCGTTAACATGCCGGAAGTGGGAGTTACCTTGGTGTCTTACTCCACCCACTGTGCAGTAGTAACAGCCTAAAACAGAATGACAATCACGTTCAAGTAGTTTCAGCAGAGTTAGACGGCGACCGGATGTTATTCGATCCAAGCAGGTACTAGATTTATTTTCTTGCATACCATATTTGCACTAATACTTCATTGTGTTAAATTTTTATTTTCGAACTATTTTTTGTAGTGTCGGAGCAGAGGCTGTATGTCTCATTCAAAGCTCGGATATCACCATCTTGTAATGTGTTTTTCAGGATCGGTCATGAAAATTGAGCTTTGCATATGCTTAGACGATTACTCGATGAAGAAAGACGCGGAGACAAAATGATAGCTACAATGAGACAATTCCGCTGACTTCGTAAACAAATCACATGCGAGTGTTTAGAAATCTCTTTTTTCACGTACAGAACTAAATGGCAGGACCGATCGGTAAAACTATTTTGGCCATGTTTATTCCGCTCAAGGGAAGAGAAAACACTTTCAACTGACATAATTATGGTTTGTTTACTAAGTCAGCAATGATAAGCCAATTGCGTATCCTACCGACCAGCTCACCGCTACATGTTTTTTTGCGTACTTACAACTACATGTATCAATTTGTCAACATCTCGCGTGTGACAACAAAATAGTTTTTAATCGTATGAGCATCCGATTAAAACTTGGAGCTGACTCACGTGAAACAAAAGTATCTGCCAAATACCTAGTACAACATTGTCTTAATGGCCATTGTACCGATGTACCGCAGAACGTTCAGTTCGACAGAAATCTGAAGTCCACGATACCACTACTTATTTTGTCTTTGATTTTAAAACTGAAACAATAGGGACCCGGTTTCAGCGAAAAATTAATCTAAATAGTGAAATCGAAAAATTTGACTAAGCATTAATATTACTGAAAGGGTGCGCCGCCGCCATTAAGCCAACGGAAGTCTGGTAAATTGACAGGTATTTGGACTATAGCGTATATGTATTGACGAGTAATTACGAATACATTGCATCCCAAAAAAACAGTCAATTTACCGGACTTCCGTTGGTTTAATGGCGGCTGCGTACCCTTTAAGTAATATTAGTACAAGGTCGAAAATTTTCAACTTCACTACTGTTGTATCATTTAATTTCACGGGGATGAAATTTCGCGCAAATGACATGACATTTTTCGAGGGCTTATATTCGCGCACTTGTATTATTCTAATAAGACTATATATTCAATGATTTGATTTCGCAAGGGTTTAATTTCGCGCACCCTTGTACGAAATACGCGAAAATTAAACCACCGCGAAATATAATGATTACACACTATTTAGAGGTATTTTCGCTGAAACCTGGTCCCTCTGACTGAAGCAAGGAAAGAACTTGAAAGAAGAAAACTTGCGGTACCCGTGGTCAGGTTTGTATTGCAGATGTCGATGGTTTTCTCCTTGGGACAGTTCCAGCCGCCGTCGCAAGCACAGAAACAGTCATACTGGTAGCAGTCCTCAGTGAACTGGAACGGTCGGTTCGGCTGACGGACCTGCGGGACAACATACATTTACAACATTTGGTTTAAACAGTATTTATTTCAAATAGTACACATAAATTGAAGTATAACAGAGCAATACAATACATATATATTTGAGAGGATGAGAAAACAAGCTATCAGATGATAGCTTATATTAATTCTTTTCCCCGAAGTCATGATGTAATCTTTATGGTGAAGATCAATCAGTAAATAACAATATGTTGAGATTCTAATTTGAAATGTATACGTTCAATACTAAAAAATAAAAGCGGACTTTTTTGAAAGTTATTGCTTGTGTTAAATAAAAGATAGGAATTACGAGAATTTACAAAAAAAGAAACAAAAACCACCATTTTGTTTCAACAAGTGTTGTGCCTCATTCCGCGACAACATTTAACGAGAAGTTACAGTTCTGCAGGTAGACACTGAATCTCTCGCCTTTAGATATAAATGAATCTTTCACGAGTACGAGGTTCGGGTGGGAAAATTCGTCCCCGGGGTGCGGAACTGTTTTGAGCGGTAACGAGGCACTGTATAAATACCTCCCAGAATCGTTTGTCGAGGGCCAGACTTACGTTTTCTTGCATAACTTATATCAATTTAACATTTCATTAAGTTTTTATATCCGAAGTACAGGAAGAATTTGATTCTTATCAGTAACTGCAAATACGCCAGACGTGTACTAGTATAAAGTAATTTGCTATTAACAGTTTCCGTTATTAAAACCCATTAAAACAAGCTGATATCAACGTGTTTCAATTAAGAACGTAGTAGAAAGTGAAAAAAAGACCTCATTTCCAGCCCAACACGTGGAACATGGATTATCGGACTTGCATATATCTTTCGTTCGTTCTGCCGGACACTCCCATGCCCCACTGCATTTACACTGGCACGTGTATTCCAGGCAACCGTCACGGTGGGTAAACTCTGAATTAGGACGCCGGGAAGTTCCATAAGCATCACATGACCTGCATCCTGTAACGGTGCTTTCTGAAAAAAAAGTTTAAAATCACGTAAACTACGTCATCGAGATAGACACAGAGCCACTCCTGCGGGTTATATGGCTTCAAAACAGAACATTTTCGGAACCCAACCTACCTACATGTACAGGCAATATCAACGTGTTGTATAGAAGTTACATCTAGATCGTACTTATTACTGTTCTTTACTTCGTACCGTCACACCCTGAACAAGACGCTAGAAGGCGTCTCTAGAGACACCCCCCACACACACACCCCGACAATTTGGCAAATCTTGCACGCCTCCTGGTGTTGTAGACTGGCATATTGTGGAACTTACGTACCGTCACTGCTTCCTCCGAACTTTTGTTTTTCTTTGTCCATGAAGTAAGTTTATACGTCTAGACTTGGTAATTACTATTATCTTGGTTCATTCTTATCTATAATACAATCCAAAGTTGTCCTTACCCCGTGTTATCTTGTGTAAATAACATAATACGTATTAATCAATTACATAATTAATTAGAATTATCAGAAATTGTTATATCTACATTTATCTAAAACTGTACGATAGATTTTGATGACAATGCAGACTAAAATTTTTACTTAATCAATTTCCTGAAAGGAGAATAGCGTTATCATTTGAAAACAATGTGATCCCATTCCATTCATATAATAAATCACAAACTACTTCTATTGCAAAACTTGTTCTAATAGTGAAGATGTAAATGGCTGAAATTCCATGAAGTGGAAGACCGATGTTGAAAAAAAAACACGTTCAAGCTTATACGTTACACATTGCAAATGCGGTACTGTAAGCTTTAGTTGGTGTTTGTTGTGCTAACATTAAAAGTAGATAACATGGATGCACAGCTGATTTAGGAAACACCGCAACAAATTTGTAATAAACTGATTTTTTATTCGATTATATTTTTTATAACTTTTATACAATTAATACAATTTTCAAAATTTTTTATTCACATTTGTGAAAAAAGTGATATGCGTCTTTTAATTAGTTTTATGCCTACGAATAGTCTTTTTTGCGAAACGTGCTTTTTGCGAAACGTGTTTTCTTTGCGAAACGTGAAATGTACTCCAGTATTGTCCACACGCACACCATTCTATCTGGTATAGAAGACCGACACCCACACATATGCCAGGGCTATGCTGTGGAATCAAAAAAAAATACATTATATGTTACAGGCTCCCCCTTATCATTAATAAATGACCAGTCGCTTTGTTGAGTTTAACCTCCCCCAAAGACCTATATTATACATATATATTTATATATATAGGTCTCTGCCTCCCCCTATAGCTTTCACAACATTTATAATAGGCTTTAATGATTAATAAATAATAAATTAAAATAAAATTATTGAACTTTGTACATTTTTACTTAATTATATTTACACGACTAATTATGTTCTGATTTCATAAAATTTTAATCATTTTAATGGGTTGAGGTGTCTGTGGATATAACGACCTTTAGCTTAGAATTATTTTATTGTGCGTGTATAGGTGCTGTTTACACGTTATTTTTGTTTCAGACCAAAGTTGTGTTTTTCAACATTTGGCAGTAAAAAGAATTGAGGAAAACAAGAAACAAAGAAGCTGAGAAAATGATACTTTACACCGATATTTGTAGAGAAAACACAAACAAGACAATAAACATTGCGCCACGGTGGGAATAATCAGTTTTCTTAACAGGCTCAGCTGCTTGATTATTTGTCCCAAGGTTATAAAACTGAGAACTGAAACCAGTCTCAAATCTCTAGCATCTGATTGGCTGAAATGGCAACTGGTCTCCATTTCAGACAATCAAATGATTGAAATTTGCGACTGGTTTCCAATCTCAGTTTTATAACCTTCAGCCCTGATGTTTAAGGTTTGTTGCGTTTGCTCAGCTCATCAATGAATCATGAACAACAGTGTTGTTTTGTTATAATCAAAGACAGTGGTGAACGGCTAAGTAACACCCGGTGTACGAGACGTTATCTCGCGAGATCATCAGATAGAGATTTGTATTTTCTGATATATGTTGGCATGTCGGGCCACGATCTGTCCGTATAATGATTGTTTGTCATCCTGATTAACCGTTAAGATCTCTTCATGCTTGTGCTGAATCATTCAGTTTGTATAACACAAATATAACACACTTGCGTTAAAAGGTCTTCTCTGAATGTGGATCGCCTTTATGCGAACTCTTAATTAAGCGCTTACCACACTCCTCCCCAGCACGTTCATCGATAAAAAGAAATTATCAAAATCTCAATAACGGCAATATGCCGTTCCATGAAACTTTGCACAAATGAATGTTACTAATGTATCTTTATTTTTCATACAGTAACACACGTTCGAAAAGTAAAGAAAAAAAGTTAGACCTAAAAATTACTTCAAATTTTATTTACAAAAATTCACAAAAACTAACCAATACAAAACATAGTTTTTAATTCTCACGTGAGTGTAATGACACTGACAAGAAAATGTTGTGTACTTTGTAAAGAAATTTCAACCTACTTAAAGAGAAATCAATAATTGTCATCCGTTTACGCGACCAGGAAACCCCAGGAAATTGAAGGTCAAACACACTTTTACTAATATCTCATAAAATTTACATGTAAGTCACAAGGACACAAGACAGTATTGTCAGTATCATATTACTCATGTGGGCATTTAAAATGATGTTTTGTGTTGTTTAGTTTTTGTGAATTTATGTAAATACAAGTTTAAGGAACTTAATTTTAGATCTCGCTATTTTTATTTACTGTTCTAACGTGTCTTAACAAATGCAAAATAAAATAAGTAACACTAATTTGTGCAAAGTTTCATTGAACGGCTTTTTGCAGTTATTGAGATTTTGAAAATTTTCTTTTTATCGATGAACGTGCTGGGGAGGAGCGTGGTAAGCCCTTAAAGCTGTGTGCATTGCACTCGGTAAAGAGATATTGATTATTAAGAGGTTGTTCTCATTATTTCGAAGAGATCCACTGGTTCTTAAACTTGCTTGGTGTATTTCTTTAACATATTTACTAAAGACAATACAACTTACGGTCAATATAAGTCGCCAGAACAACAGGAATACATGTCAGCAGGAATGTGTAGAGAATCTGAAATCAAGAAAACAAACTCATTATTCCCACATTTATTGTCAAAGAGTCTGTCTGGAGGTTAATGCACAAAACATTGATAACATGATTTACTATGTGCAGACCTTAGCTTAGTCTGTAAATACTGTAGTATCATTTAAATTCGCGGGGATGAAATTTCGCGCAAAACCCGTAAATAACTAATTCGCTGGGGCATAAATTCTCGCAACTGTATTTTCCTGTAAAGAAACACTGTTTATTGGTTTAATTTCGCTGGGGTTGAATTTCGCGGTGTTGCCGTAGCGCGAAACACACGAAAATTAAACCCGCGCGAAATAAAATGAGTTAACAGTAGTGCCAGCTGAGATTTACATTACTTTATTTCCATTTCCACGGTCATTCGGAGGGAAAACGTATTTCGAGTTTAGCGTGAGATTCTTCTTGATTCCTGGCTGAATATTTTGTAACTTAAGAGACAGCGCCCGTCTATTTCAAACTTATTATGTATACAAATAATTGCTTCAAGTGTCTAGACTTACTTTTTTCGGTGGAACATTTGCGATAGGATATGGAAGTTCCCCTTTTAATTTCGTAAGATCATACGGTACGTAGGCATTTTCGAAGCTTCCCATATAATTATTGTGAGCGTCAAAACGGATGTGGGATTTTGAGCTGGTATAATTTGATATCCAGGAAAAATATGCTGTGCAACTGCTAAAAGCTGACACTGTAAGTCAGCATCTCTGATCCTGAGGAATTGTAAATATATTCTTACTTAAAATAAATTATTAAATTCATTTAAAAAAATAACAGCAAATATGTTACCATGGTTATAAGATCTAGGAATTATCCAGATATGTAAAGTACAACACTATTCCTGTTTACTCCATTATGAGTTCTCTTTCAGAAAAACAATAGCAATCTGTCAAAGCGCACGCAGCGCTTAACAATGAATGTTCTTGTTTTTCCAGCCTACAAGCTTATCAGCTGTCATTGATAATAATAAACAGGGCATATTACAGAGTTCACAGAGCGCACAGGGGTGTAATGTTGTTCTGATTGGAGCACTATCTACAAACAATGCTTCATTATGATAATCTGATAATAAAATAAAATGTAAGCGAATGAATTACTTCAACTAAAAGTCATCCTCATGCTATTTTGGAATAATAACTCCGTTTTTCAACAACTTTTAGCACAATATGCATAAAATATGATCAAATTATTTCAACATTAATTGTTTAAATGAATATGTTAGTCATCTGACTTAGTAGCAGAGAGGTCGTTGGAAGCGGTAGTCATCTGGCAAAGCGGCAGAGAGGTCGTTAAAATCGGCAAGTGATATGAGGTCGCAGGAATCGGCACGTGAGAGATCGTGGAAGTGGAAGTCATCTGGCTGCGTGACAAAAAGGTCGTCGGAAGCTGCACGTGGCAGAGAGGTCGTCCGAAGCTGCACGTGATAGAAATGTAATCGGAAGCGCACGTGTCAAAGTGGTCGTCGGAAGCGGCAGTCATCTGGCAATGTGGCAGAAAGGTCGTCGGAAGCTGCACATGACAGAGGTCGTGGAGGTGGCAGTCATCTGGCTGCATGACAGAGAGGTCGTCGGAAGCGGCAGTCATATGGCTTCGTGACAGAGTGGTCGTCGGAAGAGGAACGTGGCTGAGATCGAGGTCGTCTAAAGCGGCAGTCGTCTGGCTGCGTGACAGAGAGGTCGTCTGAAGCGGCAGACTTCTGGCTGCGTGACAGAGAGGTCGTCTAAAGTGGCAGTCATCTGGCTGCGTGACAGAGAGGTCGTCTAAAGCGGCAGTCTTCTGGCTGCGTAACAGAGAGGTCGTCGGAAGCGGCAGTCTTGGCTGCGTGACAGAGAGGTCGTCGGAAGCTGCAGTCTTCTGGCTGCGCGACAGAGGTCGTAGGAAGCGGCAGTCATCTGGCTGCGTGACAGAGAGGTCGTCTGAAGCGGCAGTCTTCTGGCTGCGTGACAGAGAGGTCTTCTGAAGCGGCAGTCTTCTGGCTGCGTGACAGAGAGTTTTGCGGCAGTCTTCTGGCTGCGTGACAGAGAGGTCGTCTGAAGCGGTAGTCTTCTGGCTGCGTGACAGAGAGGTCGTCTGAAGCGGCAGTCTTCTGGCTGCGTGACAGAGAGGTCGTCTAAGGCGGCAGTCATCTGGCTGCGTGACAGAGAGGTCGTCTAAAGCGGCAGTCATCTGGCTGCGCGACAGAGGTCGTCGGAAGCGGCAGTCTTCTGGCTGCGTGATAGAGGTCGTGAAAGCGGCTGTCATCTGGCTGCGTGATAGAGGGGTCATGAAAGCGGCTGTCATCTGGCTGCGTGACAGAGAGGTCGTCTGAAGCGGCAGTCTTCTGGCTGCGTGACAGAGAGGTCGTCTGAAGCGGCAGTCTTCTGGCTGCGCGACAGAGAGGTCGTCGGAAGTGGCAGTCTTCTGGCTGCGTGACAGAGAGGTCGTGAAAGCGGCTGCCATCTGGCTGCGTGACAGAGAGATCGTCGGAAGCGGCAGTCATATGGCTTCGTGACAGAGGTCGTCGGAAGCGAAAAGTGGCAGAGAGGTCTTCAGAAGCGGCAGTCTTCTAGCTGCGTGACAGAGGTCGTGGAAGCATAACGCGGCAGAGAGGTCGTCTGAAGCGGCAGTCATCTGGTTGCGTGACAGAGGTCGTCGGAAGCGGAACGTGGCAGAGAGGTCGTCGGAAGCGGCAGTCATCTGGCTGCGTCACAGAGAGGTCGTCGGAAGCGGCAGTCATCTGGCTGCGTGACAGAGAGGTCGTCTGAAGCGGTAGTCATGTGGCAACGTGGCAGAGAGGTTGTCTGAAGCGTCAGTAATGTGGTTGCGTGACAGAGGTCGTCGGAAGCGGCAGTCATGTGGCTTCGTGACAGACAGGTCGTCTGAAGCGGTAGTCATGTGGCTGCGTGACAGAGAGGTCGTCTGAAGCGGCAGGCATCTGTCTGCGTGACAGAGGTCGCCGATAGCGGCATTCATCTGGCTGCGTGACAGAAAGATTCCAAAAATAGTTCCAGATTGTTTTTTTCTGTCTTGTGTGTGTTTTGTTTATCATTGAATTATGTACTATTATGTATATGATTGTGGCGTGAGTTTGTATATTTTTTTTTTGGCATTTTAAGTAGATGTTCAGATGGTTTGTTGAAATGTATGCATTTAACCTGTAACAAAGGACATATTGGCAATAAGCAACTGACATTTGGTAATTGGCAATAAGCAAATAGAAATTAGCAATTCACAACAGGCACTTGACAATTAGCAGGTAGCATCTGACAAATAGCAGTTAGCGACTAACACTTGGCAATTAACATTTGGCAATTGGCAATAGGTTTTAATATTGCCTGCTCTAAGTCTTCTATGCAAATTTTGGAGAACAATAGGTCTATTTTTCCGGGACATCTTCACGTCAGTTGATCAAATGCGCTAAAATTCTAGCAAATGTGGTAATTGGCATCAAACATTTAGCAACAACAACTGGCGATTAGCAACTGACATTTGGCATTTAGGATTTGGCAATAAGCGACTCGAACTTGGCAAGATATGTCCTAAATAAGTATGACTTCCAAAGCAGTGTAACCCAAATGCTAAGCATCTTAAAGTGGACGTCGCTGGAACATAGGCGTCTTTACAATTCCCTCATCTTTTTCTACAAGATCAGGAGCCAAGCCGTTGCTGTTTGTCAGGTTTACCTAATCCCCACTAGAATTCTCAACTACCTTTTCCCTCAGTCTCGTACCCAGTACCACTCTAATTCCTACTTCCCCATAACCATCAGATACTGGCATACCCTTTCTCCCTACATCAAATCAAGTTACTCACTCTGTTTACTCTAATGTTCTATACATCACATAATCAACAACAACACCATATTTAGGAATAAGGTTTCGTATTTGCCAGTACTTATATTACAATAAAATTAAAGTCGCTTTTTTCTGGAAATGTGCGTTTGTTGCTCTGTTGCTGTACATCTGGTTCTGTAATCTTAAGGATGTAAATCTTTCTATTCTGTAAAGAGACTAAAACAGAATTGAATATAATATTATCAATAATGTTAAAATGAAGCATCTTAAATAAATGTGTTTAACCACATTTAGGATTAATGAAGGATTGATGCTATTTATTACCCGTCTACGAGCGCAAGAATTTTATGATATTAAACAATCATTATAAAATACTACAGTTAAAAAAACAACCACGTAGGGAATTCGTCAACGAGTTACGTCCCGTTTAAGAAGTATGTAATCCATAAAGCTGGGAGTTCGCCAACGAGTTACCTCCCTTTGAAAAGTCTATTGTAAAAATGTAACTGTAGGAATTCACCAACGAGTTAACTCCTTTAAAAACGTATATTGTCACCAATGATGGTAGTTCGCCAACGAGTAACCTCCCTTTAATAACTTCGTCTGTAACGTCGCCAGTTATAGATGTATCAAGACAGTCAAAGTTACTTATAGTATTACAATTGTTACCATGTAAAAATGAAGCATTCATATTAAACATTCATAATATTCTTAACAAACTTTAACATTTTAAAATAAAGAATCATCAATAAACCGGTTTAATTCTTAACACTAACATTTTAAAATGCACGTTGTTTTAACATTTCTTAATAAGATCTAAATATGGTTATGTCCTTAAAAACGGCGACTACTATTTAATGTTCACTAGCACAGACACTTCAACAATAGCATACCCGACGGGTGGGTGGGTGGGTCATGACTGGCAAATATGAAAACCTCGAGTGGAGATACAGTAATCGGACCACACCATAATGTCCTCGGTCAGAGGCGGGAGGGTCCATAAACTGGGAATAAACAACAAAAAAGGAGATACAGTAACATTATTGCCTTATATATCCTTTACACCTCGAAATTCTCGTGTATTCTCCCGCCAAGTCACTAAGCATAACATTACCGTAATAAACATAAAACCGTATTTACTCACTAAACACCAGCACAAATATGTATATCCCAAACGAGAATAATTTTATTCTCAGTCTCAACATCTTCGCTGAGAGACTGGCGACGGTTTCTTTATAAACGCTGCATACTCTGCTTTTAACTGTTATACAATGTTCCCTTTATCTTTTACTAAACAAGTTTAACACTGTTCTTTACGGTGTTCCGTTGAGGCCATCGTTGTTTCGCCCTGTCGACTTCAAGAGCGAGAACACGAAAACGCGAAAACACGATGCGAGATCGCGAAACAACGATGCGAGGTCGCGAAACAACGATGCGAGATCGCGAAAACACGATGCGAGGTTGCGAAAGTACGATGCGAGGGAGCGATATTAATATCGCTCCCTCGCATCGTACTTTCGAGACCTCGCATCGTTGTTTCGCGTTCTCGCATCGTGATTTCGCGTTTTCGTGATCTCGCCCTAAGGACAGCGAGACCACGAAAACGCGAAACAACGATGCGAGAACGCGAAAACACGATGCGAGGTCGCGAAAGTACGATGCGAGAACGCGATATTAATATCGCTCCCTCGCATCGTACTTTCGCGACCTCGCATCGTTGTTTCGCGTTCTCGCATCGTGATTTCGCATTTTCGTGATCTCGCCCTAAGGACAGCGAGACCACGAAAACGCGAAACAACGATGCGAGAACGCGAAAACACGATGCGAGGTCGCGAAAGTACGATGCGAGAACGCGACATTAATATCGCGCCCTCGCAATATCGCGTTCTCGCATCGTACTTTCGGAACAGCTCAGGAATAATCAGAAATTGATTGTTGAGGAGTATCCAGTAGAATTAGATGTACACTTATGGACAAAGGTCTTGTCCGGTATGGTTATCCGGAATATCTTTAAAATCTGTAAAATCCATAAATGTCATTACTCTATCGGCATAAATTTGGTATCAAAGGGGAGGACATTTATATCAATTGAATGAAAACAAGAATTTTGAAATTTGAGCCAGTACTAAGAGTGGAATAATGTGATGAAAAGTGGCATGCAAAACGTTCCAATCGTCCTACCGGACAATACTTTTGTCCATTAGCATAGATGAACTATTTCAGTTATCGTTGGCAGGAAGAACGATTTAAAATATAATCCATTGTCACTTACAATAATATTTAATTATGTTTGAGTCTAAACACAGTTTCTTATCAATGATTTAGCTCAAATGCATATTCAAGTTAACATTATATATATCAAATAGCTTTATAACATACTAAAACTATTATTTGGATTTCGATTCTCTTGTATTTTCGTAGCGTAGTAAATTGCACGAGATGAAGGTACTCCTGGACAGTGTATTCTTTGATCCACTTTCTGGTATTTTCAGAGAACGTTGGCGGGTATTGAATGTTGAACCGTATTAAGATCTATTATATGATATGCATTTCTAAGAAACTTAATGTTAGTAGGTGAACAATTAGCTAGAATTTAGTGTATGTTGACTCGGAATGATTTTACTATGTAACCTCCTTCAAATAAAGATATTATTATTATTATTATTATTATTATTATTATTATTATTATTATTATTAAAAACCTTTTTCTGAATATCCAATAGTTTCATATGATGAGTCATAGGCGAGAACGGCGTTCAGCATAGATCTACGACAACTGTTGCCCCGTTATAAAAAAGATGAGAAGACTTTGCAAGACTTAACCTAGTTTAATTTACATAGTTTTAGCTCTAGGAAACGAAATGTATGACTTAGAAAACCCTAGCCAAGTTAGGCCCCCATCTTGAATGTGCATCCGAAATTTGGAACCCTCGCCACAATATTAAAATAGATCGATTAAAAAGGTCTCTATTACAGCAACTATGTGTTGCTGCAAACATTGGAATAACAAAACCATATCCTGTCCATCCCTTCATGAAAACTGGGAGACCAATAGCTCACTCCTCATTGACAGTACATACATCCTGAAAAAGTGCTATCTAGAGCAAGGAGATCGAGGTCTACCTAAAACCATCCATTCCAATACAAGAGAAAGGGTATTATGCAACTTGCGTTTTAGATCGTGATACAGAATTCTGCATAAAATTTTCAAACAAATATATAGCACAAAATGAAAGAGTTCTTGTAGTTTGTCCTCTGCTGTGGGAACGCTAATACTTGTTGTAAATGCCGAATTCACAACGTGCAGAAAAAACGACACAGGAAATGGCGGACGAAACAAATCGTCCTCAAATAGATGAAGTATTTTGGTCGCAGTTAGGTAAATAGGCAGAAGCCCCGCCTGTTTTATGAATTCATTTTGTTGAAAGGAAAGATATAAACTTACCTGTGCTACCAGTAAATCGATAAATTTCAATTTACATGAGAATGATATCTATTGAATTTTTTTCTTCCTGCCTGGACTTGTTTTTTCTTCAGAAATTATCAGACTTTAAAGTTTAATCGATAATGAGGGGAGAAGCTTGTAGCCTTTTTACATGGCAAACAGAGAAAGATGAAAATTCACTAAACCAGAGGAAACCATACTTTATTTGTTGTTTTTTTTTTTCATGGCGATCTTATTTTCATTTGACTGGTGTTCAAAACAATACATCTTATCGTAGTGAAACAGGAACCTGAATTCCCATTACAAAAATATCCAGATACCACATACATGACAGACTTTCCAAATTTGGAAAAAAGTCGGACATCCAGTCCAAAAATCTGTCGGACCAAAAAAAATTCTGTCAGACCCGAAACCACAGGACCCGTATCATTGTTGAAAAATAAAAATTATTCCAATAAAATAAAAAAAGTTTTTGTTTTTTGATATATATAAATAAAGGTCCCCATGTAGCGGGTCCAATACACTGATAGTGACCTCAAAGAATTGAAAAATTTTATCATTTATACAAACAAATCTAGCTTAAACAATACAGCAATAGATCAATCTTTCATTATGTTAACATGTCGCGAAAACCGATTGGAATTTCCTCAAACCGATCTTTTGCTAGAGCTTTTCATATTGGCTCAAACATTTCCAAACGTTTTAGTCTACATCGATGAGGTGATCGCAAAAAAAATTTTAGTTACGGCATTACCTAGTGTATATCCGCTTCTACGAAATATTCACACGGCGCATACATACAATTCATATTTTTCAATCATTATCTACCAGTAACTTGTACCTTTTCCTCGATCTAACGCTAAAATCGTCTTTGTTTTTGTTTGGGTCGTCTTAAAATTTTACTTTGACAGCCATGATGCTCCCGAATGGCGTCGGTCAGTTTACGGAAATCGCTGATCTCAGATTTTGCAACGATTTCTTTGATTCACTGCTAGTCTAAAACGCCAGCCAATAGGAAAAACAATTGCAAAAAATGACATTGTCATATTCCATAAAGTGACCGAAGCCATTTGGAAGCATCATGGCTGTCACTGGTAGATAATTTTTGAAAAATATGTATTTTATGTATGCGCCGTGTGAATATTTCATAGAAGCGGATATACACTAGGTAATGCCGTAACCAAAATGTTTTTTTGCGATCACCTCATCGATGTCGACTAAAACGTTTGGCAATGTTTGAGTCGATATGAAAAGCTCTAGCAAAAAATCGGTTTGAGGAGATTCCAATCGGTTTTCGCTTGCATAAAAATGCAAGAATCTTTTGAAATCTGTGGATAAGCATTAAAATATGTCCAAACTAAAGAGGATTGGTAATGTAGAAGTATATGGCTGAATTCTATTTGGAGGAGAGATTTCAAAAGTTATTTTTTTGCTGTGGAAATCCTTGTAAACTTAAAAAATGTAATTAATCGACTGATGTCATAAAGCTAAACATCTGAACATTAGATGTTTGACATTCGTCTGTTGTCTGTCGGTTAACCCTTCATTCCAAGGAACAGCTTTTAGAATATACACTGTTCACCTGCTCAGATTATACACTGTTCAGCTGGTCAGAATAGCAGTTTAGATCCCGATCAAGCTGGGGATCCATGTGATCAATGCCATTTGCATGGAGTAAACTGTTTCCGATATAATACTATGCAATTAATAAATTTAGTGGATTAATTGGTGAGAAGATAATCTGTACCCTAAATTATTTTTAGAAATCAAAAGTTAAACAGGTCAAATGAAAACTGGTTTTTGCTGATCAGTTGCACCTAAAAGTACAAAAACCAGGACTTACTTGACACAGTTTAATGCAGTTGTTATTTTGGTATATTTCCAGTGAAGAATTCCTCGAGTGATGAAGAAGATGCTTATATACCAGGTACTTAATGCTTTTGTGGGTGTACTTGTTTAACCCCTTTCCTCCATATTTACGCCTTTTTACGCATGTGCAACCCGTCTGATCAGGATCTGCACTTGTCGCATAGTAGTTTATGGGATTGGGAAAGGTCCCCTGATTGAATTGGGAAGACTTCTGTCAGCTATGGGAATGGTACCCTTTTGGGGAGGTAGCTAAAGAAGGAAAAAAAATGCTGAGAGTGATACTGCAGTCCGGCTGTGATGTCTACACTCTCTGGATCTGTTTCTCATAATGAATGCTCAGATTTTGTCGAACATGAAACTTAGCTGGAATTTGAACAGACACAGATTCTTGCAATTATATGTAAGCAAATTTGAATTAAATTACATTTGAACCCAACTATTTCTGAGACTGGGGTCTTCTTGATGCAAGAAAATTTAGAAAATGTACCAGAAGTTTGCAAGAAACCATATAAATATTGTGTTTATTTAATACTAATAATGAAATAAATATATATCGTTGACCATTGACCTTAAGCTAAAATTAAGTGTAAGTAAATTCAAGTATTAAAGACCAGTACATACAACATAATTTCCTGCAACAATTTATTGATTAAATCTTAAAAAATTCTTATTAGGGTCAAATGAACCCTTGTTTTCAAATGCTATTGACAAGCTTCTATTAGGATGGCGAAATGATGCACTTAAGAATAAGATGTTCTTGCATACCAGATCAGGTCATCCGGTGTTTTCACCCGTGTAGGAAATTTCGATCCTACACCCCCCCATGTAGAATGAGTCACGTGAGTGACGTCACGTCTTCAAATATCTGACGTAATATATTCAAGTTAGTGACGTCATTTATAAAAAAGATTGTCATTTATAAAAAAGATTGCTTTAACATCAATATTTCAGCATAATGAACATAAATAATTTTAATATACTTACACAGAAATGTTATAAATAATAAAAGGTATGCAAGAAACAGTATCTTGCATGAGACATTCGGTAAAGATAGAAAAATCTGTCACCTCGGGTGAACTGTTTTGGCGGGAACTCGGCAGAGCCTCGTTCCCGCAAAACAGTTAACCCTCGGTGACAGATTTTTCCATCTTCACCTCACACTCATGCATGATACTTATAATATCAATCAACCACACACAATTTACAGCAGAAGTATAGTTATTTTTAATTTAATTTCTGGTCAGAGCCATATCTTGGTAAATACTGGTTATATTCTATTTCATTCAGAGTCATATCTTGGTAAATAATATTCTATTTCATTGACACTTTCATTGGAATAATACATGAGTAAGGGACTAATGTTTTTCAAATGTCACTATCCATTTATATATAGCTGAGTTATGGCCCTTTGTTTCTTTCAAATTAACCTTTGCTATTTGTATGTAAAACCTTTTGCAATGAATAACTAGAGCATCGTTTGGCCTATTGTTCTCAAACTTGGTAGGTTAGTTGTTCATTATTTTTAGTAGACTTGTTAACACGACTTCTTTCATATACAAGATGCTGGCTTAATAAGTAGATTTGCTAGTTCTACACTGATACCAAGGTCATTTGACTCGATACCATGGTCATTTGACTCATTTATGTGGCTGTTTATATTGCTTTGTGCCCATATCTGCCAGTGAAAGAAATCAACATCAGTCAGTTTGATGTGAATTGTGACTACTTTCCTCTGAACTTGACAGGAAAATAAATCATTGAATTTAGTAACTTTAAATATTCTCTTAATCTTTTTTAAAGGATTATCAGCCCCTGGTAACAAGAGACCAAGCAGGGTGAAAGGTCGAAGGTCACAAGAGGTCAAAGGTCGTAGAACACAGGAGGTCAAGGCCAAAATTCCAGTACGACAGCCAATCATTGAGAGCAGTCAGATTTCTCAGCCAGAGGCAACCATTATGTTCAAAGGTATGGTAAAACACTTGCTATGGCTTGTGGAGTAGAGATTATGAATTGTTTATTGCTCCATTTTGTGGAGACTCAGTTCTGTGGCTAACTGTTCAATGGGCAAGTTATCTTGTAGAGTTTGTAGACAAAATCATAAAACTGCAAAGAAATAATTTTATAAGGCTGGCATTTTTGACAAAATCTTTGTATATTCTGCTTGCATATGGTTGGCTTTGCTTGCATAAAATTCTAAGCCCTTTTGTTATTAAGTGTTTTGAAATATTTTCAAAACTTGACTTTTTTCAGAAAAACCAAAGAAGCCTATATTGAGTAAACAACGAGAGGCTGCTGTCAGGTTTGACAAACAGGATAAGTTGTATACGAGAGATGACAGTGGCATGTCGACTACCTTCGAGGTATCATAACAAATAGTGTTCTTGTCTGATAACCCTTTCCTCCATATCAATGCATTTTTACGCATGTGCGACCAGTTTAGATCCAGATCAGACAGCACATCAGTCTGATCAGGATCTGCACTGGTCTTAGTTTGGTCATAAACAGAACTGATTTTGATGTGTCATATTCCAAATACTAATGTAAATTCTGTCAAGTAAGTAAAGTCTTTCCTAGTCTTTCCTGTCGTTCCTAGTAAAGTCTTTCAAGTAAAATAAGTTCAAACAAAAAACATCAGCAAGAAAAAACTGATATGGTTAGTTATGTTTCTGGTTAAAAGAGTAAGAAAAATAATATTTTTGAAGTTCAAATCAAAACTACTGTGTTGAAAAGACAGCCGGATAGTCCCCAAAAATGTATGACTCAGCCATTAGTTGAAATTGATAAAATTTGGTCTTTTTGCATATTCTGTGTAAAATACCACTTGGAGAACCTGTAGATATATAGAGGATTGAATCGATAGTTGATGGTTATCATTAGGGTATGGAAAACAGTTGGGTTGTTTAAAGTGTGTGAAGCCCGAAATACAGAAATAGCTAGAAGAATTTGCGATACTACAACTTTTTCGAATGGCTGTTGGAAAAGCTACGTTGACGACAAAGTGAATGACAGCACGCTTTTTCGCAGAAACTTGTGGCAAAACATGCATGCACGTAGACGTCATACGTCAAAACATCGTGCAACATCAAATAAATTATGAAAGGCTCTACTGTAGCCACGCCTTTTAAAGAAATACGTCACACTGTTAACCATCAGAAATTATTATTTGTTAGATGAATAAGACTTCATCGTAGAGGATGATGTTGAAGTGTAAATATAACCCGTTGTTGATTGCAGAGTTTTGCGGAGAGGAGTATACGGCGGTTACAGCAAGCCTCACTGAAGGATCTGAGACCAGAGGACAAGCAGAGAGTGGCAAACCTCATCAAGGAACTCGCCAGGTACACTAAACACCAGGGTTTACTAGCTTACTCTTCTGTCCATAGATACACCTTTATTTCTAGGGCTAACAGTTTAGATCCAGATCAGCCAGCATATCTGTGCTGTCTGATCAGGATCTAAACTGTTCGCTTTTTGATTCATTAATAAGTTATTTCTGACCAAAATGTGACCATTGCAGATTCTGATCAGACAGCACGGATGTGACGGCTGATCTGGATCTACACTGGTACACATGCGTTAAAATGCATATTGGAGGAAAGGGTTAAGGGGTGGGGCTGGTGGTTAGCAGTTTGGACAGGGCTGCTGACAGTCCAGGTTCCTTTCTTGGCCTAGGAAGATTTTTCAGCAGATCTGAAGTGCTACTTAATATGTTACTGATAGTATCATTTAATTTCGCGGGGAACAGTTTCGCTTGAATTATTCTTATAAGACATTCAATGGTTTGATTTCGCTAGGGTTTGATTTCGTGCATTTACCCTAGCGTGAAATATGCGCAAATTAAACCACCGCGTAATATAATGATACCACAGTACGGTTGCCAGCAGTTTTTTCCTGGTCTGGAATTAAGTCTACTAAGTAAACTGGGACCAGTTCTTTGTAACTAATGTTATGATTGTTCTTTGTATATTTTTTGTATTTTCCATTATAAACAATGAAAAACTTGCACAGTAAAATGGTCTGATTTTCTTTAACAAAAGACTGATTATTTGATACTGAAAAGCACACTTCTTTACTCTGTGAAAAGAAGCTCTAAATGAATGCAGTATGACATCAGAAAAACTGCTAAAGAAGGCCCACTTTTCTGGACAAAAAGTTTAAATTTAAAATATATTTTAAAGTTTTTATTTCAAGCCAAATGAAAACAGTCTGATGAAAGATTTTTATCATAGCAAAGTTCAAGACGAGTTTATATTTATGATTGAAATGCACAACTTGCCCAATTGCATAAACCCCTAAAATACAAATGTTATTCTAGAAAACATGCTAATTGTACAAAATAGAGTAGGGCAATATTGTTATCTTGTTTTACAACTCAAAGTCCTACAATACTTTTTTTTATACATAATACATTTATAAAGTGGGCAAGTAGTGTTATTCTGTACAACATGTTTAACCCTTTCCTCCATAAATACACATTTTTACGCATGTGCGACCAGTGTAGATCCAGATCTGCCGGCACATCCATGCCGTCTGATCAGGATCTGCACTGGTTGCAGTTTGGTCAGAACTAATGTAAAGTACATTAACTCCTTTATAAAGTACAAAAAGCGAACAGTGTAGATCGTGGTCAGATGGCGCTAAAGGTGTGTCTATGGAGGAAAGGGTTGATTGAAATACAAACACTGAGTGCTATTGTACATACACAGGGTGGGGGAAGAAAAAGAACAAGTGGTAAAGGAGTTATATGGCGAGCGAGAACAATATGAGCGACAACTCATCACCATGGTGCAACAACAAGAGAAAATTCTGCAAGAAAGAGAAGGTCAGTCTTGATGTACATTATTAGTATCTTGCAGGAGTGTGAGGTGAAGACGGAAAATCTGTCACTGAGGGTGAACAGGTCTGAAGGTTATAAAACTGAGATTGGAAACCAGTCTCAAATCTCAAGCATTTGATTGGCTGAAATGGCAACTGGTCGCATTTCAGCCAATCAGATGCTTGAGATTTGAGACTGGTTTCCATGCCCAGTTTTATAACCTTGGGCACAGTTGCTGGCGGCTCTAGCCGAGTTCCTGCCAAAACAGTTTACAGGTGAAAGTTTTTTCGATCTTTACCAAAGACCTGTCACATGCTAGACATTTTTCTTGCAAACCTTTTACTGTTCGTAAAATTTGTGTTTATGTATACAATCTAAATTATTTTTTTCCTAACACAGATACGCTCGTATATTGATGTTAATGCAAACCTTATTTTCTAAATAACGTCACTAACTTGAATATATTATGTCAGATATTTGAAGATCTCACAACACTTAGGTAGCACCCCAATGGTATCTTTTCCCAAGGGAAAAGTTGAGAGTTTCTTTCCCCAGTAAATACTTAGCCGATATGCACGAAAACTAATGGTTCTTTACTGTTGCTAATGTTCAAGGCTTAAACTGGTTTGAAATGTTATCTGGATTTCATTTGATCAGTATTAGCTGCATTGGTTTTAGTCTTTGTGTAATCGTTGTGTAGAAAATGTGATCAGATTTTTGGATATCAAAACCAACTGACTTGTGTGGAATTGTTGAAGCTGTATTGCCTGACATAATTGATGGTGTATTGTAAATAAACAAAGAAAGATAAAATTATAGTGCCAACATGGGAATCGAACTTACCATATGGCGACATTGCCTAACCATGCAAATGTGAATGCACTATTGACTGAGCTAGCTGGGACAGTCCCAGAAACCATACAACCTAACTGTGATAATCAAGATCATCATTACATCACATTAGTTTTTTGTGTTGCCCTTTCGAAGAAAAGGCGATACATAGGGATCGCTTTGTTGGTCCGTACGTCAAATCAACTTAACGTTGGCAATAACTTTGCTGTTTCTTAATATTTCTTCATGAAACTTTCAAATGTTATAGCTTATGACAACAGCCACGTGATGATGACAATTTCTTTAGGTCAAGGTCACATTTGATGGAGTTATGCCCCTTTTTGTACTTGGATTTTGACACGAAAACTTAACGTTGGCTATAACTGCCATTTCTCAATATTTCTTCATGAAACGTTCAAATTATATTGCTTATGACAACACGCTCATGATGATGCCCCTTTTGTACTTGCATTTTTATTCTGACATAGCACCAGAGGGCGACACAAGTGTTCAACTGAACACCCATCTAGTGTTTATGTACTGATAACAGTACTAACCATATACAGGGATACTTTCTACAGAAACGTAATGTAAAAAATGGTAGAGAACTGAAGACATTAGCTTTTTTGTGACAAATATTTTGTTATTATACTTATTTATTCACACATTTTGTTTCATTTGTCTTCACTATGCTAAAAAGCTACAGTTTTTGATGAGTACATGTATTCTGTTATACTGCTGCCCTTTATGTTCTTGTTAATAAAGGGACATCTTTATTTCATTATCAATTGCACCGATAGAAAATTCAAGTGGCAACAAAAACAACAGAGTTAACATAATAATGTTTTCAAGCCAGTTATATGTAAGTGTATATTTAACATAATAATGTTTTCAAGCCACTTACATGTTAGTGTATTTTTATGAGTAGAGATACAAGAGAAGTTGTTCCAGTGCCAGAAACTGCTGACAGAGTACCAGGCCCAGCTGTTGAACAAACAGGAGCGGCTCAACACCTCCATACACCAAACCAGAGAGGTAATATAGCCAACAATCTCACTAAAGTCGGATCTAACAAAATGTTAGATGTAATGACGGCCCACACTGTTGCAACAGTGGGGGCACCAGTGTCCGAGGACACATTCAAGTTTTTTACTGTTTTCTTCAAATTTACAAAAAATCTCTTGGACTGCATACAGACTTGATAATTGGTCATTTATGAATGTGAATAATTTCTTTTTTAAATTTCCATTCCTGATCAATCATTATCCAGAAGAGGCTTCACAAAATCTAATCAAGTGCATTTTATGAATTGTTTTAGTAAAATGATTGCTGTACAGTTAACCCTTTCCTGTACAGATACACCTTTATTGCTAGGGCGAACAGTTTAGATCCAGATCAGCCGGCACATCCATGCCGTCTGATCAGAGTCTAAACTGTTCGCTTTTTGATTCATTAGGTTATTTCTGACCAAAATGCGACCAATGCAGATCCTGATTAGACACTGGATCTACACTGGTCGCACATGCGTAAAAATGCGTATATATCAAGGAAAGGGTTAAAAGCTTGTTTTCAGAAGATTATTAATTAACATCAATGTTAGTGTCCAATAAATTGAGTAGCCAATTTGAAATACTGGTGGATTTTGTTTAAAGTAAACAACCAGTTTATAGCATGATGTATCAGCATCTCAGATTTTACAAACTTTAAATTTAGAGAAAACTGATGAATTAAAGGAGTTAAACAGGATACAAACAAGCTGGGTTGAAATAAGGACATTTTTTTATCAGTGTACCACATGCAAAATTGAGCAATAAAAATGAAGACAAAACAGGGAAAGAATTAAAAAGTTGCCAATACAGCACAGGTGTCGAACATCTTGTCATTATTGTAACAAAAGCAGTGGTAAGCTGTTAGAATTTGTTAACCCATTCCTCCATATATAAGCATTTTTACGCATGTGGGACCAGTGTAGATCCAGTTCAGCTGGCACATCTGTGCCATCTGATTAGGATCTGCACTGGTCGCATTTTGATCAAAATAACCTAACAAATCAAATAGTGAACAATGCAGATCCTGATCTGACGGCACACCTATGCAATAAAGGTGTATCTATGGAGGAAATTGTTAATCATTATTAGGCTTGGGTAAACACTGATAGTTTGCTCAGGGAAAAGTCGGTGAAAAGTTAGGAAATTTAAATAACTATAATTTGTTGGAATTGTTAGGTTTTGCTTCGATAAATGACAGTTGTGGTCAGATAATACTTAACTCTTTCCTTCAAAGATACATCTTTATTAATTGGGCGAACAGTTTAGATCCATATCAGCCGGCACATCCATGCCGTCTGATCAGTATCTAAACTGTTCACTTTTAGATTCATTAGGTTATTTCTGATCAAAATGCGTCCGGTGCAGATTCTGATCAGATTATAGGGATGTGCGCAGGCTGATCTGGATTTACACTTTTTGCAGATGCATAAAAATGTGATTATACGGAGGAAAGGGTTAACCACAGTAGTGCAGCTGAGTTTAGGATGTCATAGTTATGTCTCCCACCACGTAGTGGTGTGGGAGACATTTTGATTTGCTCCTGTCTGTCCGTCTGTCTGTCCGTCTGTCTGTCACACTTGTCCGCTCTCTAAATCAAACAGTTTTCATCGGATCATCACCAAAATTCATCAAAATGTTAGTGGCCATAATATCTCGATCAAGTTCGATAACCAGCCATATTGCCCAAGGAATCTCAGAATTATGGCCCTTGAATTATCAAAAATAAGTTGTTTGAGGCTTGTCCACTCTGTAACTTGAACAGTTATCATCTGATCTTCACCATACTTTATGAAAATGTTTGTGGCCATAATATCTCGGCCAAGTTCGATAACCAGCCATATTGCCCAAGGAATCTCAGAATTATGGCCCTTGAATTATCAAAAATAAGTTGTTTGAGGCTTGTCCACTCTGTAACTTGAACAGTTATCATCTGATCTTCACCATACTTTATGAAAATGTTTGTGGCCATAATATCTCGGCCAAGTTCGATAACCAGCCGTATTGCCCCAGTCATGTCGGATTTATGGCCCTTGAATTATCCAAAATTGGCTGTTTAAGCCTTGTCTGCTATGTAACTGAAATATTCATCAACTGATTTTCAATAAACATTATGATAATGTGTGTGGCCTTAATATCTTGGCCAAGTTCGAAAACCAGCCACTTTGCACCAGGCATATCAGATTTATGGCCCTTTGATTTATCCGAAATTAGCCTTTTAAACATGTCACTAACCTGGTTCATCTCTCAAAGTCAGATAGTTTTCATTGTATCTTCACCAAAGTTTATCAAAATGTTGATGGCTGTACAGTTAACCCTTTCCTGTACAGATACACCTTTATTGCTAGGACGAACAGTTACTTAACCAGGCTATAAAGAGTTGCTTCAAAATTCAGAAACAGCAGCAAACATTGTTGTTGGTGATTTCAATGTAAACATTGTTTGTGACAAAAAAAATCTCCTCCATAAAGAAATGGCTGCTTTGAATTATAAACAACTTATAACACAGCCTACTACAGCTGGCAGGACCATTATTGACCATATCTATGTGAACAATGTAGAATGTGTATCCAGTGGAGTAATACCAACATACTATAGCTATCATGACATTACATACATTGCATTATGAGAAAGTACTGTGCTAAGCAGCTATAAAGGTATTTCTTACACTGTTTAAGTTTTCATTTTACAATATCTGTTCCATACTCATGATTTGGTTCTTCTCTCATTTTCTGCTATTTTTATTATATGATGTTCACCAAATGCTATAATTATCTGTGTAATAAAAAAACAGCCGCTTTGACCCCGGCACATAAGACTTATGGCCCATTTATTTATTTACAATTGGCCTTGATAGCCTTGTACACTCACTCTCATGGTCTTTTTTCAGTGCATCTTCACTGATATATCAAAATGTGAATGACAACAAGTTTGACAACCAGCCACATTGACCCTGGCACTTCAGGATTATGGCCCATCAGAAATTGAAACTTATGTTTTTCCTGATCCTCCAAAAATTTGTGACATTGTTTATGACTAATATTGCACAGAACTTCCGTATGCCCTTTTAATAAATTGCCATCTTTATATTCACTTCACCAGTTTTATCCTGTGCATCATCAAAGATGATGCCTTTGTGGGAGACATGTGCTTTTCCCAAAAGCAGTTCTAGTTCCTTACAGAATCTACACAAGGAATTGTAAACCCTTTCCCGTATAGATACACCTTTATTGCTAGGGCGAACAGTTTAGATCCAGATCAGCTGGCACATCCGTGCCGTCTGATCAGGATCTAAACTGTTCGCTTTTTTATTCATTAGGTTATTTCTGATCAAAATGCCTCCGGTGCAGACCCTGATCAGAAGATAGGAATGCGCTGGCTGATCTGGATCTACACTTTTTGCAGATGCATAAAAATGTGATTATATGGAGGAAACGGTTAACCACAGTAGTGCAGCTGAGTTTAGGATGTCATAGTTCCTTACTGAATCTACAAGAGGATTTGTTAATCTATATTTATGTTGCTTTTCTCAAACTTGATCTCTTTATCTAGTTATATCTATGTCATACTTAAAAACAAACTTTTTTTACATCCAGTGACAATATTAAACAGTTCAATAAATTTGAGAATTGTTTTAGCAGGCAATAGCTGACACAAAAGCAAATCCTGCATCTGATGCCCCTTCATTTCCATCTAAACCTGTGGCGGTTAAGGGCCGTCAGCTTCAAACAAACCCTGCACGAGTCATTGAGATCTGCCCCGCTGTGTGTGATCTGTCGGAAATGGATGAACGTAGTCTGACACCCGTACAGCTTTGCAGGATCCCATCCCCTATTGATAAACAGGTTACATGTGTGCTGGCAACTAACATGTGATACTGAAACGTACCTTTTGCGGGGCCTTTTTCTTCCAAAATTGTGCAGATTGAATTATGTTCACAATATATACAAAACAAAAAAATGTGCATATTAACATACGGTATGGAAAAGGGCCCTGAATAAGCTAACTTAACCTAATCGGCTCTCACATTTGTATTTTAATTCCAAATTAACGTGCTTGATTTGTTTGGAACTATAAAAGTTTTACTAACATTCAGTTGATATACTGTTAAATCATTTTATTTCGAGCGGGTTTAATTTTCGGGTATTTTGCGGTACGACAAGAGAGCGAAATTCAACCCCATCGAAATTAAACCATTTAACAGGGTTTCTTTATAGGAAAACACAGTTGTGCGAATTCATGCCACCGCGAATATGTTATTTACGAGTTTTGTGCGAAAATTCGTCCCTGCGGAATTAAATGATACTACAGTACTGCTGATAACAGCTCTGAGTGTTTGTACGTTATACTCACATCTAAACACCTCACAATGACACTTTCTTTGCATTTCAGTATTTTTGTCAAGTTTAATTGCAAAAGTATGTTTAAATAACATATTAAGTGTGTTTTTTTTCAATAAGATTTCAATCTGTTTTTAGGAAAATTAACAGACCTTTTGTAAGAGGTTAAGATGGACAAAAATTTTACAATAAAAATAAAATAAGTAACAAAAAGTTCCTCTTTGGAATTCTAACTTCATATTTAATTGTTTACATGCGCTATTATACAATTATTGCATTTCAGTGTTGTCAATATGGTGATTTATCGACCTGATGAAGCAATATTCACCGAGGGCATAGCCCCAGGTCGATATTGCTTCAACAGGTCGATAAATCACCATATTGACCGAAACTGAAATTGTATAGTATGCTTATTTCTGTTTCGTTGCTGCAACTGACGACGTTACATTACCATGAAGCATTGCCTGATATAATTACACAGTGCAACACCCAAATATCATAAATACTGGTCACATTTCGGTCAGAAATAACCTAATAAATCAAAAAGCAAACAGTTTAGATACTGATCAGATGGCACAGTTGTGCCGGCTGATCTGGATCTAAACTGTTCGCCCATACAATCAAGGTGTGTCTATGGAGGAAAGGGTTATTGCACCAAATCAAATAACAAGAACAAAATACTTATCTCCCTTGTTTGACAGGATCCATCATACCAGGAGCGGCAGTCTAGAGCCAGGGAACCAAGAATTCATGGGGAACCAGCCAATCGGAGTAAGCTGGAGGAATATCTGGCCAATCAGAATGGAGATGATGAATCTGTGTCTGACTTGCTGTTAAATCAAGAGGAAAGAGTGAAAAGACCATATACTTCCATGATTGATAAAGAAATAGCTAAAGAAAGGTCATTAAGCAGAGGGTCAGGGGATTCAAACTTTTCAAGGTCAAGGTCAAATAGTGGTTCTCATGGAGAGGGTCGACCTAGATTTGCATATCCTCAGAAATTATCTGGAATAGGACCATTGCATGAACCTTTAGCACATAGTACTCAAAAATCTATGGAAATAAGAGCTCACAATAATGATAATGAAAGCTTGAGGTCAAGGGCAAGTGTTCAAGGTCAAGGCACAAAGGTCAAAGGTCAAATGAATGGTATGACAGTTAACGATAATGTGAGAAATAAAGTTGCATTTAATGATAGAGAAGAATATAATATTGACGCTGAAATGCATTCACCCAATATTAAACCACCCACACAGCTGTTCAGTGATCCGGATTATGCTCAATATTACAAGAAGCTTTCACCGGGAGGAAGAAAACGAGAACTGTTGAAACAAAGACAGGCGTTGTTGGATGAACAGGAGAGGTTGCGGAAAGTCTTAGAGAAACAAGAGAAGCAGCTACAGAACAGGAAGTACGAATACGAGAAACGGAAAGAGCTGCAGGAGCAGAGAATGCAGTTCTATAAGGAGGGCGGGAAATTCCCGGCACTCAAACTGGACTTTGAAGCCGGAAGTGAGAAGGAGGCTGGGTTCAGTGAGGCTGAGGACGAGGGAGCTGGCAACGAGCGGATTGTAAGGGATGATGGTTCCCAAGTGGAGATGTACAGTCCACATAATGATATACAAATAGGTATGTACACACAATTGAGTTTCTCATTTTTATGTAAATAATTAGGGGAAATTTATAAGCAAAACAGACAAGATTTTGTTTTCATACAGGTCTTCTTCATTAAAAAACAAAATTTATTTGATATTGATCTATTAACCCTTTCCTCCATAGAAACAAATTTATAGCGAGGGCGAACAGTTTAGATCCAGATCAGCCGGCACATTTGTACTGTCTGATCATGATCTAAACTGTTTGCTTTTTTATTCATTAGGTTATTTCTGACCAAAATGCGACAAGTGCAGATCCTGATCAGATGGCATGGATGTGCCAGCTGATCTGGATCTACACTGGTCACACATGTGTAAAAATGTGTATATATGAAGGAAAGGGTTAAGGGCAAATGGTGAAAGGGACCAATATATGGCACCAACAGTAGATAGAGGTGCATTAACTAAAATAGATACAGGGCTTTTCATTCTTATAATTAGAGGCCTATAAAAAGCCTCTTCCCAAAAATATAGCATTTTTTTCCCAATTGTAGCAGAGACTTTTCCAAAAATGCTAGGTAAGATGTCCAAAAATGGTTAACATTCCTCGGAGTGGTGTTGAAAAATTGAATTCTGAAAAATAGAGTGCTTAAAAAATTAGATTTAAGTTAAAAATACCTATAACTAGTATTCAGTTTTATGAACAAGAACCCATCTTTCAATTAATTTTATTTTCCCAAAATAAACAATAATTTTTATCGTGCATAAATGTCCCAATTGAAAAGGCCAGGGCCTCTTCCCAATTTTCTGATGAAAAGCCCTAGCCAGAGACCTATATATATAAATAGATTCGCATCTCTCTATTACTGATATAAGAAATCTCGTTTTTTGATGTGGATTCGACGAGAATCTCGTCACGTGACCAAGCGTTACTTTTTAGGTTGTTTCCCTTGAAAATTACTTGCCCTTTGACGAAGTGCGCATGCCAGAAAATTATGTTTCCACTTCCGGGGACGTTGTTCGATAAACGATATTTACAGGAATACGAGCAATAAGAATATAATTATAATGTTGCCACTAAGCGAAAAGAAGATATAATAAGCATTAAAAACGTTTACTTTTATTTAAAATATTTTATTAATTACATTAAGTTTTCATGATCAATAAAATGAAAGTTTCTGATGTATGAATTGACAGCCATATTGATTACTTATACTATGACGGGGTTAGCGATCACGTGTCTCACCGAGATAACGCAGGGCGCGTGCACATGCGAGATAAAGCGAAGACGCGTATCTATGTATAATATAGGTCTTTGCTCTAGCACATAGACTTTTGTATTCTGTTTCCTGTTTTCATGGTTATCTTTTGGTTGTCCCATTTAAATTGTCATATTAAATAAATGAATATTTGATGTTGTTTATGTTGTATTTAGATAGATTGAACTAATTTGAATACAAATCCTAACTGATCAGTTACATGTCTATGTTTTGAAAGTGATCACAAAGAAAAGAAGCATTTTATCACACCCTGGTTGCCACGGTAACACACATTTTATCACTTTCCTGAATCCTGGAAGAGTTGCACAAGACAAGCACCAGGAAGCTCTGCACACTGCAAGGGAACAGTTTTACCAGGGCTTTTATTGTAGATCCTGATCAGACAGCATGGATGTGCCAGTTGATCTGGATCTATACTGGTCGCACATGCCTTTAACCTTCATAATATATATGGAATAAACGGTTATAAAGGTGTACTATTATACATTATATGCCCTGAAAGAAATAAGTATAGCAAGTATTTGATTCAGAAATCAAAATCACTTCCTTCACAAATGTCTTGCAAAAATTTGTCCTATCAATAAATAGGGAGTGCTGGGCTCTAGTGTGTCCGTCTTGATAGGTTGGTTGATTGAATGCTTTTGATAATTGAGGTTAACAGGTTAAAGGTCAATGTAATGGTGACCTTTAATGTAAAATAATCTTGATCAATAACTAGAAAATGATTTGGACTAGTACCTTCATGTTTGGCAGGTTGATTGGTCATGATTTTGAGGTCAAAGTTAAAGGTCATGGTGATGTTAAATACTAAAAACTTCTCTCATCAATAACTAGGGAATGCTGGTGCCTGGCTTCATCAAACTTGGTATGTTGGTTGGTCATTATAAATATGTATGCTAGTGATTTGAAGTGGTGACCATTAATGCTAAATATTTGGCTGATAACTGGTATTACCTAGAGACCTCTTTGGCCTAGTGTTCGCAAAATATTAATAAGTCGGGTGGTTGGTCATCAAGACAAGTCGAAGGCCTTTAATTAGGTCAAAAGTCAAGGTCATTCAGATGTCTCAAATTTAAAGACATTCACAGTATTTCATTTTTCTGAAACACCATCTCGGATTAGGAATACTTTACAACTAACTTATTTTAATTTTATATAATTTGCCTAATTCATGGAGGAATATCAATCATTGTCAATAGAACAAATTTGGTGTTTGAATTTGTAATGTGCTGCTGCAAACTAACAATAACAGTTTTGTCATTTTTATTCCAAACTATAGGTTTTTAACTTTTTAACTTGCTAAGTTTATGTCCGTCAAAATACAAGTTGGGTAAAAATTTTCTGGTAGTTTAAATCCAAACCAGTCTAAGACACACTGGGGGCACATGTTGTCTAGCACTTCCTTGAGCTAGTGTTGTCTGCCAGTCTAAGACACACTGGGGGCACATGTTGTCTAGCACTTCCTTGAGCTAGTGTTGTCTGCCAGTCTAAGACACACTGGGGGCACATGTTGTCTAGTACTTCCTTGAGCTAGTGTTGTCTGCCAGTCAAAGACACACTGAGGGCACATGTTGTCTAGCACTTCCTTGAGCTAGTGTTGTCTGCCAGTCTAAGACACACTGGGGGCACATGTTGTCTAGTACTTCCTTGAGCTAGTGTTGTCTGCCAGTCTAAGACACACTTGGGGCACATGTTGTCTAGCACTTCCTTGAGCTGGTGTTGTCTGGAACCACCTTGGAGTGCTTGTCTTATGCAACACATTCCATGATTATCAGATTATCACCTAACTGTACAATGTCTTGCCCTTGTGTCTAACAGTGTAATTGTACAATGTTTGTCTTGCCCTTGGGTCTAACTGTGTACAAGAATTCTGCATGGTAGATTTTTGTTAAATATAGTCGTCCATTTAAACAACATATATTTGATATTTCTGTTTGGTATTTGAAAAGTCTTCACAGGTAGGATGCATCATGTTTTTTTGTTGATTTTCTATCATGGTTATTTTCAACTGGCTCTAATGATCAATGTTTTAATTAAGTTTGAACATAATTTCTCTGTTTATCTGACATGATTTATTTTTGGCATCTAGCTCAGCATTCGGAAATACAAAATTAATATAGCTGTTTTGAACATTTATACATTCCTGTTAAACTGAGATGGATTCCTGTTAAACTGAGATGGATTCCTGTTAAACTGAGACGGATTCCAGTTAAACTGAGAGGGATTCCTGTTAAACTGAGAAGGATTCCTGTTAGACTGAGACGGATTCCTGTTAAACTGAGAGGAATTGCGTAGTCCACTTACTGTTGATTTATTCTTGCCTATATGTTGAAGTGAGTGGTGCTGGTCTACAGTAAACAGTACTTGCTTAGTCAGATCATGGCCTCAACTAACAGGATTCATAATTATAAAATAATGCTGAATATACGCATTTTTACGCATGTGCGACCAGTGTAGATCCAGATCAGCCAGCACATCCGTGCCGTCTGATCAGGATCTGCACTTGTTGCATTTTGGTCAGAAATAACCTAACAAATAAAAAAGCGAACAGTTTAGATTCTGATTAGACAGTATTGTATTCATAATTATTATAAATATGTAATTGGCAAAGTAGTGCCAAATTGACAAGTGCCAGTGGAAATCAGCCATGATCAGTTTCAGTTAAGGTGGTTACTGTAAAATCATTATGTTCGTAGGCTGTGATTTGTGTGGGCTGCTTGATCCAAAATATTAAAAACATCACTAAATCACATCATTGTTAATGAACATGTTTGAAAAATTGAATACATTGACTTCAAGAACCCATGGAAATGCTATTTACAGAAAAACACACAATGTAATGTCCATGAAAATATATGAACATGTTGGATGCTGTCTGCGGCATGCCAGCTCACTGCATTGTCTTAACCCTTTCCTCGATATGATTTATACCCGGTAGGCATTTTTACGCATGTGCGACCAGTGTAGATCCAGATCAGCCGGCACATCCGTGCCATCTGATCAGGATCTGCACTTGTCACATTTTGGTCAGAAATAACCTAACAAATAAAAAAGCGAACAGTTTAGATCATGAATAGACAGCATGGATGTGCAGATGGCAGGGATGTGCCGGCTGATCTGGATCTAAACTGTTCGCCCACACGATAAAGGTGTATCTACATGTATGGAGGAAAGGGTTGAATTCCTTCATTTTCTAATCTTTGTTGTACAAGTTATGTTTTTTTGAATGGCATGAAAACAGTTTTGGTTGGTTTTGAAGAGTTGAAACTTGGCAGATAGAGTTACATTTTGTAGTGTTTTCACATTGGTCACAAACTTTGCAAAGTTAATAAAATATTTCAGTTCAATTTTATAATGCTGATTTATGGCCAGTTTTATGTTTTGGCTGAAGAAATGTTCATGCTTACATAATTATATTCAGCATTATTTATAATAAATTTTGAATAAATGTGCTTTTTTCTGATTTTCCACATTTTATTCTATGTGGATTTCCTGTTAGAGAAACATTAAAAATATTAATTATGTTCAACCATTGACACACATAATGAACCCATAGATGATATCATTGGCTGTATTATTATATTTATACTTAAAAAAGTGATGTTTCCAGTGTCGAGTCCACAGAATGTTGGATCAATGTGTCAGACATATTTCTCTGCTGTAATGGTAGTGAAACAGTATCTGTAATAAAAACAACAGACAGAATTTATCTTAGCTTCTGCATATATTGTATTTTGTTATGTTTGCAACAAGAACAACAGCTCTGACCTGCAGCCAGCAGAATGATTTTCTGTATTTCAAGAACAACTGTACAAAATGTACATGTATGCCTCTAGTCAAGTTCAACACTTCATTTACAGTCATGTAAAACAGTACCTTCCTTTGCTGTTAGTATGAATATTTTCATCAAAACTTACATTAACCTCTGCATCTCTAGCCATCTCAAAAGAAGGACAGTAACTCGTGATTTTTCCTGATTTATGCTTCATTCCAATAATCCCTATTTTGAGGCCTTGGCATGCAAGCAACCTATAAGTATCAGTTTTGATATGTTTTAAAAAAGGAAGGTATTAATTCAAGTTCCTGATTTTTTTCAATTAAAACAATTTGTGAGATTTGTAGATATCATTACAGGGTTGTTGTTATGCCCCCACAAAGTGGGAGGCATATAGAGTTGCACTTGTCCGTCTGTACGTCCCCAAATCTTGTGGCATCAACTCCTCCTAAACTACAAAGCGGATTTCTTTCAAACTTGCACAGATGATCAAGCAGCATGTGTAGATGATCGTTAATAAAGGATTTTTTCCTGCAACCATTTTTACCCGAGTTATGGCCCTTTGTTATTAAAAATTATGTTGCAGTAATTGGGGCATCAGTGTCTGCGGACACATTCTAGTTTTAACTAGTTAAATAATTAGCCTTTATTTAGTAGACTTGTACAAATTTTGAATTTTTTTGCGAGAACAATGTTGTTAAAATTTAAATGAAATCTGCTGTTTTGTAATAGATGATGAAATTCATGTGAAGAGTCGAGTGTCAATGGGAACATCTCCAATGGCGACCCCGCCGCGAGGGAACAAGAATGCTTCGGCAACATCGCCGGATAATTCACAAGGATCCAGAGAGGACATCCCACATCTGATAGATGTGGCTACTAGCATATCATATAGGTACATAATATGCTTAACCCTTTCCTGTATAGATACACCTTTATTGCCAGGGCAAACAGTTTAGATCCAGATCAGCTGGGGCATCCGTGCCGTCTGATCAGGATCTAAACTGTTCGCTTTTTGAAATCATTAGGTTATTTCTGACAAAAATGCGACCAGTGCAGACCCTGATCAGACAGCATGGATGTGCCGGCTTATCTGGATCTACACTGGTCGAACATGCGTAAAAATGCGTGTATATCAAGGAAAGGGTTTAAAACAAGCAATTACCGGTACTGGGTTTCAAGATGAACACGGCATAGAATAAATAAAATAGAATAAATGACTTGCAAATTTTTAAGTGGCATTAACCCTTTCCTGCATAGACACCATATTGCGTGGCGAACAATGTAGATTTAGATCAGCCGGCACATCCGTGCTGTCTGATCAGGATCTGTAATGTTCGCTTTTTGATACATTGGGTTATTTCTGACCAGCAAGCGTGCAGTGCAGATCCTGATCAGATGGAACGGATCTGGGTGTACACTGTTGGCCTAAACAATAAAGGTGTTTATATGGACTAAAGATTTTATTTCCAATTTATTGTTAATCAGCAAGGTTCCCCCCCCCTAACAATTCACTGATGAAAACATTATTTTAGGACTCCACTTAAAGATTCCAGTAATAAGCAGCAGGGTAACCTAGCGCTGGGCTGTAACCGACAACGCATGAAGGAACTTCACATGTCCAGTCCAAGATCCGAGCACCTGCCTGCTGTCCACACTCCTGGGTAACATTTTATTTTACACTGAATAACTCTGTAGTTTACCCTTTCCTCCATAAATAGATTATACCCCTTTTTACACATGTGCCGTCTGATCAGGATCTGCACTATTTGCTTTTTGATTCATTAGGTTATTTCAGACCAAAATGCAACCAGTGCAGATCCTGATCAGATGGCACGGATGTGCCATCTGCTCTGGATCTACACTGGTTGCACATGCGTAAAAATGCGCATTTATGGAGGAAAGGGTTAACTGATTTACAGTACTGAAGATTCAGTAGCTACATGTTGCTGTATAATACACTGTTAAACACCGCTGAGGGCATTATATATTCCTTTACAGTGGATTAAGAACAAATTGTTGGAAATTGTATAGTCTAGAATTTCAACATACCAACAAATCATTTGATGCAATAATTCAATCAAACAGTATTTTAGTAACAAATTTAATTTTGATAAACCAGCTAAATGTTTATGGCCCTGAGTGCAAATAGTCAAGTACATAGTGTCTTTTGTCACCGTCTTGTGACAATTCTTGTCCAGAGCATATCTTGGCAACTCCTGAAGGAATATCATTCAAACTTCACAAAAGTGTTTAGCTCAGTGGTGACATGTATTTTCATGTTTACATTTAATTTACCTTAAAGGTCACGGTCATGCAATGTTTAAAGGTCAAAATAAAGCAAAATTCCTTTTTCCAGAACTTTGTTCTTTTTTAGCTCACCTGAGCTTTAGGCTCATGGTGAGCTATTGTGGCCGGTCTTTGTCCGTCGTCCGTCAACAATTTCCTTTAAACAACATCTCCTCTGAAACCACTGGACGGATTTTAACCAAATTTGTCCTGGAGCATCCTGGCACTAATGTCTGCAAAAGTTGTCCAAATCATGACCATAGGGTGAAGGTCAAGGTCACTGTTACTAAAAATAGAAATTTAGTTTCTGCTCAATAACTTGAGTTTGCTTTGGCCTATTGACTCCAAACTTGGTCTGTGGGGTAGCTTGTATGAAGAGGTAGCTTGGGATTGCTACCCAGATGTTTGTGATCAAGGTCAAGGTCACTGTTGCTAAAAATAGAAATTCCATTTCCACTCAATAACTTGAGTTTGCTTTGGCCTGTTGACTCCAAAATTGGTGTATGGGTAGCTAATTTCAAGAAGCAGCTTGGGATTGCTACCCAGGTGTCTGTGATCAAGGTCAAGGTCACTGTTGCTAAAAATAGAAATTCAGTTTCCACTCAATAACTTAAGTTTGCTTTGGCATATTGACTCCAAACTTGGTGTATAGGTAGCTTATACTAAGAAGCAGCTTTGGATTACTACCCAGGTGTCTGTGATCAAGGTCAAGGTCACTATTGATCAAAATAGAATTTCAGTTTCTGCTTAATAACTTGAGTTTGTTTTGGCCTATTTACTCCAAACTTGGTATATGGGTATTTTATATCAACGGGCAGCTTGGGATTGCTACCTAGATGTCTGTGGTCAAGGTCACGGCCAAAATAGAAATTCAATTTTCACTTAATAACTTGAGTTTGCTTTGGCCTATTTACTCCAAACTTGTTGTATGGGTAGCTTATATCAAAAACAGCTTGGGATTGCTACACAGGTGTCTGTGATCGAGGATGAAACTCATATTGTGCCAACATTTCATAGCAAGGCAGTGTTGCTTCATGAAAAACATACTCAGGTGAGCGATTCAGGGCCATCATGGCCCTCTTGTTTTTTTCAACATTTCATACAAGTGTTCAGCTTAAGTTAATGAGGTTGAGTTTTTGCTTTAAAGACCTTGACCTTAACTCAGAGGTCAAGGTCACATTTAGGTTCACCATTTTTGCAAAAACCTTTTTCCAGAGCATAACTTATCATTTGTTAAAAGTGGGTGGCTAAACATATCAAAGGTTTTAACTTCAATGAGACAATATGTAGCATCTAAGAATCTTTTGCCCAAGGTTATTAAACTGAGCATGGAAACCAGTCTCAAATCTCAAGCATCTGATTGGCTGAAATGGTGACCAGTCGCCATTTCAGCCCATCAGATGCTTGAGATTTGAGACTGGTTTCCAATCTCAGCTTTATAACCTTTAGTCTTTGTCAGATCTCAGAAGTCAAGGTTAGGATTTTGTTTTCAGAGCATCTCTCTCTCTCTCTCTCTTGCCCCTTCCAAAGCCCAAAGTTGATATGTTTTAGCTGAGATTTTGTTGTCACTTTCAAAGCTTAAAGGTTGAAGTTTTGAAATTTGAGTTCAAAGTTGAAGGTTTTGTGGCCAGGATCAAATTCTAGGTTTTATTACCAAGCCCAAAGGCTTATTGGGGTTTTGTCATGTAGAACATGTGTTGGTATTTTTTTGAGGTTTTGTGACTGAGAACGAAGTTTGAGTTTCATGACAATGGCTGAAAGGCTAGGCACTAATATTTCCCTGAGGCTTCTTCATGCATCATGACAGAGACACCAAACTTGAACTGTTGCTATTATTGTTAATGAAACATTATTTTGCTGTACTTGTTAACAACCTTTTGGTAACATGTTTGTTATACTGTGTAATAAAGGAAGTTCTTGTGTTACAGCGACACAATATGTAGCATCTATTGCTATTATTGTCATGGAAACATTATTTTGCTGTACTTGTTAATAACCTTGTGGTAACATGTTTGTTATACTGTGTAATAAATGAAGTTCTTGTGTTATTGAACAGTGAGAAGACCCTGAACGTTCTGGAACTTGTCAACTCCCTGCAGGAAGAGGATGACGCTTCCACGTATCGTAACAGGTTACAAGATGATATTGAAAATAGGCCGTCCAGGCAATACACCCCTAACAAGTACAACACCCAGGGAAGGCAATATACTCCGGACAAGTACATCGCACAAGGTAATGTTACATCAGGGATATTTCTTGTTCTTCCATTGGTTAAGTTTTCATACACAACATTGATGTCCAATTGGCTAAGATTTTTACCTTGTACCCAATGCAATGCATGTTGAGTAATTTTACAAATTTTTCCCCCATATAAAAACTTTGTTTTTTCTACTCAAATTTATTCTGATAATTAGTTTTTATACAATACAACAAGCATTAAGTCAAGCTTTTTATCTGCATACTTGTGATTTGTATACAAAGGGGTGCAATTTTAACCCTTTTCCCCATATATACACATTTTTACGGATGTGAGACCAGTGTATATCCAGATCAGCTGGTCAGGATCTGCACTGGTCGCATTTTGAGTTTTCATCCGGTCTTTATCAAAGTTGGTGAATATGTTGGTGGGCATAATATCTAGACCAAGTTCTATAACCAGCCAAATCCCCCCAGGCACTCCTGAATTATGGCCCTTGAATTGTCCAAAATTACTGTTTATGCTCTCTAAGTCAAAGAGTTTTCATCCGGTCTTTATCAAACTTATTGAATATGTTGGTGGGCATAATATCTCGACCAAGTTCTATAACCAGCCAAATCCACCTAGGCACTCCTGAATTATGGCCCTTGAATTGTCCAAAATTACTGTTTCCGCTCTCTAAGTCAAAGAGTTTTCATCTGGTCTTTATCAAACTTGGTGAATATGTTGGTGGGCATAATATCTCGACCAAGTTCTATAACCTGCCAAATCCCCCCCAGGCACTCCTGAATAATGGCCCTTGAATTGTCCAAAAACTGAATTAGTGGTATCTGCTCTCCAAGTCCAATAATTTTCATCGGATTGTTACGCAACTTTGATGATCAGCATTTTGACGGGTGTAATTTGTGTCAGTTTGGCACTCTTGTTGTACTTTGTTGTTCATGCAGGCTATGTAAGTTTTTTTTGTCCTTTTGACAAAGAGCAAAGGTAGTCACAGTTGTATGAGTATTTGCAGGGAACCATCTAGTCAGCCCTGACAGTGCAGCAGTCTTCCTCTACAGGGAAACAGATAAGGCTACTTGCTGATCAGAATATATTTTTGTTTGCAGGGAGCCAGTCTAGTCAGTACAGACAGTACACCAGTCTGGCCCAGCGGGGAACCAGCAGAGGCAAGCTTCTAGATGACCAGGAAGAGTCCATTGAAGAAATCAAGATTCTTGAAGATATTTTCTTCTTATGATGTACTTACCAGTCAATTTTGCCCATTTTCAAAGAAATCACGATTTAAGCTTTTGAAAAATCAAAGGTAGATTTGCATATTATTCGAAGACAAAATGTGATAGAGACACTATATGGCACAAGTGCCAACCGTGACACGTTACCTGTGATATTATACAAATGTGCTTTGAACAAAGATGTGCAGTACTGGGCCCAAGATCATACATGTAACACTAAATCAGGAGACCAGTCTCAAAGCTCAAGCATCTGATCTGGAGACCAGTCTCAAATCTCAAGCATCTGATTGGCTGAAATGTGACTGCTTGCCATTTCGACAATCAGATGCTTGAGATTTTGAGACTGGTCTCCAGATTTAGTTTTATGATCTTGGGCCTTGATCTTTGCCCTGTGATTTAAAACATGCTTCATGTTTAGCTGGATTTTGTGCTCAAATTTAAAATTAATACTTTCAACAAAACTAATTAATGGTCAACTCTAAGATGAAGTATTCCTGGTATGTATATTTGTTCATATAATTAGTGTTTGAATTATCTGGAGTCTTACAAATGAATGTTTAAGTTGTGACTGAAATAACAAAATATATATTTTATTGTGAGGTAGTAGCTTTAGTCCATTAATATAGATTTTGTGTGACCCTTGATTATTTTTGTTGAGTGTATTTCTAATAATTACATAATTTACAGTTTGTTACAATTAAGATGTAAAATGAGACCTTTAAATACAGTCCCACTGTGATGACTGGAAATGCAATGATTTCATGTACCAATCTGACATGACATGAAATGCCGATGGCGTTAATTCTTACTATTTATTTTATGCTTTTCAGTGAATTATAGAATTTTCCCGGTGAAATAAAAGTGGTATTTCACTGTTTTTAAACAGTGGAATATCATTTTTATTTTCACTGCTTTTTTCAAGTTGGTAACCAAACGCACAAAACATACCGAATAAGAACGTTTAGAAAATGGGCTCAAATTTAGATTTTTGACGTCATGACGTCACATCATTAACAAACGGGTTTTTTCCCCATTTCTTGCAATTTTTATGTCAAATTCACACAAATTGTGCACTAAAAGCATAAAACAAAAAGAAAATTTGTTTTTACCAGTGAAAGATAGAAATATATTTCACTGGTGAACTCCGGAATTATGTATTTTCACTTGTGGCTTCGCCACTCGCTTGAAAATACGAATTCCAAAGCTCACTCGGTGAAATATATTTCTATCTTACACTGGTAAAAACAAATATCCTCTATATATTCAATGTAAAAAAGATGTCCTGACTGAATATGTGCGGAGGCAAAAATTGTGCTGTCCTTTGGTCAGTAATTCAGTTGATTTATATCGGGATGACTCTGTGTTTGACAATATTTTTTACACCTTTGATTGGATCCAAAATTGTCAATACTTTGAAATGAAGTTGGAAAACCTTGAACCCATTTGTTAACCATTTATTTAAAGGCATGACAATAACTATTTGTTTGTGATCCAATATGACAGACAATACTGTAACATTGGTTTGAAAATAAAATATTTATTTAACCCTTTCCTCCATATATATGCCTTTATTCACTTGTGCAACCAGAGAAGATCCAGATCAGCTGACACATCCATGCTGTCTGATCAGGATCTGTACTTGTCGCATTTTGGACAGAGATAACCGAACAAAAAAAGCGATCAGTTTAGATCCTGTTCAGACAGCACGGATGTGCGGGCTGATCCGGATCTACACTGTTCGCCCACGCAATAAAGATGTATCTATGGAAAACAGGGTGAAACTGTATCTTGGCAAACATGTATTTCATAAAGTATTAAAGATATGTTTATGAAAACTTCTGTTAATTTACCAAAAATTGAATGTAATGAAATATAGAAGCACCAGTCCGCCGAAGTGGACCAGACCTGTGAAGTGGGCCAGACCCGTTCAGTGGGCCAGACCTGTGAAGTGGGCCAGACCCGTTAACTGGGCCAGACCGGTGTATTGTTGAATCTCCTTGGTTGGAGTAACGTCTTTCTTTGCAACTTTTACTTCTGTTTAATGTTTTGTTGTGTACCGGTACATTATGTTATTTGAATTTCTCAGAACCCATCTTTAGGATCGGAATATTATTTGTAATAATTATAGCGTTTATTACACAGTAAAAGATATTATATTGTAAGTATCATTTTATCTTGAATACCCCGTCTGGATTGTCCATGCTGTAACTGCTGCTTCAATCTTCGTGCAAGTTGAGCAACTGAAAGTCTGAGGCAGACATATGCAAATTCAAGAGGTCTAGTACATTCTACATGTACTACAATCTACTACTGATGCTCATTTTGTAAGAAATGTTAATTCTGTACAAGACCTACATCTGGTTCAGATTTTGATATCAAAGCAGAAAGTACTGTGCAGGCATTCAAATTTCTTTCACACAAAACATTTTATACACCCGCAAACAAAGATTTTATACCCCTAAAAACCTGTGAGATGTAGACAAATATACATTCATTCAAACATCATTTGTACCCAAATACTGCTTTTGTCAACAGACACAATTATTTTCACTGCATGTTGGTTTACATGTACATCGAAAACTGTACAAGATTGTAGAGAACAGCTGAGCCCCTCAAAGAAGTAATGAACAGGGTCACACTATTTGTGTTATGATAATCTGCACTTGGTCCTTTTTACAAGATTAAAGTTTTGGATAAAAGTCCTTACCAACTAATAATGTACTAAGCCAAAAAAAAATTGTGTCATTAGGTACTCTTTCTGCCACACATATCTTCAAGGTGGGTCATTCAAATCAAAGAAGAAGCCATGTAAGTTTACTTAACAAAATATTTTGTGTTTTAGCAGCCTTTGAAACAAGATCAAGCCATAATTGTAGACACCAATGTCTGTACAGTAGACTAAGTATAAATTATGTTCTCATCTTGTAGCAATAGGGAGATCAGTGTTGTAAAATCAGGTTGTTCATGTATAGTGTCTGATCAGAACAGCAGTCCTTTGGTAATATGAACATGTTTGTCTTTTTAAACTAGATAATTCTATTACTAATTAGGTACAAATAATATTGTTCGTTAGTTGTTACAAGGTCAAGTTTGATGGGAATTCACTAAAAGGTCTCTGAACAGCCACCAAGTCAGTTTTGTCTGTATCTAAACAGAAAATAAAAAAAAAACATTTGAAATCTAGGTATCCTCTATTCACACAGGTGTATATGCAGGGCTCTTGTCTTAAGGCTGTCAGTGGGATTTAAGGAAGCACACTATCTACATGGACAAGAGCTGGTTGAAAATCCAAGACCAACCACAGAATTAAATCCATGTTATCTTATTTGATACATGTAACTTCCTTGGCTGATAACAAACGCTGATAATTATATAAATAGGTATCATTTTAATGTATTATTTAAATATTGCACAAACATGTTAGCTAGTTTTGTTGTATCGTCCACTGGGTGCATTTTGGTATAGCTAATAAACTGTCGTCTGCTCCTCTGTAATTCAGCCATAGTAAATGGCCTACAAAGGTTTAACTGAACACTGTTAAGGAAATAAGTTAATTTTTGTTACAAGTACTTTTTTGCAGAAACAAAATCTCAGGTTGGCATAAATTCTTTGTGAATCTCACATAAAATTTTTAAAAGTTAATTCTACCTACAGTTCATCTTCATGGAACTTGAATAAAACCCAGCAAAGACATATATGATACACAACTCTCATCAATTCTTCGCATCAATAGTATCAAGTGTTGTGTATGTGACAAAAAACATCATTTTAGATGTGATTTCCCACTAAATAGGGTTAAAACGTATAATTGTGCATACTCTTTCATTCTATAGTGTGATCATTCCCAGAGCGACATATCACATCGTTAGAAATATTGAGATGTATTTTTGTACCGTATGTACAGTAAACCCCTCATTAATACCAATTTAATTTCCTGTGGAAGAATAGTGGTCTAGGGGTAGAGCGTCGGACTCCAGATCCGGAGAATGCGGGTTTGAATCCCACCAGGGATGAGATTCGTCTGCAGTTTCCTCAATCCACATTCGGCGCGAGTACTGGTTGGTAACCCAGGAAGCAGTCATCGAACGTGATTAATATAAGTTGGAAGAACTTGTTTCACAATCGATGTAAAATAAATAAGTTTAAACTAAAAACTAATACCAATTGAAATAATAACAAGACTACAATTTCAATGTCCCTTTCACAGTTTTGCGATAATTTCTACCCCAAAATTAAGACCACCAAACTATTAAGATCACTTTCGCACAGTCTGAAAGGTGGTCTAAATATAGGGATTTCACTGTATATAAACATGATAAAAACACTCGGTTGATCCAACTTGTGAAATATGAGGTACATTTACGTTCAAAAATTTCGGGTCCAAACTCACTGAAATTTCACCATGTCTTATAAACGGGTCTATACAAAAAAAACTCAGATTTTGGCAGCAAAGTAGGGGTCCCGTCTTATAAGCGGATCGCCTTATAAGCAGATATTTACGGTACTGCCCCATGTAATTAGAGTAGTTGTTCATTCAGAAAGGATACTTTATCAGAAGAGCTTGGCACATTGATCTGATCACCTGGAATATAAGTCTTCATCGCAGCCATTATCACTTGTAGAATATCACTGGTTACTCGGTCCAGTTCGTAAAGAAAGTTGGTCGATGACAACGGTTGCTGAAAGTCAAATACTCAGGAATTACATAATTTATCTTGATATCGCCAGTGAATTCATGCTAGCATGTTAGTGTACAATCATAACACTGGAATAACTATTCAAACACTGCTTCTCTTGTCAAACAATTCCTGATATTTCCATCTTCCTCATGTTTTATTAACTAGCCATTTCTTCTGTAAACAATAATTAATAGCATGTTTAAATTAATCTGTATGTTTTAATTCACCAATAATGCAACTTGTACATGTCCAGGCCTCCTGGCAGGCCTGAACAAAAATAAAGGTTTTTATAAAGGCTCCAATCTATGGAAATAAAGGCCTTTTAGGGTAAAATATTAATAAAGAGTAAATAAAGGCAATTTATGTCAAATTTCTTGTTGAATAAAACATAATATAATTTTATTCGGTTATTTAATTAAAAAAAAATTATACAAGGCAACTCACATACAAAAAAAATATATCAAAAATTGGCATAATTGATATTTGTTTCATACTGTCTAAATTATACATTGTGACTGATATACATGTACAAGCAGTATCTTAATAACAACAGGGTTCACTAGAAGGCCTGCATGTCTGACAATATGAACACTTGACAGGGCAAGTGTGAGGTTGGTGCTGCTCAGCCAATGACTGTTGTCTCTGTTAGTGTTTGAAAGCTGCTCGTTGTCCCTTTACTCTTTGGCTGTTTGGCAAAGCTGTGTTTTCCAAGTGTGACTATTTGTGATTGCCTTTTTCCTGACAGAAAAGGTGGCAAATTCAAAAAGGAAGTGGTCTAGGGAACGGATGTTTACTTTCAATAAATACTCGATTCTGAACACATCTAACCAGTGCCCAAGGTTATAAAACTGAGCATGGAAACCAGTCTTAAATCTCAAGCATCTGATTGGCTGAAATGGCGACCAGTAGCCATTTCAGCTAATCAGATGCTTGAGATTTGAGACTGGTTTCCATGCTCAGTTTTATAACCTTCAGTCCAGAACAAGAGCACCATTGTAGCCATGAAGCACTCATCTGACAATATAAATATCCCCATAATAAGTAAACTCTAACCAGTCTAGCTGAAGAAATAGAATCAACTTAGGATTTTAAAATTATTTTTCCGTTGTTTCATAACCTTATAAGAAGTGTGATGTAAGTTCAGTTGTGATTTTTTAAGCTTTTAGAAAAACGAAACTATAGGTTTACATCATCAAGATGCCAACAGACAATAATGCCGACATCCTCCCTATCTGTCCGTCTGCTTTGTCATGAACTTTCACCCATGAAGAGGAACAGAAGTACCGTCATTGTTTGAATATAAGCCGCACTTTTTTCCCAGAATTCGGCAGTAAAAAGTTATGGGTGCAGCTAATACACAGGTTTGGCTGCTTATACACTTCGTTAATCCATTTTCATCTGTTCCACAAGATTTGGGTGCGGTGCAGCTTATACATGAGTGCGGCTTATATTCGAACAATGACGGTAATTATAATCCTTTCTTCCATATATACCCCTTTTTATGCATGTGCGTCCAATGTAGATCCAGATCAGCCAGCACATCCGTGCTGTCTGATCAGGATCTGCACTGGTCACATTTAGGTCAGAGATAATGATTTAAAAAGTGAACAGTTTAGATCCTGATCAGATGGCATGGATGTGCTGGCTGATCTGGATCTCAACGCAGTTAAGGTGTATCTATGGAGGAAAGGGATAACCAGAGTCTAACAGAGCTCTGTTGAGGCTTCACTTACCGGGAGAGTTGATTCATTTGGTGGGGGTGGAGCTCTGTTGAGGTTTCACTTACCGGGAGAGTTGATGTGTTTGGTGGGGGTGGAGCTCTGTTGAGGTTTCACTTACCGGCAGAGTTGATGTGTTTGATGGAGGTGGAGCTCTGTTGAGGTTTCACTTACCGGCAGAGTTGATGCGTTTGATGGAGGTGGAGCTCTGTTGAGGCTTTACTTACTGGCAGAATTGATGTGTTTGGTGGAGGTGGAGCTCTGTTGAGGCTTAACTTACCGAGCTCTGTTGAGGTTACACTTACCGAGCTCTGTTGAGGCTTCACTTACCGAGCTCTGTTGAGGTTTCACTTACTGAGCTCTGTTGAGGTTTCACTTACCGGCAGAGTTGATGTGTTTGGTGGAGGTGGAGCTCTGTTGAGGTTTCACTTACCGGCAGAGTTGATGCGTTTGGTGGAGGCGGCTTCCTGTTAAGTAATGTGTCTGTGATAGCCTCTAATGGTAATGTATCATCTTTCTGTACAATGAATAGTGGGGAATCCCAGCGAGCTGATCCATTTGGCTCCTCAAAACGCATCACCAGTGCATCAAAACTATAAGAAAATTAGTGACAGAAGCTTTGAAAATATTTCTTCCAACCAACTTTGAGACAGTTTGACATTTGAGGCGCGTCATGGGAAAAGGTATCCTTGGACAGTTGACGTCAATCTTTGATAAATTTGAGAAGACGACATTACTTATTATACATTTTGCGGTAAAAATACCATTTTATTGTCAAAATGTGTAACAAAATCACATTTTTTAATAAAAAATTGATTTATAGTTGAAAATTCTTTCTAAATTTAGTAAAGACTAAAATATCACTAAAAATTACCGAAGGTACCTTTTCCCGTGACGTGCCCCATATAACCCTTTCCTGTATATATACGCATTTTTACACATGTGCGACCAGTGTAGATCCAGATCAGCCGGCACATCCGTGCCGTCTGATCAGGATCTGCACTGGTCGCATTTTGGTCAGAAATAACCTAATGGATCAAAAAGCGAACAGTTTAGATCCTGATCAGACGGCACGGATGTGCCGGCTGATCTGGATCTAAACTGTTCGCCCTAGCAATAAAGGTGTATCTATACAGGAAAGGGTTAAGCACATGTTTGCATGATTCATGTATTCCGGTACAGGTCATTGAAGATACCAGCTTCGATATCAATGTTAACAGGATCTATAAAACAGATACTTAGCAGAGGTAAGTAGAGACATTGTACAATGACGTTTGGTACTTTGAATGAAGTGTTAGAATATCTGCTCTAAAATCAGACACACAAACACAGTTTGAAAATAGTGTCAGGAATTTAGTACACGGAAGTCATTCACCTCATTTTGTTATGAATGACAACATTCACTATCGTGTAACAGCTGCCCTGTACCAAATAGTGGGTACCCTGTGGCAGTCCGCAAGATAGCGACCAGTTAAGCAACGAAAAGGTACATGTATGTGCTATTTTGTTTCCAATTTGTATGCATATTGTAAGGTATAAAATTGTATACTTGGCTTATATAATGAAAAGGATTGTTGATAGATTAAATGATTGATTGTTTTATTGCCGGTGTGTCTGTTTGACCCTGTAATTGATAATAATAAATGACCTTGTTGGCTATTTCAAAATCGAAGCGAGAGCGACGACTGATTTCGGCTTTTTATTCTATGACAACTTTGTTGTTCTCGTAATATGTGTCATCCCTTTGAAGCGCCTTTAATTGCCTATCTTGTGGTATAACTATAAAACTGAACAATTATTTTGTTTTTTAGAAAATGCGATTTAAACAAATTGTTGTTGGTACCCTGTACCGCCCCTCGGATTTTATGAGGGTACCTTGTATAGCCGTTGGATTAGTGTCGAAAAAGGTACCGTGTATGGTTTACTTTTCCATAAAAACAGCTACCCTGTAGAACTCATTATTTTCTTCTTTTTATGACCAATTTGTATGTGGCATATTGTATATCTATAAATGTTATCTTTACTACTGGCCGTTCATATATGCAGCCGGCAACACTGAAGTAGTGTTTTTGTTCATTGTGCCATGTTATTGTTACAAATATAATCCTTTTTAAACTCAAGTTCTATCTTTCTCTCTATTATTACACTATTATAGGCCGTTGAAACCGGTGTTCAACGAAAACCTAAAATTTATCATAATCTTGATTCGGCAGGCGGGCGGATGTCCACTCAATAACTTGTGTTTACTTTGGCCTACGCCAAATTTTGTGTGTGGGTTGGTTTTTTGAAGACTACTCGGGACTGCTACTCAGATGTAATCAAGGTGAATGACTACTGATGGGTGGTATTACCGGTATATTGCAGTTTGAGTCCTTGGCGATACGCTGTATCGATAGGGTCTCCTGGAGAAAACTGTTTCTCTTGAACGTAAGCGGAAAGTTCAGCAATCTTTGGGTCATGCTATGTTTAGGTTATTGAAATCTACTCATTAAAACCCCAATTTTTTTCGAAGATATCTTTGACAACAGTTCTACAATACTCACACTAGTTAATTACATTTGATTAACCAATGGTTAACTTCGAATGCTTGTATAAATATCGCAAAAATATACCGCGGTACGTATCGTGATTTGGCAGGCCCGTACCGCGATATATTGTTGTATGCTTTACTCCGAGATACAAATCCCTAGCATGACCCAAAGATTGCTGAACTTTCCGCTTACGTTCAAGAGAATCAGTTTTCTCCACAGAGGGTCAACATTCAACCTTTTTATTTGCAGACAACAACATTGGATTAATCTTCGCAAATGAGTTGTTAAATGTGTAGTTCCCCACCCGACCACTTGACCGTAATTTAAGTGTAGGTTATAGTTCATATATTGGAATTGTATGCGAAATTAAAACCAAGTGAGCCGAAGGCGAACGCAGGTTTTAATTCGCATACAATTACAATATATGAACTATAACTTGCTTACAGTTCACCCGCCCCTTTCATGTCGGAGAGCGAGCCAGACAGATTTGATTGACATTTGACAGCTTGAGTCGCGTTCAAGAGCTCATTGTTTGGGCGGACGATTCCATTCTGTAAATTGTCAGCTGATTATGTCACTCTTACTATTGATTTGACCGGGAAAGGTGCATGTCAGGTCACAGAGTATACTGAATTAAAAAATGGAGAATTTTCAGTTGGATTATGACTTGATTTTGAAGATGATACCATTTTTGATGAAATAACTAATCATTATTCAATAGATACTACATTATCACAGTTGCTGACAGTGGACACTCAGCAGTTGGTGACAGAAGGCATGAAAAATGCTGAGAAAGGTAATTTGTTTCAGACTTTCAAGTGGGTTGAATAATAGTTATATCTGTGCGTTCTGAAATGAACAAAAACACATTAATAACGTTCCTTGAAAGATTGTACTATTATTTGTTGTATTATTTGCTACGATTATATGATTTTCAATGTATTTTATGTTTCAGCCTTTGTACATGATCAACCGGTGCCACAAGTTGCGAACGGGCGGTTTGCAGCGCCCTTGTCGTAATCCGAGATTGAGAACAAGAAGAAGGAGACGATTCCAAAAAACACACAGAGCGCCAACTCGTGGGCAACGGCCGTCTGGCGAGACTGGGCTAGGTTTCGGAATACGCACGACTCCACAATCCAGGAATTAGGAAGTCCCATTCCCGAGGACATTGGGGACTTTAAGGAATTTTGTAGCATGGATTTTTGGATGCAACGCTTTGTCCATGAAATCCGCCGACAAGACGGCAAACCATACCCACCAGAGACGTTGAAGCAAATTACGGCGGGACTACAGCGTTATTTAAGAAATGAAAAAAATATGCCTGTCAATTTTTTCAAGTGCGACGATCCCACTTTTGCTGAATTTTACAAGGCTCTTGATTGTAGAATGCGCGAACTAACTAACGAAGGTGTGGGTTTAGAGAAGAAAAGTGCTAGTCCTGTGTTAGTAACCGACGAGAAACAATTTTGGGACACCGGGGTTTTTTCCATGGATTCTGCCGTCGGATTAAGCAACGCCGTTTTCTATTATAATGGAAAAGTGTTTGGATTAAGAGGAGGGAACGAACATATTGGTCTGTTAGCAGAACAATTTTCTTTTGGATACGACACTGCCAACCAGCGGAAATTCGTCAAGTATACCCCTCGAATTAGCAAGAATGCTCAAGGGGGACTGAAACAGTCTAAAGCGATGTCGGCGTTGATGACGCCGATAGTTCATTACGACAGGCCCGGAAGTGAGTGTTCTGTTTATAACATATTTGAAAAGTATCTTGCTTTGATTCCTAAAGTTGGATCTTTTTATAGAAAGCCACTGGACGGGTTTAGATTCAGTGCTAATAACATTGCTCAATGTGATTTAAAAGGTATGATGAAAAGATTCTTTTCTGAAGCAGGAATTTCTACGGATAACCGGAACATTTCAAACCATTCTGGACGTGTCATGTTGTGCTCGACGCTGTATAATCAGAAATTTAGCGACAAATCAGTGATGAGCAGGTCCAAACACTCATCAAATTCAGTACACGTGTACCAAAAAGAGGATTTTTCTTTACGTGATAACATTTGTTTGGCATTGGAACCACCAGAAACGTCGACTTCCAAACCTGTGAAATGCGAATCACAAAGTACGCCACGTAGGCCATTGACAGAAATAAACAACAATATTCCTAGTTTTATGGACAAAAAAGACATTGTATGTCATGATTCTGGGATTGGGAATGATATTTTGGAAATAAAAGTTCCCTCCAATGTTTCCGTCATTGTTATCAAAAAGGACGGGAAAAAGATGAAGTTGGAGCTGTAAATCTATACGTAGCCACCAATATTTTGCTATGTATATTAAATTCTTGAATAAAATTGTTTTAAACTTGCGTTTTATTACCCTCTGCCTCTCCCATCTCGTAATAAATTCGCCCGAAATGGGCAGAGCATATATCATTTCTAATTTTAGAGCGACGCAATATTGACTCAATAAGTCAGTTATTGGTGTCACCAATAACCCAATATATGAAATAAATCGAGCTAGAAATTCAAAAATGCAAGGGTTGTGATTGGCTGAAAAAGTAGGGTGAACTGTAACAAGTAAAACAAACAGCTTCATTTTCCTTTATTCTAAAAAAGTCTGAGAGGATTTTGACATTATAGAACCAAAATGCTTCCAAACTGGAGCCTTTCCTTCTGGATCTTTTCAATTTGCCCGGCGTGTCGCCTAGTAGCGATGCAATGGTAAATTTGGAAAGCAGTTATTGCCGGTATTGCGGTACTATTCCGGGATCTGGTACATTAGCTGTTATAATTATCGACATTTAAACGTATGTAAAGCAAGAAAACAGATCAATTTACGGATATTATTAAGTAACATTCAACAATTTTAATAATATGGCTACAGTTTATGGACTTTTTCGAATTTTCCCGGTCATACTGGTACATGTATTAGGAGACCTTATCAATACAGCGTATCGCCAAGGACTCGAATCGCAATATTCCGGTAATACCGCCCACCAGTAGTCATTCACCTTGATCACATCTGGGTAGCAGTCCTGAGTAGTCTTCAAAAAAACCTACCCACACACAAAGTTTGGCGCAGGCCAAAGCAAACTCAAGTTATTGAGTGGACATCCGCCCGCCTGCCGAATCAAGATTATGATAAAAGGTTTTCGTTGAACACCTGGTTCAACGGCCTATAACAGTTTAATAATAGCGAGGAAAAGAGGTTTAAAAGGATAATTTGTAACGATAACATGACACAATGAACAAAAACAGTTCTTCAGTGTTGCCGGCTTCATATAGGAACGGCCAGTGGTAAAGATAACATTTATAGATATACAATATGCCACATAAAAATTGGTCATTCAAAGAAGAAGAAATGAGTTCTACATGGTAACTGTTTTTATGGAAAAGTAGACCATACAGGGTACCTTTTTCGACACTAATCCAACGACCATACAAGGTACCCTCTTATAATCCGAGGGGGCGGTACAGGGTACCAACAACAATTTGTTTGAATCGCATTTTCTAAAAAAACAAAATAATTGTTCAGTTTAATAGTTATACCACAAGATAGGCAATTAGAGGCGCTTCAAAGGGATATCACATATTACGAGAACAACGAAGTTGTCATAGAATAAAAAGCCGAAATAAGTCGTCACTCTTGCTTCAATTTTGAAATAGCCAATAAGGTCATTTATTTTTATCAATTACAGGGTCAAACAGACACACCGGCAATAAAGCAGGCAACCATTTAATCAATCAACAATCATTTTCATGATATGATCCAATTATACAAGTCTATACCTTACAATGTGTATACAAATTGGAAACAAAATAGCACATACATTTTCGTCGCTTAACTGGTCGCCATCTTGCGGACTGCCACAGGTACCCACTATTTGGTACAGGGCAGCTGTTACATGACAGTGACATTGTGTATTACTGTAAAACTGGTTTTATTCGCATTGGTTTTATTTTCGCAAATATTCGCGAATCGCTTACCTCGCAAATACATAAATAACGTGAAAATATAAGTTTCCATATATCCAAAAATAAGTTTATCCGAAAATATGCAACTTAAAATAGAACTGACGACGTCGCAAATTAATAAATATGCGAATCAAGAAACTAGCTGATTTTTTTTCAAAAATTGCGAAATTTTGACCTCGCAAAATTAATGCGTTTTACAGTATGACACTTTTCAACAGCTGGAAATGTCCTCCAACAAATGTATTTAACACTGTACCATCAATATGAGGGGTTACATTTTGTTTATGAGGTTGTCACAAATTACTTGTCAGACATTCTAAATACAACATGTTGAATTATATATTGTATGTACATGAATTGATAAGGATTAAAACTTGACTCATAGTTTATGATCAATAACTTTTTGTCACTGGAATTTCAATATTACCATAATAAAAAGACACAATACATCAGAAACAGCTTATAAATCTGTTACAAAAGCTTGAAGTTTAGAACCAAGGTTTGTTATTTACTGAAAACTGTGCCAAAGATCATAAAACTAAATCTCGAAATCAGTCTCAAATATTAAGGATCTGATTGGCTGAAATGGCGACCAGTCGCCATTTCAGCCAATCAGATCCTTGAGATTTGAGACTGATCTCAAATCTTAGTTTTATGATCTTGGGCCCTTATCACTGACTGGTGAACATGCACACAGAACTTACATTTCCTTGGTGTACTGCTCCTCAAGATCTCGGCTGAGATTCCATTGTGATGCTGTCTCGGCATCTGTGTTACAGTATATCTACAACATAGCAACATTATTCCATGTAATAAACAACTCATATTCTTCTTAAGAAGTAGGAGAAATCTATGAGACAGAAAGTCAGTAAATGATGAGTTGGTAACAAAACATTTTTGTTACTGAAATTCACAAAGGGCTATTACTCTTGTAAAAATGTTTACAGGAAAAAATATTATAACCATCTGCATTGCTTGACAATCTGTTCAAGTGTGAAAGAAATTTGCCAAACAAGATCAATACTATTTGAACCCCAACTCCCATTCTGCGGGCATGATAGTTCAATTAAATAATAATCAAATTTAAAAAAGGGGTCCAAAAGGATCTAATGATATGTGAAATGGGATGAGAAATTTATGTGTACATACCACACACTGAGTTGTCTGTGCTTCCTTGGTCACACAGTAAAGTTCGTAACGAAAACCTGTCAACATAAAACATTGCTCTGCATTTCATGTATAGCACATCCCTGCTAATTCATATACACTAAAACCCCTCTATTAACACTACCTCTGGCACTTGACAAAAGTGGTCTTAATAGTGGGGTCAATGTCAAGTCAGATCTAACAAAATCTGATGACGACCCACAGACATAAGTAACAGCGGTTTTCCCCGACTACTATTTTTAGAAATTGTCAATGCTGGAAGCATAATTTATGTTGCTCGCAAATGATCTAAAGATATCATTACATTAGAAATAAATGCAATACTACATAAACACATATATCTTTAGTAAATTATGTCTTACGCAGGCTGTCAACACTTTCCATTTTTTTTTTTACTATTTTTACTTACACTTCTGCGAAAATGACAATCTGATTGGTTGAAAGGGTTAGTGATAAAACCACATTTTAGTTACTCGTCGCACGATCCTGATAGCGTAGCTGTTTTCAGGAAATGATTTTAATCAGATTGTAGTAGGGTGGTCTTATTACTGGGGTAGAATTTAGATAAAAACTGTTGAAAGGGGCATTGAAATAGGGGTGATCTTTATGAGGGTTTCACTGTACGTAGTAAGTGAAATGCACCTTCATTGAGGAGCCGCACAACAGGGGCATAGTTGTGTACAGAAGATAGGCATGTGCATCTAATAAACCTGGTGAATAAGTTAAAATAGATTTATTTTGTACAGAAACAACAGGAAAGAAAGGAATTATTAAACATTTTAACCCACTACAATTTTTAAGGTAGACAGACTAGACGTATGTTGGTGAGAAATATTTTATTTGGATAGGGTTAAACTGTTAAAAGTTAAAAACAGTTCAGCTACAGAAAAAATAAGGTGAAATAGTCAAATATACTTAATACCTGAGCTATGGTTTTATCTTAGAGTGAAATGTTTTAAACATGCTAATTATTCAGTCTGTCCACCTTGATTTTTGGGGGATAGAATCAATCAATCAATACAGTCAAACTTGACAATAATTTGACATCTTGGTATCACCAAATTTCGCAGGTAATTTATTTCTGTGCACGGTGCACAGGCATATGTTTGTGTAGTGAAAAAATATTCATATGTTAATTTTATTGAGTGGCTTTCAAGTTTGAACTCCATCTCCGTCAAAATCCAAAATATGCAAACACTAAAACTATTCAAAATGAATTCTTTTACAAGTTGAACAACCCAAATGTTTTTCATCCCCTGATGAATGCAATAAACTATTCCCAGAGTAAACATTGCTGAATGTGTTACCTTTGATATAGTTCAGAGAGTCTAGTACTGTGATACTGTCTTTGCTGAGTGACCTGAAACAAACAAATATGTCAGATTATGTCATTGTGTATTATGAATTATGTAATAATATCATAAGTACGACAAACGTCATGATTAATTTTGACGTCAACAACATCCAGCATTTACCACAACTAGCTGATGACTGTTTTTCTACAACCAGCAAAAACACCCTGCTTTTTTGAACCACGTAGTGAAAACAACTTTTTTTCTACCATCAGCTTATAAACTGTTGTTCCAACATGTAAAAACAACCACTCAATAATAACCAGTTCTTTTTACAATAGTCAATAACAACTTTTTTATCTATCAAACATGACTAGAAAACATGTCTTTATATTTTAACAACCAGCCAGGAACAACTTTTTTCAACATCAAACCTATAACAACCCGTTTTAAAACCACCACCTTCTGCTGTCCATATTTTCAACCATCAACTGGTAACAACCTGTGTTTATAAATATCAGCCAATAACAACATTTTTTAACAACCAGCCAATAACAAACTTGTTATTAATAGTTTAAGTAACCAGCCAGTAACCACCTGTTTTTCAACAACCAGCTGAAAAAGTCATTTTTGATAACAACCAGTTTTCTTTTAATAACTAGCCAATAAAAGAACTGCTTATTTTGTTGTTGTTTTTTTTTGTAGCAAACACAAATCTAAATGGAAGGTTTCTTTGTAGACCTTTGAGTATTTTATACAAATTCTAAAATGTCACCTTAATGATTTTGGGGAAGATTTCAAAAGAAAAAAGATTTTTTTCTTGAAAACACATTACCTTTGGACAGAAGACTTTAGGTTTCCTCGGACAATCTTTTCCTTCTTCGAATCTGAAATATATTGGTTAAGTTTCTTCATCAAGTTCATGGCCAGCCTTTGTCAAGTCCCCAACTGGATCAGCTGAGTAACCGCAGGGACCATTTACCTTCTCAGCATCCATTATAAGCTATACTGCCTGCAAAAGTAGGCTTCTTATTCACTTAAGAATTAAAGTTATAAAATGACATACGCTTAGCCAACAAAAGTAATTCCTGTTTTTAAATATTATCAATTTTAGCTTGACTAGTTGAATTGTGAAAAATGTTAACTTTGGCTTTTAAATTATTTTTCAAAAATTGCGTGGCTGTTATTTGAAAGCAGCCAAATGTCCACTGATCATAAATGACCAATTGAGAAAATAATCTACACGTCAATGCAATGTGAAGATGGTAAACATGAATCAGGTGATAGGGTCCAAAAAAGGAATCAATCGATATCTGTTAAAGGGCTAGTTAAACAGACGGTAGGTTCCCAGTCATTTTATTTTAAATAACTCAATATTTTGATCGGATCTCATTTGTAAATGGCAATTGGTGATGGACAAGAGTTTTATTGGTTAAACTTAAACAGAATTTCATGGGTTGCTGGTAGTGTCCGAAACCAACTCAAACAAGGTTGGGTCAGTGATAAGGATGTTTTCATTGGTAAAAATGCTGATATCTAGCCTATTAATTGGTGTTTGTCGTTTTGACAAAACGACAAAAACCAATAGGCTAGATATCAGCACACAAAACTTTTGTGTCCTGAACAGATAATTTACACAAACATTACCTTCATACACCTCGTTTCGTTTAACACCAAGACTGTGGTCACTAATCACATTCACTGTTTTACTACATTGATTTGTTAAGTATTCTTGTATTTCCTGTGCTCTTCTGGTTTTTCCACTGGACGGATAACCGCACATTAAAATAAAAGGCATTCTGTGCCTTATCCGAAAAGTAGCAAATATCCCGGAAGCAAGTTTCCTTTATAAATGACTAGAAATGAAACAAATTAAATAAACTACCACAATACTACTTGTTATCCCACAGACTGCTCCACTGCGCATGAATTCGCAACAGATGCTGTTGAGTCACTTAGTCTCAATAATTCGACTGCAAGCACAGACCCATTATCATACGGACGTTTTCGTTGTCTGTACTTTACGTCTCAAGCAGTTACGATCAAAACTGTGGTGGAAATCGACCCGATTTAAATTCTTTTTATTTTCACTCCCACACGAAAATTTCAACACTGGTATGTCAAATATCGTTATAAAACATAAATAATGATAAAAGTAACAATAAAATGAACGAATAATCCACAAAATAACTTGTTAGACCTACCACAGCATATGCCGTTTACACGGTGAAAATTATCGATAAACGCGAGTCAGATAAACTTTATGCGGTGTAATCGACATGGGTGGAGGTTTAAAACAGTTTTGCATAAAAAACGAAAACGTTACTTATAAAGGATTACATATATTGATTCTACTTGAATGTGGCTTCTCAGGTATGTAATTTTTTTAAATAAATATGTTTAAGATGCTTTATGAAGCCGGCAAAAGATTGAAAAGTTGCGATTCATTTTCCGATCGGCGGCATATAGAAATAGAAGGAAAATTTTCCGCATTGATTTGAATAGTAACTGGGTTGTACGCGAAGGGCAAATATCGCATATATAGAAAAGCCCTTGTCGCGTACAAATAGTTGTGCTATTGAGTCACTTTACCTGAAAAACAACAACACGTAAACCAAGCATTAAGCACAACAATTCATTTAAATATTTAAGCACAACAATTCATTTAAATATACGTGTCTTACGGGGTTTATATCTCACAGCTTGTAAACTCGCTTTTCAAGAGCTTGCAATGTTGTTAATGATTTCAATGAACGTAATCTTTGCATTGGAAATTTAACTTATAAACTTACACATAACTTAAACTGTCCTCATTCCAGATAACAATTCTTGCAATAAACACTCGACCTTGTTTGTTTACATGCTTCCGGAAGTTCAAAAATGGCGCGTGAAAACTTTATGTGTTCAAGTATGGCCTACCATCACAGCCATAATTGTTGAATCATCAAAGCCGAAATTCAAATGGTCAATTAAAACAATTTCCCCCTATCCACCGGAGTGCAACTTTTTGTTGGATGTATAACTATGTCTGATGTTTCGCAGATGACACTTAGTGAAACTTTTGCAATTAGTTCAAGGAGATATGCTATGCTGACTGGCCTAAGTTAAACATAGAAGGACAATTTTCGCATTGATTTGAATGCTAACTGGGTTGTGCGCCAAGGGCGGACATCGTATAATATATAGAAAAGCCCTTGTTGCGCACAATAAGTTGGGCTAAAGCATAACCCAGATATATATATGCTTATTTACTGCATAACAGATGTCTACAGACAATCTCATTCTTCCCCTCTGCTGCCAGACATACATAATTGGAAAAAAAGTGAAATATGCATATCAGGAACGGCCACATCCAGCAGACACAGCCTCCCCAAACAGCGAAAAAGTATAGAGGAAAAGAGAATATGGTATTACAATAATCAGTTTCAAAATGGACTCCACAAACAATTAACGAAAGTGAGAACCCGAGGGGTTACAGCCTTGGAACGGTCTGTGGCAAAACAATTTGCCACTGGGGGTTTAAACCAGGTTCTAGGGTGCACCAACCTCACACTTGCCCCAACAGCTTCTCATATCACAAAACAAGTAAGTTGTCTTGGTGAAATAACTCCAACCCACCCATCGGCTCAACAATGTTGCATGCAAAAGCACACAAACATATAAAACATAAGAAGCTAATAGCATTGAAAAGCCAAAGGGTGGGTACTCAATGATCTTACAGAGCACCTGGAGTCAAATCAGCAAGAACACGATGACAGGGATAAAAGAAACAAATCGAGATTCTAGGTTCTTTAAAAAAGATTTCCCCATAAACCTTCATAAACTCTTAAACCACTGCAACCGTCGTGCAACCAAAGAGGTGAGCATATGTGATAAACTGTAGATGGGTTAATCCCCAGGCCTGCTTAGCGCTGCAGAATATCATCTTGGTATCCTTTCTTTTTGAATTTACAGATGGCTTTTACGAATAACCGGGAGAAATTAACATTGCCTTATATTTTCTTAAGTTTATAAATTAAATCTCCATAAAAACTGGTTGTGAAATACCTTGTTGCAAAAGTGATTTTAAACTGCACCTGTATTTTTGTATTAAATCTGGGTATCGGTGATAAAACTTGCAAAAGGTTTACCTTTATTTGTGATACCGACAACCTTGTTTTAAAAGTTTTTCTGTTATGCAAAAATTACATTCATTGAAATCATTAACATCATTGCAAGCTCTAGAAAAGCGAACAAGCTACGAGATAAAAGATGTTGCACGAGGAACACCGCCGTCTAAAAACGGAAAATTTACTATATAAAATTAAAATCATCTCTTTTATCATATATTTTAGTAGTGACGTATCCATTTTGAATAGAATGATTAAGATCAAGAAAGTTTGCTGAAGGTGAAAGAAAGTGACGCCTTACAGAAGAATAACATGGAAAAGCCTAAAATTAAGTTATAAAAATCTGTCAGCTTGAGCAATAATTGTTATATGTGTAGACTTTTGGTAAATTGAAATTTATCCCAGCTCCTTTAGTAAGCAAAATTTGATAAGCCGACAACTACGACTAATAAGCTACGCGAAAACAACATCGAGTCCGCTATTAAAGCATACAGATTTCATACAGAGGACAATTGCTGAATATTCTAGAATTATTTCACTTTTCAAGGAAATTCTCTTCAATTTAAAAAAGGACAGACAGAAAAAAAATCATAACTCGTTATTAAGTTTGTATTGCTCACTATAAGTCTTAACAGCTCTATTTAAACTATTTTATTAAAAAATAAATATAAACGTGAATCTTTTCTTTATCATGTGTATGATGGAGCTTTTCTCCGCGTGATAACATGAGTTCATTCTTTTAATTACACGTTATTCATTACCAAGACCTATATATATAAATAATAAATGTAAAATATGGGAAAAGTGTTTTGTTCTTACAGTGCTAATTAGTTAAATCTACCCGAACGTTTTCGTCAACATTAAGTTGACATCATCAGGGGTACGATGATAATTAAATTCAACAAGTGGTCACGCTATGATCTTAAAGTGTTGAACCTATCGGATTAGTTTAATAAACTGCATGTTTAATCCAATTAGATTATAGCGGGGATATAGATATTCTATAAATAGAATTAAGGCGGCAGTAAACGGTTATTCTGATATATCGCAAACCAAAGAATCACAGCCGACACGACAAGTCCACTTGCTCTCTACTAGCACATACCTGAACAGAAAGGGCACATAACTGACATCACAATGACATTCAGTTTATGAAAACAAAGCAAAATTATATTCAAAACATATCAGTTGATTTTTAAGCACCATTAACTTTCAAATTCTGGTCGCAAAAACTGGTCGGCCGACGGGGCAAAATTTCAAACATTCATCAGTTCACAGCTTTCTTATTGCCAACAACCAAAATAAATGCTTGCCACTCACACATGGTAAAATCCCTACTGATTCATTAAATCATACTCAAAATATACCACAACCACCTAGATTTTGCACTACTCACACTTGTTTGTATGCCCCTGGAGAATTGCATGTTAAACTGAAGGCAGAGCCAGAAATGTATTAGTTCCGCATTTCCAAGCACCTGTCTCACACTGAAAGTGTCAAGGTCAAAAAGAGCATGTCAGGCAATTTTTGGGGATTCTAGCTACAGATGTGAAACTGCAAATATAGCATCTAAAAATATTTTAAAGTGCCATGAAGCTTACAGTTTGCCCACTTACCTCTTATCTTCAAATTTGACCGGGGCCAATTCGCATCTACGGCTACAAACTCTTTACTGCATCCTTAAGAGCAGAGAGTGATTTCCTTTAAGCCATTAACTCATCTCTGTTCAAGTTTAGAACCTTTTCTGAGCAAAATGAGACCAAAACCAAGCCAGTGTCATCATCATGGCAGGTGTAAAGAGCAAATGACTATCATAGTCTGGTACCCGTCGTACTATCAAACAGTACGTCTGGCATGGGCCAAATATGGCGGTATAGAAAGAAGGAATATTTAGGAAATAACGTAAGTACAAACATATAGAAATCCATGGACCATCTGAATAAAATGCTTTTTTCGATTTGAAATTGGTATTGGGAAAATGATTAAAGTGTTTCTTTTTGCGATATGCCGATTGGTTTGGAAGAAAAATAACAGTTGTTGAGATGAACAGTTTTCGGACAGATGAATGATTAGTTGGATTTCGGATACTTTGGACCCCTGATGCCATAGAATTTTGGAAAATTTCACAGCCTTCTTTTTAACCATCTTTCAACCTTGACATAATCACAGGTGCTTGGAAGACAGACCCCGTTTTCTCCAAAATGTGTATTAACTGGCCCCCCGCCCCCCCCCCCCCCCCCCCCAAAAAAAAAAAAATAAAATAAATGAGGGTCTACACTACATAAACTCATTTTTTTTGTTGTTTTTTTTTTATTCATTTGGATCGTTATCAGTCTATCCACACATAATTTACTATCAAATACCAAGTTCTCTGAAAATTTGTGTCCCGACTGTATAAGCCATTACAAATTCTGTGGAACTGAAACATAATAAACTGTCCGTAATTTTACAGATTGTCAGTTTATTTATAGATAAATGTGTCTGTAAATTTATGGACAAGGGTTGATACAGAAGTTAACACATTTTAGAAATTCACAAATCTAAAGCATTTTTGTTAATTCTGATGGAAAAGAGCATAGCCTAGGACATAAATGTAAATGGTTGAAGTTTGTTCACACTGCTATTTCCTGTCCAACATGGTCATTGATGACCTAACAACATTTCAAATAATCATTTAGAAATAAAAAGTATCCTCTTAAAAAAGTTCATTTACAATAAAAAATATTAATTTATTTGTAGATTTTCATTCATTTTTATTCCAGTGTGGTGTAGAATCAAGATTTTAATTTTTGATGCCTTTTGAAACCACCCTTGTCCATAAATTTACAGATATATTTTATTTTATCTATAAATGAACAGCCGTTTCCTAGACCTGATTAAAAGGAATGACCAAGTATAAGGAATTGAAAATTTTGTCTGACACTTGGTCTGATAACATAGAAATTGTTTAGGACCAGCCCAAATTTTACCTGACAGGTCCTTTAGACTGGCAACTTTTGGGACATCTGTGAACTTAGTTTAAAGTATTGTTAATTTATTTTGCAGAATATATTAATGAATAAATTTATTTTGAAATTTAAACAAAATTAATGTTTCACTAGAATTTTTTTTTTAATTGCTCTAATTTTGAAATGCCTATTATACTGGAATTCCCATTTTTTGGTAAAGTCTTGTTTCCATAACTGTCAGAACACTACAGAGTAAAGAGCTAGGGCATTGCACCTGAACCTAAGAATACTGAACAGAATGTTAAACCCATATAATCTGCTTTCAGAAAGACTTCTATGATTTTCATTTCCAATTATTATGCTCTATTTGTTTTCTTTCTATATATGCACCCTTTGGTTATTAATCACCCTCTGCTTAGTGCTAGTTGGCTTTGTAACACATAAGCAAGGTGAATGGTGTGATGCACAACCATATTAACCATTAACCAGGCAATGCAAGCATCAAGCACCCTGGGGGTTCCAGCTAGTATAGAAACCATACATTATTGGCTAGAGGTAGCATACTGTAGGCAATTTAACATGAAATGTCACAATTGAACTGTTTCATGCCTGTCTTTTCATGCTTTTAAAACAGAAGGTCATTATATTTAATAACCATGCTGGCCTGTAATAATGATGTTTAATAATGCCAAATGTAATGTAATTTATGTTCATATTATTGTATTTTATTTGAAACGATTGTATTTGGTCAAGATGTACTGCTTTCATTATATTATTTATAATTACACATTACAAACAACATAACAGTGATAATATTAAATAATATAATGTGAAATCTACCAAAAAGATATAAAAGAGCTGTTTTAGGCTTTAAATGTAACTACCGAAGCCAAAGATGTTTCATGGAGGCCGTGTCAATCTGTCATAAAACAAGAAATCATAACAGCAATCTCATATTACAATTTCACACACCGGTCTTATTAAAAAAGTTAGAAGAATAGTATGGCAAGGCACAATTTATCTGATAATCATGGTTATCAACCCCTAACTACAGATATTGGCCTGATAACCATAGTTATTGTCAAAAACTATAGTTAACACCAGAAAACCATAGTTCCTGGTGTCAACCATGTTTAACTGGCAATATCTAGGCTTTTCACCAATACATTACTATGAATATCAAAATAAATGTGCAACAGATATGAACAAAATCTATTATTATCAACCGAGAACTTGGGATTTCGCCAATAACTATGGATACTGGATGGTAATCCGAGTTATCATCAATAACTATGGTTATTGGAACAGATAATTATAGTGTAGTGAATATTTACTTTTTTGGTATTCCATAGATAATGAATCATTCATACTATCCCTAAATTTGAGCCTACTGGTAGCCATTCATAACCTTAACATTTGACTCCATAATTATATATACACATTTTATCACATGTGTGACCAGTGTAGATCCAGATCAGCTTGAACATCTATGCTTTCTGTACATGATCTGACTTGTAAGTTTTTATTTATAAAGTGCAGATTGTGAGTAAAATCAGTATATTTTGTAAAATATGTAGAAAAACTATGATTACAATTGGATACATACAAATTGTCTACAAGAATCTTGAAATATCCACAATGGAATCTAATGGTGAATATTTTTCAGCATTGTCTAACCTGAACCCCTAGGTCCTCTTGCACCGAGGGAGCCTAGTTAATGGCTAATGTGCTTTAGTGCAGTAGCACTCACCATGCAAGCTATGTTACAAAGCAGATTAGCATACTGCAGAGGGTGATTAATAGCCAAAGGGTACATAACAAGCATTTTTATTAAAATATTCTCTATATGCACACTATAAAATTCTGTGTTTTACATTGGGAAATTACACCCTTTATCTGACCAGAGACCTATATATATAAATAGATTCGCATCTCTCTATTACTGATATAAGAAATCTCGTTTTTTCTCGTGGATTCGACGAGAATCTCGTCACGTGACCAAGCGTTACTTTTTAGGTTGTTTCCCTTGAAAATTACTTGCCCTTTGACGAAGTGCGCATGCCAGAAAATTATGTTTCCACTTCCGGGGACGTTGTTCGATAAACGATATGTTGTTCGATAAACGATATTTACAGGAATACGAGCAATAAGAATATAATTATAATGCTGCCACAAAGCGAAAAGAAGATATAATAAGCATTAAAAACATTACTTTTATTTAAAATATTTTATTAATTACATCAAGTTTTCATGATCAATAAAATGAAAGTTTCTGATGTATGAATTGACAGCCATATTGATTACTATAACACGGTTAGCGATCACGTGACTCGCCGAGATAACGCAGGCCGCGTGCACATGCGAGATAAAGCGAAGACGCGTATCTATGTATAATATAGGTCTTTGATCTGACTGATTGATCCATTTTTTCCCTGTTCAAATAATATAAATATGAATCTGCTATATTCTCATTTGGGCTTTTTCCCCCTTACTGCAGACAATGCGTGCATGTTTAAATAACAAAATCAAACAAAATTTCAACAGATTTCTGATGAATTACTCTATAGTCCACAAATATTTTTTAAAATTTTAATCTGGCCACCGTAGGCATATATTGATACCGACCCTTAATTTGTGATGGTCCACACTATTTCAAGTGAAAATCGGTCATTATAAAATTGTATAGTTTTCGGACAAATAGCGGACTATAGGCATTTCGGATAACCAGACTGCTTCTCTAAATTCTCAAAATATTTGTTGCTTTCAACGATTATCCGAAATGCCTATAGTCCGCTATTTGTCCGAAAACTATACAATTTTATAATGACCGATTTTCACTTGAAATAGTGTGGACCATCACAAATTAAGGGTCGGTATCAATATATGCAAACAAAAGAAAGATACTGACGGAGTTTGAAAAGTTTGGTCCATCAAATATATTTTTTACTATAGAATTGTGTATACACGGTGCGTCGCCATTTTTGGCGTATGCCTGACCTGATAACGTAGTGTTAGGGGCAGGTAATCCAGACTAATGACTATCACCACTCACTTACCAAAACTGACCAATTTTGCCTCCAGTTACAGTCAAGTACATTAATACAGTGCTTCTAAGAAATGCAACAAAACAGACATTGGAACCAGAAGACCTGACAATCATATACCATAAAGAAGCTCCTAGAAGATGAACAATGAAAAATATGCTGTTACAAGCACTTATTTTTGTAAAAATATGTCAGGCACAGCAAATTTTATCAGTCAAACAGGCAAAACTGGCCATAATTCACTTTAATCACTCACCTACCATGCTGTCATCATGTTTCAGTTGCTCATATGAACCACCTGCATACCTTCCTGCCAATCAACTGCCACTTTTCAACCATTACACACATCACACTTTATGTTTATGCTTGCTCTTATGTCACCAGAATAATGATTGAATTATAAAATGGCCATGAAAAATAGCAAATGATGAAATTCTTACCTCTGGCTGCAGAAAGGAATAAACAGCTAAAGTGACATAACAGACTACAGCTTTAAGGCCAAATCCTGCCTATCTGGGCTAAAATACCTGCTAAACTAATAACAGTGTTCATGGCAAGCCCTACATAGTTCTAGAACTTGATTTTCATTAGTCGACCAGAATTTATGTCTCGGTTCGCAAAGCTCGGACTGTGGAAATTTGCTTGCCGAGCTTAATTTTTCTTAATTATTTTTTATCGGCTTGATTTTCGAGCAAATATTATGCCAAATGCTCTTTCGTAATCATTTGAGACATTTTCATGATGTATTTGATGGACTTTCTATGAAAATATACATTTCTGACATTTCGCGACTGGTTTTTATGGCTCGGTGCAGCATTTTTTTTTCTCAAAAACTGTAATTACCTCCCTTTATTTTTAACCATCAGCATGTCAGCAAGTATTTAACAGCTTAAAATGATGTCATTTTGCAAATATGGCAGTCCAACACAGAATTCTAGACCAAAATTATGACATAATGAACACTTACAAATTTCAGCAAAATCCTTAAGGCGGCAGTAAACGGTTATTCTGATATATCGCAAACCAAAGAATCACAGCCGACACGACAAGTCCACTTGCTCCCTACTAGCACATACCTGAAACAGAAAGGGCACATAACTGACATCACAATGACATTCAGTTTATGAAAACAAAGCAAAATTATATTCAAAACATATCAGTTGAGTTTTAAGCACCATTAACTTTCAAATTCTGGTCGCAAAAACTGGTCGGCCGACGGGGCAAAATTTTAAACATTCATCAGTTCACAGCTTTCTTATTGCCAACAACCAAAATAAATGCTTGCCACTCACACATGGTAAAATCCCTACTGATTCATTAAATCATACTCAAAATATACCATAACCACCTAGATTTTGCACTACTCACACTTGTTTGTATGCCCCTGGAGAATTGCAAGTTAAACTGAAGGCAGAGCCAGAAATGTATTAGTTTCGCATTTCCAAGCACCTGCCTCACACTGAAAGTGTCAAGGTCAAAAAGAGCATGTCAGGCAATTTTTGGGGATCCTAGCTACAGATATAGCATCTAAAATATTTTAAAGTACCATGAAGCTTACAGTTTGCCCACTTACCTCTTATCTTCAAATTTGACCGGGGCCAATTCGCATCTACGGCTACAAACTCTTTACTGCATCCTAATGCTAACCAGCTTTGTTTTATCGCGGAAGTGTGTTTTATGGCGGGGGGGGGGGGGGGCGATACGGGATTATAGTAGAGGTACGAAACTCATTATATAGGTCTTTGTGCATTATTAAGGAAGACTCAGTTATGAATAAATTTAAAAGCGTATCAAGATATGGAAATACTAGTACCTAAATTTTGTCAGATTCATTATATCATATTACGGAAAATCTTTTCCATCAACCACGTTTGTCTTTGATGTGACGTCATTGTAAATCTATTACTAACTTGGATTATTTGTTCTTTTATTATTTAAATGTTATTTACACACCAAGAAAAAAGTTAATGTACTTGAACACATTGCGGGTATTGTTCAATAAAATGTTTATTGTTATGGTCATTCTCCCGCTGCTTTATTGAAATTACTCATATAACGTACTTCCAATCTGTTACCTTACCATGGTAACATTGAATTTAACAAACTTTGCTTATTTGTAAGAGAAATTCTAACAACTAACATCATTTAAATTTGTTTTATATTTAAATGATATGTACATACTTATGTAACACCCCTAGAAAATAGTTCATGCACCGCACACACTGTGGGAATTGTTCAATAAAATGTTTATTATTAAGGTCATTCTCCCGCTGCTTTACTCATATAATGTACTTTCAATCTGTTACCTAACCATTGTGTGTCACGATACCTCTATTACTTTTTTCACAACTATGAGCCTCGTATACCGGGGTATATGTATGACGTTTTGTTCTTGCCTCATGTTAACATGTATTCATGTACTGGGTGTAGAAAATAAACTTGGAAACTTGAGAACCTGTGAAAGGTTATGGTTACTACATGTAGATATGGTGCTGCAATAAATTGCCAATTAAGTCGCTCTATCTAACAGTGTAAGCCCACACACATGATTTATAATTGATATACCTACTGATATACTTCCTAATTAGGTTTTTGCTGGTCTCGGAAAATATAATTACCAATTTCTGATAAAATATATATCTATTGTCTTAATGTCAAATGAAATATCATACACTCGTTTATCACCTGAAAGTTATTTTCAGACCATCTGCCGGCTGGTTTGATCACGATGCTCATTTCCTTCAACCATACTCTGTAATAAACGTTTTATTATGATTGTTCTAGGAAGCAGATAATTTTAAAACTAAATAGTGCAAATAAATCATTAAAAACTTTTGGTGAAGCGTTATTCTGTTTGCATGGAACTGGTGATGAATGTATTAGTTAGAGCCTGAAACGTGTTTAAAATGATAGGGTGCCCTTCTATTACAATCATTCTCTTATTATTGTAAATGTTTTCAATTAAATTAAAAAAAAATGTATTGAAAAAAATGCACTGCAGCAAGGGTGCACCAACCTCACACTTGCCTCAACGGGTTCTCTTATCACAAAACAAGTACAAGTTGTCTTGGTAAAATAACTCCTACCCACCTATCGGCTCAACATGCGCTGAAACTTGGCATGATATTTCTTTCCACGAGCTCTGAATGGTTTAATCGCGACATGAGCATCTGTTGATTCGGAATGTTCACACAAACGAATATGTCACATGTGTGAAGAATTTCTAATTAAAGTAAATAGAAGTATTAAATATCATGATACCCCATGTTAAGTTCATGCGTCAATATACGATATTTACAAGTACATCGTATTTGCATGTTATATGGGCGCAACCGGTACTATTCATATCACAACAGAAACTGGGTGTCAAACGTACAAAGTGCATTTCCAAGTTTTAGCGCATTAAAATTGAAAAAAGAATATGTTTTAATATTGAAGCTTGTGTCGCCCTCTGGTGCTTTGTTGGAATAAGTATGCAACTAAAAAGATGGGCATAACTCCATCAAGTTTGACCTTGATCAAAAGAATTCGCAATCATCTCGAGTGTGTTGTCATAAGCAATATAATTTGAAAGTTTGATGAAGAAATATTAGGAAATGGCAAAGTTATAGCAAATGTTAAGCTTTTGTGTCAAAATCCAAGTACATAAAGGGACATTACTCCATCAAATGTGATCACGACCTTAAGAATTTGGCATCATCTCAAGCGTGTTGTCATAAGCAATATGATTTGAAAGTTTGGTGAAGAAATATTAAAAAATTGCAAAGTTATAGCCAGCGTTAAGTTTTTCGTGACAGACCGATGGACAGACGGATGGACGGACGGACAAAACGATCCCTATGTATCGCATTGTTTTCGAAAGGGCATCTCAAAAACTGTCTCACTTAATTGTTTAAACTTATCACACTTTTTAACATTTTGTTATGTATATTATTTTATCATTTTGTTATTTATTTGAATATTTAAATTAGAAAGAAAGACGCAAGTGCATCTAAATTATCACAGTTAGTTTGAAGATGTGACGCACAATTCTAGTCTTTAGAGCTGTATTATCAAGGAAATTACTGATCGTCCATGTGAAGGGGGTGGCTAAGGAAGAAATACTCGTTAGACGTATTATAAACATAGCATTAGTCTTGCGTGTGGAACGCTAAGTAGAAATTAGGTGTATTTAATCCTGTAATTTTATCATGATAACGTGGGTGTTTTCAAATATATAGCAATTATTTGAGAAGCTCGACGGCTGAAGTACTTTACCAAGAGAGTACAGCACAATGAGTGGTAGTTATAAACATGTCACTTTTTTTGCCTTCCCTCGAATTACCTATTGTGTTATCTTTTTGACTTCAATAGGACTAATGTGCACTAATGACTGCGTGCGTGCGCAGCAATCTGTACAACTCTGCTACTGGCATATAAATAGGATTAATCATTTATTTGTCTGAGATTTGACTTTACGAAGGTGCATATTAGCACGAATTATGTAAACACCCACCACCAAAAAAACATATACGTGTAAAAATCAAAGGACTGGAGGTACTGATGAGTCGGCCATCAAAACACAATTGAAAAGCAATGGATTTTTGGGTTTGATTAAGTTGGACCAGAAATAAACTTTCGCCTCAAGAACGGGGAACAATTTACTTTATGTCCTCCGAGACATAGATCTTCGACCCCAAAAACAATTAATGTCCAACTAACAAGTCAAGACAAATACTGTTATCAAGTTTGCTGACGTGGTGACATGGAAAGCGAACCTGGTGGTAGGACAATATGTCTAAAGGCAGAATTTGAATATGATTGGACTTGTAGACAATAAAAAGAAATTGACCAATCACAATTAAGTGAAGGCTATCATACTTCATAGGTTATATGGTCAACAGTGAAACAACGCTGGTCAGTTCTCAAACAAAACGCTTTATTTAAAGGTATTACTCCTTTCGTCCTTGCATTTTGCATTTAGAGAGACTTTTTAATTTTTCATTTTATCAATGAGAGTGCAATGACGAATGGAATATTACCTTAATGGCGTGAATACTTTTGTAAGTGTGGAAGAATCCTGTGAGCAGTTGTTTGCAAGCGCAGTATCATTAGACAGCACCTAAAATTCTGAGTTGAGATACGGTGACACCAATGACAGAAAAAAGTAGCTAAGCTAGTCATAATCTTTGAATATTCAAACTTGAAATCGACAAACAGAATTGGGTCACATGATTTAAAATAATACTACAAGTGACACTATGGTATTTTTCAATGGTTCTATTATTCAGCAAATAATGTTCAAACACACAATTACACTGATGCTTTTTTGTCAACTGATGTTTTTTTAATGAGGTGCACATTAAAACGTTTTGATTATATTTTATATAACTTGTCTCCATTTCACATCCACTATTTGTATCGACATTTGTGATTTTTTTATTCTTGTCCATTATAAAAGCAGCATGCTCCATTGCAGGAATTAGTGGCAATCTAAAGGCTGTATGCTCCCTCAGACAGTCATAGACAGAATTGTCAAACTGGTCTCCTCACAGCATTCCATGTAGAGCTGTTATCCTGAAATATTAATTTCAACAAATAACCTATTTATATTGAAGTTGTAATGATTTTAGATGAAGTGTCTTTGTTTTCTTTAAATTAAGGGTAATTTTGGTTATAAATTGCCAGAATCCACCAAAAAGTTACATTAGATGGGTGTTCACTTGTGTCGCCCTGGGAACTAGATCAAGTTAAAAATGCAAGAACAAACAAGAAGCTGTGTTCGGAAAACACATATGCCCCGGTAGCGAAGTTTGTAACGATACAAATTTTAAATGATAGCACAGTGTTAAAACTGCAACTAAAATCACAAGTTAGTTCTAAATAATGAAAATAACCGTCTGGTGCCAGAACCTGTACATGAAAAGAATTTATCATAACAAGAGCCAGTCGGAAACGACTGCATGCTCGACTATTTGAAGTCAGACATATTTAAGCACATTTAAAGCTGGGCTTCATTTTAACTGGGGAGTGATTCAGGAGTTTATGACACCCAACACACATACATGAACAAAAGTTTCTTAATCCAAGTTAGGAAATCAATAAATTACAGTTACTTTATTATTGTTGTTTTTTTAGAGGGCTTACACAACCCAGTCCATACACCCCTGATCCCACACCCATCAACCCACTATCCCTGCCCACCTATAGTGATGTGGTGAGGTGTGGTGTAGTATAGTAAGGTATGGTATGCTGGTTGCTGTTGTTGGTGGTGTGGGTGTTGTTGCTGTTGTTGGTATTGTTGTTGGTGTTGGTAATGTTGGTGTTGTTGGTGTTGTTGTTGGTGTTGTCAGTTGTTGGTGTTGTTGATGCTATTGTTGTTGTTGGTGGTGTTGTTGACGGTGTTCTTGGTGGTGTTGTTGACGGAGTTGTTGGTGGTGTTGTTGACGGTGTTCTTGGTGGTGTTGTTGACGGAGTTGTTGGTGGTGTTGTTGACGGTGTTGTTGGTGGTGTTGTTGACATTGTTGTTGACAGTATAATTGTTGGTGGTGTGGTGGGGTGGTGGTAGTGTGGTGTGAGATGGGGTGGTGTGGTGGGGGTGGTGGGGGGTGGTGGTGGTGTGGGGGTGGTGTGGTGGTGGTGGTGGTGGGGATGGTGTGGTGTGGTGTGGTGTGGTGTGGTGTGGTGTGGTGTGGTGTGGTGTGGTGTGGTGTGGTGTGGTATGTGGTGTGTGTGGTGTGGTGTGGTGTGGTGTGGTAGTGTGGTATGGTATGGTATGGTATGGTATGTATGGTATGGTATGGTATGGTATGGTATGGTATGGTATGGTATGGTATGGTATGGTATGGTATGGTATGGTATGGTATGGTATGGTATGGTATGGTATGGTATGGTATGGTATGGTATGGTATGTATGGTATGGTATGGTATGGTATGGTATGGTATGGTATAGTATGGTATGGTATAGTATGTATGGTATAGTATGGTATGGTATAGTATGGTATGGTATGGTATGTATGGTATGGTATGGTATGGTATGGTATGGTATGGTATGGTATGGTATGGTATATGGTATGGTATGGTATTATGTATGGTATGGTATAGTATAGTATAGTATAGTATATGGTATGGTAGTATAGTATATGGTATATGGTATGGTATGGTATAGTATGGTATGGTATATGGTATAGTATATGGTATAGTATAGTATAGTATAGTATAGTATAGTATAGTATAGTATAGTATAGTATAGTATAGTATAGTATAGTATAGTATAGTATAGTATAGTATAGTATAGTATAGTATAGTATAGTATAGTATAGTATAGTATAGTATAGTATAGTATAGTATAGTATAGTATAGTATAGTATAGTATAGTATAGTATAGTATAGTATAGTATAGTATAGTATAGTATAGTATAGTATAGTATAGTATAGTATAGTATAGTATAGTATAGTATAGTATAGTATAGTATAGTATAGTATAGTATAGTATAGTATAGTATAGTATAGTATAGTATAGTATAGTATAGTATAGTATAGTATAGTATAGTATAGTATAGTATAGTATAGTATAGTATAGTATAGTATAGTATAGTATAGTATAGTATAGTATAGTATAGTATAGTATAGTATAGTATAGTATAGTATAGTATAGTATAGTATAGTATAGTATAGTATAGTATAGTATAGTATAGTATAGTATAGTATAGTATAGTATAGTATAGTATAGTATAGTATAGTATAGTATAGTATAGTATAGTATAGTATAGTATAGTATAGTATAGTATAGTATAGTATAGTATAGTATAGTATAGTATAGTATAGTATAGTATAGTATAGTATAGTATAGTATAGTATAGTATAGTATAGTATAGTATAGTATAGTATAGTATAGTATAGTATAGTATAGTATAGTATAGTATAGTATAGTATAGTATAGTATAGTATAGTATAGTATAGTATAGTATAGTATAGTATAGTATAGTATAGTATAGTATAGTATAGTATAGTATAGTATAGTATAGTATAGTATAGTATAGTATAGTATAGTATAGTATAGTATAGTATAGTATAGTATAGTATAGTATAGTATAGTATAGTATAGTATAGTATAGTATAGTATAGTATAGTATAGTATAGTATAGTATAGTATAGTATAGTATAGTATAGTATAGTATAGTATAGTATAGTATAGTATAGTATAGTATAGTAACCACTAGGCACTTTCACCAAAGTATGTTAAGTACATCTGTTTTAAACCTTTTCTATAGATTACCTTAGAAAAACACTAACATTGAAACTTTAACCATAATTTCTAAGTCTTAATTCTAATTTCTAAGCAAAAAAGGGCAAAAATCAAATAAAACAAGTTAACCATTTATATCCAAGTATAAAATGGGGAGATAATCCCAGAAAAAAGGTAGCCAGACTTACGTAACTTGTAAGGGTCATCATCTGTGCACTGTTAAGTATGTGTGTAAAATTTAATGCCAGATCTCTTTGTGGATATTGCGAAATATCCATCATGCCGAAATAAGTTAACCATTTTCTAAGTACAAAAAGGGGAGATAACACCAGAAATAAGGTACCCAGAGTTATGTAACTTGTAAGTGTCATGACCTGTGAACTGTTAAGTAAGTGTGTAAACTTTCATGCCAATGCTCTTTGTAGAAATTGAGAAATATCGAACTTGCCGAAAAATGTTAACCATTTATCTCTAAGTACAAATTGGGGAGAAAACTCCGAATTAAGATAGCCAGAGTTATGTAACTTGTCAGAGTCATACCCTGTGCACTGTATATTAAGTTTGTAAACTTTCATGCTAACGATCTTTGTAGAAATGGAAAAATATCCAACTTGCCGAAACAGGTTAACCATTTTTCTAAGTACGAAAAGGGGAGATAACACCAGAAATAAGGTACCCAGAGTTTTGTAACTTGTCAGGGTCATGACCTGTGAACTGTTAAGTAAGTGTCTAAACTTTCATGCCAATGCTCTTTGTAGAAATTCAGAAATATCCAACTTGCCGAAAAATGTTAACCATTTATCTCTAAGTACAAATATGGGAGAAAACCCCGAATTAAGATAGCCAGAGTTATGTAACTTGTTAAGAGTCATACCCTGTGCACTGTATATTAAGTTTGTAAACTTTCATGCTAATGATCTTTGTAGAAACGGAAAAATATCCAACTTGCCGAAACAGGTTAACCATTTTTTAAGTACAAAAAGGGGAGATAACACCAGAAATAAGGTACCCAGAGTTATGTAACTTATCAGGGTCATGACCTGTGAACTGTTAAGTAAGTGTGTAAACTTTCATGCCAATGCTCTTTGTAGAAATTCAGAAATATCCAACTTGCCGAAAAATGTTAACCGGACGGACGGACGGATGTACGGACGGACGGACGGTTCAATCACAAGATGCCGGGGGCATAAAAAGGGAATAACCCCATCTTGACATAAAGAACTTTGAGTCATGATGAGTATGTTGTCATGAGCAATATAATTTGAAAGTTTGATGTAGAAATATTAAGAAAAGTCAAAGTTAAAGTCAACATTAAGTTTTTCTGTTTAAAAAAAGTACAAAAAGGGATTAACTCCATCAAATGTGACCTTGACTTGAAAATTAATATCAGCTCAAGCATGTTGTCACAAACAATATAATTTGAAAATTTCATGAAGAAATATTAAGAAATGGCAAAGTTATAACCAACATTAAGTTTTTGGGACAGATGGACGGACAGACAAAGCGATCCCTATGTATTGCCTTTTCTTTGAAAGGGCGACACAAAAAATGACCCTTTAGATTAAGCAGCTAGTGGACACCTGGAAAACAATACATCAGTACATGTATCAGCAAGAACAACTTTGATGTCTGATCTGGATCTGATTGGAATCTTCACTGTTTGCATATTTGTAAGAAATAGCCTCATGAAGCTTATTATGAACCGTGTAGATCCTGTTAAGACTGCACAGATATGCCTGCTGATCTGGATATACACTGGTCACTCATGTCATTTATTCATGGAAGAAAGGGGCAAAAACAACACAGTAATTTTATATAGGATGATTAATTTTCTTGTGAACTGAGGTCTCACAAGTCAACACATACATATAAACACAATTTTATGTTTTCTTGTTACAAGATACAAAAATACAAATACCAACATATACAGATAGATTTAGTGTGTCTCAATCATACATTCATGCAGCTTTAATAAATGAAAATAAAAAATGCAAACCTTGTCTTCATTTTCTACAGTAACATTCATATTCTGCTCCCTTATGTTCTACCAATTCTGCAGACATTTCAAGTCCACAGCTTTCACAAGACTGATGATACACATGGCTGAAAATAAACGTTGTATTTTAATCATAACAAATAACCAAAACCAATTTCACTGTACTTTTTGTTGCTTATGAAGTTGTACATAATTTGATGTTGCAGGTTAGTTAACAGATTACAATGTTGTCATAATTCATCTATTTTTATAAATATCACAAAAAAGAGGTATTTCTGGTGTAAGCTTCAAGCCATCTTCAGTTCCTATAGGCTCATACACAATTTATCCCATTTAACCTTTACCTCCATATACCTTTATGGCATGGGAAATCAGTGTAGATCTAGATCAGCCAACACATCCATACTGCCTGATTAGGATCTAAACCGTTACGGCGTTAGCTTTTTTATTCAAATTTCAATAGGTTATTTCTGACCACAATGTGACCTGTGCAGATCCAGATCAGATCATGAAAAGGCATGAAAATGTGTATAATATTATAGTAAAGGGTTAATTACTACAAAAAAACACCTGCATTTTGATACTTCATTTTATTCGTTGGATACACCTTTTAACACATGAGCAACTATTGTAAATCTAGGTGCTGACACATTTCCTTCCTGTTAATTAGAGCTTTAAATGTATCTAATGAACAGAGTAGATACAGAATGATGAGACCTCAAAATGTCTGATGTGCCAGCTGGTCTGGAGCTACATTTGTGCTATCTCTATCTGATGTGGATTTACACTGGTTACCCATGTGGTAAAATGGCGTGTAAATGGAGTAAAGGGTCAAGTTATTAACCAAGAAAGTTGAAACAGCATTGGATTTTTGAGACACATTTATATGAGATTACCCAACTTAAAAAACAAATAAGCAACCCATCATGTTAGTTCAAGGTGGCCCACAGATGAATATTGTTATATATAATGTTAATGATCAAGTGAATTCAAGTTGACCTTGTTATTGGGTCAAAGGTAGTCATATATGCCTGAGGCAGAAGGCCGAGGGTAAATATGACAGCCCGAGGCTCAATAACATGTTCAAATTCATATGAAGACTAAACTGGGCCAATACAGGTGTTCTGGACCAATATGAGAATTGCTGGGCCATTATAAAATACTTAAGTATTGATGTGGTGTCAGGTAATGACATGCCTCGAGATTTTGCCACACTGCAGTCATGTAAAAGAAAAGGGCAAAGTATGCAATGCCTTTACTGTATATTAATACAGGGCTCTCACTAGAGAGAGACTTGAAGGAATTATTCTCATCAAAAGTGACCAGACTTCTCTCTTTGTTGACTTGAGCTTTGTTAGAAGTCATTTTGTATTTACGATGTAGGGAAAGAAAGCTGTTGACTGCAAACTTCTCCATAATGCAGTAAATTATAACAAAACTCTCCCTGATCTGCAAGTCTGGTGAGAGCCCTATTAATAGTCAATTAATAAAATTTAATATACCATTATCCTTCTTCCACTCCTCTTCCAATTTCATGCTATTTGAACCAGAGATGGCACATTTCTTTCATTTCATTTTATCACTGAAATTAACAAACACAAAATTGCAAGAGTGCAAGTTAGGATTTCTAAAAAACCTGAAATCCTAAAAAATTATTTTGGGTAAATGAAGAAAATCAATCATTTTTAGACACACAAAAACCTGATTTTCAGGCAAATGCACCCATGAAATAATAACAATTATTTTGATCTTTGCTCAAATTACAAATATTCTTTATAATAACTTATTTTATTTTTTAAGTGAGTGATCATAACAATTAGTTTACTCTCATTTTGTACTTTGCTAGAATGGTCTTTCTTCAGATTGTTTCTATTCTGCATTGAAATCCATTCAGTCTGAGGTGTGAGGTGTATCTACAAAAAGTCACCCACAATCTTTTGGACTATGAAAAATGTTTTTCCTTTAGTTGCTGTGAAAAAGAGTGCTGTCATTTGTTTTGTAGTTAAAATGCCTGTTCCAACAGCCGTTCAAGAAAATTTCATAAAGTTATATTGATTAACTGTTGATTAACTGAATTAAGTATCCATATTGTTTCATCACTTCCAGAGTTATTATGTGTTTCCTTCTTTTGAAAAAAATAAAATATGGATCCAGGCATGTCACTTTAAAATTAACCAGAAAGTATCAGCCTGCAAAAAGTCAAAAATGTGTTGACTGCTCTTATAAACTGGTCAAATTGGGTTATCGCTAAAATTCACAAAGTGGGTTCCTTTTCAAATAACTACCGGTAATTTATTTTACATTGCTGATCAGAATTCAAGTCTGGGTAAAAATCATAGAATGAAATAGACATAAAATTAATGTCTTCAGTAGTTTTGGTTTATTTTACCTAAAAACAATTTGTAATGGAAGGCTAATAAATGAATACTTGTTACATCAAAATTATTGAACTGAAACACTGTGTAAACCTAGGTTCACTTCAATACTTAATACTGGTGAAACATCAAAAGGGAGACAATATATTCATTTTTATAATTTGGCACATGTTTGTAGTGAACAAAATGTATATCTTTGGTTTTCATTTCATAATTTATTGTCACGTTGTTAGGCAATTCTACTATTAACAAGACTTAATTTAACACTATGAAACTAATTTGAGTTATTTATCAAATTACAGGAACCTGAATTTCCATCAGAAAATATTCAGATAGGAAAAAATATTACATTTTCCCAATGCAACGGATTTGTACCCCACCCATTAACATGTTAAAATAATTAACCAGTTGCAATGTTGACAGCGTTATCACAGCTCAAGCATTACAAAGAAACTAAAATATACTGTTTAAAATAATTACATCTCCTAAACAGTCATTCTGGATTTAACTCAAACATTATTTTCTACCTTCACTTTTGTTGTCCACTTATTGCATGACGTCAAACAGTTCTATACCGCTTCAAATGGTTCAAATGGTTGATACATGTCTGACCAGAACCAAAAATCATCTAAACCTGTTTATGAATAATTAAATCAATTAATAAATACTTCATTCTTTCTTCCGGGATGCAAAATTTACCTGAAATGCATTTAAGAGATACTATTAAATAAATATTGTGAAGTTCCCATTTCTGTATAAACTTGGTGAATCCCTGAGGTGCTACTCTTTTTCTTCTTATGGTTTTCCCTGGGTTATTAATTTTGAGAATATCTGTTCTGATTAAATGAATTGTGAAACATATGGAATGGAGTGTAAGACAAAACTGAAAGTAGGAAAAACTTCTGATAGCGGATTTCATAAGGTCTACATATAACACGCAATTATTGAAAACATTAGATTTTCATTTCTTTGAAATTTTATACTTCAGAAAATCTTGTGTCAACTATGTAGCTGGTTACAGTTTGGAAATGGGTTAGATCTGGATATTTTCTGATGGAAATTCAGGCTCTTATGATCAAATGCATAAAATGCATTTATTAATATATCTGTTTAATCAATTCATGTATGAATTTTAAATTACTTTAAACATAATTTTCAATAGATCAAAATGTTATAAAAAATCATTGTGAATCAGATGCATTAAGTTTTACTTTAAAGCATTCAATAATTCTTACACGAGTGACGATATTTTACCAAGTAATTCGTTAATCGTTCAAAATCCAACTTTTTTCAATGCAATACATTGAAATAATTTGATTACTTACATGTCTACACGGTTCCACAATTAATATCCACAGTGATTAGGGCCCTAAATTAAAAAAGTTTCGCTTAGCCCTACGGTCGATTTTGAGACTCCTACTTTCATTTTGGAGAGTGCATTAATTAATTAAATGACGTAACCGTTCAATAAAACCCAAAGAGCCAAAATCACGTTTACTGCGGTGTAGTCTTTCGAATCTAAAATTTCAAGTTTTACAATGATTTTGTAACGTAGGCTACCATTCGAAAACCACCAAATCCACCTCCATTTCCATATGAATAATTCTATTTACAAAGAGAACTTCTTTTGTCAATATACATTCAAATATAACCTGGGTGTTATAAAAACATTGCATCACGAAAATAACTCGATAAATACTCACTGTTCATTTGATTACGATGGATTTTTCGTCTTCACCGAACATTGTCGAATCCAATATGGCGTTCCGCCATCAGGTATTCATGCGCGTTCATGACTCAAAATCTTGTCGAACGTTCCACGAGTTAAATTTCTTCAAATATTGATTGATTCCATATTTTTTAATATAAATTTTATCGTTTTGCACAGAATAACAAAATTGACCGCTTTGTAGCATTGACTTACTTTTTGAAACTAAGAACTATATTCTAGGGTAGCAAGCATACATTCTATGGTAGCATGCAAGTACTGTCGTTACTACATTGAAATAAAGAAGGAGTTAGGACAGTATTGCATGCAACCCTCAAATTGTTAGGTTCATAGTAAAGCAAAAACGATTGTCGAAAATTGGTTTTCACTGAGTCTGCCGACTCAAAAAGTACTGCAAGATCCAAACACTAATTTGCAGTTTATTGCACGAAAACAAAAACAGACAAGCTATATATTAAAAGACAATAATGTACAACAGGCCCTTTTTATTATTTTTATATTATTTATAATTTGTTTTGTGTGAAAATTTTCAATGCCCCCATATTTGTATACAGTACGATATTGTCTTTTGATTTTAGCTTTTTTGTTTTTTGGTGGTCCTCTAGCTAATACTTTTACAAATTTCACAAAATATCTCGCTGCTTCGTTTAAAAAAAAAGTAATATATGCATATCAGGAATCGCCACACTCAAAATACACAGCCTCCCCACGCAGCGAAAAAGAAGAGAGGAAGAGAGAGAGCGCATGTTTTATATACGTATGTCAATTAAAATAGGACGCCACAAACAATTAACGAAGAAGAGAACCTTTGGGGATACCGCCTTGGAACGGTCAGTGGCAAAACAAATTGCCAAGAATATGAAACACTGAACTTTCTAAAAGTGGCTGTTCTACACATACATGTAGACATTTTAGCGCTGGGAACATTGTGTATCTATAGGCATCACACTGTTTTTTTTAATTGTAAACAGGTGCCTTCTTAAAAATAATTTTAACAAGAAAAAGTAAAAAAAGATTTTGTTTCATTTACAGAGGCGGTCTATATAATTCTTGAACTTTTCGTTTTGTTCTAAGTGATTTTGAAGATTTATTTCTTGCTGATGGGTGAGTTGGAGTCATTTCAACAAGACAACTTGTACTTGTTTGTTGATATGAGAGTTGGGGCAAGTGTAAGGTTGGTGCACCGTAGAACCTGGTTTAAGCCCCAAGTGGCAAATTGTTTTGCCAATGACCGTTCCAAGGCGGTAACCCCTCAGGTTCTCACTTTCGTTAATTGTTGTGCCGTCCATTTTGAAACTGATTATTGTAATACCATGCTCTGTTTTCCTCTCTACTTTTTAGCTGTGTGGGGAGGCTGTGTCTGCTGGATGTGGCCATCCCTGATATGCATATTATTTCACTTTTGTTGCATGTTGTTTGTGTTGCACGTAAGCTTTTGAAATGCATGTGATATTGAAAGTGAATCGGCATAGTTAATTATTTTCCGTTGGCTGCTGAGGAATTTTATCCGGTTGTAAAAGAGGCCACTCTCTATCAACGTTCATTATGACAGGCATTTGTGAGAAGTATGCTGATGGACAAAAGTCTTGTCTGGTAGGAAGACTGGATCTTTTTCCATGCCAATTTTCAACTAATTACTCTACCGGCAGCACTGGCTTTAATTCCAAAATCATTTTTTCAGTGAATGCATATAAATGTCCTCTTTCCATCGATACCAAATTTATGCCGGTGGAGTATATATGGCATTTTTGAATTTTACGTGTTTAAATGATATTTTGGAAAGCCTTACCGGACAAGACCTTTGTACCTAAGTATACAATTATGTTGACAAGAACATCTGTATTCACAAGAGACGTACTGAATGAGCTGTTGATTGTCCTCAATAGAAAATGTGGATAAAATGTTATATTTATCACTTGTTAATAATCAGAATAGATGATAATAGAATGTTATATTTATCACTTGTTAATAATGAGAATAGATGATAATAGGTTAATTTATGTAAAACAAGGATATACATGTTCGCTGTAACCGTAAAATAAAGGCTGTTAATGTAATATTGATGTCGCCCATTCATTGCGACAGCGCAAGATAGTGAAAAGATTCGTATGGCTACATTTTCCCAACTTAGTAATTCGTCCTCGAATTCTAAAGAGTGCTTCCCATACACAATTGGCGAGCGTCGGAAGACATACCAGCAATGCTCCACGTTAGGCGCCAAAGATGTGCAGCATGACCGGGACTCGAACGCGAGACCCCTCGCCTACAGGGCAAGTGCTCTCCCTACCGAGCTATACGGGCCGATGCCTCATCTCCTCAGATAGTGACTCGATTCGTTCATATGCAAAAGCTGATTAACATGTCCAACTAATATTTGTTGTTGAGATAATACTGAAATACTGAAGCCAACTTCAAGAAATCAAAGAAAGACACCCATCATTTCTACTTCCGGATTCAAGGTGGCAACATATTAATCTGTTTAGTGTTTGTAATGATACGGGATAATTTTTAAGATGAAAATTACTCAACTGTCCAAGAAAAACTCCTTCAAAGTTTGCATTATTTCATCCAATATGCCCTTAAGTCCTAAAACGTTTAACTACAGATGGGTTGGACATTCTGCTCGGCATTCGCAAATGTTCATCAGCTAGATAGACATTAAGTTCTGCTTTCAAAAAGTAAAGTCCTTCGATGTTAAGCTATGAGTCGGACATCGGACAGGATTTTGCATTCAAGAACGGTAATTTCCTCAATGTTTACACGTAAATCGGTCACACAAGCATGTGTCCTTCTATCTCTTATTTAGGTTAGTTGCACTCTTACTGCATATCTACACACAGAGAATGTATACTAAACAAAATTAAAAATTATCCACTCTATGTGCTTATATTCTCTTAAACATATCTTCATTTAACCAGGAACGCTTTGAATGGTGTTTTGTCAGTTCATCTCAGTAGTTTTTGGGTGACGTCACGTCACCCAATGCTACAGTATATGTGAATTTCTCGATGGTACCTCGCTCTCTATCTACTTCGTGCTAATGAACGTGGTACCAAATGTGAAATCTGATCATTTTACCTCCAGAGAGTTCACTGAGTTAATGAGACGGTAGACGGCGCAGTTGTCCTGAAATCTGAATACACATTTTTTTTGTGGAATTTCTGTGATAAAATTTTTAGATTAAGGTTTCAGAACAGAATGGATTATCTTGGAAAAATAACGTACATTTATCTCTCTAATTGTTTAAGTTTTGGGAATAGCAGCTTACTCACAAGTGGTTAACTGTATCATGTCATTATAAACTTGCTTAATTGCTTTTGCTATCTTGTATACCTTAGAGCTCTTGAGAAAATTATCATCTTATGAATGAAATTTTTGCAGAGGACATCGACATAAGACATACTTCAGTATTCTTAAAAAAATATTTTATTTGATTTTGAATTTGTCTTAAAACGTAAAATCAAACTGAAGAAAAGAAGAGATTGTAGTATCTAGCTGTTAAACATAAGTCCCTGTGGTTGTTGTTGTTGTTTGACCCTCCCGCCTCAGACTGAGGACATTATGGTGTGGTTCGTGAAGTCCCTGTGGTTTATCATCATTGTTTTATAAACTTTCTCATAATTGTTGTATGAATCATTTTGATAGTAGACTTGGCTATAGCAGCATAGTAATAAAGCTTATATATACAAACACTGGTAGTTGTTAGAACATTACATCTGGTGCATCCAAAAGTTAACAGGTGAGTCATACAAGGGTTTGTCTGATATCTCATGGGATCTTTCGGTTATTTATTGTTAGTGTGGGGTGTCCTGGGGTAATTAGTAACACCATAAATTCAATACATGTATTGTTTAATCAGTAAATTATCGAAAACAAAACCTGCTTAAACTATACAGTGGTGTTTATCAATCGGTAAGTGGTTGTACTTTGTTTATTTTATAAAAATTTTAACATGCGCTGAAATAACCATGTAATTTGGAGAAAAATTTGTCCGTTTCCCCGTCCAATCAAAACGTAATGTACAAAACGTGATTGAAGAATATTCCTTCGAAAATTTCTTACTATACAATATCTTGACAAATTTCAGTTAAAATAGATAATAATTTTCATAAAATTTATCGATTATTACAAATCTTGCGCATATTTATCGTATAAAACGTTCAAATTAATTCGTACTCGAAATTTTCGCCCAACTCAGTCTTGGATATTAGCATCCACCCGAATGCCCGCGGTAGATAAAAACTTGATAAAGCAGAAGCCGGACACACAAACTTTTGCTCTGCCATCAAAACCCCTCAAATACACAAAATCTGTAGATGATGTGACATTATGACAATCACTCTAAAACGTCACCCATCAGTACTTTCAGTGCTTTGATTAAGTTTAATTGTTCATGAACATAATCTTCGACACCAAGGCCTGAGCAACTGCCAATAGAATAACAATTAATAATGGATTACATAACACTATATATTCAATTTAAAAGGAAGTAATTGAAAATGGTTGGAATTTCTAGCGTTGTTTATCGACGACTAGTTGCTTTAATGATTAATGTTTTGTGATTTATTGATCACAAGAGGTAGAAAAATTGATTTAATTCAAGTAAATGTGAATATATTTAAGAATCACTGACTTTTTACATGAAACTTTAATAATAAAAAAGGGCAAGATAACTGAGTTATGGCTGCAGATTTCCAAGAAAACTTTATCTCTTTGCAATGATAACAGAAATGCAAATTGTTCACTTATAGAATTTTGAGTTTTCCTTTTTCAAATTTTACAAAGTTTAAGATAGGAAAGTGGATACTTTTTATTTTTGTTGAGTATATAATGACATCACTGTGACTTACTTGATCTGGGCGTACTGTATAACAAGTAGTGACCTTACATTCGTAAACCTTTGCTTCACCTTGCAGTACTGACGGATTTGCAAACTCACATATCGTCGGTTGAATTTGCAAGTTCAAAAACATTCCGAACGTTTACTTTTTATATATTACGATATTAGCATCAGTAAACATAAACCGGACTACTGTTGTACCATTAAATTTCGCAGGGATCAAATTTCGCGCAAATGACATTGACATATTCGCGAGGGGTTAAATTCGCGCACTTGTATTATTCAAATAAGACAAGATATCCAACGGTCTGATTTCGATAGGTTTTGATTTCGCGCATTTAACCTAGCGAAACTAAAACCAGCGCGAAATATAATTATACCACAGTAGTTTCTTGCCATTTAAGAAAGTAGAATGAAGAATGATCAGATTTTCTTTAAGGTAACATAAATTTTAGTTGTAACTGTAAGTCTTGGTATGGTTGTTGGCTCTTGTTGACTAACAAAAGCGACAAAGCTTTCTTCATGCTGCTTAATCACCATGCAACCGTCTGGTGCATTTCTAGGTTTGAGCATTACTGAATGGTTTCAACCGTCTCAAAAGAACAAACTAATACGATAGATATAAACTGTATGTTTGTATGACAAAATAACCCCATTTACCACCAAGTTCCAGGGTAAACGTTTGCGTACATTGTAGGACCGCATAATGCTCGCTTGTGAATAACGCTCTGTGTTAAGATTATCTAATTACAATCCCCTCCAATAACGCTTTCCTGTAAACTTTATGTGTTCATTACAGCTTAACGCCCCATTCTAATAGCGCTCTGTGGGAACGTAAAATGTTGGCAAACACCATTAGCACTAAAACATGGTGAAGGTGCTAACAGTCTCCCCCATAGAACGATAAGCAGATATAAGGTACGCATAGCGCTCCTCGGGTAGCGGTAAGATGTAATGTACACATTATTATCATCGGGGAGAGGTTTTTTGACTTTCGCGCGCATGCGCGAAAGTCTAAGAGCTAGAAATCTAGAACACGGCGACGCGCAGTTTTTAACTTCCTGTGTATCACTGCGACATCGAGCGTATTCAAGTAAGCGTGGTTTTGTGGTCACCGCGAGAGCAGCGGCCGAAATGAAATGCAGACGTTTTAAGCACATTCAAGCACACAATTCCACGAAAGAATAGTGATCTTTGGTACGTGTCCGAGTAATTTTGTAGCGTCCATGCCAAAAACTCCATCAAACAAATGTTGAGTGAAATCATGTCCAGCTACGTTAGTGAACAAACAGCTTAATATGCATGAGTAGTTTAGTTACGCCTAACAAGTTCCATAGTTGTGCGGCGTCAGAAAGTAGTGCATATTAAGAAAGTAAATTTATTACGAACGATGACGAACATTTTACAGACAGTGCGACAAAGAGAAGAAGAAAACAATATTATGTTGGTGTTCAAACAAAAATGAAGGGATATTAAAAATCCAATTATAAAGAAATCAGTCACGTGATCAGTGACTAAACTGTTTTCAGGTCAGCGAGAAACACGTTTCTTTTTATCAGGATGTTGTTTTGTTTTAGACAATTAACCGTTTAGAAATCTCTTATTACTCTCTTAATTGAATTCGTTTTATCTCTAACCAGAAAATAACGGTTTTGCTTATCTTAACATAGGCCAATACTTGTTAAATGCTGGAAATTACTCATCGGAGATGTAACATGATACTATCAGTATGAATGAACATTCTCTACAAAGTTTAAGTAGCACCGCCTACTAATTAATATTAATAGCTTATGTCTCATTGATACTAGAAGTATACTCTACAGGATTTAGTATTGTTTAGTCAGCTTATACACTACACAACATTTGCATTTACAATAGTAGACAGGGGCGGATCCAGGATTTCAGCAAGGGGGGTTCAACTCAGCGAGTTATTTTTTAACAATGTTAATTTTTAACTAAGCTAGAAAATCAGTCCGTTTATCAGGCCCAAATTAATTTGTAAGAGGCCTAACTTATCATGGGGGTCCGGGAAAATGTGAAAATCTATATGCAAAATCCAGCATTCTAGGGTATTTTGTGGGGATTTTATAGCAGATGTTTGACTACTCTTTCATAATGACCGTTAGCAAGTATTTAAGTTGACATGCAGTTTCTATCGTGCGCACATATTAAACGATGTAAGCCAAAGTTGACATTCTGCTGCGTAATGTAATTCTCCGGCGCGAAAGTCTTTCAGCGCTATCAGCGCTTTGATTGTTGTAAGTTACGCATAACGCTTCATGTGGTCGTGGAGCGGTAAGAGAATGTAGGTATGGATAAAGCTTTCGAGGAGCAGTAAAAAGATGTAAGGTACACATTATGCTCATATGGGAGCGGTTATAAAATGTAAGAAACGAATAACGCTTCACGGGGAGCGGTTATAAAATGTAGGAAATGAGTAACGCTCCTCGGGGAGCGGTAAGCAGATATTATTTATGCATTTAGATTTTAGAAGAATTGTATTTAGACGCATATTTAACGCTCCTCGGAAAGTGGCAAAAATTTAAGATACTTCTCCGGGAGCGACGAGAAGATGTGCGGTACGAATAACGCACAACGGGAGGCGGTGACAAAGTGTAAGGTAATCATATCGCTTCTAGGGGAGCGGTAATTGGGTGATATGGAGCGGGTTACGCTCTCCTGGAGGCGGTAGCTGGATGTAAAAAACGGTTGGCAGCGGTAAGGGCACAAAGCTCGCCAGGAGGAATCAAGCAAATGTGAGGTAACCAAAACGCTCCCCGGGGATCGTTAAGAGAAAGTAATGCACAAATAACTCTCCCCAGGAGGCGGTCGGCAGATATATAGTTAACATAACGCGTTCTGCGGTTACCAGATATAAGTTATGTATTACAAACCACAGTGAACGGTAAGCAGATGTAAGGTACGAATAACCCTCCCCGGAAGGCGGTAAGCAGATGTTAGGTACGCATAACGCTCCCTGGTTAGCGGTATGCAGATTTGAGCTATGCATAACGCTTCCTGGTGAGCGGTAAGCAGATGAGATGTAAGCTATATGCATAACGCTCCCCGTGAGTGGTATGCAGATGTAAGGTAAGCACCACGCTGCTCGGGAGGCGGTTAGCAGATATAACATATTTGGTTCTCAACACGCTCCCTAGGAGGCAGTAAGTCGATGAAAGGTAAGCATAACGACAAGCAGATGTACGGTAAGCACAACGCTTTTTAGTGAGCGGAAAGCAGATGTAAGCTATGCATAACGCTCCTCGATGAATGGTAAGCATATCACTTTCCTGTGAGCGGTAAGCAGATGTTAGGTAAGCATCACGCTTCACAGGAGAGGGAAAGCAGAAGAAAGGTTATCATAACGTCTTCTGAGTGGCGGTAAGCAGATATCACATACGGTACGCGTCACGCTCCCCGGGAGGCGTTAAGCAGATGTAAGGTAAGCATCACGCTCCAAGGAGGCGGCAAGTGCATGTAAGGTACGTATCGCGCTCCCCGGGAGGCAATAAGTCGATGTAAGCACCACGCTCCCCGATGAGCGGTAAGCAGATGTAAGGTAAGAACAACGATCCCCGATGAGCGGTAAGCAGATGTAAGGTAAGCACCACGCTCCCCGATGAGCGGTAAGCAGATGTAAGGTAAGCACCACGCTCCCAGATGAGCGGTAAGCAGATGTAAGGTTGGCACCACGCTCCCCGATGAGCGGTAAGGAGATGTAAGGTAAGCACCACGCTCCCCGATGCGCGGTCAGCAGATGTAAGGTAAGCACCACGCTCCCCGATGAGCGCTAAGCAGATGTAAGGTAAGCACCACGCTCCCCGATGAGCGGTAAGCAGATGTAAGGTAAGCACCACGCTCCCCGATGAGCGCTAAGCAGATGTAAGGTAAGCACCACGCTCCCCGATGAGCGGTAAGCAGATGTAAGGTAAGCACCACGCTCCCCGATGAGCGGTAAGCAGATGTAAGGTAAGCACCACGCTCCCAGATGAGCGGTAAGCACATGTAAGGTAAGCACCGATCTCTCAGATGAGCGGTAAGCAGATGTAAGGTAAGCACTACGCTCCCTGATGAGCGGTAAGCAGATGTAAGGTAAGCATCACGCTGCCCGATGAGCGGTAAGCAGATGTAAGGTAAGCATCACGCTGCCCGATGAGCGGTCAGCAGATGTTAGGTAAGCATCACGCTGCCCGATGAGCGGTCAGCAGATGTAAGGTAAGCACCACGCTCCCCGATGAGCGGTCAGAAGATGTAAGGTAAGCACCACGCTCCCCGATGAGCGGTAAGCGGATGTAAGGTAAGCACCACGCTTCCCGATGAGCCGTAAGCAGATGTAAGGTAAGCACCACGCTCCCCGATGAGCGGTAAGCAGATGTAAGGTAAGCACCACGCTCCCCGATGAGCGGTAAGCAGATGTAAGGTACGCACCACGCTGCCAGATGAGCGGCAAGCAGATGTAAGGTACGCATCCCGCTCCCCGAAGACCGGTAAGTAGATGTAAGGTACGCATCCCGCTCCCAGAAGAGCGGTAAGCAGATGTAAGGTACGCATCCCGTTCCCAGATGATCGGTAAGCAGAAGTAAGGTTCGCATACCGCTCCCCGATTAGCGGTAAGCAGATGTGAGGTACGCACCTCGCTCCCCGATGAGCGGTAAGCAGATGTGAGGTGCGCATCCCGCTCACCGAAGAGCGGTAAGCAGATGTAAGGTACGCATCCCGCTTCCAGATGAGCGGTAAGCAGATGTAAGGTAAATATCACGCTCCCCGGTGAGCGGTAAGCAGATGTAAGGTAAGCATCACGCTCCCCGATTACCGTAAGCAGATGTAAAAAAAGGTGAAATATGCAGGTAAGCACCACGCTTCCAGATGAGCGGTAAGCAGATGTAAGGTAAGCACCACGCTCCCCGATGAGCGGTAAGCAGATGTAACATAAGCACCACGCTCCCCGATGAGCGGTCAGCAGATGTAAGGTAAGCATCACGCTCCCTGATGAGCGGTAAGCAGATGTAAGGTAAGCACCATGCTCCCAGATGGGCGGCAAGCAGATGTAAGGTACGCATCCCGCTCCCCGAAGAGCGGTAAGCAGATTAAGGTTCGCATCCCGCTCCCCGAAGAGCGGTAAGCAGATGTGAGGTTAGCATCACGCTCCCCGGGAGGCTGTTAGCTGATGAAAGGTAAACATCTCGCTCCCCGGTGAGCGGTAAGCAGACGTAAGGTTAGCATCACGCTCCCCGGTGAGCGGTAAGCAGATGAAGAAGAGCTTTATGCGTTCCGACATAACCTTTACAGTTTCTTCGCCATAGTGAAGGTTACCAAGCCTTCGTTTTTTCTACACAAACGTGACTTGAAACGATATAAAGACCTTGATATTAGCAACTTTGACATTGAATATAGAATAAATTGCAGTAACTATTGAATAAATTAACGTTGTTTTATCTTTATTGCGGCATAATAAATTGTTAAAGTACTTCTAACGGTAAGCGAGTAAAAGTACATTTGTTGACAAGATACTCAATGAATGAACTTTAAATCGTCCAAAATATTGTAAATATGGACCAGTGAATGCGGAATAGATAGTAAATATTGAATTAACTTCATTCACGGTAATTCAGTCAGATAAAGCAAGGTATAAATTCCTATAACTGGTAGTTTTCCACATTAGGTTGGTTAATTATCCTAACCAAATCATAGACTGACCTTCGACAATGTGGAATCTAACGAAGTATAATAAAACATGTAGATCTAAATGACATTGGACAACGGTGGTGTTTCATGAAGAAAAGTCGACCGGCCTCTGAGTTATAAATTAACTTAATAACCAAATAATGCGTATTTTATTTTTTACATCATTTGTTGAAATGTTGCTTGCTTCATTATTTATTTTTAAATACTAAAGTTCAAATTTTCAGACTTGAACCAGGAACCTCAGACTTACACCAGGATATCCGTAAAACGTACGTTTAACGTAAGGTAATGAATAACGTACGTTTGAGTTTGTAGGTGTTTCGTAAGAATTTTTAACCTACGTTAAAAGTACGTTTTACGGACAAAACGTACCAGTATGTTTTACGTACGGGGCTGATTTGCGTGTAATGCGTAAATTTAGTGCGGGTCGGGTACCATTGCTGCTAGCTAACCACGAAAGACCATTATTTTGAAAAGAAGTGAATTTCAGAAAACGTTTGTATGGAAACCAGTCTCAAATCTCAAGCATCTGATCGGCTGAAATGGCGTAGAAAAACATGTCGCCATTTCAGCCAATCAGATGCTTGAGATTCGAGACTGGTTTTCAACCCCAGTTTTATAAACGTGAATTGTTTCATGATATATAACGTTTGTCAGATCAAACCTCGTTTACATGTAATTACCACCCAGACTTGTTGTTGACTATTATATTGGCACTTTATCTCTTCTCTTTTCTTTTAATTGTTTCCTTATTTAAAATGACTTTTGTCTAAGTTAAATTAATATACCAAAGAGGCTTGATTTGTTTGTTATTTAGAGAACGGAACAGGGCAATGTAAACCTCTTCGACCTCCACGGGTCCTGATTAGTGTTCCCTATGACTGTTCTAACTGTACGGGGTTCTCTGTTTTGTTCACTGTTTTCTGGGCCGGTCATTCCTGATAGATGTTCTCTTTAATTTAAACTAAAGAGAATGTTTGTCACAAACTAAATGTTGTTTTTCTTAATTTTAAATATCAGATAATTATATGAATTCTGTAAGCAGTAATTCCATACACCACAAAGTACAGCTTGCCTCCGGCTTTTTAGGTGTTGCTCTGCAAAAGATACAATTCATGAACTGGTTAACACGGTAGGTATATCACGGTGCTAGATGGATTTGTTGGAATTAATTGTCTGCACAGCATGTTGTAACGTATTGGTATCACGGTCATGACATTCTATTAATAGAGCAGATTCACAGCCGCTGTTGGGGAGTGGTTCTGTAACGCTCAGTGAACGAGTAGCTGTGAAGATTATTGTCTTAACAGTGAACAATACTGATATCGTGACTGAAAGAAATATTTTCATACATTCATATATTTGGGACACCCCACCCATTCCGTAACAAAAACCCACAATTTATGCAAAAGTGTAGCTTTATCGTACTAACTAATTTTCTTTTTATTTTATGCGTTTAGTGCATTTACAGAAAAATTGCAAGAAATGGCACCAAAACCGCTTGACGTCATGAAGTCAAATATACAAAATTAAGCCCGTTTTCTAAACGTTCTCATTTGGTATGTTATGTGCGTTCGGACACCCCACCCATTCCTTGTCAAAAACCCACAACTTATGCAAAAGTGTAGCTTTATTGTACTAACTACGTGGTTAACAAAGGTGAACTTGGTTTAAGTTTTACAGAAATATCATTAGCCAGAAGGTTTTCAAAATGTTTTCGAGAATCATTCGATATTTCCTCGGACAGTCTTGTACGACAAGTCTCCTGTTCCGACAGACCCTTACTCACTCACACGCTCGCTCGCGCGCACGCGACAAACAGAATAATGTTCAAATATATGTACTTTATATACAATTATGGCAATATGGCAAAGTTTCCAACTATCTTATTGAATATATATTTATGCAAACACCAGTCCAGTATCAAGATTCTGAGGTTAACAAGCTATGCGATACTCGATAAAAATAACGTATGAATGGGTTTTGGGAAAAGAATAGTGTACTAACATCAGTTACAGTACTGCGAACGTTTAAGGTTACAAACGAAACGCACGATATACGGACGCACGATACACGATAGACAGACGCACGATACACGATAGACGGACGCATGATACGCGATTGACGGACGCACTATACACGGAAGACGCACGATACACGATACTGCCGATTCAATTAATTTGTTTACAAGATTTCTAAAAAAATTGAAAAAGCTATGAAAATATAAGATGTCTTGAATGGTTGACATTAAATCATATAAAGTTGCATATGCAAGCCACTTATTCAAGTTGCACGATAAAATTAAAAGACGCACAAAATCCACGATACACGATATAGAGACGCACGATGCACGTTAGACGGACGCACAATACACGTTAGAAGGACACACGATAGACGGACGCACGATAAACGCAAATTTCGTAACATTAAACGTTCACATAACTGTAAAATGTTTCAAGTGCAATTGTATTTTAAAAGTACTTTAATGTACTTGTGAGAGAACCATGCACTCAAGCCTTCATATCATTTAAATTGATTAATGATCTTTTGAGCAGTGACCTCAGATTTGGACAAATGTACTTCTAAAAGTTAAAAGTTATATTTGCCGTCTGTGAACTTTTTGACGAAATAGGTCACGCTACGCTTGTTTATTTTAACATCTGTTAAAAGTACATCGTAGCGAAAAACCATTTTAGTGGCTGTTTTGAAGTTTATAATATTCTCCAAATAACATTGAACTTTGTTAAACTGATAAAACCACGATATATAATGAGCCAAACAAACATTATATGTATCTACCGTCTTGGTTAGACTACAGTAATTCATTTTCCATAGACTCCCAGTATAGCTTCATCTCCTATTCTGAATTAGCTATTGGGTCAAGGCCTTAAAATCTTACTTTTGCAAATAAAACTAAACTAGAGACATCATAAAAACACAACAAAAATATAGCGTAACCAGTAAACTTTTTCGCGACATGCACTGGAATACCACCACCCTCAGCTTTGCGCAACTTTCAGTTTCACTTTGTCCAAAATAATACCCATTTTTAAAGATAAAAATTTTCATACACTCAAAATAAAAATGCAAATGTTTTGTTTCAACTTCTTCTATACACAGTGCATTTTCACATAGCTATTTAATATTTTTTATTCTGCTTTTGCATTTTCAACCAATCACAGAATTACTTTATCTAATGGTCCGCACAAACCCTAGACAAAATTGACTGGTTCCCGAGTCACCTGAATTACTGTAGTGTAACCTCTTGCTGGTTGCTGGTAGGCGGATTCAACGGTATCAATAGTTGAAGGGATAGAAAAACAAGGGATTGTTCGTGTGCCAAAGTTAAATTTGTAAGCATCATCGCCCAACAAATCAAAGCTCAAAGAAAGATTTAAATCATTTGCACGCCCTCCGATTTTGTCACGCCCGCTTTCGAACTTGATAAAGTCGTCAATGAACTATATGTTTACATGTTAACATGTTCAGAAAATATAAATTCAGTCAGGCAATAGAATTAGAATTATTTTTAATGTCAAAGGTAAATAAGCAAGTATAATCTTATGTAAAGTATACAATTTTATGGGTTGTAGTTTTTAAATGTTTATCTAGACACGAGTTCTTTTTTAGCGTAATAATATATGATTAACATTATTTATAGTTTTATATGTAAAACCACTGTTTAACCTAAGTTATTAATTAAGACAATTGTCAAATCTCATCTTAGCATCAAGAAAAATGAGGCAGAAATGAAAATGTCAACCGGGTTGCTTGGACTCCAGAACACGTATCTATTTTAACACCGTCGCCTGTCGAGACTTTGCTTACCTTTCTTACAGGTAAATATAAAACTGTTAAAAATGCTATAATATTTTAAAGTCTTTTTTTCAGTTTATAGAGGTAAAATGTCAGAGCTTACACGGATATCGACCTAAGTTTACATATTTGACCGAATTAAAAATGGTGATGCTAGTGGCAGCCGTTCGAAGTAAAACAAATTGTACACTCACCCAAAGTTCTAATTGGTCATCAATGGTATATGTTTACAATGTATGCTAGTTTCGTTTCTTCCCTATGTCAAGAGAGGTTGTAAAAGAACAATTTTTTTCTGAAACCAATTATTAAATGTATTTTAATCCGTATCGATTGGTTTCTTAGATAAATTGAATAACATTTACATATTCTGCAGAGTTCATTGGAGGGGATTTATTTAAACAAAAAAGCTGCTGATTAAAACGATTTTATGTTTTCCTACTAACGAGGTGTCCTACTAAAAGAAAACAAGAAGTTTAGAGCAGTTTTCTGTTTTCTTGACCATCAATCTCATTAAATGCATTTTAAGAAATATTTGGATAACTCTTGCTAAACTGATCCAAATTCAATTATTACAAGATTAAAAATTTAATTGAAAACTGTTGTTGGCAACTGATTACAAATAAAGAGTTAAGTAAATGTTATTCTCAGAAAAAAATATGGACAAAAACTGATCTTTGGGTGAATGTATATCATATACTATATGTTCGTGTCCATTACAATCGAGGATGACGAGGAAGATCATTAAACACTATTTTCTGGACTCTGTGTTTAATGACCTAGTACATTGAACTAGTTCAAATAAGGCTATGGAAAATAATGTTTCTTCGTTGATATGAATGATATATCTAGATCTATATTTTTGCAGTAGAATAAGTATAAATTTAAGAGCAAAATATGTGTTTCCAGTTTCTAGACTTGTTGTTAAATGAAAGCAATAGCTAGACAAGACGTTATTTGATTCCACGTATTCTCATTGAATCCAACAACATGTTCGCTCATATAAAGTGCTTTGAAGGTGAAATTCTGCACTTTGGAAATACGCGTAAATTTTTTCCTTAAATGTAATTTTATAGTTCACACCCATACCTTTAAATCTTAAAAGGACATTATTCACGGTGTTGATTTCATGTAAAAGTGAAGAAATCCGAGTGAACGATCATGACCTAATAAGAAGGAGCTGTTAATGCACGTACGCCAAACCGTCAGCTGATTTTGTCCGATATCAATAATTAGCTTAAATATCAAACGTCGAAGTACAAGATCTTAAAGCCACTGTGTCACACAATATCAGTCGTCGGAGTAAAAATCTTAAAGCCACTGTGTCATACAATATCAAACTTCGCAGTAATTAAAGAACTAAAAGATCTTAAAACTACTGTCTCACAGCTAACTAGCAAATATAATTTTGCTAAGACGGGAATTTTAATTTATGAAACTTTATTTTCTTTCCTATTTGAATAAGAATAAGTGTCACATAATGAATGATACTCGTATAGTTTCTATTATATTGTATAATATCGTGTAACATTTTGTTGCACCTACATCTCAAAAAGAATATAAATTAAGCTAAGATGACTGAATTAACTGCATGTCCTCTGTTGTCTGTACTAGTGTAGTTGTTGTTTTTATACTTGCTAACAGGGGGCAATAACACGACGTGAACAAGGGAAGCTGTTGTGAAAAACTTAAGGATTGAAGCGATATTTGATAGTTTTCATTTGGGTATGGAAAACAGTTGGGTTGTTTAAAGTGTGTGAAGTGCTTCAAGCTTACTTTAAACAATCCAACTGTTTTTCATTTCCAAATGAAAACTTTCAAATATCGATTCAATCCTTTAATTTACACACATAAATATTCTGATAAATACAGACATAGTGACAAGAGTTCGCGGTATTAAAGCTTTTTCGATGTCTATTGAAACAGCCGCGTTCACGACAAAGTGAATGACGGCACACTTTTTCGCAGCAACTTGTACCAAAACGTGTGTGAAACGTCCAGTAAATTGTGTTCTGTTGTAGTGTAGCCACGCCTTTCAAACTAATACGTCACAATGTTTACCATCAGAAAATATTTACACTTCAACTATATCCTCTGCGATGAAGTCTTATTCAATTAACGAATCATAATTCCTGATGGTAAATGCTCACAATATATTGGGCGTTGCACAATGTTTTGACGTGTGACGTCAACGAGCACGCACGTTTTGCCACTAGTTGCTCCAAAAAAGCGTGCCGTCATTCACTATGTCGCCAACGTGGCTGTTCCAACAGCCACGCAAAAAAGCTGTAATATCATGAATTACTCTAATAATTTCTGGATAAATGAGAGTATATATGCGTTTTAATATAAGGATTGAATCGATATTGAAAAAAAGTTGGATTGTTTAAAGTACGCGAAAAGCACTTCGTGCTTCACACACTTTAAACACCCCAACTGTTTTCCATACCCAAATGAAAACCATCAAATATCGATTCAATCCTTAATTAAGTTTACTGCAGACGACTGAGCAGCTTTAACAACAATCTCGTTGCGTAGGAGTACATTATTCAACTTAGATAAGAATTTCTCGTTTTCTTAATACCAATTCAATTAGGGAAATGAAACTCGCGCATCCTTAGACGTCCAAATCTTAATATTTATTTTGCCGAGAGAACTATGTTACCGCTGAGATAAGCGGTGTTTCAAGTACAAGTCTAAATTACATATTGACTAAAGAGATGCTGCAAAGGTCATAGCAGTTCTTATATAGTGTTAAAATCAAACGGAAGAATTTCAGACATTCTTGCACATCCTTGAAGAATATAAGTAACTTGCATGAGTGTGAGGCGAAGATGGACAAATCTGACAAAATCACATATTTTCCTATCTAAGCCATATGTCGTATGCAAGATACTTTTTCTTGCATACCTTTTATTGTTTATTGCATTTGTGCACATGTATACAATCCATATTATGTTTTCATAAGCATGAATACAAATTATTAAAGACGTGACGTCACCCGTGTAAGCACGCGAACGGTATCTTTCCATGGTAAGTTACGCATAATAACGCTTATGCGGCATGCAAGAATGTATTATTAAGAACGTACAACAGGGTGGCCATACAACGTGGCTTGTGACGTCATTTTTGGTATTACGGCAAGAAAAAAGTAATCGATTCAAATATTCGAAGCCTTGTAAGTATTTTATTAGTTTCTCATTTTTAACGAAATTTAAGGCATTCAAAAGAAAAGAAAAATAAACTCTACCCACGGTTGTTAATACATTTGTTGCCTTTTGTCTACCTTTGCCTCACTCTCTTACACTATCGGCTCATTACATTCACCTCTGTTATAGGCTAGGACAATCTCACTTAAGTCAGATCTAACAAAATGTTAGATCTGATGACGGCCCGCAGATACCGGACATAAGTTATAGCGGTTTTCCCGATTACTATTTTTAGAAATTGTCAACACAGGTAGCATGATTTATAACGCTCGCAAAAGATGTCAGTACTTAAGAAATGAATGCAATACCACATAAACACATATATCTTCAGTTAAATATGTCTTACGCAGACTGTCAACACGTTCCATGGTTTAAATAGTATGTTCACTTTCACTTTTGCTAGTTTGTAGGCGACAATCTGATTGGTTCAAAGGGTTAGTGATAAAAGCACGTTTTAGTTACTCGTCGACAGATCCTGATAGCGGTTTTCAGGAGATGATTTTAATCAGATTGAGGCTAGGACTACTTTCAACTACTTTTACTTTAACTAAAAAAAATAGTTCACCAATTACATTTAAATTGCTGAGGTTTCTTTGGTTTGAATGAAAGATAGTGAAGTTATCTGTCATTTGTTTAACGACAAGCTTTCATATTCACAATTGTGACTGTATAAAATAAGACTGTCGAGTTATGTCAAAAATCTTGACATTGAGCCTTTCGCAGAGATGTAAAGTGAGTGTAAGGGACGACAACTCTGCGAAGGAGATGGCCTTTGCCTTTGATTCGGGGAAAATACTGATAAAATTTGTATCTTTCAATTTCAGATTTTGCCTCGAATCATAGACAAAAGTAGACACAAGGCGACAAATATATTATAAACCTTGGTTAGTGTTTAACCCCCCCCCCCCCCCCCCCCCCCCCTTAGAATGCGCTAACATTCGTCAAAAATGATGAACTAATAAAATATTTACAAGGCTTCGAAGGTTTGAATCCGGATGTGGTTTTCTTTGCTTGACGTTTTATCAAATATGACGTCAAAAACCACGTGGTACGGCCACATTGATACATAGAGGATACAACATGAGTGATCATTTTATACTGAAATTATTAAACGAGTGATCTAAATCGATATAAAACTAGGCGTTTGCCGAGTTTTATATCGATTTAGATGACGAGTAAAGTAATTTCAGTATAAAATAATCACGAATGTTGTATTCTATTAATCACATACCCTTAAAAAACGAGCAAAATCTATAAATTGTCCCTTTCTTTCACCTAGTAGAGCGAATTTAGAACGTCTTATTCGGTCGTATCGGGTGATACGTAAGCTAGTCCCCCAAAGAATATATCCTACCGATTTCCCATTTGCCAAAAAAAGTTTAAAAAAATTAACTGTGCTAGAGTCTAGATAAAAAACAACTAGTTATAGACTTCAGAAGTTGTGATAAATAAATCGAATTTATAGGGGGAGTTCACAAGTCATCGACTTTTTGAAGACTTCGAAGATTCAAGGTATTCAAGGTATTCGATCTACTGTATTAATACTGTCTTACACTATCGGCACATTACATTCACCTCTGTTATAGGCTGGGAATACTTTCAACTACTTTTACTTTACAGGGGGTCCATTGCTTCATAGGGACATTTGTCTAGCAGATTTTGAAGAAAACAACAGATTTTCGCGAGGGAAAACAAAAAAAAAAACACAACAAACCTTGCAAGGTTTTGTTTCAATAACTTTTTTGTTAGAACAGCTAGGAAGCTCAAATAAAAAAAACCGAGTCAAGCGTTAACATCGCAGATCCGAATGGGATATGTCATTAAAGGAAATATTTGAATATAGTGTGCTTACCGTGTGAAAATATTCCAACAGGTATCAAACTTTCCCGATTTTTTTTCTGCCATATTGGAAATCAGCCACCAAATTCCTCGCTTAAAGTACGTCAGCCACCATTTAGGCTGAACCCCCTGCTTTAGCTCAAAGAAATAGTTCACCAATTACATTTACAATAACTTGGGTTTCTTTGGTCATTTGTTTCACCTCAAGCTTTCAAATTCATAATTATGGCTGTATAAAATAAGGCTGCCGAGTTTGGTCAAAAATCTTGACATTGAGCCTTTCGCAGAGATGTAGAGTGTAAGGAACGATAACTCTGCGAAGGAGATTGCTGTATTAATATGACGTAATTTGTGTAAACTTTCATAGCGGCATATGACGACATTGAAATTCGCTGGATGTAAACTCATAATTTTGATTCTAGCGTTTTTATTTTGTTCCGGGGATGTCGTAAGATCACTCCGACGATGTAATGAAAACGAAATGAAAATGGATTTTTTGTGCTGTTGTTGAATTTCATCATCGACTATCGGCGTATTGCAATCTTAAGGAATAATCAAGATGGCAGAAAGTTATATTTTCCGTGGATATTATCAATATAAGGGATGCTGAAGTTCCTTACAGAAGCTGATTGTTTGTCTGGAGTGGTTGGATGGCACAAGTTAGTGCTTTTTATTTTAAAAAATCTGGTTGCTGATAACGCGGTTGAATAGTGATTCGGTTGCGATATATAACTAGTTATATATCGAAAATATTTAACGGGTGTTATCACATTCCCACACCGGAAGGTATATGATACAAGCTTGTTAACACGTGCAGGAAGTTGTCATCTTACAGCTTTCGTGTAAAGAACACTCGAGTACGTTGATGATGTCTTGTTTTGGGAATTTTTATGTCACTTTTAGTAATTTATCTATTATCATTTTTTAAATAAATATTTTTAATCTTTTTTTTAAATAATAGTTTAGTTAATTTTAGTAAATTATGACATTATTCTTAAGGGCTTACTATACTCCTCCCCAGCACGTTCATCGATAAAAAGGAAATTATCAAAATATCAATAACGGTAAATTGTCGTTCAACGATACTTGGAACAAATGAATGTTATTAAATGGTATCTTTATTTTGCATACAGTAAGACACGTTAGAAAAGTAAAGGAAAAAAGCTTAACCTAAAAATTTCTTAAAATTCTATTTACATAAATTCACAAAAACTAAGCAATACAAAACATAATTTTAAATTTCCACGTAAGTGTAATGATACTGACAAGAAAATGTTGTGTACTTTGTAAAGATTTTTCAACTACTAAAAGAGAAATCAATGATTGTCATCCGTTTACGCGACCAGGAAATTGAAGGTGAAACACACTTTTACTTATATCTCATAAAGTTTACATATGTTAGTAACGAGGACACAAGAAATTGTTGTCAGTATCATATTATTCATGCGGGCATTTAATATGATGTTTAATGTTTTTACGTTTTTGTTAATTTATGTAAATAGAAGTTTAGAGAATTATTAGATCTTGCTATTTTTTTCTGAACTGTTCTAACGTGTCTTACCATATGCAAAAGAAAGATACAATAGTAACACTCAAAGTTTCACTGAACGGCATTGTGCCGCTATTGAGATTTTTTTTCTTTTTATTGATGAACGTGCAGGGGAGGATTGTAGTAAGCCCTTAAAGAGGAATCATTTTATGTATGCCAGAAAAACAGTCTTTCATGAAACCTACGATTCATACAGAAATATTTAGGCCTACACTCATCGAGCACTTTGCTGCGATGAAGTTCTTTCTTGAGCTTCTTGATAAAAAATCAGTCCGGGGCGTGGATAAAACAAAAAGCCGCTCAAACTATTGGACTTTGCCCAACGTTTTGAATAATGACGTCGCCTTCTCTTTGCAACAAGAGAACAAGTATGCCGGCATATTTCGCTCCGATACTGTCATAATCGCTCTTCCTCCAGACTACTCTAGGGCAGTGTTACCCGTGTCACAATTACTTCTTAATATTTTAATAGGAATTTAGAGTATAAATTTAAATTTAAACCTATTTGGAATCGTCTTCAATGGTTAGTGATGCATCCTGAAAAAATAGAATTATAATAGAAATATTTTATTAATGCTACAACGATAATATAAAATGCGTGATTATACACTTTTAACTATAGTTTCTAGACTATTGTCACCGTTCATATTTTGTTAAAAATAGAACTTTAATATTATGTCATTTATTATGTTATATAAATCTTTTGAAATTAATCAAATGCGAATGAAATGTATCATTGCAACAATACTGATCCATTCTTAAGGTGGATGATAATATTTGTTTACACTAAGAATCATTAATAGTAATAGTTAATCAGCAATGCTTAAATATGTCTTCTGTGCGAATAACAAGACAACAATGACTGTTTTAAGTTTTCGCGGTTTTTACAATTTACCTCCGACATCCGATTATCTACCTTTAAATAAAGGTTAGGTGTCGAGTTGAAAGTATTGGTTCGTCAGTTTGGCTTACTTTTTTATCCAATAAACTATTACAATCGATCATTTTGAGGACACCTGACCATTATCGGTGATCATTTATATTTTTACCATGAACCATTAACATAATAAAAGATATGGCCACGGAAAAATTACAAATGAATTTCGTTTGACCAAAGAGAATGATTTGCAACAAGGTCTTAAAACTGTCTTTAAGCTAAAATAAGTTCCAGTTTGCACATTTACAAAAAGACTTTTTAGATAATATTCTTTATCTAAAGAAGTATTTTTTAAGCATGCTAAACCGGCATTTGTTTCAGTCTCTCTGCGTTCATTATGCTTTCGAGGGCTCTATTTCCTTCTTGGGGCTCAAGTGGCTAATGAGGGCTCATCTCTAAATATACAATGTATATAATCAAATTTTAATGTATCAATGGTAAATCATTTTGGTCGTCAAACCATAACCCTCGACGAAATACATGCACACAATACAACGATTTATAAGATTTTAGACGTTTTAAAAAAATCCGTTGTTTAACTTCAAAATTTTGAAATTACATTTTTTTGGTTATCCTAGCAGAACGTTATTTCTGTTTTTAAAACCCGATCACAATTGCATGGCGACAGTGCGAATGTCCACAGAGAGTGGTCGATCCGAACAAACGTGCACATTCATGATAAATAAATGCGAACTATACTAAAAGGTTGAATGAACTTTAAACAAAGTATTGACAAACTCCAAAACCAGAGCGAATATCGCAAGTCATTGTCAGATATCCTCACGAGTGCCGTATTTGTGGCTTACTTTTAAGTTAAAGTACATATATCAGCAACGGCTATATCGATAAATATTTTACAATACACAATACTATAATGTTATTAATCAAGTGAATTCATATTGGACTTATTATTGGGCCAAGGGTAGTCATATTGGCCCGAGGCCGAAGGCCGAGGGCTAATATGACTGCCCGAGGCCCAATAACAAGGTCAATATGAATTTACTTGATTAATGACAATTTTATTAATTAACACAATATTCATAGTTCTAGACATTAAAATTGCTAGGTTACCGGCCTGAAGAGATGAAGTGTCAACTCTGATTCAAATGTCTCGTAAACTTCAATCGGTCTACAGTAGTGATCTGGCTGGTATAAGCTACCAAGGAGATGCAGATTTGCAGGTTGTTTTGTTTTGAATACAAAAACAACCTGAACATTACTACACACGGTGGCAGCCAACTCTCTTGTTCATCCAGTCTTAATTTAGTTTATTTCCAAATATATCCAAAATAAGTTTACTTTTTGGGCACATTCAATCCACGACTTTCGCATGTAATACTCAATTTAACATGTCTGTAAGTTATCCAAACTAAGTTTTTGTCCTTTTTGCAAAGTTATGATGAATAAACTTGCTCAAATCAAGAGTAATCCCTTAAAATTAACTGTTTTTTAGTTTTAAGAATTCTTGCTGCAGACATCTGCGTTGTTGTTGTACTAGCGAGTTAGATAAACTCAAAGATTTTTATTACTCAGAAAGATATCACCAAAATCTGCAACATAGACTTATCCTCTGCTGCTTTGCATAACTTCAACTTTTATGCCCAACGTCATTCTATCTTTTACCATTTTTATTCATAAAAATTGACTTGGAAATTCCAAAATGGCGGCATTTTTGTTTTTAAAAGGAAGTGATTCAATTCATATTGAACCAGTACATTATCCAATCAGAATCAAGCAATCTCATATTGGCTCAGTAAAACCTGTATTGGCCCAGGTTATCTCTTATTGGCCCAGTTGAGATTTCATATGAATTGAGTGCAACCCATATAAGGTGGACTGTATTGTACATAGTGTGTCAATATTGTTTTAGTTAATTAATAATAACTTGTATTTGTTAATTGAAATGGCATAAGATCTGAATTGTTCATATGTAGATATTTATTGAATAAATTAATATTACTATATACAAGCAAAATCAAGTACAGTAAAACCCCTCATTAAAACCACTCCGAAGTTAAGACCACATCGCTCATAAGACCACAATTCTGATGTCCCATTTTACAGGTTTGCACTACCCCTATATAAAAACCACCCCACTATTAAGACCACTTTTTCCCAGTCCCAGTGGTGGTCTTAATTGAGGGGTTTCACTGTATCATAAAGTAGACCCTGGCTATATAAACATGTGACACTTTAAAAAGTAGACACTCGATATATATATAAACGTGTGACAATCAGGGTTTCGCTGAGTACTGAGGTTCAGTACTCGAGTAAGTACTGAGTACTGGATAATTGAGATGTACTCGAGTAAGTACTGAGTACTCACTTTTGTGAGTGTACTAAAGTAAGTACTGTGTACTACTTAAAGTACTCACAAGTTTTTAGCGAGTACAAAAACTTTTGGTATTATTTTTACAATCATATAGCATACTATTCACTTATTCAAATGTGGTATGCTCATATTATTTTATTTATAATGAAAACAGTGACCATCAACAACTTGTTCAACTGACAATAGTCACAGGTTTTGCATAGTAACATCATTAGCCTTTCTAAAGTGTCACACCTATCTGGTCTCATTATAATCATATTTGCAGAGGTGAGAAAACATGTTATCATTTTCCATTGTATTATAATAAGGTGATAATCAATTCTGTTGACCCCAGTGCTAAATCTTACAATTATAATGTTAATGATTTAATATAATGCGTGAAATAGTATAAAAACAAGTAAGTACATAACAGCATACATATACAAAAGTTGTTTAATTGCCCTTCCCAATATGTGATATTAATTAATTATTTCTTACCATTCCATTTTATATATACACTTCATTATGTTAAGTTTTATATATTTCATATTATTTCATTGAAGTGTGAAAATACTCATATAGTACTCATAAAGTACTCATAAGTACTGACCATTTTTCGACAGTACTTAAGTAAGTACGAGTACTTGTACTTGTAATTTAAGATGAGTACTTAGTCCTGCTGAGTACTTGAAAATTGGTATTCGAGTAAGTACGAGTACGAGTACAAGTACGAGTAGTGAAACCCTGGTGACAATCAAAAGCAGACCTTCACAATATAAACATTGGCTCACTTTAACTAGGTACACAACACTGGCGCTTGACCAGCCACCCCACCCAAAACCCACTGTCAGGTACACAACACTGGCGCTTGTCCAGCCGCCCCACCCAAAACCCACTGTCAGGTACACAACACTGGCGCTTGTCCAGCCGCCTAACCAAAAACCCACTGCCAGGTACACAACACTGGCGCTTGTCCAGCCTCCCAACCCAAAACCCATTGCCAGGTACACAACACTGGTGCTTGTCAAACTGCCCCACCCAAAACACACTGCCAGGTACACAACACTGGCGCTTGTCCAGCCGTCCCACCCAAAACCCACTGCCAGGTATACAACACTGGCGCTTGTCCAGCCGCCCCACACAAAACCCACTGCCAGGTACACAACACTGGCGCTTGACCAGACGCCCCACTCAAACCCACTGCCAGCCCTTACATCTAATTTCTTGTAAAAATGATGTCAAGACACTAATATTATTCCATTATCTCATAATATGCGAAAATATTATATAAATCTTTATTCTATTAATATGATTGAAACATGGTAATAATCCGCCCCAAACCCGACACACGTTCGTGAGTTGTTTTAACCTAACAGCTCTCTGGTTCAACGCAAAAGGGTTTGATCTTACAAACATGTCGAAAATTCTAACCGAAAGCTCACCTATTAATCAACTCAGTGCGACTTCCGGAATCCCCTAAGAGCGTTTTGAATGGTCAAACCCATTTATCCCAGCTGTTGTATTTTTAATTTATTCCACATGAATGTATAATCCATGTATCCTTGATGATTGTGTTTTTCATGTAGATCTATCCCAACTGAGTGTGTTGTCCATATATCTAAAACGTTTATTTTGTCCAGGTATCCAAGATGATTGTGTTGCCAATGTATCCCAGATGACTGTGATGTCCATGTATCCCAGATAATTATTTTGTCCATGTATCCAAGATGATTGTGTTGTCCATGTATCCCAGATGACTGTGTTGTCAATGTATCTCAGAGGAAAGTGTTGTCAATGTATCCCAGATGACCGTGAGGTCGCAGTTCGAGCATCACTAGAGACTTGATTTGGCATTGCGGGTTGATGAGCCGACATCTGGTTAAAGACTGGTTATCGACTTGCTGCATGCTAGGCGCCTGGCACACTGGTTAAGACCCAGGAAGTGGAAGTAATGATGATCATACAACTGTGTTTCATATTGTAAACAGACACCATTTTTATTTTCTTTTGAACGATAGAGGTTAGAAGAAAATATAGGGTACGTTTGATGCTACAATTATTTTAGATTAAGTAGTATGTTTTTTCTTGTTCCACATTAAATAATTGTTATTTATATATAGATATTATAATTTTTAGTTGTATACATTGATAAGATCTATCACACATCGGTACGTCTTTACACGACAAGAAAATCTACAATATATCTGCTGCCTTACGTTGATCGATTTTGGGCTCAATTAAACTATTTATTTATTTCACCTGAAGGGCTCTTCACTCATCTATCAAACAAGCCAGTGTTTACATTTATATCAGTAAGTCAATCATTTCGAACAATGAATATTTGGAATAGTATAGGTGAAATTATGTACTTTTATAGGGCCGTAGAATTTGTATTAAAAGTCTGCAAAAAAGATTTGCAGGCGGTATGTCGTGACCCCTAACGGGGGGAGTATAATTAACCGTGATAGGTGCTATAATTCTCATTGAATATAAACTAAATGTTTTTATATTATAATTTGAATTGGAACCCTTGGATCTGCAATATGAAAAGGTATCAAGTTTAGAAAGTATTAACTTGGTTCGACATCAATGCTGTTTTCACGTTCTATTTAGACTAAAGTTTGGTAAGTTAGATCGCGTTATACACTTGATCGCTAACATACTGTCAAGTAACAAAATAGTTCACTATATAATTCATTTACATTATAAGTACCTTTTGTACTTTAATGTTTCAGAGACGGTGAATGAAAACTACGTGTATGAAAAATAAATTATGTTGATGATTCAAAAAAGTTTCACAAATGAAACCTATTACATGTATATACCGACTTGATAGTGCTGACTTTTAGAAAACTAAAACTTCCAATTACTGTTAAATCATTTTATTTCGCATGGGTTTAATTTACGCGTATTTCGCGCTACAGCAAGAGCGCGAAATTCAACCCCACCGAAATTAAACAATTTAACATTGTTTCTGCATAGGAAAACGCAGTTGCGCGAATTCAAGCCCCCGTGAATTTGTTATTTACGGGTTTTGCGCGAAAATTCGTCCCCGCGAAATTAAATGATACTACAGTACATGATGCGCAAATAACAGATTGAAGAACTTTGATCTGTGCATGAAATCTAGTCTAATCCTGAACCAAATAAATTCAAATGAATGAAAAGGGATTTTTGCAAGTAATCAAACACTACAAAATAAGAAAGTTATGCAGGCTCGGTTGGGTTGATTGAATCTGTTCATAGGCTGTGAAAGAATTGCATATACCTATCCTCAAAATTTTCAGAAGTAAACAACACAAATTGATCCCTACCAAATGATTAGATGCAAGTGTATTTCGACAGGGTCTCTTCAGAATAATATCATTCCGTGATCACCGCGGCGTAAACAAAATTGGGTTAGCCTTGAACAAGACAAACTCAGCGGAACTGAACCTCTACAGGCTTTAAGTATTTTTAACCTTTTCTCCATATATACGCATTTTTACGTATGTGCGACCAGTGTAGATCCAGATCAGCCGGCACATCGGTGCCGTCCAGCGATACAGATTTAACATCATATCCAGCGATACGGGTGGTTTTACATCGTATCCAGCGATACGGGTGCTTTGACATTACATCCAGCGATACAGGTTTTACATCGCAGCCAGCGATACAGGTCTAACATTAAATCTAGTGAATACAGGATTAACATCGTATCCAGTGATACAGGATTAACATCGTATCCAGTGATACAGGATTAACATCGTATCCAGTGATACAGGTTTAACATCGTATCCAGTGATACAGGATTAACATCGTATCCAGTGATACAGGTTTAACATAGTAATTTGGTTTCTTGACAAGGTATGTGAGGATATATTGCTAGTCTTGGTGTCTTATCCTCACAAACCCTATCAAGGAACTAAATAATTGCAAAAGATCATTTAAAAACATTTTTTTCTCTTTTTTGTTTCGCTTAATTCCACACGGCTTTTTCCTCTGAGAACTCAAAAATTACACGTTTCACGTCATTATTTTGCCTGTATGACATCGCTTCTATAGAACATTAATGGACTTTCGTTTCAATTGTTTGCTTTTTCTTTGAAAAATCAAGTAAAAACTGATCGTTTTTAACTTTGAAAACTTAGCACACATATTTTCAGTAACAATTTAAGTTATCCATTAGCAAACCGACTTACATTCAGGAGATCTGTTTTATATTATGACTTTTTACCGAAATTCATAACAAAATGGCGGACGACAGCAAAAAGAAGGGAGGCCAGAGAGGGGGTTTAAGTCACGTGCATTCATAACGTCGGCCGATCCATGAATACGGACTTACATCATTAGCAAATTATCCAATTAAATTCAAGGGAATTTCTTTGTTAATGTTCAAGGGATGTGACTCTCTGAGCATAAAAGAAGTAAACCCTAGAAAAAAAACCTACACAATTATCATAAACTCAGTGAAATATTGATGTCGGTCGAAATATTTATTGAATATTTAATGTTAAGATATATAAAATGCTACATAGTATTTAAGTAGATCAATGAGAAAATGGTTAACTGATTACCAACATCGCAATACAAAGCTGCCGAGTTTACCCAAATGAATTTGGTATCGCAAAGTCATAAGCATCGTTTGAATATCATGTATTTCATTGTGACAAAAATGACAGTACTGCGGCACATGTGTCATAACATTTAAACCATTTGTTTTTAAGTTTATGAAATGCACAGATTTATAGGATGAAAACGATCGTATAGTGAGACAACGCCACTTCTTCTTGAAAAAGTACAGTATACAAGTTAACGGTCCATTTGTTCTTTACCTATTTCTCGTACATTTTATTTAAGAACAAGTAAGAGATTTTTTTATTCAAAAGGAAACCAATGACACGATATATATACTTGATGCACATAACACTCCCCGTGGTGGTATCTCTTCACAGTACGAATCAATGAACAGTACGGTTTGCACTCTCTATATAATACATGAACGCACCAGGTATAGCAAAAACGACGTCCTCTATTCGGATAGATCACAACTCGGACACTTCAGTAGTTTAACTATAACGACAACGATAATCCGACTTGGAATTGTTTATGTTCTGTAGCTTGGGTTAAATTTCTCAGTATCGACAAGATTTCACCTTCGAAATCGAACCGCCGACGATTTTCCAGAGTTAGATTCTTTTCGCTGGATGTTTTAATTAAACAACAATTTAGTGTTCCGATCCGGGTTTTAATACTGGATCAAACCTACAATCGACAAGATTAAATTCTGGAGGAAATAATAGTTAAGTGACGATCGCCTAGTTTCGGATTATTTTACCGACTATAGTTTAAATTTATTTTTTACAACCGACAAGATTTTATCTCCGAAATCAGCTCGAAAATCATGTCCCGTTTTGGACAGCTTTATTAAATACCGACAAGTTCCTGTTTGGGGATTTTCACGGAAAATTCTAGAATCGACAAAAACGTCAGCTGAAAACGAAGATTTGAACAAACCAGATTATATCTATAAACAGTGCTACTATTTCCTTCAACAGAAAAATCGGGATTGTGATGTTAGCAACATATTTTATATATTTTTCAATAATTTGAAAGCGTGTACAGCAGTTCTAGGAAACACGAAATATCACAAAATAGGTAGTTGGTCACAATTATAAAGGCAAAATAATACTTTTTTACACTTGATATTGACATCTAGAAACAAAAGCAAATATTCGGGCAAATTTAACATGTTTAACAAAATGAACTTAACAAAACACTGAACCTCTGTTACTTAATTCACGAAAAGTGCAATTTCTTGCACTTGAGCAACTGCGATATAAATCTACAATATGACATATCATAAAGCAGTAAAGTGCAGGCGTTACACGGTTATCAATATATAAATAGCAGAAGAGGTTGCAAGGTTCAGCTATATTCTGTTCTTTTACATAGGAGTGCTTAAAAGGTTCAATTTAGAACACTGCGGGAGGTTGTGACATACAAGCGCTCACTGAAAGACAATTTTGGAGCATTCTGTGGACAAATTTAAACCACTCAGACCACGAATTAGATTATTACAAGCAAATGAGAAAATTGTCTTTGTGAAATAAATGATTGTATCTCGAACTACAAGAAATAAGCTCCAGTGGTTATTTTTCTCTTAAACTGTTGACTGTATCATCAACTGAAGACATCAACTGACTGGACCGCTCTCTGGGATATTGCATCATCAGGATTTCACGTTGAAGGTATATTATTTTAAACTCTCAATTTTCCCCGTGACGCTTTCAAGCAAAGACCTATATATTACACTTTTTATATTTATAGTGTCTTTTTTTCAAGTCACTCATTATAACGTTTTCATACCGATCGTTCAGCTATAAAATAAATTATTAAAATATTTACACAACAGAAAATCCAACTACAAAGTATCTCATAGTGTCGTTGTTATACAGAGCTATATTTTATGAATGGATAGCGTATCATAACAATAACACCAAACATAGTATGTAGCACGTCAATTTAACCTATTTATTACGCTTATTCTGGTATATTTTAAAGGTGGTTAACATATAGATAAAGTACATTGTATGACCATGTGTTGTAGTTTTACCGAAGAAATTTCGTAGAAAGTAGGTTAAGGAATGTGTTCCTCATCTTTTTTTCTATAGGTGATAGGTATTAGTTGATAGGTTGCTAATCGGTGGCCCATCGGAGATATCGGTTGTAGAAAGGTTGTCCGATTAAAATTTAAAATTCTCGATCGGTGAAAATATTTTACAAATAACCGATTGACAACCTGTCTACAACCGATCATCACCGATCGACTAGCTGTCTATAACCGATATCACCGATCGACAACCTTTCTACAACCGATATCTCCGATAGTCGACCGATTAGCAACCTATCAACTAAAACCTACCACCTATAGCAAAAAGATGAGAATTAAAGTGTACCAGCAACCCATTAAAATAACGGGGGCCTTACAGAGACTGTTCACAAAGTCCTGCTGGTTATTGCACAGGTTATACAGAGGATATTTGCTTTTACCAGTGTATGATTAAGAGGTTATTAACCGGTGTTCAAGGGCCAGGAGGTGATATCGGCCCGGAGGAGCAATATTGGCCCGAGAGCTTTAGCTCGAGAACATGTTGCTCGGCCGGGCCGATATCACCTCGCGGCCCTTTAACGCCGGTTTATAACCATTTTATTACATGTGCCGGGCTGATATCAATGTCTGCCATTTTTATGCTCTGTAATTCATACATTTACTGAGCACTAGTCTATTCATTAATTAACTACGTCACGATAAATGTTTACAATACTACGTCATTTAGAGTTTTGTGACGTAATTAAAGATTGTTTACATTTTCAAACTGTAAAAGAGCAAGTTGCTGTCAGTTGATTTTTTAGTTTTATTTTTTTAAGTGATTATGTCTTCGAACGATTTGATAAAATTTTGCAAGATATGAGATTGTGAAAATGTGAATTCTGGAAGTGTTTTACAGCGGTATGGGTATGTAAAGGCTGTTATTTGCGAGTGTTTCATTCTCATAACGCTGCTGCGAGCTTCAATTCAACAAAAACATAAAAGGCATATATTGTTTCAAAGAATAATAGGCATAAAGCCTAAAGGAAATATGAAGGAACATGATTCAGTGCGTTTTGTTCTTGGTTATCCCCAGGTATGTACTATGTGTCCGTTTCTCTTGTCATTTTATCGCTCTTTGAATATGTCTCATGTTTGCATGCATGTTCTTTTTAAATATGTTAGGCTACTTCTTGCATCTAGCTCCAAAAACTTGATTGGGACTCGATCGATTCAATCGTCGCCATCTTGAAATGAAAAAGTTTAACCTATCAATGGTTACCACGTGCCATAATTCGTGATACGGGATTTCTGCCCGCGATATCAGGTTTTCGGCCCGCGATATCAGATTTTCGGCCCGCCCTTTATTATATGGCGCACGAAAAGGCTCAAAAGTAAATTGAAGGCACACCTACAAATAAACGTACCGGTGCACCTGTACATTTATGCGCTGGACGTATAAATTTACGCGATGGACATATAAATTTACAGGTGCACCTATAAAATACCGGTGCAGCGCTATTTCAAATAGAGGTGCACCTTCATTTTTATACGTCCATGGTATATATTTATACGTCCATCGCATAAATTACCGGTGCACCTACATTTCGATTTTGACCATTTCGCTATTTATACCCATATTAATGATAGCCAATCAAAATTCTCCTTACATTCGCCATTGTAAATTTTTGCAGTGTTGACGATATGTTGAAAAATGCAGTGAACGTTTACTCGGTTTAAAAATGCTTAAATTGTTAATTAAATTATGAAAATGTTAAATCAATGTACATAATTTTAAGAGCACAAAAATACAAATAAAATAAAAAGTAACTAATTTAATTTTTTAAATTAATATTTTCATCAAAAACATCTGTTTCAAACAAGGATTGTGATAGGTTGATCATTTTCATATTGCCGGTGCACTTTTAAATTAGCGGTGCATCGGTAATTTATATGTTGAGCGCATAAAATTTATACGACGGACGTATATTTTTGTAGGTCCACCGATAATTTACAGGTTCACCTTCAATTTTCAAAAAAGGTGCACCGCTAATAAACAGGTGCACCGGTAAATTTATACGTTGGACGTATAAATTTATAGGTGCACCAGCATTTTTTTACCTTTTGAGCCTTTTCGTACGCCATACTTTATCATGCAAAGTACCCGGGCATTTTGGTTATTATTTGTTACTATTTATAGTAACACATGTATTAAACAAATATATTTCACCGAGTGAGCTCCGGAATTCGTATTTTCACGAGTGGCGAGTGAAATATATTTCAATCTTTCACTGGTAAAAAACAAATTTTCTTTTTATTTTATGCTTTTAGCGCAAAACTGGCGTGAATTTGACAGAAAAGTTGCAAGAAATGGCGCCAAAACCGCTTGTTTATGACGTAACGTCATGACGTCAAATATACAAATTTGAGCCCGTTTTCTAAACGTTCTCATTTGGTATGTTATGTGCGTTTGGGTACCAACGTGAAAAAAAAACTGAAAATAAAAATGATATTCCACTGTTTGAAAACAGTGAAAACCCACTTTTATTTTACCGAGAAAATTCTATAATTCACGAAAAAGCATAAAATAAAAATATTATCGACTGCAGCCAAACTTAATCGTACACGGTAACAAACCCTTGGACGCTCAGTCTGAGCAAGCCGAAAAAACGTGCACTTTACCACCTCTACCCTTGCGTTCTGTTGACCGAATTGCAAAGTAACATTTAACCTCAAACTTTCGAAACAACGCATATTTTATTTCAAATTCCGACGTTAAAACAAAACCATATGTCAACTCATGACTATAAGTATAACTTATATTTCTAAATAATGAATGGTTTCAAACTGACACCTGTGTGTTTCCAAAGGGCGTTGAAGTATCCATTATGCTTTTCATGCATTTCTAATCAACAATTTAAACTTACAAAATATTCGCCTTGTTCTTATATTTTTTAACAGTGTGGAATTTTTACGTTACCCTTCCGGTGAATTGCTTGGTTGGGTACGTTTATATCCGGTATTTCCAGTTTTCAATACAAGAAAACACAGATAAGATTTCTGTCTCGTTACGAGTGGCAGAAATTTGCGCTTAAAGGTGAATATTTTGTTTGGACGCAATTCCTTGTCTCATTGTCAAACATTTAAGAAGACTGGAAACAAGTCTACTAAGCTAACTTTGAGGCAACCAGTTCCAGGTTTATAACATTGATGACAGGTCTAGTTAGATAACCTCGGGGCAACCACTTCCAGATAGATAACATTAAAACATGTGTAGTAAGACAATGTCGTTTTCCAATCCTTTATTTTGCAGCTTCCTATGTTCAAGTTGACGTTATATACGTATTTATGTCACACTATGTTGTCGTCATTTTCCGGCACATAACGAACTCCAAAATAGGAAATATCCGTCGCCGTTTTACAACCGTAACGATATTTTTACGCCATTCATAAATTTACTACGCCATTCATAAATTTACTGTCTCGTTACAATTTTTGTTTCCACTTTTATGTAAACCGCGTTGTTGACTTAAATTTTGTTGTTTAGTTTATTTAATTTTTTTGAGCGAGAACGGGTTTAAAATAAAATGAACATTATAACAGTATCTATGCAGTCTGTAGGTTCGTATTATTTCTCGTTGCGTATGTAAACCACACTACGCTCGAACTTCGGTCTCGCGTGATATTGTTTGCATACCCAACTCGAAAAATAAGAACCTACAGAATGCATACTCTTATAGTGTTTCATATTTATCATATACATTTATGTATAATACACTAAACGGAAACGACATGCCGTCTAAAATAATGTTGAAATTCCAATGACGTCAGAGCGCACTTGACCTGATCTTAGTTCAAAGACGAATCGCAAACAATGATAGAATTACACCCAGATGCCAGTTGCCAGGTGCACGTTTCCAGTTGCCAATTCAAAAACATCTTAATCATGGAGATATTTCGAATTGGCACCCAGATGCCAGTTGCCAATTCAATTTAGATAGTCAATACATTAAATAAAGTCGGATTGGCACCCAGATGCCAGTTGCCAATTCAATTTAGATAGTCAATACATTAAATAAAGTCGGATTGGCATCCAGATGCCAGTTGCCAATTCAACTTAAATAGTCAATACATTAAATAAAGTCTACTTGGCACCCAGGTGCCAGTTGCCAGTTGCCAATTCAACTTAAATAGTCAATACATTAAATAAAGTCGAATTGGCTCCCACGTGCCAGTTGCCAGTTGCCAATTCAAAAAAAGTTTTAATCATCGAGATATTTTTAATTGGCACCCAGATGCCAGTTGCCAATTCAACATATTTCGTTAATACATTAAAAAAGTCGAATTGGCACCCGGATGCCAGTTGCCAGAAAACAGCTCATTTTTGTTAAATTTCACAAACAGTACAGCGTTATTTCTATAATAATGCAGATTCTACCTGAATAACTTTACATATTGACAGTTTGCTTGATCGCCTCATTTATATATTGTATTTTAACTGGAAATCACATCAACAAGACCGAATGAGTCCAGGAGAAATAGGGCTGATCCGAGAAAATAAATCTTATATGTGCGGCTTACTGTCCAGTCAATTTCAAGTAAAAATATATTTACTTATCCCTAGGAATTTATTTAGCCTCTGAGTGCAGTTTATTTCTTAATTAACAATTTATTCTGTGCTATATTTAAAAGTACACATGACATTTCAACGCTCAAAGTTGACATTTCTATTTCCGTAATTACCGTTACATCTCCTATGGTAATTAACCGCAATAAATCCCAACTTCCGTTCAGAAAATCTTCTTTCAGTCACGTGATTTGACACTGACAGTGCGTACGTGACTGGGTTGAAAGTTATAAAGCTGAGTTTGGAAAACAATCATACAAGTTGCCTTCAAGAGCCACAAAATATATCGCTTTCAAGAGCCACAAGATGCATTGTCTTCAAGGGCCACAATATTCATTATCTTCACGGGCCACAAAATGAATTGTCTTCAAGAGCAGCGAGATTCGTAGCTTCAAGAGACACAAGATGTATTGTCTTCAAGAGCCACAAGATGTATTGTCTTCAAGACCTTCAAGATGCATTGTCTTCAAGAGCCACAAGATGCATTGTCTTTAAGAGTCACAAAATGATTTGTCTTCAGAGCCACACAATATTTTGTCTCCAAGAGCTTCAAGAGGCATTGTCTTCAAGAGCCACAAGATTCATTGTCTTTGTCTTCAAGAGCCACAAGATGCATTATCTTTAAGAGCCACAAAATGCATCGCTTTCAAGAGCCACAAGATGCATTGCCTTAAAGAGCCACAAGATACATTGTCTTCAAGAACCACAAGATGCATTGTCTTTAAGTACCACAAGATGCTTTGTCTTGAAGAGCCACAAGATACATTGTCTTCAAGAGCCACAAGATGCATTGTCTTTAAGTACCACAAGATGCTTTGTCTTCAAGAGCCACAAGATGGATTGTCTTCAAGAGCCACAAGATGCATTGTCTTCAAGAGTCACAAGATGCTTTGTCTCCAAGAGCCACAAGATGCATCGTCTTCAAGAGCCACAAGATGCATTGTCTTCAAGAGCCACAAGATGCATTGTCTCCAAGAGCCACAAGATGCATTGTCTTCAAGAGCCACAAGATGCATTGTCTTCAAGAGCCACAAGATACTTTGTCTTCAAGAGCCACAAGATGCATTGTCTTCAAGAGCCAGAAGATGCATTGTCTTCAAGAGCCACAAGATGCATCGTCTTCAAGAGCCACAAAATGCATTGTCTTCAAGAGCCACAAGATGCATTGTCTTCAAGAACCACAAGATGCATTGTCTTCAAGAGCCACAAGATGCATCTTCTTCAAGAGCCGCAAGATGCATTGTCTTCAAGAGACACAATATTGATTATTTTCAAGAGAAAAAAGTGGATACTTTTTAGGTTTTGCCGAATAGTTTTAATGGAGCCGAATCTTTAAATTTTTTAAAACTTGATATTTCTCCGCCAGATTATGATAAGCAACTTTAAAAGCAGTGCGTAAATCTATCTGGGTAATCCTTCACCCACGGAAGACCTGGCTTACCAATAACCTTTGCGTCAAAACACGGGATTAGCCTCGTCATATATATGTGTGTGAATAAATATAGTTTCTGTTCGTTAGTTACTTTTTCCCTTATTAGGTAATTTAAACATATTTAATCGCAACTGCTTCATGTTTCCCCGGTAGAAAGGAAATAATCTTTAAAAAAGGGTGAATAAAGGTGTGATAAATATGAATGGTGTGTTTGAAATTAATGAATATCGTAAGCTTATTGCACCGAAGTACCGATATTTACGACAATATATTAAAAGAAACAAATATATTTATTAAACTATAAATATTTTAGCTCGGTTGCGTATACTAGACTGATGGCCCTAGGATCATTATAAAAAGCGACATGAATTTATGAAGCCGAAGCCCTCTCATTTAATACACTTAACCAATGTTCTAACTACACCGACCATATTTTTTAAATTTCTCAGCAAGGATTCGGGACATACACTGCAAACTTGAAATATAATAAGAGACATTATTTTCATTTCTTTGTATGATCAAATTATTAAATTCTCTTCACGCGTTTGGAAACTACTGACATTTAATCAAGGTAGGGGTAAAACCAAAATTCACAAAATTGTCGGTAGAGGGTATATTCTTCATAAACAAAAAATCATTTCTCGTTGTTAAAATATGGATTTTTAAATAATTTTGAACAATTCTATGCAATTCTGCAATAATGCGATTGTAATACAGAGACTATTGTTACAAACTTTCAATAGAACTGTGAATTTCTCATATCTATAGACGCTCGAGCACTATGTGCATACTATTTGCGCTCATATGGAAATAGATGTAGTTGTTTCGCTTACTTTTAAAACCAATAAATGATACAACTAACAATAGTAAAGATAAATGCCTCACGATCGCCCTTAGTATTGGGTCAGGCAAGAAATGGGGCCAAATCGAGCTAAAAGTACCTGTTAAATGTCCTTCATTGGGACCATGACCTAATCGCATACAAACAATAAAATATGACCTTCTTCGGCAATAAATAACCTCATTGTTGAACGTGGCTTCATTGCAAATAAACAAACATACTGATTTTAATCGAGCTTAGTCATTATGTTCTAGCAACACGGTGACATTTCTAACGTCCAAAATTTGGAAAAAATCATGCCGCCAAACTTTTTGATGCCGTGTAAAAGATGGTCAAGTGTTATAAGTGGATATCAGCTCAAAGTCTGTTTAATAATATGATACTATTGTCTGTGATATATCTCAAATATTATAAATTGTATTGTTCGAAGAAAGCGGTAATCGTATACTTTCAAGATCGATATTTGGAATGTTATTCCAAGTACATAATGACGTATGTCAGGTACATTGAGATGTACTGTACTTTTGCGGCTCCAATTAATAATAAATTACTTATCTGTTCTGGATACAATTAGCCAATATGGATGTGAGAATATCAAGTAGGAAGGCTGAAAAGCTAAATGAGTAAAATAATGAATGAATTACGGAGCAGTGCCACAGAGCTTTGTCGTAGGTGATAACATTGACGTCATCAGCAATAACCAATCAGAACGCTCGCTCGCTGTCACTGTCCACACATCTCTCTATATATACGATATCATATCCATTTATCTTTTATTATATTCTGCAAGCTTTACACACTATAATAAGTTTATTAAATAAAGTTAAGGATTGTATTTATTTGTTGAACTGCTGCGAATATTCCAAACTAGAGAAGACACGGAAAGGTTCGTCTGTTTGCTGCTTTATACTGGTGCAACTGTTTATATTGTTTTACTGAATTACTGTAGTGTCATTTGATTTCGCGGGGACGAATTTTCGCACAAAACCCGTAAATAACAAATTCGCGGGGGCATGAATTCGCGCAAATGAATTTTCCTATTTTAAAAAAAAACACTGTTAAATTTTTAATTTCGCTGGGGTTGAATTTCGCGCTCTTGTCGTAGCGCGAAATCCGCGAAAATTAAACCCGCGCGAAATAAAATGATTCAACAGTACTGGTATGCAAATTATCAGCACTCAAGATGAATGAACTTCAAACTGCTAGTAATGCTTTAAGGCTTAATGTTAAATACTGAAATATGTTAAACTGTACTATTCACAGGTGTAATGCATTTAAAGTGTCAAACATCATGTGGAAAAATTACACCAAAAATATTAATTATGGATTGTAAGATTCGCTTTATGTTTGTAATTTCCGTCAACAGCATGCTTAAGGTGACAGAGCGGATGTTAGGCCAACCACAGTAAAGAGGCGATTAGGGAACATTTCTTGTAGTGAGAATTTGAATGTAAGATGAATTGAATATTTTAAATGGGTTTAAAACAACGTAAACGGGATTAAAGAGCATTGTAAAAACAACTTCTGGGCTAAAACAAACACTCCCAAATTTCTATATACATATTATTCAATATTATCATATATTGTAATGTTGTAGTTTTCTCTATTGTTTTGTTTTTACTTTTTGTTAAAATATTTGTTGTCCTCTTTGTTGAACAGGGCCATTACCACGCTGACCGCCGAACTATTAATATTGTAAATAATTATGTGTTCTCATGTTTATGTGTATATACATACTGAGAAAAATTGTAAATAAACTTGGAAAACTTTGAAGAATAAGATCAGTCCAAATTTTGCTTTTTAAGAAAAAGTGATGTATTTGTAAACTACTGCGTGCTTACAGACATTCAAAGTAAACATAACTTGTTTCCTAACAGCGATTTGCATTGATTCGGCTAATAAACAAAGACACTCCGAAATAATTTGATGATTAATTTTCAGGCGACACCAAACAAGTGATCATACACGGTATTGAAAGACTCGAGACTTTGTGGAGTAACGAGATAACGAGTTGTACAACTCCAGCAGCATGAACATGATACCGGACGTTAATCCCTGGCTTATTGTGGCCTTGTTTGCGATGTTACTCATATTGATATACAGGTAAGATTTAACGAATATTTATAACTATTTTTAATTTCTCCCGGCTACACGTAAAATAATATTTAAAAGTTTTTAGCCTCACTCCCCTCCGCCATCCCTCCACAAAAAATTAATTGCACAAATTTAGATACAGAGTTTTTATTTGCTATTATTTTCATTAATGTCTTTGTGGTATCCATTATTTATTTATTTATTTATTTATCTTTTAACTGTTTGCAAAATTATAATCTTGCTAGTACATAAATATCTTTTGATCGTGTTTGGTTAAAGTTTATTTTCTCTTTTAATACTCTTTTATTACAGTGAGCAGTTTCATTATTTCAGGTACATGAATAATACGTATTCTACACTTGAAAGGCTTGGCATACCGCATCCCAAACCGATATGGGTATTCGGAAACGTTCAAGAGTTTAAGGGAAAGGTAAATAACTCTCGCTGAATTGCGTTCTGTGCGTTTCGTGTAGTTATTTCTACTTACGATTCAGTAACATAAATGACCGCATGATAGATAGAGTGTCAAAATTTATGATCAACACGTTTTCGAGTTTTTAATTGCTGTTTTAAAAGTATGTCTTAAAGATTTGTTTTGTTTTGGACTTAGAATTAAAAATGTTTCTTTTTTCTTTAAAGATCAACCTCAACAATTCTGTTTTATTAAAATACACACAATACTGCGGTATCATTATATTTCGCGGTGGTTTAATTTTCGCGTATTTCGCGCTAGGGTTAGTGCGCGAAATAAAACACTAACGAAATTTAAACCATATCTAGTCTAAATGTTATCATAGAAGTGCGCGAAGTCCTCACGAAAATGTCACTTGCGCGAAATTTAATCCCCGCGAAATTAAATAATACAACAATACTGCACACTGCCTAGGTGATAAAAGCAGAATGTTTGATTTCAGGATATTCTCACCGTGTTTAGAGATTGGAGGAAGCAGTACGGAGATGTTTATGGGTAAGGACTATTTTATTTTATTATATACAAATAACTTAAAAGACATGTTCAGTTACTATAGTAGAGAAGTGTGGAATACGTTCAGTTAAAACACTCTATCCCTTTAAGTATCTTTTGAAACAGTATCTATTTAATCTGTCGCAATCTTGATGTAATTAATATATATATATATTTTTTAATTTTAATAAGTGCCTGTCTGTTGTGAATGTCAAATGTTTTGTTTTAACAACATTTTATGTTCTTTATTGAATTTTTTGTAATTGTTATTTTGTTAAGAAAGAATATTGTAAATAAGATTGGCATCCTTTTGATCAAACTCAATATGTAACCTTCTAAAAATAAGAATTAATTATTATTATTATTATTATTATTATTATTATTATTATTATTATTATTATTATTATTATTATTATCATTATTATTATTATTATTATTATTATTATTATTATTATTATTATTATTATTATGCTTTCTTACAAATTAACAAACAAATCTTTAACTATATAATTATGTTTATATTTTTAAATAGTTTGTTTAACCACCGTATATTTATTTCTCTTAAGTGTTTGTTTTGGACAAGTTATATCTTTATATTCAACACACATCTCGTTGATAGTTTGATGTAATTTAAGAAAGACTTTTTTGTTTCCAAAGTTATATAATTTTTACACAAATCTAAATGTGTAAAATTGTTTTTCAGATTTTATGAAGGTTTTCGGCCAGGAATAGTTCTTAACGATGTTGAGTTTGCCAGAGATGTACTAAGCAGGCATTTTGAGAAATTCCATGCTAGAACGGTAAGTATAACCAAATCTTTGTTTCACTTTACTTGCATTTGTAAGTTTTAAAATTAACTGCTTCTTACAACAATCATAATAAAGAGTTTCATTTCCCACTGGATACTACTTGAAGTTGAAGTTTTAAATGGGGCATGTCACGGGAAAAGGTACCTTCGGACAGTTGACGTCAATCCTTGAAGTGACGTTATAAAGTTGAGCAGACAACATTAATTATAATGCATTTCGCGTTACAACTATCATTTTATTTTCAAAATGTGTAAGAAAATCATTTGTTAATTATGACAAATTTATAGATAGTTGTAAGTTCTTTCTTAATATAATAACAACTAAAATTTCACAAAATATGACCGAACATACCTTTTCCCGTGGCGCGCCCCATTAATAAGATACTGCATACTTCAACAATTTCTCCATTACATCTTGATCTGTTCTGTCACACAGTAACATAATATAACAGAGGTGCAACATACTAAATCATGTTGAACATGGCAAAGTACAATTGATAATCAGATACTAGGTGGTTTTAGTAAGGTTTACTAAATATAAATAAGTCGTTCCATGCAAGAAATATTGATTACTTCATATGTTTTCATTCTTGGTTCGTAGAGTAACCGCCCATTTAGTTACTAACAAGATAAATGGTGAACGTTTTTGTTTTGCAGAGTTACCGCTCGTTTATCCAGATTACTGCTAACAGTTTTCTTGTTTTGCAGAGTTACTGCTCGTTTATCCAGATAATTTTCGACAGTTTTCTTGTTTTGCAGAGTTATCGCTCGTTTATCCAGATAATTTTTAACAGTTTTCTTGTTTTGCAGAGTTACCGCCCCTTTAATTACTACCCCGATAATTTACGACTCGTTGAGGTGGACGGTCATTACTGGAAAAATCAGCGGGCGATATTGAACAAAGTATTAAATAATACTGGAACATTGAAACAGGTATACAATTTAATGCAGCATTAAAAAACTTTGTTTAATAATTATCATTCATGATCGCTGAATTTCTATCTTTAATCTTAATTCTTTACTGTTTATTTTTTATGATTGATACACAGTACCTAAACACTGTGTCCATTATGTTATCTTATTAGAATATCTTATTACAAGCTATAAGTTTGAAGAGTATGTAACTAGATGTTGATGATTGTAGGTGGTTGATAAACTACACCAGGCCTCGGCTTGGATGCTGCAAGCTCTGGAGGCAGACACAGACACACGAACAGAAAAGGTCAACATCTCAAAGTAAGCTTTTACAATGTGAAGTAGAATAATGCTCCCAGCTAGAAGCACTATCATTTGAAATTCACAGAAGCGCTGTTTGTGCAGTGTGACGGCCGTAAAAAGTCTCCCCGTACATATAGTCAGTACTGTTATCAGTAAAATTACCCGTTACCGATGTCATGCAGTGATGGTAACGTGTATCAGATCAAACGTTTTGGGATTGTCCCGGCTAGCTCAGTTGGTTACATCGCAGGAATTGCAGGGCTAGGCGCTGTCGCCGTGACGGTGTGGGTTCGCTCCCCGCTAGAGGCACTATCATTTGAATTAATCAAACTTTTGTCATATGCAACACCTTTTAACCAACCTCAGTCGCCGGTAGTATTCGGCCTGTTATTTTTTGTGTCACTATTATACTTCACTAGAACTTTTAACTTGACTAAATCAGGTGATAAACTTGCGTAGCTCGGAATCTCCTCATCAATTTTATTTTAACGTTAGTTGAAGATATTGTTAGACGTAGCTAAGGATCACTTCTGCTCGCTTACACCATGTTCAGCTTGTGGCCCTGTGGAAACTGCTACAGAGTGTCCTGTTAACTGGCATTATTGTTCTACTGTTCAGGTATGTGGACAGTTTTGTGTCGGATGGTGTGATGAGGGTCATTCTAGACATGCACGATGAGGATCTTAACAAGTACAGAGAAGTCGTACACAACTATGAGGTGCAAAGTAACAGATCGTCCGCCGCTGATAATGAACTCGTCGGCTTGGCACGTAAGTAGTTTACTTCACTTGTTATTGACAGCAGAAAAAGTACCTTCGAACAGTTGACGTCAATCTTTGAAATGACGTCATATATTTGAGCAGACAACATTATTTATTTATTATTTATTATGCATTTCGCGATAAAAATATCATTTTATTGTCAAAATGTGTAACAAAATCACATTTTAGTTATAAGAAATTGATGTATAGTTGTTAGTTCTTGCTATATTAAGTAAAATATCACTAAAATGACCGAAGGTTCCTTTTCCCGTAACGTGCCCCATATTATAATGTTAGCGGTTGCGTACAGTGGTTTGATTTATACAAGAACTTCTGAGGATCATAGAATAGAAATAAATCGTATCAGCAGTACAACAGCTTCACATTCGTCAGTTAACGAAGGTTCCTGTTTGATACAAAATCCCGCTTGCTGCCCCTTGTAGCCACGAAACAGTTCACTCTCTCTACAAATTATGTTATATCGAAATCACAAAATACATGATGGGAAAAACATTGATATTTTTCATCTATTTCCGCGACTTACACTGTTATTCAATTTGATTTCCTACGTAAGCTCTACGTACTTTGATTAGTAATGATGTCATACAAAAGAATTGACAGAGTTTCCAGTCCACAGAGACCAATTATTTATCTCCTCGCAGCGATTTCATTATAGCTATCTTTCACTGTTGTATTGTATTTTCAGGTTTATTTCCTACACTGACACCTCTCTTGATACTTGGAGACAAGAAACACAAACACTCGCACGAGCAGGTTGTCGACATCTTGAGAAAACACCTGTCATCATCGCCACATCATAATGTAAATATAACCTGGTCTTCTCTGAACGAATAGTAAACTATTCCTGGATAATTATTAAAATGTAACCATACACAAGAGAGATTAGGGGGTTCCCAAGAAAGAACATGTAGTTAATATTGTAAAAAAGTACCATTTTGTACAGTATTTTAGAGATTTTTGTCTTAGCAATTGGTCATATAAATTCACTGTGTGTTAAAGCAATTTTATTTCACGCAACATGTTTGGGTTATTGCAAGTTAATAAAGGTACTTTTTCAACGTGCCTTTTGCAGAAAGCAAAAAAAAACACTAATTGGTAAATGGGCGTATATTCTTTACTTCTTTACTAAAACAGGGTGCCAGACAACTATTCATAGATATATTGGAACATATAAAGTTTCATAATTAATGTAATAGACCGTTTACAACACCGAGAATTAGGTATATGACAAATATCGCATGCAAAAATTGTGTTTATGATTATTTATAACATGTTCCATTTAAATCTATAGCGCAGTAAAAAATCAGTGAAATATGCATAATTATACATATATCATTTGCGTTCATTTCCAACACCAAAGTCACTCGTAATACAACATGCGTCGCGTGTTTAACACCATTTAAGTTTTTAGAACTGTAATATTTCCGCCAAACATCGACTTATACCGTCACAACTCGTGTTTTCCGAACGCTTTCGTACGTTTCCGGTTGATACTATTTTTCGTAAACGGAGTCTACTCTTGATGTTTTTCCCGTGATTATGACGTCCTAAATAACTAAATCAAAAAATAAAAAATGCGGAAATGAAATTGGAGTAATGTAAGTTTTTGGTTCTCATTCAGAATAACAATAAAATTCACGAGGACAAGCATGCCAGTTTGCTGTCGTGTCTTAAATCCTCAAAAGTTCTTACACGTGACATAGACGGGAGCGTGACACGGCGAGGGTTTACAGCAGACGAGACGATCGCTCACATCCTGTCCTTACTGAGCGAGATGTATTCAACCACCAACGCCATGATACAGTTCATGCTGTATGAGCTGGCTAGAAATCCCCAATGCCAGGACCAACTGTATACAGAGATCTGCGCTCAGTGTGCACAAGTATGTTAATAGTCAGATCTTACATTACAAAAATTATAAAACGTTCTTTACATTCGCAGAACTGACCTCACACATTTTTATGTAAGATTATAGTTAAGTTACTGGTGTATGTTGTCAGACTGCTCAGGTAAAACACCTAGCCAGTACAAGTAAATCAAATGACGGTCTCGATATTTGTTTACAGCGGCGGCCACGTGTACTTGAAAGACACGATAATCATGTTATCATATTTTTTTAGGACGGTAAAATGTCACTACAACAACTACAGAACCTAGAATACTTTGACATGATATTTGACGAGACATATCGTCACCATCCGATCGCACCAGGGTAAGTCTCCAAATTTACTTTGAAATGATAGTGCCTTTAGCTGGGAGCGAACCCGCACCGTCACGGCGACAGCGCCTAGCCCTACAATTCAAACAAAAATCAGTGAAAATAAAAAATGATATTCCACTGTTTGAAAACAGTGGAATACCACTTTTATTTCACCGGAAAATTTTTTATAATTGCCTGAAAAGCATAAAAAATGTTGTTCTTAAATTAATAATACGTTGTGCCTTTGTGACAAGGCCAATGCCACGAGGATCGGCAAAATATCGGCATTATTATTCTCATGTTTCTGTGTATCTACATACTGTGAACTATTGTTAATAAACTAGAAAATTGAAAACTTCAATTTCAATGTCGGGAAACAAATTGTGTTACAGGATTTCCCGAGTGTGTACAGAGAGCTGCACAATTCGAGGTGTAACGTTCGAGAAGGGAATGGTTGTCCGAGTAATGACCAGTCCATTATATCAAGATGAAAAGTTGTTTCCTGAACCTAACAGGTTCTACCCAGAAAGGTAATTCTTCAAATATCTTTATAACCGTTAAAAACATCAAATACAGCTCAGTTATAAATGCATTGTAAAGTAAGACAATAAATGTTTTCCGAGTCTTTTCTTCGATTAAAATACTCTATCTGATTGAATGGAGCTATTAAAAATATGAACATGATTTCAAATCTGGTAATATCATTAACAACAACTCTGCAATATATTATCCGCATGAGTGTGGTGCTGTTAAATACCTATTTAATAAAACAAAGGAAAGATAACTCATGTTGTAAAATACATTCATGAGAATGTTTCGAAAAGTAGAGCTCAATATACTGCACAGTGCACAAACACTGCTATAATTGTAAATGACAGCGCCATAGGCCAGGGTTGAAGGTTATAAAGCTAAGATTGGAAACCAGTCTCAAATCTCAAGCATCTGATTGGACTGGTCGCCATTTCAGCCAATCTGATGCTTCGATTTGAGACTGGTTTCCATGCTCAGTTTTATAACCTTGGGCACAGGACTAGAACCGCTACGAGGACATCGACCGGCCAAACTACTCACAACTTCTTATCTAGCCGGAACAAAGATCATTGATACACATTATACGTCTTTTAACGTTGCAGATTTTCCAAAGAAAATAAAGCTGATGTTCACCAGTATTCGTTCCTTCCATTCGGTCAAGGTCCAAGAAAGTGTCCAGGACAGAAACTTGCCATGATTCAAGTCAAAACTGCCGTGATAAACATCCTGCAGAAATATACGCTGTCTACATGCGATGCTACTGAGGTATTAATAATTCTATATTTTAATTTTTAACATTACATTAGGGGAACGTTACGGGAAAAGATACCTTCGGTCATTTTAGTGATATTTTAGTTTTCACTTAATATCGAAAGAACTAACGACTATAAATCAATTTCTTATAACTAAAATGTGATTTTGTTACAAATTTTGACAATAAAATGGTATTTTTACCGCGAAATGCATAATAAATAATGTCGTCTGCTCATATATATGACGTCATTTCAAAGATTGACGTCAACTGTCCAAAGGTACTTTTTCCCGTGGCGTGCCCCATTTTAGTAATACATGCATTGCCCCTACTGGGGAGCGAAGATAAAATTTCCAGGGAATAGCTAAGTTTAGTTTAGTTAGATTGAATCCAGGCAATGGCAAAATCACGCATGGTGTTGTTTATTATCGCTGTTCTCAATGTAGATCTACTGCAAACAACAAAACAGGAATTTATCTTCACAGAATCATTACGTCGCTTTATGTGTTTAAACATGTTTCTTACGTTGAAAATCATTCACACAGAGTAAAATTCAGGCCTCCTAGTGAAACCTTTAAAAACCTTTAATTTCACTGCAACCTTTAAAATTTTTAAATCATCTGGAAAAACCTTCAAAATGGCCAAATAGCCCGTAATTTTCACTCAAAACCTATATTTTTGTTCAGACTGCTTGCAGTGCCAATTTTAAGCAAGTAATAGTTGCACTACTGTATTTCTTCCCCCCCTTTTAATTGTTGTTATTAAGATAGTGCTTGTGTAACAGTCGTAATGTATAATTTAGACAGTATGAAACTTATATCAATTATGCCTATTTCTGTTAGTGTTTTTAGAGTGTGGGTTGCCGTAAATAAATCAACTTGTTTTCGTAAATAACCGAATATATTACGTTTTTTTTTCAACAAGAAATTTAACATAAATTGCCTTTATTTACTCTTTATTTATTAATATTTTACCCTGAAAGGCCTTTTATTCCATAGATTGGAGCCTTTATAAAAACCTTTATTCTTGTTCAGAGCTGCTAGGAAGCCTGAAAATTCGTTTTTTTCTGTTCCTTTTACTTGATTGTCTGTTGATTGTGTTTTCAGATTCCCCAGAAGGAGGCACTACTTGATTGTCTGTTGATTGTTTTTTCAGATTCCCCTGAAGGAGGCACTACGACCTTCTCTCACACCAGCCAACCCAGTCTATTTAAAGTTAACAGAACGAACATGAATAATCACAACTTAAAATGTTTGTGTGAAAGAAGCAGGCTGGTGATTAAGTTACTAAATCCACGTTTATAAAACAAGTGTTGGTTATCCCTGCGCAACTGGCAACTAGAAAACCAACAAGCGGAAACAGCACCCCATCCTCCATGCCACTTATGCTTTTTACAGGACGCCAGTATGTTTATCAACCGTATTAAGGCAATAGAAAAATATTTAAGATTCTCATCCCCGCCCGCCCCTGTCCAAAACCACCCACCCCAAAAAAAATTATTGGTAAAAAAGGGAACATATTCTGTTCCGGATAGAACGGGTTTTAGACAATCCCAGATATGGAAAAAAACATGGCCGACAAGGATAAAGTAAAATGTTCATCATTTTAAAGCTTACCGAAGGTGATAGTGTCACTATTAAAGACTGGTTTGGTTTGACAATCATAGAATAAGCACTAACCTGCTACTTTTATTAGTTGTTATCATGACTTTTTTGGAAGAAATTAAAAAGATGGACAAATATAGAACATCAAAGCTTCTGGTAACTATAAATGCCATTTTCTCAAAATTTTAAGTGAGGTTTTACTTCTATTCTCAGGTATTTCGTTAATAAACATTAAAAAATAAAAAGTGTCCACCCGCCCCTTTTTTCCCAAAATTCTGATGAGAATCTAACCATTTTTTCTCTGGCCTAATATATAAGGCAGCTAAATAGACAAGAAGACGAGGCCCGAGTAGCTGTAGCCAGTTTTTACTTACTAGTCGTTTGAAAATTTGTACTTTGTATATACCAAACGACGGTTTGTGCAAACACGGAAACCTTTGCAACAAGCGGATGTTATGATTGTATAAGATATGACAGAGACACGACACGGAGGTTTTTCTCTCCTAGGTTAGCCCGTACTTGTTAATTAACGATTGTACAATCATATCTTGCTGCGCACTTGATCAAATATTTATATATGTTTTATAAGATTACAAATTTCACATTCATTTTTTTTTATTTTGTTTGTTACTGAATCAAAACGAATAAATGATATTTTAAATTATTATTGTTTAGATGATGAAAACAGTATTTTCATAGTTTATATGCTTTTAAAAATAATCAATTGGTATTTTAATCGATATTAAATACTCAACAAAATGGTTTTTGTTGAAACAAAAATGAATAAACTTTGAAATTTTAAGAAAATGTTGTTTTTTTTACCCTTCTGACATGCTACAATGTACCTAGTATTTAGCTTTATTATAATGCGAGAATTCCTGGAATTTAAAAATAAACAATAACACCGCGGGAGATCACGTGTTTGTGTTTTGATATGCCACCAGTCGTTCCCAGTTAGTTCTTTTCTAGTGATCGTAGATTGCGCGATATTCTATACCTTACTATATAAAGCCTATCATACGCTTATTCGCTATAAATACCTTTCTTTCCGCACGTTATTCACATTTATTATTTCTTGTCGACTCTTTGAATTTGTTTCGATGTCGAAAAATTTTGGGAGATATGTTCCAAGAACAAATTATAAACATTTATTTCAAAAATCATTTAAAATCCGATTTTTTTCCCATTTTTTTTAATGTTAAGCAACCATAATTATTAGTCTAAACGATGATTTTAGGATCTTGTCTCTAGAAATTGAACAAATCATCGACACGAAATAATACATGTTAACATCAATTTAAAAGAAGAACTTTTATGATAACTTAAGATTCACGATTTGTAGTCCCGACAATAATTTATAGTCAAACGTCGCGGTGTTTGTTTGCAAGAATGTGGCAGGGGTTTAAGATATTGGTAAATCTTGTAAATGAACCTAAAAAATTCGTTTGCCTCTGTTATCGGTTTTTTGCTCATTTGACTCAAATGGCTCTGGTTTCTGTAGGTTCATTGAGTACCCAACTTTTTTTCTTGAAAATGCTAGTGGCTTCTTATGTTTTGTGTGTTTGTGTGCTTTTTCATTCAATATTGTCGAGTCAATTAGCTAATTCACCAATACAACATGTTCATTAAAACCTGATGTAGTGTGAGGTTGGTGCACCCTAGAACCTGGTTTAAACCCCCAGTGGAAAAATGTTTAGTCACTAACTGATACAATGCGGTAACCCCTCAGATTACCTTTTTAGTATTAAGGTATACACTTAGATTATCTCAAAGCAACAGAAGACAGTTTAATTATATTGAACCCTATTGTATACTGTTTAATTATCTCAACCACAACAGTATATAGCTCTATCATCTCAATCTCTCAAAATACAGTTTAATTATCTCGAACCCAATGACAGACAGTTTAAATATTTCGAACCCGAGGTAAAAAGTTTATTATTTTTATCCTTACACAGTTTAGTTATATAGAACACAAATTTATTACACAGTTGAGTTATCTCGTGCCGTACAGTATACAGTTAAATTATCTCGAACACAACGGTATACAGTTTAATTACCGGAATATCAAACCCTATATTAAATAGTTTAATTATCTCAAACCGTAAGGTATACTGTTTCTTTATCTTGAATTATCTAAAAATCTACGGTATGCAATTTAATAATCTGGAACCCTGCAGTATACAGATTTGAACCGTATGGTACTATATAAGTTTAATTATCTCTAACTCTATTGTGGACAACTTAATTATCTGGAACCCTGTTGAATGTCTTGAAGTCAAAAGACAAAATCAGGATGTCAAAATAAAACTGCCTGTTTGATAGAAACCTAATGCACAAACCTACCACATGTAACTTGTACATTGTACAAATAAAAACGTTCCCCAGGACTATGGTTAACTGGATAGTTTGAAGTGAAAAATAGGCACACAAATTAAGATCTATAAGAAAACATGTTATCACTCATTCACAACATACATATCATATTTCACTGAGTCATCATCGGAATCTACTTCCGTTTCTCCAATCTCGTCATATACGGGATTGTGGAACTCGGGTTGTACGGAGAAATGTTCCTTCGAGAAGTCGTGTATGTCAGTTGGTGACTGCTGGATCTCCCGCGAGTCTTTTCTTCTGTAAGAACATGAAAAAAAGGCATTATAAGTATCATGCTTGAGTGTGAGGTGAAGATGGCAAAATCTGTCACCGAGGGTTAACTGTTTTGCGGGAACGAGGCTATGCCGAGATCCCTCCAAGACAGTTCACCCGAGGTGACTGATTTTTCTATCGTTTCCGAATGTCTTATGCAAGATACTTTTTCTTGCATACCTTTTATTATATATAACATTTCTTTGTATGTATGCAAACTAATTTTTTCTTTATGCTGAAATATTGACATTAACGCAAACCTTTTTTTTTATAAATGACGTCACTACCTTGAATATGAGTACTACGTCAGATACTTGAAGACGTGACGTCACTCACGTGACACATTCTACATGGGGGTGTAGGGTCGAACTTTCCTACACGTGTGAAAACACTGGATGACCTGATCTGGTATGCATTTTTGAGGTTACTTTAATCACCAGTCAGAAAATGTTAACATACTGCTGTAAATTTTAATCATAAGTCTTATATTAATAGCAACCTCCCTAACCAATAATAAATCGTTTAGATTTTGCTTTCATATAAAATTAAGCTACTTTACAATCAATCTGAAAATGGTAAGATATAATTATGCATATTCATAAGTCATATTGATCAATGGTTACTTCTTTGACCATTCAGAAAATGGGTAAATACTGTTCTACATTCACATACTTTCTAAAAATTTTCACTTATATGTCTTATATCATAATTATAACTATGATGACACAATCATCATTGCTATCAATTAACTAACCTTTGGACGATGGAGACTGTAACTATGATGGCACAATCAATATTGCTATCAATTAACTTACCTTTGAACGATGGAGACTATAACTATGATGACACAATCAATATTGCTATCAATTAACTTACCTTTGGTAGATGGAGACTATAAATATGATGACACAATCAATATTGCTATCAATTAACTTACCTTTGGACGATGGAGAATATAACTATGATGACAATAATCAACATTGCTATCAATTAAATTACCTTTGGACGATGGAAACTATAACTATGATGACAATAATCAATATTGCTATCAATTAACTCACCTTTGGACGATGGAAACTATAACTATGATGACAATAATCAATATTTCTATCAATTAACTTACCTTTGGACGATGGAAACTATAACTACGATGACAATAATCTATATTGCTATCAATTAACTTACCTTTGGACGATGGAGACTATAACTATGATGACACAATCAATATTGCTATCAATTAACTTACCTTTGGACGATGGAGACATTAACTGTGATGACACAATCAATATTGCTATCAGTTAACTTACCTTTGTAAGATGGAGACTATAACTATGATGACACAATCAATATTGCTATCAATTAACGTACCTTTGGACGATGGAGACTATAACTATGATGACAATAATCAACATCAGGAAGGCAATACAACCAATTGTGATAAGAGCTATTGTCCAAGCCTGCAAATTTGAAAGCGCCAACATCAGGACACAACACCAATAAACAAGAAAAGTATAACACACACGTGTTATATGTGGACGACATTCATGCTAATGATGTAATGTCCCTGAGCCAAGTTGTGGTTGCATCCATGTGATTGTAGATATGAAATGAATAGTTGTTTGAGCTATGATATGAAATAGAGATCAAGTATAAGTAGTTATATAAGTGGTAAATTTTATTGAATATCACATATGACTGGCAATGATGTGATTATGATATCTTGAAGAATATCAGCATGGATGAAAGATCCCTGGCTAGAGGGAAGTGGATATTGTCCAAATAAGTTAAGCAATTTAGTAAAAACGTTTAATTAGACTAGATATCACAAAACATAGACATGAGAACTTCTGATATAAATAGTTGTTGCAATTAAATGATACAAAGTAAAAAGGTGTTTATGCAATCCACATTGGTGGTAAGAAATCTTTGATCACAATGAAATTGTTAAAGGTTAACAAGAACCTTTCAATACAATATTTACATGCAATGGGAGAGCAATAAAACATAACTTCCGTTATTGAAAGGGTTGTTCAAAAAGTTCTTCTACCCCGTCAAAATCACTCAACAATTTCACTTTAAAAACTAAGGTTTCTACCAAAAAAAACGTTCATAACAATACATTTTATTTCTAAAACAATAATTTTGAATGCATAAGTAACAAAAATCACGTATTTACCAAAACAACATCTTTTTTGAACTTCTGACTTATTTCATTATATATTGTTTACTTAACGTTCAGATTTGTCCAATAACAGCGATTCACTGAATTAATTAAATGTCTATATGCATATAATCTTATGATTTTTTTCATCATACGAGTATATTGTTTACACACTGTTTCGACTTTGTCGAATAACAGAGATTTACTGAAAATCTTTGGTGCAGTACTGGCCTTAATTTATTGTCTATACAATCTTAATTATTTTATTTAAATATAAAATTTAATTCATTAAGATGTTATGATGTTACGAACTAGCAAATAGTTATTTATACGCTGGCATACTTCCCAGTTCAGGTCCCATATGTTTTTTTGTTTTGAAGCTTATATTATTTGGTTAAAAGTTACGTCGTATTTTTAAATAAACAACAATACATCCGATGTCTCATGCATTGTTTTGGTTGTTCCGAATGCCAATTTGGTCGATTTTTTAATGCATTTTTGCATAACTTATGTTTTTGTCGCGAAGTTCCCTGAAACTGGGTCCACTGGAATCCAAGATTTTGTCTCAAATAAAACCGTTACATTAAAATCACATACTATAATGATTATTTATCCCGATCTTTGAATACTTCTTAAATCGAACCTGCAATATATTAACATATACTTTGTTTTATGCGATCTTTTCAAAATTAATTCATAAATATATTACATATGCCAGATGGCAGCTTTTAAAATATGGAAAAGAAACATTGAAAGACACCGAATATGACACAAATCAAAATATTGCAGGCTCGGTTTAATTGAGGCTGAAATGATAGTGTCTCTAGCTGGGAGCGAACCCGCACCGTCACGGCGACAGAGCATAGTCCTGCAATTTCTGCGACGAAACTAACTGAGCTAAGGGGGAAACCCCCAAAAAGGTTGATCGGATAGCCCTGATATACGTAACAATCACTGCATGACATCGGTAACGGGCGATTTTACTGATGAATGACATTTCCTTTCATACAATAAGCCTTGTTATAATTACAGAACTCGGTTAGCACAATACTGAAATGCTATACCGCTGACAGCAACAAGAAGGTAACTTCCTTTTTCAATGTTGTTTTTTGGTGTCTGGTTTTAGTTGATTATTTGTCGTATAAAATGTCGAAAACGCTACCAATTGAACTAGCCAGGACAACCCCAAAAAGGTTTATCGGATAGCCCTGATATACGTTATAATCACTGCATCACCTCAGTAACGGGTTATTTTACTGATAACAGTACTGACTATATGTACGGGGAGACGTTTTACGGCCGCCTGAATTATTTATTACTTGCAAATTCAGAAGTAATCAGTAAAAGTAAGGGTGCTTTACAAGGACGTATATGAAATGTTAAATATTTAATGATATAAGGTAAAATCTAACCTCAGATATTCCAGATGTTGACTCATTAACTGGCCTTGTTTCTTCAGCAATAACGGAGCCATGTACATGTCCGCTTGAAGTAGGAACAATATTCACCGTGACACTTGTGGGAAAATCGCCAACTTTAGTGTGTGTAGACAGCATGGAACTGCTGACAAGCATCTCTCCAATCGTTGACTGAGTCGGCATTACTATTCCACTTGATTTAGTTATCGGCTCTATATGGAGTTTACTAACGTTTGATGAGTCTGGAGATAAGCGAAACTTGGACACCGAAACAACACTACGTGAAGGGTCTGCATAATTTACTGAATTTAAATGATAACCTGGCAGGGTATGTGAAAAGACATGGGTGGGAACTGGAGTGTGAAAAACGGATGGATCAGACGTGGAATTTACTTGTGGTAAACTGTCAGAGGATTCCCTTGCCTGGTTAGCTGTTTGTTTAGTATTCATTATCAAAGAAGAAAAATTCATAGTTGGTCTGGGTGTTTCGGTAGATCTATTGGAATATGCATAGGGTAAACCTGACATCAATGTCGACATTTCAAATGCCGATGTGTGCCTATATGAAGATAAATGTGGTGTGAAACGCGTTGAAACGAATTGGTTATTCAATAAAGACTTAGAGGTAAATGGTGGGTTAGAAGGTTCCAATTCACCCGACAAGAGTAACTGTGGATGAGGTGTTAAGGAATCGCGTTTCATGTATGATGAAGATAGTGTCGGATCTAATCCTACATAACTTGTTCTCTGAGTTGGAACGACTGGGCTGATATCATTTGAAAAAGAAGATTGGAACATAAATGAGGTTAATTGCTCTTGATGACTCGTCTCTGAAGACATCGGGATTTGATACATAGAGATTAAAGAACTATATGACGAAGATGCGTGTGTTGTTGTTTTCATTGTTGCTGTTGACAATGATTTATCTTTATATGATTTTAATGAGAGTGACAAGTCATGTTTCTTGTAACTAACTGAAGTTTCACTATCACTGGTCTGGTAAAAGATGGAAGTAGTTCCTATAATAGAATGATACATTGAATGAAAGGATTGGGAAAACAGAAATATTGTTGAGCTTGTGTAATCTGCTGTTCGGTCTGTGGAAGCGTGGGGTGAGGATGACAGAAGAAGATTGGACTGCTGAATGGTGTTGGAATGGTGAATGGCGCTGGACTGGTGCAATGGCGACAGACTTTCATTTGGTTCATATGTACGTGAAACAAGATTAATGGGATGCGTTGTTGATGTAACTATAGCTTCAGAATTGATTAAACTCGCAGTATTAATATCTGTAGATAAAATAATGTTATAAGTGACTTGTGGCTCATTTAAATGATGCGAGTGGGAGAACACTGTGTTAGAATGAGAGTGAATTATTCTTGTTGTTCCTGTTGAAATTGACAAAGTGATACTTGAAATATTTAACGGTAAAATACTTCCAACAAAATTATTCGAAAATGTGGCTGAGTTAGAAACCCTTGTACTCCGTGAAAACGAAATAAAATGATGCTCGTCTGGCGACGACGAAATGGCAAACTGGGATTCTTTTATTTCAATTTGAGATTCAGACAAAATCATCCGAGATGACTTTGAAGCAGCTACTAATGATAAATCTATTGATTTATTCGATGAAGAAAAATATGATTCAGTGATATGAGGAAAACTTGCAAAATAAGTTAGCTGAGGTGTTTGAGGTATGATATTTCTTTCTTTAGAAGTAGAATCAGTGTGTTGATTAACCAATGTTGATGAGAGAATTAAAAATGATGACTGAATATCATTTGTGTCTTTAATGCTAAAGCCAGTTATGTGAGTGGGCTCAAGTAGTGAGGTGGGTAATGAAAGTCCAGGTGTGGCAAGATAATGACTTAATTTAGATAAAGACATACTTTCACTAGGTTGTGTTAATGCTTGAGTGGAAAGTTTGAAAACTGGAGGAGTTGACAACGATAGGGCGATAGTGGGTGTGGGTAATGAGATATCAATGGTTGTTTGTTTAAAATCAGTGATAACATTACTGCGGCTAGTAGACAACACTGGCGAGTATTTGGTTGAATCATATATCCACTCTGGATTCACCCTGTATTCACAATTTGAACCGGTATAGTTGCTACTGCATAAACAGTTAAAATCTTTTCCTTGATTAACGCACGTTCCAGCGTGCTGACAGGGGCTGCTTATACAGCCTATTGACTCCACATTACAGTACTCGCCAGAGAAATGATGTCTACAACAACAACCCTGTTCAAAACACTGTCCGTCGTTCTTACAACCTGCATGCGCAGGGCATTCTGGGTCCACGTTCTGCGGTAGACTACGTGTGTCACAATTGTTGCCATGCCAACCGCTCATGCAAATCTTGTTTCCCGAAGACGGGTCACACACGAAATGACCCAAACAGTCATTTTGAGGTATACAGAATTTAGAGCAGTCAATCCCAAAGAAATTATCTGAACAGTTATGTTTCTGAAATGGAAAAATAAAACGGTATAAGACAACCACAAATGTATGATAATTTTAAAAAGATAGAAAGCTAGAAAGAAACATTGAACATATTCACATAGAATACAATTAATGAAGAGAAGTTTAAACACTAATGAAATGCCGATTTAAAAAATCTATCATGATGATCGACGATTTTTTTATCTGGCGACGAAAAATAAACAGAATTGTGTAAAATGTCGTCTGATTAGACTGCAGACTTTCTTATGGGGTGCGTCACGGGAAAAGGTACATTCGGACAGTTGACGTCAATTTTTTAAATGACGTCATCAATATGAGCAGACGACATTATTAATAATGTATTTCATTGTCAAAATATGTAACAAAATCACACTTTTTGTTATAAGAAATCGATTTATTGTTGTAAGTTCTTTCTAAATTTAGTAAAAACTAAAATATCACTAAAATGGCCGAAGGTACCTTTTCCCATGACGTGCCCCATATGTCTTTAATAGTTTCCAGCCTTTATTTTGTTGTATTAAATATTATTTTATTTGAAACATTGGAGAACGAAAATATTTTCTCTTTCATTAACAAAAACATACAGCTTTGAATAAAGTTCGTAAAACCAACAGACCGACAAATTGATCAATTGATAAGATAGATGATCAGATAGATGAAAAGAGAACTATTAAAGACAACGAATACGACATATATCAAAATATTTCAGGCTCGGAATCATTAAGCCTGGGGTAATGGTAATATGCGAATATGTTATGTCCTACTACCACCACTTTAAAAAAAGTGTGATCCGAAGCGTTCCACTCGCATGTCGCTTCCAAATCGCACGGATACACCCTTCACCGTCTGTGGGCTAAAGAGTACCAAAAAATTAATCATTATTTTTTTTTATTTTGTATTACTGATCACACCGCCTAGCCCCGGGATGAGCATCATACACAGGTGAACACGGACTATCAGAGCAGCATAATAATACACAGTTGAAGATAGATCGACGCACAATTAACTAAGTATTTAATTAATAGAAATTGCTACCACGGAAATCACAACATCCTCACACGGTCATTAGAGAGGACTGGATCAACAAGTATCGGAGTAGCGCCTTTTTATAACCACCAGCAAAACTTGTATTACAATTAACATGCCCAATGTATCAGCTTCTTAAACCCAACATATAGTGAGAGTCAACAGAAGGTTACCACTCTTACAGTTGTTCTATCATTCATGGAAATTGATCCGGTCACTATGGTGGTAGCGCAGGAACAAACGTGCAACTTCCGATTATTTAGATCTACTGTCCTACCAGGCTATCTATTTTGATAATAATACGATTAAACTAACAAAAACAAAGGTCAATGAGAGAGTTTTTTTATAAAAAGACCTAACACATTTTTTCACGTCATGGAAGAATTTACACATTACTAGAGAACCTTTATACTTGATTTAATTGGCAAATGTTTGAATATATTTCACGCAAAGAATGCAGAAAACCGGAAATAGGCTTCATGGAAACGTATAGTTCTTTTGAAATATTAGAGCTTGTGTCAAATCTGCCATAAGTAACAGGATATTTACACTTCAACTGCATCCTATACGATGAAGTCTTTTTCATCTTACAAATCATAATTTCTGGTGGTAAACAGTGTGACGTATTACTTTAAAAGGCGTGGCTACAGTAGAAGCCGTTCACAATTTATTGGTCGTTGCACGATGTTTTGACGTGTGACGTCGCCGAGCACGCACGTTTTGCCACGAGTTGCTGCGAAAAAGCGTGCCGTTATTCACTTTGTAGTCAACGTAGCTGTTCCAACAGCCATTCGAAAACACCTTAATTTCACGAATTTGTCTTGTTATTTCTGAATTGATGAAATTATTTATGAGTGGTAACTATCTTTCTGTTGACTCAGTATACATTCTATTCAATTTGTTTGATACAGATGAGTAAAAAAGAGGCAAGATAGCTGAATATCTTTGAAATTGTCAAATTCGTCGAAATTCCTTAGTTACTATGCGACGACTGTGAACAAAACTAATTTACTTACGATGATAAAGCAGGGGCATTCAAATTAAAGGTAGAACCACATTCTAAGATGTCACAAATATTTGTGCTGTTTTTTTAAGGGTTTCGTGGGTTTCTTTTGTTAATTAACAGTGATATTGCAAATATATTCTTATTTATATATTGTGTGTGACCATTTAACAAAGTGTTTGATTTTGGGGCAATTTACCCGGCGCAAATCACGCGAATTTTTAAGCAAACGAAATAAATGGAATACACATTACCTTTAAACTCGTCTCGGTTAGAGATTTTTCACAGTACACACCCGAATAATATGTTGGACAAATACAGTAAGTTTGAAATGCATCCTCATAGCAAGTTCCATTGTTCCGGCATAATTTTGAATGACAGTTGGAATCACGTGATGGTGTCGTCAGTGCATGCGCACTGTCAATCTCCTCACAACGTTCCCCTTTGTATCCAGGTTTGCAAATACATCTATAGCTTCCTATTAAGTCCTTACATATTCCTGCAAACAACATATTTTCCAAATAAGTTTGTATAATCAGTGTCAAGTAAGCTATGCATTGTTATTTTACTATCAACCTTAAACTTTTTCTAGTTTCTGGCGCTCAGGAAATTGTTTCCCGAACGCCTAAATCAGGAAAATTCCGTCGCGTCCGATTGCTTATTTTCAAAATATGCTATTGAACCAGACCGTTAAAAATAATATTTATTATACGAGTTTTAATTGATTAATAAAAATATTTGAAAAATAACCAACTAGAAAATAAATAACTATATTGAAGATGATATTCAATATTATTATACCTCACGTGATTAGTTTACTATATAGCGTAATGTGACGTCACATGCTGACAATCCGTAATGTTACCCTCTTGACATTACCTATACGCCCGCTTGACATTACGAATCGGCCCTCGCGTGCGTAATGTGACGTCACATGCTGATGAATGATTTTACTGACAGTTGAATTAATGTTTTATTGATTAAATTGACTTTTTATTTTGTGTTAATATCATTGTTGAATAAATTTGTAAAAGTTTCCGAATTATTTTGTTCGGTATAATAAAATAAATATCACATCCTTCAGTGGGTGATAGAACGTTATGTTCACCCTTGACGGGTAATGTTAACCTCGGCTAACGCCTCGGTTGACATTACCTGTCTCGGGTGAACATTCCGTTCTATCACCCACTGAAGGATGTGATATTTATATAATGTTTGAAACTGAAAACTCTAGTAGGTATTTGTTCAGGTTTCGACTTAATTTTCTTTAATATGCTGTTTGAATTTGAGATTTTTCCGGTCTCCCGATATAAAAAAGATATATTACCATCATTTAAGCATGACTCGTTGTTGCATTCTATAATTTCTATTTCGCATAAAATTCCAGTAAATCCCTGAATGCAACAACAGTAACCGGAAACACACGATCCTCCGTTCCGACATTCATTCTGTGGACATGGAACGTGAAATCTGTTGATATCCTGAAAGTCTGGTACCTGGCACAAATCTCCTTTATATCCAGGAAGACATTGTTTACTTCCGGTAGTGACATCACACGTATAATGTCCCTCCAAACAGGTATTATGCGGAATGCAATATACACAGTTTGGACCATATTCGTTCTGAAAACAATGCTGAGTCAAATTTGAAGCACTTTGTGAAGTAGCCTGCACAGTATCTGAGTGGCCACCAGGGGTTAGTTCGACTTGTCTCATTATTCTGTTGTTGTTGTTGTTGTTGTTGTTGTCCTGTAACCACTATAAAGCATTACATCGAATTTTGGTGATAAGTTTAATAAATAAATGTAATAATAAAAATATTGTGTCGATAATAATATCACTTTGGTTTCATTTAAACTCCACTTACTCGTACAATATAGTGCTTACTATAGTGAAGGCATTTGTTTTACCTCAAGCTTTTGGTGAGACTTTTTGACATTTAATGTTAGATCAGACCCTGTTGCGTTGAACCAAACGGCTGTCAGGCAGGTGGTGGGGCGGCTGGTCAAGCGCAAGTGTTCAGAACTATCAATGATTTGCGCAGCTTATGATTACATTTAGCAAAATCTATTTATAGCAATTACATTTCTATTTTTACCTTTGAGTGTTTTCGGCTTTAGGTTTTTTTTTTAGTTTTAGGCTATTTTACCAAATTGTCGTTCATATCAGTGCTTATTTCTAAATCTTTTATTAAAAGAATAGGTTCGCCGATTTGTCGGACTTAAGCTATTCTGTTCTATGTCGCACTGTTTCTCCAACAAATCGGTGAACCCATTCCTTCATTAATTTCAAATTGAAGCATGATAAACTCTTTATTTGTCAAAAAACATTTACACCTTTTAACTTAGATTTTTAAAAGCATATTATAAAATATATAATATATTTATTTAAACATACCCAAGAATGATTTTAGAACAATACAACGTGTATCCGCAAGACAGAACTATAACACATGAATTAAAGAATTTACACATTTTTCTTAGTTCACGTCGAAAAAGCTCAGAATAAAATAATGTTTCAAAAACTGAGTAAAATATATAAATGTATTCATATATTATATCATAAGATACCGTGTATTTTACTTTTGCTTTATTATATAGTAACCGTAAGTTTATAAATAAATGTTGTTTATCAATTCTTTTTAAGTAATTTTCCTTCAGTTTTTGTTTCCCGTGTAAAGATGTAGGCTGTTTTTAAAATAAAATATGGGTTCTTGTGAGAAAATTTCACAAAAGCTGTATGTGCGTAGAAATAGCCTAGTTTTATAAACGTAAAAATCAAAAATAACGGTTACATTAATTTGTAATTAACACCCAGATGATAGAAAATGCCAAATAGTGACTTAGATATAGACATACTTTATGTATCATGTTCATGAAAGCGAAAAAAGAAAACTTACCCCTGATACCTCTCTACTTGAATAAAGTTCAAATCGACATGCTGTGAACTTGAAGAAAACACATAATACTAAATATATTGTCGCAATATCCAACGCCATTATCATCACTTAAACATTAGTGTTGCTCAAAATGTCGGACAAAGAAAAAAGTGAAAAGAACAAGCAAAATTAAATATAAAATGGGTGGTTTACAAAAAATCCAAATTTACAAAACTGTTGCAATTGTTTAAAGGTTAGCTGAGTAAATACCAAACTTAGCAATCAACAACTTGCGCAACAAAGACATAACTCGGGTGAAACAAGAATTTAAGGAGATAATTAAGTGAAATTAGATGGTTTAAAATATCTCATGATGCACAAAGATTAAAGTTTTACATTGCGGTTGCTCGTGTAAACATACAGAAGCCTTGTTATCATTAACTTTCGCAAGATATAATATTTATTTGGTTCGGTTGCCTGAAGTAGGGTTCGCATCTTTTACAACAGTCTTTTAAATACCTTTCAGATTAATTTTGAGTAACTTATAGGTAATCTTTAAATAGAAGAAAGTTTTTTACAATGTTTTCTTTGTACATTTTACAGTTAGTTTGAACCAGATAACTGTTTACGTTGGTTTTCAGTATATATACAATTTTATTCAAACAAACTTCACAGCAGTTTTATTTAAGGGCTTGCCACACTCCTCCCAATCATGTTCATCGATAAAAAGAAAATTATCAAAATCTCAATAATGGCAAATGCCGTACAATGAAATTTTGCACAAATGAATGTTACATATGTACCTTTGATTTTGCATACAGTAAGACACGTTAGAATAGTAAAGAAAACAATCTAGACCTTAAAATTCCTTAAAATTCTATTTACATAAATTCACAAAAACTAAGCGATACAAAACATAATTTTAAATTCCCACGTGAGTGCAATGTTACTGACAAGAAAATGTTGTGTACTTTGTAAAAAAAACGTTCAACTACTAAAAGAGAAATTAGTGATTGTCATCCGTTTACGCGACCAGGAAGCGACCAGAAAATTGAAGGTCAAGCACACTTTTACTAATACCTCGTAAAGTTTACATATGTAAGTCACGAGGACACAGTAAATTGTTGTCAGTATCATATTACTCATGGGGGCATTTAAAATGATGTTTTATGTTGTTTAGTTTTTGTGAATTTATGTAAATATACTTAAACGCAAAAGAAACTTTGCACTTTTCATTTTTGGATAACTTTGATTCTACAAGTTGTTCAGTTGCAAAATTTAGCACTTAACACTATCGGACGTCACGGTGTATGCACACACCAAGATATTGGTCAAATAATTTGTACATTTTACGTAAAAGCCTGATTTGTAATTTCGCACAATTTCCACGTGCATCGTGTATACATAGGCACAGGTGGTAAAACTTGCTGCCTTTACATTCATTTGCACATGTATAGTGCGAATATCACTTTAGAATTTAAAATTTTCATGCAGCTAATATGCCACGACTTTCGGAACGTCAGCGTATTGACGCTTTGATGCTTGGCCTGCTCTCTCGCCAGACCTAAACCCCATAGAGCATATTTGGGATGCTCTTGGTCGTAGGGTAAGGTCAAGGCATGTCGTCAACAACTTACACGACCTTCGAAACGCCTTGCTGTTGGAATGGAAGCGTCTTCCAGCAAACGTCATACAGCGTTACGTAAACTCAATGAGACGGCGTGTTGTGCAGGTGGTTGGACAGAATGGCGGACACACGCGATATTAATGCATTTTGCATCAATTTTGATCGAAATTCAGTAAATCAACACAAGAAAATCATCTCGCGGTTATTTGTGTAATTTTAGTTTTGACACCTACTGTACGTCTACGCGTCGTACACTTACGTACAATAAAACACGACTGCAAAATTACATTTATTAAAAAGACAAATGAATATCCTTTAATTTAAAAATGATACCAAACATGACAACATTCCATCCGTAAATTCTGAGAAAATCTAAAAAATGAAAAGTGCACAGTTTCTTTTGCGTTTAAGTATAGAAGTTGAGGGAATTTTTAGATCTCGCTATTTTTCTATACTGTTGTAACGTGTCTTACCATCTGCAAAATAAAGATACATTAATATCATACATTTGTGCAAAGTTTCATTAAACGGCATTTTGCCGTTATTGAGATTTTGATAATTTTCTTTTTATCGATGAACAGGATCGGGAGGAGTGTGGTAAGCCCTTAAATAATAAAAATATTACCATTTTGTTTTATTTCAAAAGTTATATTATATTATTATATTGTATTTCTCATCCATTATAGCGCAACGAATCTTCATGGCGCGTAACTCAGTTAAGTCAAAAAGTATCACAAAACGCCTAAAACCTTGATTTCTGTTGTGAGTTTTTTTAGTTATACTCAGTACAGTAAGCTCCAAAGTGCTTGGTATACCCAGTACACTAAAATAATATATCCAGTACACTAGGCGAGAGAATTCTTTGTCAATTTTTCGTCGATCTTGCTAAAAATTTGAATGTGAGTACATGAGGAGAAGTATAAGATAACTGCTGATTCAGAATTTTTATATTTTGGACCAAACTTATAATAAAACTAGATTTTCGTAACTTGGGCATCAATTTCCCCCGTGAGCAACGGATACTTGTAGTTTTATGATATCTTGTCTTTATTAAGAGAAACACAAAATCAAACTCACGTCAGATTAGTGTCATATGAGTAGAGAAATCGAATTTTTCTTACCCCTGGTAAAATTTTAAAACTTTTTTTGACTCGATTATATCCGGTGTCCGGTTCCATACCGTGTATCTTGTGAAATGATTTTTTTTTTTAATTTTAAATACAGATTTAGGATTTCATGGCTGATTTAATATATTTTGAGATCAGGAAATGGCCTGGCTTTGAGAGGAAGACTTAAGTGTGTCACTGAAACCAATTACCTTTATTATAGACAACTGGTAGAATACTTTGATGAAATATAAGCCCGGCCTTCAATTAAATTGGCTGAAATATAGACCAGTGTAGAAAGATACGAACTGTCATAGAATTCATTAAAAGTGATCAACAATTAGCATGTTGTTCATAGAACAAAGGAAACTAAATAAAATACTTCTATGAATATATGGTTATTTTTCAAATCCGCTTTTCACATATGAAATGCTAGTAACAGTATTTAGTGAACATTAAATGATTTGAGATTACTATCTGTATTTTAATTATCAATATTTTTCTTTCCTTTGTTTACCGAAATCGAATGAACGATGAGTAGCGATGAAAGATTGATTTTTTTCTCTTTTTTTGTTTTTATTTTTACTTAACAAGCAAAAATGTAGCACCTTTACAAAACAGAAGAATTAATTTGGTTGATTGTTACAATACTGGTCCCATTTGCTCGGCCAAGGTCTCACATATACCTTGAGTAACTCAGTTTAGGCCATAAAACAACGTCAGAGAGGTTATATATCCTTTCCGCTACCGACCCTGTTTTCCGGACGAACAACCATAACGTTTTAGATCTGCAGGAATTTTGAGCTCTCAAAAGCCGGACATACTCCTATGCTTTTTTTTTCAAGATTTTAAAACCCGTAACGTAAATCACGGTATGTATCCCAATAATCAGCGCTCGATGACAACGCCATTCTCGGATAATAAGAGCGGCTCGAGTTGCGGATGACAGTGAGAAAAGCGTAAGTTTTTTATATATTTTTTACTAAGGCCGATTTAAATCACGTTAGTGATTGCAATTGTTCTAGGCCAACATAAGCTATATAAAAGTGCATTTTTTTTGCAGACAGTCCCTATATTGTGGTGAAAATAACCGAAGAAGGTGGAAAATTCGACCCATCGCTCAAAATTAAACAAGTTTCCATCTGTATTTAGGTAGTTGAGTGAAGAAAACATAACTATTTGATCCTTTACTGTCCCTCTGTTAATAAACAATCACAACATTGTAACACAGTTCAGTAAAAATGAATCTATACATTACTTTTTCTGAAGATGTCAAAGCGAGAATTCCAAATTAAATCTTTCTATCGCGATCAAAATTCAAAAGTTCTATAAATCCTTAAAATCATTAAAATAAAACTTAAGCTGTCACAGCTTTAGCCCTATAAATATGACGTCGTACATGCTCATTCGACATTTTCAGTCATTTTTACTAACATTTATTATTCGCGCGTCACGGGATAAGGTACCTTCGGACAGTTGACGTCAATCTTTGAAATGACGTCATAAATTTGAGCAGACGACACTATTTATTATGCATTTCGCGGTAAAAATAACGTTTTATTGTCAAAACGTGTAATAAAATCACATTTTAGTAATAAGAAATTGATTTATGTTTGTAAGTTCTTTCTAAATTTAGTAAAAACTAAAATATCACTAAAAATGACCGAAGGTACCTTTTCCCGTGACGTGCCCCAAATGAACAAGTAGTGCACATTTAAGTGGGAGTGAAATATAGTGTTGTAAACTGCTGAGAGGGGCAAGGCGTGATAATAAAAAGTAAATAATGGAACCTTTGACAACATTTCCAACTCAGATAAAAGAAAAATTATTTAAGTAGATGTAGACGCCGTGGGGAATCAAAAGTACTATTCACGAACATTTTCAGAACGTGCGCGCGTGCTAGGACGAAAATAAAGATAATTATTTAAAGTTATTCTTTTATTTTCTAAAAAACATGTGCTCGAAATATGAGCTAATAAAAGCTTTCAATCATTTCCTTTTTTGTTGCCTGGAATAGTGTAGTAAGGTCCTGAAAAAGTGTTTTAGTGCGAATCAATTTTACGAGTACAATTCACAAACATCCCTTATTTTGCTTCTCTTTAACTTAAAAATTAGTTGTCAGACATGCAACACAAATTTTAAAACACACTTACTCTTTCCTTATGTCTTTAAATTGCTGTTTTAGCACAAATGGTAGAGACATTTATTGAACTTAATAAAGTATTCAAGTTCGTACCTATCGGCCTATTTTAAATTATTTTAAAAACAATATTTCTCAATATTTTAAAACTTCTGAGACAACAGAATGGTTTTTATGAAACATTTAAAAATTTTGTTTATGAGTAACATTGAGAAAGAGCCGAGAGTTTTGGACACGACATTCTGTCGTATTAACATAAACAGGTTGCAGGTGAAATACATTGTGGTGGTTTCTTACATATTATGGGATCGATGACATAAAATAGTATTAAGTGAATATATTCTATAAAGGAAAGTGGAGCAGTCACTGACCAGTATGTAACAAAGCCGGTCAAAATATCGGCTGAACATACATTTGCCAATCAACTGCGTCATCGAACCGGAAGTTGTCGTCAGTGTAGTACAGTTTCTCGCGAAATTGGTGATTGAGACTGCTTTTCACAAGAGATGGGTGCCTTCGATTTTGATTTTCTGGATGATGTGAGGCGTATGAATAAACGACAGGTAACATATTTTCAAATTTGCTTAATCCACTGCTGTTAATAAACGAAAAGCGGCGCAAACACACAAGCATATGTTTGGTCTTATCCCACCCACTACCGGCTTTTAAGTTTTATTTTTATTCTGATATCACGAATTTCGAAGCAATAAAGCTTTCAGGAAGGTAAACACATTTTTATTTAGTGTTCAGTTTTAATCATTTAAGAAAGTGAGCTAAACCTTATTTTATGGGGAAAGCCTAAGAACTGTGAGATTTTTTCCCATAATTTTTGTGGTTGTTTCAAATAAATTGATAATCTTCATATTAACTTAAAACAGGCGCATAGGAGCAGGGGCCACATGGGCCATGGCCCCAATATTTCGGCACATCGCAGCCCCGGCGGCCAAGACTTCAAAATAGGGTTCTTTGGCGATTATGCAATGCCATAAGCAGAAAAAAAGTGCAGTAATTGTCGTTTTTACCCGAAAATTGCTTATACACAGCAAAATGTCAATGTCAAGGAAACGGTGATGTGTCACGGGATTGCCATAGGGTGTAAAACCAATGGTTAGGTAAGGAGCTAATCCCAGTTGAATGTATCCAAATAAGTTTGTGCCAAACAATGTCGTATTCGAAGACTACAATCAGCAAAGTTCAAGAAAGCGCAGAAAATAGTATAATATTTTATTTCATAAAATTAACATCATTTCCCAAGGAATATTCTGTAAATATTGATATGACACTATAACTGATGCATATTTTTTTATCCAATCGTTGTACAGTTATTACTTTTGCATGAAGATCTATGTATTATTGAAAGAGTAGACGTCTAATTTACAAACAGTGATCTTATTGTTGATTGCAGTATTTCAGTACTGGAATATGATGATTTAAACGTTTTATATACCCCAATGACTACATATAATTGTTTTATAAAATAAGAAACTTATTATATCGCCATATCAATGATAATATAATGCAGCCAAAATCATCTCTTCCACAGCCCCAATGTTTAAATCGCTCCTACGCTCCTGTAAAAGAGTGGGGACAAAGCCCAAGTTAGTAATAAATTTGAGCCACTTTTCTACAACTTAAAATGTATATATTCTTATTTAATATTTTACAGTAACTGTTGATGACTAGGGAGAAATAGTTTCACAAATGTCAAGAACTTCTTCCTCTGCTCAGCCAAGGGAGATTTTCTCTATCACAGGGCTCTCACTGGAGGGAGACGGGAGAAGTGGTCTCCCAAAAGTGACCAGACTTCTCCCTTCTTTGAGCTATGGGAAAAGTCATTTTGTATAGATTATATAGGGAAAGAATTCTGTTGACTGCAAACTTCTCCATAATCCAGTAAGATTATGTCTAAACTTCTCCCTGATTTGCAAGTCTAGTGAGAGCCCTGCTATCAGGTTGTTTTTTTTTCAACAAAATACAGCGTCATCCCCACTTTCCAAAACAAAAATTTCCCTATCGAAAATCAGGGTTTTTTACTTAAAATTTTTAGGAAGAGGGGACGACACTGGATGCTTGTCAATATGGGGGAAAATGCGAAAAAATAAAAAATTGGGGAAAATTTAGTTTATTATATCCTCTCACTTGTATAATCTAAAGTGCAGGTTTATACTGACTGTTCTTATGAAATCCACATTTTACTTTCATGTTTCTTTTTTATTATTAAATTTTTATTGATAAGCATAATTAAAATATAAGTAATCTTTTTTTAAATACCTCTGAAGTTCATTTATGTATATTCAAGTTTAACTTAATCCCTTACAAAAATATGACATTTTCTGTTGATTTCGTATGGAGGCAAACATTGATATACCAACTGTCAATCAAATGCACTTCAAAGACATTTTCAGCTCCAAAAGAGAATGGGTGTCTATTGATTTTGCTATAAAATTGTTTGATCTACCTGGTAGTGTGCCCTTGTCACTTAGCTGGTGTAAATTTGTCTGTGATGCAATAATTAATGAAATCCAATATCAGCAATTTTTAAAAGTACGACAAGGTTTCACTGGCTGTGACATAGCGAGCCTATGTTTAGTAACACTTGTTAGATACTTGTCGTATCGTATTCATATGTGTATAGTTTCTAACATAAACTCATAAAAATGTGCAGATTTAGATAAAATACATTAAACTTAGCTAAAAAAATTAATCATGTGTTTACCCTTGAAAAGGTTTTTTTTTTTGTTGGGGAAAATTTTTCCACTGGAAGACACAGACTATCGATGTCAGTTTGTTAAGGAAAAAAACCTGAAAATAGCAAAAAAATTGTGGAAAAAGACACTTTCAATATGAAAATTATCAATTTTGTAGCACAGAAACTTCAAGGGTGTAAATTAACTGTTAAATAACTTAAAATCATGTCATTCTCAATATTGTTTACACCTCAGTGACCTGTAAAAGTTGCCAAGAACAATTTTAGCATTTCACAAATGTTATCTTGAATTTTATTGGTCAGCATTCAACTTTAACAAGTATAATGCATTGTGTACACACCGGTCACGTGATCATCACATTGACCTGTGTACTTTCGCTCAAAGTACACAGGGATTGGGACTATCTTAGCTTAATGATATGCCCGCTATTTATAGAATGCCTCTAGATCCGCTCTTACATACAGATATAAGACAGTGTTCAAAAGTCTCATTAGACTTAAAATAAGGGATATACAACTCAATATTACGGGTTATCTGATACGTTTCTAAACTAAATCGACAAAAAATACCATATTTGTTCATTTGTCTACGGTTAATTGACGTAACTACATTGCAGAGTGTTAACTCCGCGTATGAAGACAAAAATCCTGATTAGGATTGTTATGCGTTCTTATGATAGAGGTATATGTTAGCTTGATGATGTGACCGCTATTTATAGAATGAAGTATAATGGCTTGTTATGTTATGTATTTTCAGTTGTATTATCAAGTATTGAACTTTGGTATGATCGTGTCGTCTGCTCTGATGATATGGAAAGGTTTGATGGTTGTCACTGGAAGTGAGAGTCCCATTGTTGTTGTTCTCAGGTAACATACCAAATATTGTTGTTTTGAATTATTAGAATTCATGGAAATGTTTTCAGATGCAACAGATTTTGTGACAGTTTAAATTTGTTGACCAATCTACCTGACAATTTTTACCTCACCATATTATTGAATTTACTGGTTTTCTTTTATTTCACCCTTTACTCCATATATATACGCATTTTACGCATGTGCGACCAGTGTAGATCCAGATCAGCCAGCACATCGGTGCCATCTGATCGGGATCTGTACTGGCCGCATTTTGGTCAGAAATAACCTAACAATTCAAAAAGCACAGAGTAGATCCTGATAAGACAACACGGATGTGGCCTGTAAAGGACCACTTTCCGATCCAAAAATATAGTATTTTCCCAACTGTGGCAGAGAATCTTCCCAAAATGCTAAGTAAGATGTCCAAAAAAAGATCAAATTGCCCTGAGGGGAGTTTGAAAATTGTAGTCTGTAAAATAAAGTGCTTTAAAAAAAATTTAAATTTTAGCTGAAAATACTTATTACTGTTCATATTTATAAATAGTACCCATTTTTCAATGAATAATGTTTTCCCAAAATAAACAATTATCATGCATAAATTTCCCAATTTGAAAGGCCAGGTCCTCTTCCCAGTTTTCTGATGAAAAGTCCTGTGATGATCCCTCTGTTTGATGTCTCTTTCAGCGGCAGTATGGAACCAGCATTCTACCGTGGAGATTTGCTCTTTCTCACTAACTACAGAGAAGAACCAATCAGAGCTGGAGAAATTGTTGTGTTTAAAATTGAAGGACGTGAAATACCTATAGTGCACCGAGTTCTTAAAGTTCATGAAAAGTAAGCCAATTGGGTTTTTGTTTCACCTGCAAGTTTGACGCATTGTGCCACCCAGACACCAGTGGAACACGTTGTCACTCAACTCAGTGTTGATTACAACTTTGAAAGGACTTGTCCTATGGACTAAAATCCTTTGAGTATATCATCATATATATCCTGAAAACAAGAATGATAACTCCTGATTGACTATTTTTGTAGTAACTCCTCTTTTAAATGACATTACTTGAAAGTAGTTGTCATATTGGCACAATAATAGTATTTTTGTACATCATCTACATCAGCAAAACAATTTCTGACAACAAGAGTGAGTGCTGGGTGATTGTGAGCTTCCTTTATTTACTGTTTCTAAATTTAGTTATTGGAGAAAACCACTATAGCTGATATGCGGTGTTTGCGACGGTCGCCAGATCTAACATTCTGTCACTGAGATAGCTGTTTCTGAATTTTAATCGAGGCAATTCATGAATATATTCATGCCAAACTCCCCTATGGCCTATGATAGCCTGATCCAAGTTAAACAGTGTCCATTACTGATATAACGCGTGTTCATTCTTCATGATGAAATTGACATTATTTTTATTTGCAGAGAAAATGGTACCGTTAAATTTTTGACGAAGGGAGATAACAATTCTGTAGATGATAGAGGGTTGTATGCCCCTGGGCAGTTATGGCTAGAAAAGAAAGAAGTTGTAGGAAGAGCGCGAGGGTAGGTTTTTCTTGTTTTGTTTGACCACATTTTTTGATTTCGAAGAATAATGTGGCCGTCAATTTGGTAACTGGATCTCAAGACACATTATATTGAACATCTGAAATTCTAGACCAAAATGCTGCGCTGTCGGGAGACAGGATCATTGTCTAGTATAAACCTTTCCATTAAATAGGTTTGGTGTTGTGTGTGAGCTAATTCTTAACCCTTAACCCTTTACTCCATTTATGCGCATTTTTACGCTTGTGCGAACAGTGTAGATCCAGATCAGCTGGCACATCTGTCTGATCAGGATCTGCACTGGTCGCATTTTGGTCATAAATAATCTAATTAATCAAATAGCGAACAGTTTAGATCCTGACCAGACAGCAGGGATGTGCCGGCTGATCTGGATCTAAACTGTTTGCCTTAGCAATAAAGGTGTATCTATACAGGAAAGGGTTAACTCTGTTTTTATAGACATAACTGATTTATAAGTAACCTGATTATTTGTTGACTATGTTTTTGTAATGTAAGATTGGCATTCATATAATTAAATGTTATTATAATATGAGAATTTATAATTCTCCAGTTCATTGAACAGTTTCATTTTAAGATGTAAATATAAATTAATTAATATATCCAATTAAGCTTACATAAGTTAGATTCTGATTTGGAGTAAATGCATGATCATACAAGATGCTTTAAAAGGTAATACTGTGATTTTGATTTTTTTTCAACCTGGTGGAGTTTTTTCTTATAAATATTTTATATGGTGTTAAATGCTTCACTTGCGCTGAACAGTTTAATGGTTAACTTAAAACAAAACTTTAAAGCCCCAACCCTAAACTTAAGTAAGAATATACTATTGAAAAATTATATTTGTCCATATAGACTCCAATATATAAACTCTCTTAACAGAACACAAAAGGTCCGATCAAATTCTTTATTTTAGACGGGATTTTCAATGATATTGTTAAATTATAGTTAAACTTTTAAGAAGCTAAATATAATGGAGCTATATTTAGCACCGACGAAGAGACCACTTCATGCGCGATCGCGTTTTCTGTGATGTTTTGGCTATCATATTTTCGCTTTTAGTCGCGCGGACCAAATTTATTTTAGTAAATTAAAATTTTATTACCCCGAACTAATGCTGCAAATTTGTGCCTTTAGTTCTAAATATATCTAATATTTCATACAAGAGTGGGTTAAATTGAATAATGCCGCTTTAAGCATAAAGGCCTATGAAAAAAAAGTTGTTGTTTTGCTTGTTGCATATTTTAGAAATTATGAATGTAGACTGTAGAGAATAATTATATTGTTCTTTATTTTCAGATTTGTGCCTTATGTTGGAATTGTAACAATTTTGATGAATGATTACCCAAAGTTTAAGGTGAGCCTTGAGTTGTAATAGCCAGATAGTCTACACGATGATATAGAGGATATTTGTTTTTACCAGTGTTAGATAGAAATATATTTAACAGAATTCCTATTTCCATGAATGGCGAAGCCACAAATGTAAATACATAATTCCAGAATTCAAGAGTGAAATATATATCTATCTTTCACTGGTAAAAACAAACTTTCTTATTATTTAATGCTTTTTTTGCACAATTTGTGTGAATTTGACAGAAAAATTGCAAGAAATGGCGCCAAAAACTCTTGTTTATGATTTGACATCATATATCCAAATTTGAGCCCGTTTTCTAAACGTTCTCATTCTGAATGTTATGCGCATATGGGTACCAACGTGAAAACACAGAGAAAATAAAAATGGTATTCCACTGCTTGAAAATAGTGAAATACCACTTTTGTTTCACAGGGAAAATTTTTATTATCACCAGGGCTTTTTTTCACTGCCAGAGGAAGGGGCTATAATGCCCTATAATTTTTTCTATAAAGGGGAATGAAAAACCTGATGTAAAATTACTTTTTGGGGAAAACAGCATGATTTTAAAGAAATTTTCTGAGGGGAAGGCGCCCATTAACGGACACTACTAAAGAGGGAAAAAAAGGCCTGATCAGTGAAAAGCATAAATAAAAGTGAATTTTATATAAAGCATTGTTCCAAATGATATATACAATGTACATGCATAGCCATAATGGATTCTTATTCTTATTTCGTATGGCGGCCGTAAAAAGTCTTCCCGTACATTTAGTCAGTACTGTTATCAGTAAAATAACCCGTTACCGATGTCATGCAATCAGGGCTATCCGATCAACCTTTTTTCTGGTTTTCCCAGTTAGCTCAGTTGGTGCATCAGGAATTGCAGGGCTAGACGCTGTCGCCGTGACAGTGCGGGTTCGCTCCCAGCTAGAGACACTATCATTTTATACTTAACCCTTTCCTCCAAACCTTTATTGCATGGGCGAATATTGTAGATCTAGATCAGCTGGCACATTTGTGCCATCTGAACAGGATCTGCACTGTTTGCTTTTTGATTTGTTAGGTTATATTTGACCAAAATGCGACCAGTGCAGATCCTGATCAGACAGCACAGATGTGCCGGCTGATCTGGATCTACACTGGTGGCACATGTGTAAAAATGTGAATATATGGAGTAAAGGGTAAATCAGACATCTGAATGACTAACCATTGAATTGGTTGTCTGTTGACTTCACAGCTAAATATTTCATACACGTGTAAAATTTTTGTTGTTATACCCCCACAAACGAAGTTTGAGGGGGTATATAGGAGTGAGCTTGTCGGTCGGTCGGTCGGTCGGTCGGTCTGTCGGTCTGTCGGTCGGTCGGTCGGATTCTTCGTTTCCAGATGATAACTCATGAAAGGCTTGACAGAATTAAATAATTTTTGGTACACAGGTATATCGTCATAAGATACAGGTCAAGTTCGATTTTGGGGCTGGTGGGATCAGTGTCAAGGTCACTGTTACTAAAAATAGAAAAATGGTTTCCGGATGATAACTCATGAAACACTTCACAGATTTAATCCTTGTTTGGTAAATAGATGTAACATCACAAGATACAGGTCAAGTTCGATTTTGGGGCTGGTGGGATCAGTGTCAAGGTCACTGTTACTAAAAATAGAAAAATGATTTCCGGATGATAACTCATGAAACACTTCACAGATTTAATCCTTGTTTGGTAAATAGATGTAACATCACAAGATACAGGTCAAGTTCGACTTTGGGGCTGGTGGGGTCAATGTCAAGGTCAGTATTACTAAAAATAGAAAAAGGGTTTCCAGATAATAACTCATGAAAAACTTCACAGATTAAATCCTTTTTTGGTACATATATGTAATATCAGAAGATACAGGTCAAGTTCGACTTTGGGGCCTGAGGGGTCAGTGTCAAGGTCACTGTAACTTAAAAAAGAAAAATTGTTTCTGGACTATAACTCATGAAATACTTCATAGATTTAATTATTTTTTGGGACACAGATGTAACATAACAAGATAAAGATAAGGTTTGACTTTGGGGCCTGTGGGTTCAAGGTCAAGGTCACTGTTATTTAAACTTCAAAACTTCGTTTCCACTCAGTAACTATAGCTTGGAATGAGATTCTTAAATGAAATTTGGTGTATTGATGGTTTTTGTGAAGATGACTTTTGGGATTCAAGGCCTGTGGGGCCAAGGTCACTGTTACTAAAAATAGAAAATAAACTGTATGCTCAATAACTTTGGTTCAGAATGAGATATTGTGATGAAAATTGCTATATAGGTAGTGTCTGTGAAGACGAAACTTGGTATTGAAATTGGGCCTGATGGGGTCAAGGTCACTGTTACTAAAAATAGAAAAAATGGTTTCTGGATGATTTCTCATGAACAATGTTTGGCACACAGTTCTTAGATAAAAAGTTAGATAAAGGCCACTGTTACTAACATATTTAAACCATTTCTGCTCAATAAATTTAGAAGGAATGAGATATTGTGAAACTTGCTGAATATGTGGCTACTGTGAAGACGACACTTTGGATTGAAAGTGGGGCACATTATGCCATTGATTCGAAGCTTTCCCAGTTCAATTATCAAGCATACATGTGGGGGTATTTAATCACTTTCAGTGATAATTCTAGTTTCTTTTTCAGTATGCAATCCTGGCGTGTTTAGGAGCCTTCGTGTTGATACATCGGGAATAGATCTAGAAGACTTTAGCTTGTTTAAATAATTCAAATAATTTACTGTATAAATTCGGTTGCGGGAACACTAATGAATCAAAATTTGTCAGACACTCATAAGATGCCGAGGCTTTGACGACAGATATTAGAGGAGCCAGCATTCTCAAGATCTGATACAGTCCACTTCTGTGTGATCCCAGTGTGTTCCCCAGCAGAAACTTGTGCCCAAGGTTATAAAACTGAGCATGGAAACCAGTCTCAAATCTCAAGCATCTGATTGGCTGAAATGGCGACTGGTCGCCATTTCAGCCAATCAGATGCTTGAGATTTGAGACTGGTTTCACAATATCAGTTTATAACTTTTAGCCTTGTATTCAATGCTGATTAACTGAATAGTTAGGATGGAAAAATCTGAACTCAGAAAACTACGACTGGAGACCAGTCTCTGCTGTTGAGCGGCTGAGACTCGAGTCGCTAGACTGGTTCCCAGTTATAAATTTTACAGTATACTGATAGTGAACATGAATGCAGTTCATACTTGAATATCTGAAGCATTTTCTGTTGCTCAACTCCTGGATTTATCTATGGGAGATAGATGTAGTTAACCCTTTCCTTCATATATAAACCTTTATTGCATGGGCGAACAGTGTAGATCTAGATCAACCTGCACATCCGTGCTGTCTGATCAGGATCTGCACTGTTCGCTTTTTAAATTTTAGTTTAAGAAGTTCTGCATTGCAAGAGAATATTGATTGTGTTAAAACAGCTGCATAATATTGCCATTTTAAGATATGTAGTGTTCATGAATGTGACAGTTTTTTGTTAACGCTTTCCTCCATAAATACACTTTTTTACACATGTGCGACCAGTGTAGATCCAGATCAGCCAGCACAATTGTGCCGTCCAATCAGGATCTCCACTTGTCGCATTTTGATAAGAAATAACCTTACAAATCATAAAACAAACAGTTTAGATCCTGATCAGACGGCACGGATGTGCCGGCTGATCTGGATCTAAACTGTTCACCCATGCAATAAAGGTGTATCTATGGAGGAAAGGGTTAAATAATAATGAAACAAATACATTGATTTAAATGGATGAGACTTGCTGAAGCAGACAAGGGCTGTTTAAAAAAATGGCTGTAAAATTGAAAAAGTAGTGAAAAATTAAAGTTCATAAAAATTCCAAATTTGTCATTGTGTGTTTTTTGCTTATTGAAACTGAGTACAGAACTGAAAAGATTTTTGAAATCTGTCAACTGGTGGGGCGCATCACGGGAAAAGGTACCTTTGGACAGTTGACTTCAATCCTTGCAATGAGGTCATAAAATTGAGCAGACGACGTTATTATGCATTTTGCAGTAAAAATACCATTTTAATAACAAAATGTGTAACAAAATCACTTTTTTGTTATGAGAAAACAATATATTATTGAAAGTTCTTTCTAAATATAGTAACAACTAAATTGTCACAAAATATGACCGAAGGTTCCTTTTCCCATGGCGTGCCCTGTATCATGTAAAGCATAATACTACTCAAAATTTGATAAGGATTGCTTTCTGTTTTATCCTGAATTATTGCCCCTTCCAAGTTAAATGGATGTTCCACTTCAACAGTTTGCAGGCTCATCACTTTTTTGTCACAAAGCTGATGTCAAATGAACAAATTTTCAGAATCACAGCAAATATTTTATCCTTTCAACCTTATGTAAGGAATAAACACAATCTTTAAAGGGATCCTTATCAATTTTTTAGTAGTAAACAGTGTATTTATTATATACCCATGAATGATTTTAGCATAGTGCATCGTTAATCCGCAAAATTGATACAACTCGTCAGATTAGAAATTCCGTATCAAACAATGTCCAGCTTTCCATGTTCTATGTGACGTCATATACTACGTCACACTAGGTTGTCGTTATTTTCCGGCATATAAGGAACTCCAAATAGGAAATTTCCGTCGCAGTTTTAGAAACGTGACGGTATTTTTACGCCATTCATAAATTTTCTACACCATTCATAAATTTACTGTCACGTTACTATTTTTATTTTGTGCCATTATGTAAACCACGGTTTTGACTAAAATTTTGTTGTTTAGTTTATTTAAACTTGTTTTGAGCGAGAAGGGTATATAATAAAAGGAACATAATGACAGTATGCATTCTGTAGGTTCGTATTATTTCTCGTTGCGTATGTAACCACATCACGCTGGACCTTCGGTCTCGCGCGATATTGTTTACATACCTGACTCGAAAAATACGAACCTAGAGAATTCATACTGCTATAATATTCCATAAGTATCAGGACTGTATGTAAAGCATTGTAAAGTGTATTTTGTACAGTGATTGTTAGGTATATGGTTCATGTATTTTCTGATTTATGTTTAACTGAAAATGTGTTTTTTTCTGCATGTATATACCATTGATATCCATTTTGAGGATGGCTGTGTTTAAATGTAGGTGGTTATTAAATCTTTCCATCATGGTCAAAAGTTCTACTGCTTTTATTCTGTTTATGTTTTTCTCACATACATCCTGTCAGATGGGTTCAGCCAAAACTATTCAATGATCTTCTTCATTTTTTATAAAAACATAATCTGAACACAATCTGAACCCAAAGCATTTAGCTTTCATTTGATTTCATCAGATTTAAAAAAAAAAGAATTTAGGAAACGGAGCTGGTGTCACCAAGCATAGGTAGTTACAAATCACATCATCTGATTTCATGATGTAATCCAGTATGGCTGCCAGTGACATCAGAATGACCTAACACAATACTGTTTTATGCTTATGTAGCCTCTCTCTTACGCTATTGGCTCATTACACTCACCTCTGTTATAGGCTGGGACTACTTTCAACTAATTTACTTCAACTCAAAAAAAATAGTTCACCAATTACTGATATATATATAAATCGATGTAAAGTGAGTGTAAGGAACGACAACTCTGAGAAGAAGATTGATGTAGCCTGTGACTTTGGTTAACTCCTGACGAGTAACTACTGAAGGATCACTTGGAAACTTGACAAAGGTTTCAGATTTGCAACATTGTTGTGGAAAGCTTGTGTGACTGGCTACCAATCAGAATTCAATTCTAGTCATGTGATAGTTAACCCTTTCCTCCATAGATACACCTTAATTGCATGGGCGAACAGTTTAGATCCAGATCAGCCGGCACATCCGTGCCGTAAACTGTTCGCTTTTTGATTTATTAGGTTATTTCTGACCAAAAAGCGACCAGTGCAGATCCTGATCAGACGGCACAGATGTGCCGGCCAATCTGGATCTTCACTGGTGGCACATGCGTAAAAATGCGTATTTATGGAGGAAAGGGTAGAAGATATCCTTGTTTGATACCAAACACAATGAAATGTTCTCTTACAACTTGTATGTATGAAATCCTCTCAGTGTAAGAAATACAAAAAAGATATCAATAAGAACTTGTTGTTATTTGGGGCGCATCATAAGAAAAGGAACCTTCAGACAGTCGACGTAAATCATTGAAATGATGCCATAAAGTTGAGCAGACAACATTACTTACGTGTTTCGCGGTAAAATTGGCATTGTACTGTCAAAATGTGTAACAAAATCTCCAGTTAGGTATGAAAAAATAAAATATAATTTTAAGTTCTTTCCAAATATAGTACCAGTAACAACTAAAATGTCAACAAATATGACCGAAAGTACCATTTCCTTGGCATGCCCCATTTAACGGTGAATAGATGAAACATGTTTTGTAATCCCCCATACTCCTCATCTTATATGAAAGCAAGATTAGTTCGATTATGAAATTTTAAAGAATAGGGAAGCTGCCTATAAAAGTTTTTATTCACATGATCTCTTTCTATTAAACTACATACGGTATAGCAGGTTATTTCTGCGAGTGCAATAGTCTGTGTTTCTGCTGTCTTTGAATGAAATTGCAGAAATATACTAATGTCCAAAAGAAACGATACCAAACTATATACTCAATAATTTAAAAATGTTTGTTTAAGATCTCATCCATATTTAAATTCTGTTAATGCTTGTACAGGGTTGATGAAATTGATTTTTGTACACATGCATGATGCTGTTAAAAGGTCTCTCGAAGGAAATGGATCAATCCAAATGTTCTTTTTTGTTTGTCATTGCAAACAAATGGTATCGTTTCTTTTGTACAGTATATATCCAGCAGAAAAAAAAATCCAGCAAAAATTAAAATCGCAAAATATTATCTCAAGGTTCTCACCAACATGAGTAATCACAGTCTTCAAACTGTAGCAGATATCAATTAAAACAAGAACTATCTTAGTGTACAACATTTATTGATATATATTTGATTTTGTATATTATCTTCCTTGTGAAGACAATGATAAAATATGTAAATCGGTATCTACCACTAACAAAATACAAGAAACATTTTACAATCCTCTAACAAATAGACTGGCCCTGTAGGTTGTAAAAAACATTTAATATAATTGGGGCATGCCATGGGAAAGGTACCTTCGGTCACATTTAGTAACATTTTAGTTGTTACTATATTTAGAATGAACATACACATATCTATTATTTTTTTCATAAATAAAAAAGGTGATTTTGTAACACATTTTGACAATAAAGTGGTATTTTTACTGTGAAATGCATGATAATTAATGTCATCTGTTCAACTTTACGTCGTCAGTTTAAGGATTGACATCAACTGTCCGAAGGTACCTTTTCCCGCGACGCGCCCCATATCCACATTATCATACAAATAGACAAAGACTTTTTGTCCATGTATATCTAATTCTTATTGCTGGTCCAACTTGACAAACTATGTGATCAGTATTTAAATGATTCTCTACAATATGAGGCGCCTCACGGAAAATGGTGCATTCGGTTATATTTTTAGACATTTTAGTCGTTACTATGTTTGGAAATTATCTCTTATTTTCTCATAACATATTGGCAATTTTGTTACACATTTTGACAACATAATTTTATTTTTACTGCGAAATGCATAATAAGTTACGTCGTCTGCTCAACTTAATGACATCATTTCAAGAATTGAGGTCAAATGCTTGAATATACCTTTTCCCGTGACGCACCCCATTACTATACATGTGGAACTAATTTTCTAACTGATCAACATTTCCAGATATTCCACTTTTAAAAAGCAAATATTAGAAAAATATATAGATTTTTCAAAAAGATACAAACTTTCATGAAATATAGAACAAATTTCGAAAACAAAGTATTATTAAACACGCTTTATGTGTATTTAACATCTGATATTCTAAAAAGACTATATAAAATTCTGAAAGTTGGCTTCTTAGAATGGAATTTCAATAATGTATTATTTCATTGAAACTGTAAATTTTGCATTCAACAACACAACCTTTATAAATAGTTTTAGGTTAAAAACACAGGCCACTATCGGACAGTAGGTTCCTTTTATATCTACTTGCTACAGTCACCAAATAAAACCCCTGGTCTGAAGGTTTTAAAACTGAGCAAAGAAACCAGTTTCAAATCTCAAGCATCTGATTTGCTGAAATAGCGACCAGTCACCATTTCAGCCAATCAGATACTTGAGATTTGAAAATGGTTTCCATGCTCAGTTTTATAACCCTGGGCACTGTTGAGGATTAAATGACTGTAGATTTGTGAAGATTCACCATGTATTTAACCCTTTCCTCCATAATATATGCCGTCTGATCAGAACCTGCACTGGTCGAATTTTTTGTCAGAAATAACCTAATGAATCAAAAGCGAACAGCAGAACGGATGTGCCGGCTGATCTTGATATACACTGGTCGCACATGTGTAAAAATGTGTAAATATGGAGGAAAGGGTAATTTACCTTATATATATATATATATATATATATATATATATATATATATATATACTTAAAGAAATTAGAAACGCAACTTTTTTAAACAAGAAATACATTTCACGTTTTAAGAAGTTGCGTTTCTAATTTATACAAATACATATTATATAGTAAAAGAAATTAAAAACGCAACTTCTTTAATCACGAAACATAGTTTGTGTTTCAAGAAGTTGCATTTCTAATTTCTTTAAGTATATATACATAATTATACAAGTGCTATGTAACTGAATATTGAAGATTTATATGTGTTTCTTTGCTATGGATTTTCATTTGCACACAAGAAATGAAGTCACTTGCCACTGGCTGTCAGATTTTTTTATCCCTGTCCTCCATATTTACGCATTTTTACGCATGGCTGATCTGGATCTACACTGTTTGCCTATGCAATGAAGGTGTATCTATTGAGGAAAAGGTTAAATCAGCAAATTCAAAAATACATATTTGATAGAATTTTAAATATTCCTTCTTGTGGATCATCTAATTTTCAGAACTTCAAATCCAATAAAATTAAGTTGAGTATTAAAAGTAAGACCATAAAAGGACCAATTTTTAAAGATGCCAACCAAAAACAATACCGCATTAATTCTGAAAGAAACAGAGCACTATATTTCTAAAATCTAAAAGGATATTTCAAAAGTAAGTAGTATTTTATTTTTATGTTATAAAACTCAAAGGTTGTTCTTATTTCAATGAAAAGGGAGGTAATTTGAAAATATGCATTTTCAACCTAAAGAGTAGTTTAAAGGTTGTTTTTATTTCAATGGAAAGGGAGGTAATTTGAAAATATGCATTTTCAACCTTAGATATTACAAGAAGTAGACTAAGTTGAAATGTTGAATTTTGGCATTTTCAATGGCCTGGTAAACATCTATTAATGATTGAAGAAGTTGTCAGCTTGTAAACAAAGAATTTCATGTAGGCAAAAAAATAAGTTTTTCTTTTAAGGCAATGAAAATTAATTCCTAGATTCTCATCCCCGCCTGCCCCTCGATAATCACTCTGCCTGAACGTTTTTTTTTGTTGTTTTTTTTAAATGCCATCAAAATTTACATTACAAGTACGAATTGGTAGAGTACAAAAACGCAGTTAAAACATTCAACTGCTAATTTGCAATTCATAATCGGCTAGACACTTATTAATCTTTGCACTACACAAGCCTCGTTAGGAACTGGAAATATAATATTATGGATACGTTCACATTAAGAATTATAAAGAATAAAACCCACCCACCCACCCCATTTTTTTCCAAAATTCAGATGAGAATCTTGGAATTAATTTTCTATTGCCTGAAGGCAGAATCTTGTTTTAAATCAGTATATACACTTCAAATTATTAAGCACTGAAGACAAAAAGGACCTGCTAATCTAGATCAGTAAATATTGTGTATTACATTTAATTACCAACATCATAAACTACTTTGGTCACATGATCTCGATTCATTAACCCTTTCCTACATACATACACCTTTTATCGCATGAGTAAACAGTGTATATCCAGATCATCCCGCACGTCTGTGCCATCTGATCAGTACCTGCATTGTTCGCTTTTTGGTAAGAAATAACTTAACCCTTTCCTGGATATATACGCATTTTTACGCATGTGCGACCAGTGTAGATCCAGATCAGCCGGCACATCCGTGCCGTCTGATCAGGATCTGCACTGGTCGCATTTTTGTCAGAAATAACCTTATGAATCTAATAGCGAACAGTTTAGATCCTGATCAGACGGCACGGATGTGCCGGCTGATCTGGATCTAAACTGTTCGCCCTAGCAATAAAGGTGTGTCTGTACAGGAAAGGGTTAACAAATCAAACAACAAACAATGTCAAATGGCAAAGGTTTCAGGCTGAGCTGGATCTACATTGTTTGCCCATATAGGTGTATATATGGTGGAAAGGGTTTAACCCTTTCCTGAATAGATAAACCTTTATTGCTAAGGCGAACAGTTTAGATCCAGATCAGCTGGCACATCCGTGCCATCTGATCAGGATCTAAACTGTTCGCTTTTTGATTTATAGATTATTTCTGACCAAAATGCGACCAGTGCAGATCCTGATCAGACGGCACAGATGTGCCGGCTGATCTGGATCTACACTGGTCGCACATGCGTAAAAATGCGTATACAATGTATATCAAGGAAAGGGTTTAATACAAGAATCACTTTTAAACTTCATTTATACGCCAGTTTCCTGATAATCTTCAGTTTCTTGGACAGATTCATTGTCATTCCCATCAGGAAATCGTCTTGAATGTTCACTGGTTACCGTGGATTCAGCACTTCTTTTTTCATACTGACTGGACATTTGCACGGGCTTTTGTGTCGTTTTCATGTACTGAGAAATATCAGGAACTCTGCTTCCTTTTTCAGGAAGGCTCATTTTCATGTAACCCGTTTCATTCTCCTCATTGGTCAAATCAAAGATCATGTGATCACTTTCCTGATTTTCATTGGTCAATTCAAAATCTAAAATTTCCTGATAATCCTGGTCAAGTCCAACATCCTGCTCTTGTTTCTGTACTTTCTGATTTAAAGACGTTGTTTTAGCGTTTAACCTATTTTTAGTGTCTTCCAAAAATACCTCATCATCATCGTCAACATCTGCAGAGCGCATTTCAAGGTCATTTAATTTTATTCTTGGTATTTTACAAACATTTTTCGCATGCACATTTTCAACAGATTCCATAGACTGCTGCATTAACCGACCAGTGTCTCCAAGAACACTATCCAACATATTGTTACTTACATGAACATTGGACACTGGATATGGGGACTTGTTCTTTTTGGGACTTTTTGATTTCGGCTTATGTGAGACACTGGTGATTCCATGAGTATTTACAGAATATGCTGGTTGTTGAACACTTGCTGTTTGCTGAGGTAGCACGTCGGGAACACTCTCTGGCATATCATAAACATCTTCATACTCATTATATTTTGCATCTGGGGCTATCTGTCCATCGGCATCAGCACCAGGGTTAAACGAGAACTGCAAACCACTCTTTATAACACTTTGAGTATTTCTGTACAAGGTTTCTGTTACATCTCTTTTTGTATCTACATCACTTCTACCGTGACCACTTGTAACAACAGTTTGAGTTTTTCTATATACAGTGTCTGGCAAGACCACCTTAGGATCCCCGCTAGAACTCGCCGGATAAGAGTTGTTGTACACAGCCTCACTGGCAGACGTGTAGTTTCCAAAGACATCCTCCTCCTTGCCCATCATGTTGTAAATTCCCTTCAGAGTATTTTCTCCACTTTGATTTTCGTAAGTATGATCACTACGGCGGACTTTACTGACCTGTGTGTAGTAATCTTCAGGTACGATGAATTGTTTCACCTTGCTTTTAGCTGGAGCACTATACAGAACATCTCCTATCCGACCTTCACCAGCATCCTCTTCGCCTTTAACTCTAACATGTTTATCGACATTTGACAGCATGTTCTTAGAATTTAAAGCCATACTAGTGTTACCATAGAAACTAGCAGAATCTGGAACACTAATCTCTTTGGATCCTGGAGATCTGTGCAGACTCTGTGATGGCAAGATTGGTTCAGTTTGCACTCTTTGTTTTGGAAGGGTGTATATGTCCTCTGGATTCGAGGAAACAGATGATGTAAGTGATGTGTTACATGAAGAAACATGTTCTTTATATGATGGAGGTCCAGAATACGGTGGCAGATTTTCAGGAGTTCGGTTCTTATCTCTCCGTAGCACAAAGTTAATATTTTCTCCATCAGTTTGACTGTTATTTACAAAATGTCTGTTTTGCATTGGTGGACTGTTGCTAGATTCTGATGCATCTTTCAAAATAAATGGTCTAGCATTCATTGTAAAGTTTTCTCGAACAGCTAATTCCGCATAATCTTTTCTTGTTCTGCGCTTTGGTGTTGCAATAATGCCTTCCGGACCTTTATCACTGGATACAGAGGGACTTCTCGACTTGTTGCGATCAACAATATGAAAGGCGGAGCTCCCTCTGTGAACCGGCTGTGGCGGAAGTGGACAAGGGTGATTTGTCCTGCGAGATACCGGCTGAGACGGTAGCTGATTCTGTGATTGAGAACCTCGTTGTAATGGCTGGGGAGGGAGAAAATCAGCTTGCACAGAGCTGCGGGATTTTGGTTTGTTTGGTATGTTATCCAACATGCTGTCTGAGTAGGTCACAAAATGCACATTGTCTGCAGAAGAGTTTTGAAACTGGGTGTGAATATAAGGATTATATCCATGACGAATGTTGGGAACGGTTTTACACATTTGCTGTGAATGTAAGTAACTCTCTTCACCACTAAAACCTGACTTCTGATATAAACTTGGATTTATTCCTGTAAGAAAATCTCCAGTTTTGTCACTAGACTCGGAGGTTCTACGAGAACTGTTTTCACTGTTAGAAATATTTCCTCCCCTTAAAGATGTTCCCAAGTTCCACTTCACCTGGCTGAAATTCACGTTACTCCGCTGGTCCCCTGCCCTCTGATTGGCTCGCCGAGGTTGTGGTGTGTGAGATCGCACTTTCTGAGGTATAACTTGTCTCTGTGATACAGGCTGTGGAGTTATCGCTCTCCGAGATCCACCTGTACCCGTTTTAGCAACACTTGAAACGTTTGGATTATCTTTCTGTTGTTGTCTGGATTCCTGAAGGTATCTCATCTGAAGATTTAGAATCAACAGAAGCTGGTCTGTGTCCAGCGTGTGAATTGTTGCGGCTCTTTTACCTTTCCTTCTGTGTTCTCGTAACTTTCCCTTTGTTTTACCTTGGCTTAATTCACTATCTGCATTCAATTCTCTACTTCCATTTCCAGATGAATCTAAAGATTCACAGGACTTGCTAAGACGTCTTGATGCAGAAAAACTGTAGCGTCTACCTGAACCAATTTCTCGATCCGGAGTTTTTGATAATCTTTGTCGCAAAGGAATATCCCTGTCAGGAGTTTTATTTATCTTATATTTGTTAGCCAGATTCTCTTTGCCAAGGTCATTCGGCCCTGGTGTCCTTGACCTCTGACCTTGATTTGCACTTGTTGGCACTGACTGAGTGTTCTGTGACTTCAATGGACCAACTCTGTTACTACCTGATGCTGAGTTTAAACTCAGTGAGACTGAGTTTTCCCTGGAAGATCTCTGAGGCTGAACAGTATTCCCTGAGATAGCTGGCACGCTATTTTGAACAACAATAGTTTGACCTTGAGGTAAGGTCGTGACCTCTGGTTCAGTATCTGATTGGTCCTGAGATGAACTACCACTCACTGTGTACACTTCTTCGTAAGAATCATCCTGAAATACAAAAGAAGTTAACTAAGGTTATAAGAAACTTAAATAAAATGTGTACCAGACTGCTAAAGCAAGCATTAGGTAATGTAATAATCAACAATTTCCCTGTTAATATACCAGATTAATGGACCCCAGGTCAGCAAAATACGTTTTTTTTGTATTAACATTCAATAATAAGGAAGTATTAACAGCTTGATAACAAATTTGCATACAAATAAATGTTAATCAGATTAAGTCCTTTTCTTTCAACCATTCTATGAATGCCAGTTTATCAAAATACATGTATAATGTAATTGATTTTATGTCAAGAATTTTTGATGAAGTGGGACAAATAACTCTCAAGAGGACCTTTTTGGAGAATTAATCTAAGGACTCACAGAGACTTGAAGATGAAATATTACTGAGAAGCAACTGTGACATGTAATACTTAAACCAGCACAATTATCAATAATGTACTGGTAAACCATTTGATACAATCAGAGCAATTTTTGCGCTAGAATGTGCCCCTATTTGTTAAAATACTGAAAATTATTTTCTTAACTTGTCGAGCAGAAACTTGTAAATACTGTACAGTCCCTATGAACATCCCCTCCCCTCGTCAGTGTGTTACATTTTCCAGATGGGGTTGTTGATTTCAATACAATAACACAACTGGGTGTATTTTTAAAATTTCTTTTCAAGGAAAAAGAAACACAAGAAATTCCAATTTTCTAATTTCATCAGTCTTGATGATAGAAATTATTTTATGCTCACACAGTAGGCAGCTATGTTGATAGTTATGAAAATTTAAGAATTTTGAAATTGTACATGCTTATTAAAATAATGACACACTGTTGGTAAAGTTAACTGTGTCCACACAAACTATTGTCATTTTTTTGAAAAACAGGACAATAGGACATCAAAGAACTTTTTAAACCAGGGATTACAGCTTAAGAAATACATAATACAATGACAGTATATGCATCGTTTATTCATAAAATATATTATATGATATTCATATTACGAAGTCAAAGTAACAAACACATCTTTATACAAAAATCTTGAAACATTGAGTATCATGGAAACCTCGGACATTTAACTAGAGGAATGTTCAGTTGAACACTTGTGTTGCCCTCCGGTACTATGTCGGAATAAAAATGCAAGTACAAAAAGGGGCACAACTCCATCTTGACCAAAAGAACTTGGCATCATCATGAGCATTTTGTCATCAGCAATATAGTTTTAAAGTTTGGTAAAGAAATATAAAGAAATGGCAATGTTACAGTCAACATTAATTTTTTGGTGTAAAAATCCAAATACAAAAAGGGGTAGCGGAGATGTTAACTGTTGACAGATAACAAAGGGATGCCAGACAAAGACCAGGTCAATATCAGCCTCTGGCTCTGAGGGCTAAACATAAAAAAAAAATAGTCTTTCAAAAACTCTCTAAAATTCGTAAAAGTTGAACATTAAATAAAGACTGCAAGGAAACAAACTGTGCCGAAGGTTATAAAACTGAGCATGGAAACCGGTCTCAAATCTCAAGCATATGATTGGCTGAAATGGCGACCAGTCACCATTTCAGCCAAAAATGGCAACCAGTCACCATTTCAGCCAATCAGATGCTTGAGATTTGAGACTGATTTCCAATCTCAGTTTTATAACCTTCAACCCTGATGTACTTACTCCTAGAAATCTGTGTTTTATTCTCTCTGTCCTGAGGACCAGCAGAGCCAGTACGGCTGAGACAATACACAACAACAACACTAAGCCGTATACACCAACCAGGGCGTACAACAGCTGAGGTAGGGTCTGTTCTACAGCATCACAACTTGTCACCTCTTCAAAATCATACTTTGTCAACTCTGAAAATATAGTATCACACGTAAATACAGCATTAAGTACATGTAACATACTGTCATTAGAGTTAATGCAGCATAAAGCTACATACTGTCATTAGTGTTAATGCAGCATAAAGTAACATACTGTCATTAGTGTTAATGCAGCATAAAGTAACATACTGTCATTAGAGTTATGCAGCATAAAGCTACATACTGTCATTAGTGTTAATGCAGCATAAAGTAACATAATATCATTAGTGTTAATGCAGCACAAAGTAACATACTGTCATAAGTGTTAATGCAGCATAAAGCTACATACTGTCGTTAGTGGTTAATGCAGCATAAAGTAACATACTGTCATTAGTGTTAATGCAGCATCAAGCTACATACTGTCATAAGTGTTAATGCAGCATAAAGTAACATACTGTCATAAGTGTTAATGCAGCATAAAGAAACATACTGTCATTAGTGTTAATGCAGCATAAAGCTACATACTGTTATAAGTGTTAATGCAGCATAAAGCTACAAACTGTCATTAGTGTTAACGCAGCATAAAGTAACATACTGTCAATTGTTGTTAATGCAGCATAAAGTAACATACTGTAATTAGTGTTAATGCAGCATAAAGCTACAAACTGTCATTAGTGTTAATGCAGCATAAAGCTACATACTGTCATTAGTATTAATGCAGCATAAAGTAACATACTGTCATTAGTGTTAATGCAGCATAAAGCTACATACTGTCATTAGTGTTAATGCAGCATAAAGCTACATACTGTCATTAGTGTTAATGCAGCATAAAGCTACATACTGTCATTAGTGTTAATGCAGCATACAGTAACATACTGTCATTAGTGTTAATGAAGCATAAAGCTACATACTGTCATTAGTGTTAATGCAGCATAAAGCTATATACTGTCATTAGTGTTAATGCAGCATAAAGTAACATACTGTCAATTGTTGTTAATGCAGCATAAAGTAACAAACTGTCATTAGAGTTAATGCAGCATAAAGCTACATACTGTCATTAAGTGTTAATGCAGCATAAAGTTACATACTGTCATTAGTGTTTATGCAGCATAAAGTAACATACTGTCATTAGTGTTAATGCAGCATAAAGTAACATACTGTCATTAGAGTTAATGCAGCATAAAGTAACATACTGTCAGATGTGTTAATGCAGCATAAAGTAACAAACTGTCATTAGAGTTAATGCAGCATAAAGTAACATACTATCATTAGTGTTAATGCAGCATAAAGTAACATACTGTCATTAGTGTCAATGCAGCATAAAGTAACATACTGTCATTAGAGTTATGCAGCATAAAGCTACATACTGTCATTAGTGTTAATGCAGCATAAAGTAACATAATGTCATTAGTGTTAATGCAGCATAAAGTAACATACTGTCATTAGTGTTAATGCAGCATAAAGTAACATACTGTCATTAGTGTTAATGCAGCATAAAGTAACATACTGTCATTAGTGTTAATGCAGCATAAAGTAACATACTGTCATAAGTGTTTTTGCAGTATAAAGCTACATACTGTCATTAGTGTTAATGCAGCATAAAGTAACATACTGTAATTAGTGTTAATGCAGCATAAAGCTACATACTGTCATTAGTGTTAATGCAGCATAAAGTAACATACTGTCATTGCGTTAATACAGCATAAAGTAACAGACTGTCAGATGTGTTAATACAGCATAAAGTAACATACTGTCAGATGTGTTAATGCAGCATAAAGTATACAGCATAAAGTATCATACTGTCAGTGCATTAATACAGCATAAAGTAACATACTGTCAGATGTGTTAATGCAGCATAAAGTAAAATACTGTCAGTGTGTTAATACAGCATAAAGTAACATACTGACAGTGTGTTATACAGCATTAAGTAACATACTGACAGTGCATGTATACTGCAACCTGATCACGAGTCCATGCCTCCCTTATGGCATATAAACTCTTCCTTGAAGTTTACAATTGTCAACACATCTATATTTATCCTCTGTGCACGTAAAACAAAAAGCCAGACAGTTTAAAACAGTTACTTTGCCTAGAGTGAACAATTGCTAATCTGGTTAAATTCTCACAATAACAAAAGACTGTCCAAGATTTATGATGCTCCCCTAATGGGTATGTTGTCAAAAAACGTATACTAAGTTGTATAACTATGAAGGAAAATTGTATCATATTTTCATTTGATTAGAATAATGATCATTTCTGTGAAATAATTTGAAATGTGAATGCAAATAACAAAGTAATGTGCCAGACATGATTTTGCTTCAAGGTCATGATGTGACCTTGACCTTCAAGGTAGCAATCATAATTTTGCATGTGACAAATCTCTTCTCGTTATGGTGATCATTTCTGTGAAATAATTTTAAAGTGCAACTTTTAATAAGTTATGGTATGGACACACTTTTGCTTCAATTATATCCTCATAAATATTCCGACCACATTTAGTAAAAAAAAAAAAAAAAACAGATAAAAAGAGCAGTAAATATATTCTTAACAGTTTTTAATAATCCGATTAATAGTTAATCAAATCCAGTATGATATCTTCCTGCATCAAAACATGCGTAATTCACACTTTCACACATTTTGGACAAGCACACTGTCCCAATATTAATAATAAAAAATATAACAGAGATAATTTATCAAAACTTAATTTCTAATAGGAAAGGCTTATAATTGTATTATAGCGACTGAAAAATGTTGATAAATTACTTGAATTGAAGAAAATAAATCCAAAGCTGTAAATTGGCAGTAATTTTATATGAACAGCTTTAGAAAAGGCTTCTAATTGTATTATAGCGATTGAAAAATGTTTATAAATTACTTGAATTGAAGAAAATAAATCCAAAGCTGTAAATTGGCAGTAATTTTATATGAACAGCTCTATGATTTCTGAGTCTATGAATGGGGCATCCTTCTTGGACCTGACATCATCTGTTACCACAAAACAATCAATTTACCGTAATTCCTGCATTAAAACATGCCTTACCTTTAAACTTCATATTTTTAATGAAAAACAAGTATTCCCAAAAAAATAATTACCATTAAATCATTAAATACCACCTTTTAACATGTGTGGATATTTTGCAAACTATATAATAACTTAATGTAACAATAAAAAGACCTAAATTCACCTAAAATCACAAGATCTCTTTTTTCTGAACCATCAAATACGATCTCTTTTTTCTGAACCATCAAATACACAGGGATGGGGTTTTCAACTTTGAAGCCTCTCAGGTTTGAAAGATTTTGAAGAAGAAATGTGTTTGAAAAGGGTGCAATAGAAGAGCTAAAAAGCAACTTTGACACTTTTATTGTCAGTATTTCAAAAACTGCTTTTTTATATATAATTGTTTAACCCTTTCCTCCATATGTATGCTTTTTTACTCATGTGCGACCAGTGTAGATCCAGATCAGCCGCCACATCTGTGCTATCTGATCAGGATCTGCACTGGTCGCATTTTGGACAGAAATAACCTAATGAATCAAAAAGGGAACACTTTAGGTCATGAACAGACGGCAAGGATGTGCCTGCTGATCTGGATCTAAACTGTTCGCCCATGCAATAAAGGTGTATCTATGGAGGAAAGGGTTAAATTGCTTATTCAACAAACAGCTTAAGTGTGATGATTTCAGACTTGATAAAGATATGCTTAATATGGTAGTGGAGGTATCTTGTATCTAACATCTGTCTTAGAAGATTGGCTGTTTAATAATTCACTGGCTGGGTACACTCATATTGATTTCATGTTTCACACAGGCTAGTTTAGGCAATAGAAAATTAATTCCTAGATTCTCATTCCCGCCCGTCCCTCAAAAATCACTCCGCCTGAATGTTTTTTATTTGAAAAAAAAAATGCCTACAACAAAATTAGCATTACGAGTACGAATCAGTAGAGTACGAAAATATAGTATGAAATATTTAAGTGCGAATCGGCGATTCATAGTCTGCTGAACGCTTTTTTATCTTTGCACTACACAAGTGTCGTTAGTAACAGTGAGAATGATAAATAAAAATTGAAACCCGCCCACCCGCTCAGTTTTTCCCAAAATAAGGATGAGAATCTAGGAATTAATTTTCTATTGCCTTATCAACTGTGTAGTATAAGTTGAAATATCTGTGTTTCTTGCTTAGGCCTATGGGCCTTTTTCAGAGCTGTAGATGTTCATGAATATAATATAAAGTGAATTCATATTGGTCTTGTTATTGGGCCAAGGGTAGTCATATTGTATCAATATTATTTTAGTTAATTAATAAGGCCTATTATTAATTAACTATCTCATATTGGCCCAACAATTCTCATATTTGCCCAGCAATTCCTGTATTGGCCCAATTTAGTCTTCATATGAGTTTGATGGTTTTTGTCTGTTAATTAATAAAATTGTTATTAATCAAGTGAATTCACATTGGTCATGTTATTGGGCCTCGGCAGTCACATTAGCAATTGGCCTTCGGCCTCAGGCTAATATGAATACCCTCGGCCCAATAACAAGGCCAGTATGAATTCACTTGATCAATAACATAATAATACTGGCCTAAAATAATTAAAATTCCAAATGTTTAATATATGTGGCAAACTGTAATGCCTTCTTGCTAATAACTGTTACAATTTAGATATAGGGCTTACATCACTAATTGTTTAGTAGTTGATGCCATCAAAATTACCTCAAGTGTAGAAAACTGGAAAAAAAACTTATTTTACGACAACTATGGGCAAACATTTGTGTGCAATCAAGAAAAATATTAACAAGTGAATGGTATGGGAGAAAACTGATTTCAACTAACAGAAATAATTCCTTAATAAATATTGAAATGAAAGGGGAATAACTATGAAATATTTTTGGAAGAGTTTAAAAACTTGAGTAACTTATGATTGGGGACATTTACTTTTAGTTCAATTTTAATCACTTAAATAATGTTACAGAATAAAATTTTTAACACAAACTCAAATGTAAGATTGGCATATATTTAATCGAAGTTGATACCTCATGTAGTTTCAATGTTATGGACAAAGTGCATATTTTCGTTAATGCAAAATTTGTGCAAAAAGGGCACAATTTACAGAAATTTTTCCATAGATTTATGGGTCTTGTTGATAATGATAAAGATACTGATGGTGAACCAATATTACTTGTTTCAAAGTTATATCTGAAGTATTTTCAAAGTTATGGGACAATTGCATAAATGGAAACAGGGGATCACTTGAAAAATATTGGCAGCAGAGTTGTGGGTCATGCTGGTAATGATGTAGATTTTGACGCCTGGGTGAGTAGAATAGCTCCCGTATTCTTCGAAAAGTTGAGCTAAAAATGTCATTCAAATTTTAGAGGACCAATAGATAAAACTCAATCATTATTAAATAAGTGTTAAGTGTTTGTCTGAGAACAGCTGATAATGACTGTGTTAACGTGTCAATGACAGTAAGTATCCAGCATTTACTGATAGCAGGTTGTGCTCAGGCACAGTCCCCTTTCCAAATCTTTCTGAAGGCATTCAGTTATCCCTAACATCTGGTTTCTTAATTCCCCTATAACAAGGTTACAGCAGCTATAACCCTTTCCTCCATATATATACGCATTTTTTAAGCATGTGCGACCAGTGTAGATCCAGATCAGCTGGCACATCCATGCCATCTGATCAGGATCTGCACTGGTGGCATTTTGGTCAGAAATAACCTAATGAATCAAAAAAAGAACAGTTTAGATCCTGATCAGATGGCACAGATTTGCTGGCTGATCTAGATCTAAATTGTTCGCCCATGCAATAAAGGTGTGTCTATGGAGGAAAGGGATAAGCCACATCCCCTGGATCTGAAAAAAAAGTTTTGCTTAATGTATAAATAAACTGACCCGTATTCAGAGAAAATCAAGAAGTAATTTACATAGTCAACCTATAAATGACTACAATACATGTACACACAAACCTGTTTCTGAATAGTGAAGACTGAGAAGTGATTTACATACAGTCAACCCTGTCTTTAGCAGCCACCCAAGGGAGTGACAAAAAGTGGCTGCTGAAGACAGGTGGCTGTTAAAGACAGTAAAAAATTAGAACAAAATGTCAGTTTAGGTCATATACTTATCGGCTGTTTAAGACAGGTGGTTGCTATTCGCAGGTGGCGGTTAAGGCAGGTTTCACTGTAGTCAACCTATAAATGGCTACAGTACACACAAACCTGTTTCTAAATAGTGAAGACTGTGAAGTGATTTACATAGTCAACTGTAATGACTACAATACACCATACCTGTTTCTGAATAGTGAAGACTAAGAACATCTCGTCTGTACGGACACAAACACTGACACAGCTTCTGAGACAGGTAGTAACGGCAAGAGGTGAACGTCTGTAGCGGCTGCAGGATATGTGTGCACATGAGGACCGCTGTTGTTCCGCAGAGAAACCCAGAGGCCACACATACTGCCACCGTCAGAAATACCTGTAACAACATATAAGAGATGCTGATACAGTAACATTCACAGGTCTGAAGAAGATTATAAACTCGAAACTTGTAGTGAAATGTTGGAGTTTGTCTTCCTTTATTTGTTTATATTTTTAACAACATATAGTAGCATATATGAAACATTGCTCAGCAAAATTATCAATAGGCAAATGGCAAGTCATCTATTAACAATGTATAGAACAGGGATTTCAATAGCTTTTGAAAACCAGGGGTCATCTGACCCCAGTTTGAAATTTTCAATAACCAGGTGGTCACGAGTCGTATCATGTTTTCAGTGAACTGTACTACTTATAAAGTTGCTTTAACTTCATTTTAACTTATTTTCATGGTTCAAATAAGTATTAACTTCATATTTAAAATGCAAAAGACACAATATCTATCTTTATTCATGAAAAATTTGACCACTTTTCCTACATTCTATTGCAGCATTTATTTTACAGAATATTGATATCATTTAAGTTTTTCTATTTGTTATGTCTTCATTTACAACAAGCATCTAGATGCAAAAAATATTTTGAGGTGGGGGAGAGGACACTGAGAAAAAAAGTTGTGTGTGTTCGGTGATGGAAGGGAAATCGGAGTAACCACATGCTTTTAGATTAGATACATAAAATGTTAGAACAAAAAAAAACATTTGGTGGCTGGTACCCCCGTCTACACCCCCCCCCCCCCCCCCCCCCAAAGACAAGTTTTGTTTTTGCTTTATTTTCAAAAAGAGGAAAAAATGTGAAACAAGAGGGCCATGATCGCCCTGAATCGCTCACCTGAGTATGAAGCTCAAGTTATTAACCAGACACTGAATTTTTATTTTTAGCAACAGTGACCTTGACCTTGACCACAGACACGTCGGTAGCAATCCCAATTTGTCTCTTGTTATAAGCTACTCATATACCAAGTTTGGAGTCAATATGCCAAAGCAAACTCAAGTTATTAAGTGGAAACTGAATTTCTATTTTTAGCAACAGTGACCTTAACCTTGATCAGAGACACCTGGGTAGCAATCCCAAGCTGCCTCTTGATATAAGCTACTCATACACCAAGTGTGGAGTCAAAAAACCAAAGCAAACTCAAGTTATCAAGTGGAAACTGAATTTCTATTTTTAGCAACGGTGACCTTGACCTTGATCACAGACACCTGGGTAGCAACCCCAAGCTGCCTCTAGATAAAAGCTATCCATATACCAAGTTTGGAGTCAATAGGCCAAAGCAATCTCAAGTAATTAAGTAGAAACTGAATTTCTATTTTTAGTTACAGTGACCTTGACCTTAATCACAGACACCTGGGTAGCAACCCCAAGCTGCCTTTTGATATAAGCTACCCATACACCAAGTTTGGTGTCAATAGGCCTAAGCAAACTCAAGTTATTGAAGAATTTCTATTTTTAGCAACGGTGACCTTGACCTTGATCACAGACATCTGGGTAGCAACCCCAAGCTGCCTTTTGATATAAGCTACCCATACACCAAGTTTGGAGTCAATAGGCCTAAGCAAACTCAAGTAATTGAGCAAAGACTGAATTTCTATTTTTAGCAACAGTGACCTTGACCTTGATCACAGACATCTGGGTAGCAACCCCAAGCTGCCTTTTGATATAAGCTACCCAAACACCAAGTTTGGAGTCAATAACCCTAAGCAAACTCAAGTAATTGAGCAAAGACTGAATTTCTATTTTTAGCAACAGTGACCTTGACCTTGACCACAGACACGTGGGTAGCAATCCCAATTTGTCTCTTGTTATAAGCTACTCATATACCAAGTTTGGAGTCAATATGCCAAAGCAAACTCAAGTTATTAAGTGGAAACTGAATTTCTATTTTTAGCAACAGTGACCTTAACCTTGATCAGAGACACCTGGGTAGCAATCCCAAGCTGCCTCTTGATATAAGCTACTCATACACCAAGTGTGGAGTCAAAAAACCAAAGCAAACTCAAGTTATCAAGTGGAAACTGAATTTCTATTTTTAGCAACGGTGACCTTGACCTTGATCACAGACACCTGGGTAGCAACCCCAAGCTGCCTCTAGATAACAGCTATCCATATACCAAGTTTGGAGTCAATAGGCCAAAGCAATCTCAAGTAATTAAGTAGAAACTGAATTTCTATTTTTAGTTACAGTGACCTTGACCTTAATCACAGACACCTGGGTAGCAACCCCAAGCTGCCTTTTGATATAAGCTACCCATACACCAAGTTTGGTGTCAATAGGCCTAAGCAAACTCAAGTTATTGAAGAATTTCTATTTTTAGCAACGGTGACCTTGACCTTGATCACAGACATCTGGGTAGCAACCCCAAGCTGCCTTTTGATATAAGCTACCCATACACCAAGTTTGGAGTCAATAGGCCTAAGCAAACTCAAGTAATTGAGCAAAGACTGAATTTCTATTTTTAGCAACAGTGACCTTGACCTTGATCACAGACATCTGGGTAGCAACCCCAAGCTGCCTTTTGATATAAGCTACCCAAACACCAAGTTTGGAGTCAATAACCCTAAGCAAACTCAAGTAATTGAGCAAAGACTGAATTTCTATTTTTAGCAGCAGTGACCTTGACCTTGACCCTGTGGTCATGATTTGAACAACTTTTGTAGACATCAGTGCCAGGATGCTTCAGGACAAATTTGGTTAAAATCCATCAAGTGGTTTCAGAGGAGATGTTGGCTCAGGTGAGCTAAAAATTAACTCCTCACCCTAGTCACAACCCAGTACATGTTTTGCATTAGGCATTATAATGTTAAATCTTCACAATTGAGGCAATTCACAGGAAAGGGTGTCTCTGGGAAATTGATTTTATTCCTTGAAATGACATTATAGAGTTGAGCTGACAAAATACATTTTATTCTGAATTTTTGAAAAAAAAACAACATCATACTGTTGACAAGCATAAAAAAAATCGCCTGTTAACTATGAAGAAGTAATAGATTATTGTAATTTCTTTACAAATACATGTAATGTAACAACTACAATGTCACAAAATATCACATATGACATCTTTTCCCCGTAGCGTGCCCCAAATAAAACATCATTAACAAGCACAATATTAATCTAGTTCAAGAACTGGAGTACCATTATGGTTAACAAGGGGAAATAACTGAGCATTCAAATAATGGAAATAAATTCTGATATTCTTTCCCTTTGTGTATCTTGTGTTGTTGATACTTTCTTCCATTCCATTTTATCTGGAGCCTTGTATATATATTTTTTATATTTTACAGCTAAATAATTCTAATCATCCATCTATAAATTATGAGAGAGGTCACATTTTAAAAAGGGAAATGTACTTTAACCCTTTCCTCCGCAGACATACCTTTATTGCATGGGCGATCAGTGTAGATCCAGATCAGTCATCTGATCAGGATCTGCACTGTTCGCTATTTAATTCATTAGGTTATTTCTGATCAAAAAGCGACCAGCGCAGATCCTGATCAGACGGCATGGATGTGCTGGCTGATCTGGATCTACACTGGTCGCACACGCCTAAAAATGCGTATTTATGGCGGAAAGGGTCAAGTATTACTACGTTTATATATGTCTTTAGAATTTTAAAATAAGGTTGTTTCTTTGACACATGAAATAGGCTGGATTTGCTTTACTACTCCAATGATTTTCTCTTTTGAACAAAAATAATTACAAATTTCAAGAAGAATTTCTATTTTCCAGTTCATACTATGACTGCTTGCTTTCATACATTTGTCCAATATAAGAAAACAACAAACCCAGCAAAACACCTCAATACAATGGCTCGGGTTTCAACAATCTTTGACACTTTGATATTTAATTGAATTTCAAACTGACTTGATTGGTTACCATGGCAACTAACCCCAAAATCACAAAACAGTGACAAATAGAGGGTTGGGAGTAAAATCCCATTAAATGATGTTTTCATGCATGTCAATTAAAGCTGAAACTATTGTGAAGTTTAAGTACAAAATTAGCCCATCTCAGGAAATTTTCTGAAGGAGGTAAAACATAGTTTTAAACAGAATATTTGAAATGTGTGGGTCAGACATAATTATTATACTCAGTAAAGAGATCCAGTTTGTAATGTTGCTGTTCAGGACATCTTTCTTATTAACCCTTTCCTCCATATATATGCATTTTTATGCATGTGCGACCAGTGTAGATCCAGATCAGCTGGCACATCCATGCCGTCTGATCAGGATCTGCACTGGTCGCATTTTAGTCAGAAATAACCTAATGAATAAAACAGCGAACAGTTTAGATCCTGGATCTAAATTGTTCGCCTACACAATAAACGTGTATCTATGGAGGAAAGGGTTAAAGCCAGAGTTTGAGAAAATGTAGCAGTTTGAGGAAGTCTTCCCTTCATTAGAAAAATGTCATAATACAACTTGCAAATATTAAATTTGTGATCTATTAACAATATCTAATTAAAATGCACATTTAAACAAAGTTCATTACTGTGAACTTTTTTTATTTTCACTACTTTTATTCCCAGACTTTTTGTGTATCGGAAAAAAATATTCATTTGTATTATTTCAAAAAATTTTTTTTTGACAAATTTGTATGCAAATAAGAATGGACTTAATGCCACAAAATTTTATTACTGAAAATTAAGGAACTTCACTAATACCACCTAATGCGTATGTCACTACATTTGCAAATTTATTTTGTTTATTTGTTTTACTGTTAGCCAAACTGTGACGAAATCAGCCGACACGGACTGAAGCCGAGTAGCCCGCGGCTTAACCCTTTCCTTGATATAAACGCATTTTTACGCATTTGCGACCAGTATAGATCCAGATTAGCCGGCACTAGTTTGCCGTCTGATCAGGATCTGCACTGGTCGCATTTAGGTCAGAAATAACCTAATGAATAAAAAAGCGAACAGTTTAGATCCTGATCAGACGGCACGAATGTGCCAGCTGATCTGGATCTAAACTGTTCGCCCTAGCAATAAAGGTGTATCTATACAGGAAAGGGTTAAAATAGCAGATCTGTGAATGGGTGACTTGTACAATGGAAACATCAATCAAGGACTACATGTTAAACCTGTCTCACACAGAACACACGGCTTATACGGTTGGCCATGCGTGTAAACCGTATATACAATCGAACCAACCGTGGCCTTATCCGAGTTACACTCGGGCAATTCGAGTGTATCCGCGAAAGCCGTGTATGATTTTTAAAACTTTTAAAAAACTGGCACGGGTGCCATGTTCGTGTATGATCATATTAGCGATCGTACAAGACCGTGAGAGACCGTAAGAGACTCCACGAGTGAGCTCAACCTTGCCAATATTGTATATAAATCGTATGAAACAAAAGCCAGTGGGACTGTATGTAAAGCCTGTAAATGTCCAGTTAATCGAGTAAAAGTCGTGTTAAATCTTACTAGGCCAAAAATAACCGTGCAAATCATGTTCAAACTTTGACAAACCTTGCTTGACCTAGTTTATCCGTGCTTTGTTCATACATACTCGTGCTACATTTGAGTCTAAATTGTACTAACTCATCCCCAGGCACGGTTGGAGCTCAATACTCGTACCAGTCAACCCGTGTATAAACGAGTATACCGTATTGGAACCGTGTGCCCAACCGTGTTCATTGTGAGACAGGCTTTACAGCTTTACAACAGCTATCACTCTTTATTTACTTACCAGAACTTTAAATCTTTTCCAGAACAGGAATGATACAAACACCCCAGCCACAATCACCTGAAAACCAACAAAAAATGCTTAATAAATGATACAAACACCCCAGCCACAACCACCTGAAAACCAACAAAAAATGCTTAATAAATGATACAAACACCCCAGCCACAATCACCTGTAAACCAACAAAATATGCTTAATAAATGATACAAACACCCCAGCCACAATCACCTGAAAACCAACAAAATAGGCTGAATAAATGATACAAACACCCCAGCAACAACCACCTGAAAACCAACAAAAAATGCTTAATAAATTTTGAAAACCAGCAAAATATACAGATGTTAATCCAGATCAGCAAGGACTTCAGTGTCATCTGATCAGGATCTAAACTGTTAAAATTTTCCCAGAAACATGGATTTCAAATATTTAAGTAAGTAATTCAATGCTGCACAAAATCTGCAAAACATTTTGCTGTGCATAACTAAAATAACAGAAGACAAAGTGAGCATTATAAGGCACATTGGTCATTCCTAGATACTGAGCTTTGAAGAGAATTCACATTAACCTAAAACTCCATAAATACACATTTTAACGCAATTCATATTAACTCAAAACTCCATAAATACACATTTTAACGCAATTCATATTAACCCAAAACTCCATAAATACACATTTTAACGCAATTCATATTAACCCAAAACTCCATAAATACGCATTTTAACGCAATTCATATTAACTCAAAACTGCATAAATACGCATTTTAACGCAATTCATATTAACCCAAAACTCCATTAATATGCATTTTAACGCAATTCGTATTAACCCAAAACTCCATAAATACGCATTTTAACACAATTCATATTAACCCAAAACTCCATAAATACGCATTTTAACGCAATTCATATTAACCCAAAACTCCATAAATACGCATTTTAATGCAATTCATATTAACCCAAAACTCCATAAATACACATTTTATCTTGTGTATCTTATGACGATATTCCTGTGTACCAAAAATTATTTAATTCTGTCAAGCCTTTCATGAGTTATCATCTGGAAATGAAGAATCCGACTGACCGACAGACCGACCGACAAGCTCACTCCTATATACCCCCTAAAACTTTGTTTTTTTTGGGGGGGGGGGGGGAGGTATAATAAGACAGCACGGATGTGATCAGGATCTACACTGGTCCCACATGCATTAAAATGTGTATATATGGAGGAAAGGGTTAAAGATGGCAGCTTCTTTTGAAAATATGGTAAACTAGAAATGTGTCCATAGGACAGGGATGCCCCCGCTACGCATGTTTGTCATGGTGAACATTTATGCCAAGTTATTTTAAAATCCAATAAGTAATAACAAACTCACAGACAAGAAAATTCTGGTTTTAGTAATAGTGACCTTGACCTTGGACCTACAGGCATTGTACTCAACACAACGCCTTGTCATAGTGAACATTTGTGCCAAATTGTTTTGAAATCGTTCTGTTAATAACGAAGTTATAGCCAGTACAAGAAATTTCTATTATTTGTAACAGTGAATCTGACCTTGGACCTACAGGCATGGGTATTGTACACAACACATCGTCTTGATATAATAAACATTTATACCGAGTTATTTTAAAATCCGATAAGACATAACAAAAACAGAGCAGACAAGATTTTTTAAGAAATTCTTTTTAAGTAACAGTGACCTTGACCTTGGACCTACAGGCTTGGGTATTGTCACGACACACTGTCTTGATATGGTGAATATTTATACCAAGTTATTTTAAATCCATTAAAAAAAAAAAACAAAGATACAGAGCGGACAAGATTTTTCCAACAAAATTCTATTTTTAGTAACAGTGACCTTGACCTCTGACCTTTAGACATGGGTGTTGTACACGACACATTGCCTTATCATGGTGAACATTTGTGCCAAGTGATTTTGAAATCCCTCCATTAATAAGGAAGTTACAGCCTGGACAACAAAATTCTATTTTTAGTAACAGCGACCTTGACCTTGGACCTACAGGCATGGGTATTGTACATGACACACCGTCTTGATATCGTGAATATTGATACCAAGTTATTTTAAAATCCATTAAGAAATAACAAAGTTACAGAGCGGACAAGATTTTTCCAACAAAAATCTATTTTTAGTAACAGTGACCTTGACCTTGGACCTACAGGCATGGGTGTTGTACGCGACACACCGCCTTGTCATGGTGAACATTTGTGCCAAGTTATTTTGAAATCCCTCTATTCATAAGGAAGTTACAGCCTGGACAAGAAAATTCTATTTTTAGTAACAGTGACCTTGACCTTGGACCTACAGGCATGGGTGTTGTATGCGACACACCGTCTTGATATGGTGAATATTGATACCAAGTTATTTTAAAATCCATTAAGAAATAACAAAGTTACAGGGCGGACAAGATTTTTCCAACAAAATTCTATTTTTAGTAACAGTGACCTTGACCTTGGACCTACAGGCATGGGTGTTGTACGCGACACACCGCCTTGTCATGGTGAACATTTGTGCCAAGTTATTTTGAAATCCCTCTATTCATAAGGAAGTTACAGCCCGGACAAGAAAATTCTATTTTTAGTAACAGTGACCTTGACCTTGGACCTACAGGCATGGGTGTTGTATGTGACACACCGTCTTGATATGGTGAATATTGATACCTAGTTATTTTAAAATCCATTAAGAAATAACAAAGTTACAGGGCGGACAAGATTTTTCCAACAAAATTCTATTTTTAGTAACAGTGACCTTGACCTTGGACCTACAGGCATGGGTGTTGTACGCGACACACCGCCTTGTCATGGTGAACATTTGTGCCAAGTTATTTTGAAATCCCTCTATTCATAAGGAAGTTACAGCCCGGACAAGAAAATTCTATTTTTAGTAACAGTGACCTTGACCTTGGACCTACGGGCATGGGTATTGTACGTGACACACTGTCTTGATATGGTGAACATTCATACCAAGTTATTTTAAAATCCAATAAGAAATAACAAAGTTACAGAGCGGACAAGATTTTTCCAACAAAATTCTATTTTTAGTAACAGTGACCTTGACCTTGGACCTACAGGCATGGGTGTTGTACGCGACACACCGCCTTGTCATGGTGAACATTTGTGCCAAGTTATTTTGAAATCCCTCTATTCATAAGGAAGTTACAGCCCGGACAAGAAAATTCTATTTTTAGTAACAGTGACCTTGACCTTGGACCTACAGGCATGGGTGTTGTATGTGACACACCGTCTTGATATGGTGAATATTGATACCAAGTTATTTTAAAATCCAATAAGAAATAACAAAGTTACAGAGCGGACAAGATTTTCGAACATACACACACACTGACACACTGACACACTGACACACTGACACACCCACACACAGCCAGGGTGAACACTATATGCCCTTCCGCCATTACATGGCGGGGGCATAAAAACCTTGATGCTAACAACTCTAAATACTGTTCCAATTTCAAAACTTCTTTTAAAATGTTTTTTTTATTTAATTTAATTTTCAGAAAAGATAACCTTTTTGGAGAATGATAAATCGATGCAAGTTACAGAATTATGAAATTGCTTTTATCTTTTATACTACCGCTTTTCAAGAAAAGAAAATGCATCATTAAGTCAAATATTTTAGATTATTTGATAAACCTCCCAAGTATCATAAGGCACATGTTGAAAGTGTGTCAGTCACACGACACCCTCTACTTCACTTTGTGTGAAAGAAAATCTGATAATAGAAAGAAGTTAACAGTTGGTTGAACTTACACTAAAATGTTCAGTTGTACAAATTTCTCTAAATTTACAGGTAGTGCCTTAAAATTTGCTTACAATACTCAACTAAAATCTGCAGCAAACTCATTATTTCATTAACCCTTTCCTCCATATATACGCATTTTTACTCATGTGCGACCAGTGTAGATCCAGATCAGCCGGCACATCCGTGCCGTCTGATCAGGATCTGCATTGGTCGCATTTTGGTCTGAAATAAGATAACGAATAAAAAAGCGAACAGTTTAGATCCTAAATCCTAGTGCCGGCTGATCTGGATCTAAACTGTTCGCCCTAGCAATAAAGGTGTGTCTGTACAGGAATGGGTTAGTTAAAACAATATAATATTGGTTCAGGGGTTGGTATATCCCTTTCTTGCATACCAGATCAGGTCATCCGGTGATTTCACCCGTGTAGGAAATTATGATTCTACACCCCCCCGTGTAGAATGAGTCACGTGAGTGACGTCATATATTCAAGTTATTGACGTCATTTATAAAAACGGTTAGCGTTAATGTCAATATTTCAGCATAAGGAAAATAAAAAAGTTTGTATACATGCATAGAAAAGTTATAAATAATAAAAGGTATGCAAGAAAAAGTATCTTGCATGAGACATTCGGTAAAGATAGAAAAATCTGCCACCTCGGGTGAACTGTTTTGGCGGGAACTCGGCAGAGCCTCGTTCCCGCAAAACAGTTAACCCTCGGTGACAGATTTTTCCATCTTCACCTCACACTCATGCATGATACTTATATTCCTCCATAGGTACATCTTTATTGCGAGGGCGAACAGTTTAGATCCAGATCAGCCGGTTTTAGGGGATCGGGATGATCGAGTTGAATGGATCAGCAGTGGGAACTCAGCATTACATTAACTAACATGATCTATGTCACATGATCTATGTCACATGATCTGTTTTAGGCAACAGGTGCAATTTGACAAAGAGAAGGAAATGTTGGAGATGGTATACTTATGATAAAGATAACTGCCTATACTGCTTTAAAGCTTGATACAGATTTTTACATTAACAAACTTACAATAATTCACAAATTATTTATGTATTCCACTGCCATAAAATTCTGTGAGATTTTTATCAACAAACCATTAACTGTGCCAGTTTTTTTGCTTTTTTTTAAATGTTTTTCTCTTGCAGTGAGCATTTATTTGAAAAAGGGATTTATGATATTTACTTGAAAATCATTTGCTTGATGGCTGTTGTTATAGCGGGTTTATTTTGTTTTTACACATGAAGTTATTTAGGTTTCCAAGATTTAGTTTGTGGATTACAAAAATAAGTCAACAGTAACAACTTTCAAATAAAAAGTTTTTGTTTCACTATATCATTGAATTTCAAAATCTAATTTTCTTAAAAGTTCATAAAGCTAACAAGTATTTTAGCCAGAAAGGTTTCAGTTACTGTTATAAAGTTTTCTTATACCAGAAAATACCTTTTAAACACTCCCCGGGGAATTACAATTTCTGAAATATGTGCCCTAGTTCTGGCCACTTCCCAGTCCAAAAATAGAGCATTTTCCCAACTGTGGCATATACTCTTCCCAAAATGCTAGGTAAGATTCCCAAAATGCTAGGTAAGATGTCCAAAAATTGATCAAAATCCTCGAAGAGAAGTTTGGAAATTGATGTCTGAATACCAAAGTGCTTAAAGAAATTAAATTTATGTTGAAAATACTTATTACTATACAAATTTATAAACTAGTACCCATCTGTCAATGAATTTTGTTTTCCCAAAATAAACACGCAAATTTCCCAATCTGAAAGGCCAGGAACTCTTCCCAATTTTCTGATCAAAAGCCCTGTGTTAACCCTTTCCTGTATAAATACGCATTTTTACGCATGTGCGACCAGTGTAGATCCAGATCAGCCGGCACATCTGTGCCGTCTGATCAGGATCTGCACTGGTCACATTTTGGTCAGAAATAAGATAATGAATCAAAAAGCGAACAGTTTATATCCTGATCAGATGGCACGGATGTGCCGGCTGATCTGGATCTAAACTGTTCGCCCTAGCAATAAAGGTGTGTCTGAACAGGAAAGGGTTAAACAATAATTGTAGACCCAGACGAGTCTGGCATATGATGCAGACCCCTGTCTGACTGCAGACTGACCAGATTAACCTTTTTCCTCCATAGATACACCTTTATTGCGTTGGCGACTAGTGTAGATCCAGATCAGCTGGCACATCCGTGCTGCCTGATCAGGACCTGCACTGTTCGCTTTTTTTATTCATTAGGTCATTTCTGACCAAAATGCAACCAGTGCAGATCCTGATCAGACGGCATGGATGAGCCGGCTGATCTGGATCTACACTGGTCGCACATGAGTAAAAATGAAGGAAAGGGTTTTAAACAAACATTGTAGACCCTGAACAGGCGATGCAGACCCCTATAAGACTGCAGACTGATAAGATTAAGACCAAGCGCAATTAAACAGGGCTTTTCATCAGTAAATTGGGAAGAGACCCTGGCCTTTCCAATTGGGAAATTTATGCGCGATAATTGTATATTTTGGGAAAACAAAATTAATTGAAAGATGGGTTCTAGTTCATAAAATTGAAAAGTAATAGGTATTTTTAACTTAAATCTATTTTTTCAAGCACTTTATTTTTCATACTTCAATTTTCAAACACCCCTCAGAGGAGTTTTAACCATTTTTGGACATCTTACCTACCATTTTGGGAAGAATTTCTGCCGCAGTTGGGAAAAAATACTATATTTTTGGATTGGGAAGAGGCCTTTTAAAGGCCTCTGTTATATAAGGATGAAAAGCCCTGTTAAACCTAATTGTTCCTTACATCAAGATCTATCTATCTGATGTCCCATCATGGCAAATCATTTAACTAGACAATCAATTTTAACAATTATAATTACCAGTAACAGATAGTAAAATATCAGTTAATCATCTTGTTATGTTAAGGCTGTTGTTTATCAGGCCGCAGTAATCTAATACCAGGCCTACAGGGGTTTTAAATCCAAAGTTATCATCATTTTGCACAAAAGGTAGCGTGCTATCGCCAAGTCTATCCTTTGTGCTTTTGTTACAACGTTTAAATGGTTGATGTGGCTTGAAATCAGAGTACCTGTCACAACCAGAGTTTTTCTGTAACAAAAATTTAAGCAAATTTTGGAAGTTTACAAAGACATAGAATATCAGAAGGGAACAGATATTTAAACCCTTTCCTCCATAAACACACCTTTTTTGTGTAGGCAAACACTGTACATCCAGATCAGATGGCACATCCGTGCCGTCTGATCAGACTCTGCACTGTTCGCTTTATAATTCGTTAAGCTATTTCTGACCAAAATGCAACCAGTGCAGATCCTGATCAAATGGCATGGATGTGCCAGCTGATCTGGATCTACACTGGTCACACATGTGTAAATTTGCATATAGATGGAGGAAAGGGTTAAGAGCTCAATCCAGATGCTAGTTTTAATGAATATTACCCTATACTGTGATGTACTGCCACTCTGTACAACTGTACTGCAGCACAAAGTACCAATATTTGACAGTCCGTCCATGTATATATTCAAGATAAATAATTAGTCAGATTTTATTTTTCTTTATGCAGGTGCTGGAAATTTTAAGCTCAAATATATATAACCTGGGTCCCCATACATTGTACTGCATATTAATTTGTTCTTTTGAATGGTAAGTATCATTTTACCAGAAATTATGACAGTAATAATGGGTGAACATTATATAAATATCACATCCCATTGGGGGAAAATATTTATTTTATTACACCGAACATTTGTTTTTTAGAGATCTTGACTATGACCAAATTTCGTTTGGGAACAAAATCAAGCGCCGGAAGTCCAAAATCAATAATGCTCAATAAGCGGCTACAAATAATGATCAAAATGCGTTTATCTCCCTTGGTCAATTACGCATGCGTAGAAGTTTATTTGTAATCGGATTTCCAAGATATTTATTTTTAGATCCACGCGAGGGTGACATGATGCTGTCGCATATGTGACAGTAGCGATTATTTCCCTGTGACATCACATTACGCTATATAGTAAACTAATCACGTGAGGTGTAATAATACAATTTGTCCTGTGTTCTGTCTGTATTCTATGGCATGTACAGATTTTATAATTTGCAAAAAGTTATATCCGGTTTTGAATATGCGTTCCATTAAAGAATGGTACAATGTTTATCCTGCTTCCTGGTTATTTTTTAAGTTTTATGTGAGTTCCCTTTTAACCGTCCCCTTTTCTCAAATTTTCTATGAGCCCTGAGTGGTAGTTCAGGAGATTACCTACTATTTATTTAATTTAAAAAGTGTATTTATATACATGTTTTTGTTAATTTTATTTTTTTGACAAAAATGTATTTTACATTTCAAAAAGTTATTTAAGTTTGCCCTACATCTGTCTTACTGAAAGTTGTGAGCTCATAATAAAGGCAAAATAGATTAAAGTTGCTGTAATTTTAGTGATAAGTTATATAAAGAAAACGGAATATGTTATTATCCCAATAAATATCTTTTATCTAATTAATTATTTTTTAAAAGGCCCAAGTTTTATCATTTAAACAATTGTTTTTAGCTTTTTTCTCCAGATTTGTTGTTGTTTTAGGCAAAGGAATGAACCTCATTCCATTCGCTTGCCTCTGGATATCAAGTGTCATAAATACGCTGGTCAGTTTGACGGACAAAATGGCGGGTCATAAAACAAGGCTTATCAGCGTCACACTCTGATTGGTTAATTACACTGTCAGTCAGCCGGCCAGTTATTCCAATGTAAACAAGAATCTTCCAGTCTTCAATTCGTAATTCTATCTAGAAATTTGATATCTTGGGAAAATAAAATGCTTCACTTGTAATCTATGAATGTTGCCCTAAAACAAGTATGAGATATCAGTTAGTGTTGTTTTAAGTGCTGTCATTAAACATTCTCTTGAAATTTGACTGTCTATGATTTCTGGGATATTTTAATGCTCAATCTGACCTAAGCAACCATCTGAAGAGTAGCTGTTAAGAAGATGAGTGGGGGTTAATTTCTTCATTGACCTGTCTCTCTTCAGTGTCCTTGTGATACAATTATAAAGCTTCTCCAATTATCAAGGTTTCAAGATTAATTTAACAAGTTCTCAATGTTAAACTACTTAAGTAATCATATTATATGTATGCCCTTGTTTCACATTGTATGTTGGAGTTTTATCTTACTGAAGCATCTCCACTACTGCAGCAGAACAAAACAATTAGCACATCCACCTTGGAGCAATGAACATCACAGAAATGTAAAGGTTAAACTACAGGGCTTTTTTCCTTCTTTAAAAGTGGCCGTTTATGGGCACCTTCCCCTCAGAAAATTTCTTTAAAATCATGAAGTTTTCCCAAAATAATAACTTTACAGCAAGTTTTTTCATTCCCCTTTAGAGAGAAAAATAACGTTTTTTTCCCCCAAATTATAGGGCATGGGCCCCTTCCCTGGCAGTGAAAAAAAGCCCTGAACTAACAAACCAGTCTTCATCAGAAACTGGGGAAATTTCACAACAAGAAACAATGTAAGTTTCATTGATATAAAACTTGACTTGTAAAACATTTTGACCGCCCCTCACTGAAGCACTTCCAACAGCCTGACTGATTATACAACATTTTGAACCGCCCCTCACTGAATCACTTCCAACAGAATGATGTGTAAAACATTTTGACTGCCCCTCACTGAAGCACTTCATACAGCCTCAATGATTATACAACATTTTGACCGCCCCTCACTGAAGCATTTCCAACAGCCTGACTGATTACAGACCGTGGGAAAATAGCTGAAGAATGAGTCTGCGAGAGGGTGTGTGAGAAATCTGCCTTCTTATTCACTGCAAACATGATGAGATTCATCAAGACAAGTGGCTCATTTAGACTTTTTCTTAATCTCTCAAACAACATTTGTGTGAACAAAATTATTTGAAGAATTATAATTTCTGAAAATTTACATAAAGTAGAGCTATGATATAGCAAATGTGAAATTCTGAATATTTCAAAAACAAAACTTTTACACTATTTATTATCTTTAATCAACAAAAAATGTAAAGCAAAATTGTTTATATATGATATAAAATGTATATGGTATACTAAAGATCATTTTATCTGTTTAACCCTTTCCACCATGAATATGCATTTTTACCCATGTGCAACTCGTGTAGATCCAGATCAGCCGGCACATATGTGCCGTCTGATAAGGATCTTCACTGGTCACATTTTGGTCAGAAATAACTAGGGATGGGAACGAGTAGCAAAATCGGTACTCGGGTCCCGGATCTTGTTCCGATTGAGTACTTGAGTACTTGAAACCTAGGAAATATCAGCATCCGTAAGTTTTAACGATCCTACTGGGTATGATCATTCCAGACTGCCTGTCATTATTGATCACTCAAGAAGATACACAATACATTTAAAGGAAACAAAAATACCTTAATGATATTTACATTTCGATTATCAACGTTGAAAACATTTAATTTTAACTAAACAATCATAAATTAGCCCGTGTCACAAACTAGAACATCACCGTAAAATGTACACATCGTGAAAATAGTGTATATTCTCCAATCAGATTTTCAGTTTTGCAAATATTGTAAGTTTATTTCAACTTACAATCAACAATCGCATTTGAATTTAATTACTCAACAATTAACAAAATCAAATAAAACACCGATGAGAGAAGCGTCGTGCTTAAAATATTCAGAAGCTAATTTTCATGGTTGCAAATTGTCGGTGTTATATGTTGTCTGTATGGCATCAAACAATAATGTCAATTAGGCGCCAGTTATCAAATATTTGTGCCCCTGAGTGTCATCTTTTTTATTCGAAACCAGGTGTAAGGTGTTGACAATAAACTGTCAGTCGGGGATTTGTAAGAATCCATAAAGACAACTTTTACAAAAAATTGGTTGATTTTTTGTTTACATTTTAATGGGGTACTTGAGTACTTTAAGAACTACTCGGACATTAATCGAGTCCCCGAGTACTTGATTACTCGTTCCCATCCCTAGAAATAACCTAAGCAATCAATGGATAAGCCGGCTGATCAGGATCTTCACTGTTCGCCCATGCTATAAAGGTGTGTCTATGGAGTAAAGGGTTAAACAATTGGCAAATTTTGAGCCTTCAGATTCTATCTAGTACAGTAGAACTTCATTGGCTTGAACACTGTTCACTCAAATACCATCCTTTTCTGGCTCATTTTTTAGATAATGAGAGTTCTAGTTTGGGAGAAAGGTGGTGTTCAAGCAAACAGTGTAAAAAAAAAACGTTGAAAGAAATCACCACATTCTCACCTATCAACCACAGTCACATGAAATCTACACATTCTCACCTATCAACCACAGTCACATGAAATCACCACATTCTCATCTATCAACCACAGTCACATGAAATCACCACATTCTCACCTATCTACCACAGTCACAAGAAATCACCACATTCTCACCTATCTACCACAGTCACAAGAAATCACCACATTCTCACCTACAGTACACGCAGCGCGGATTCAACAGATTCCGCGCTACCACCGCGGACGGTATTTCGTTTGGGGGGAAAATCACCGCGGCCAAGCTCTTGGAGGTCATCGCGATTCCACCAGGATTATCATTTTGTCCGCGTATCGGCGCGGACACAGCTTTGCAGGGGGTAATAAAAATTTATCGGCGCGACATCGCGGGGGATTCCCGGTGACGTTCCGCGAACAAACGCGGACGCACATTGATGCACCGATTTATTTAAATTTCTTATTTACATGAAATTACGAGGGAAGACTTCTGACCAAAATGTGCGAGTTTTAAATAAAATTTGAGTCGACCGTGCCATCTCAATATCTTGTCAAACATTCCATAAGAATCTCAAACATGGCATCATGCTTTCAGTTTTCACACCTTAGTCAAGTGACATACCCTCTTTGGCAGGTGAGACCAAGCTGCCAATTATGGGTGACACTGATTTTACCAAGGGAATCTTAAACATGTCATCTGGCTTTCAGAGTTTTTCACACATTACGGTCGCTGTGATTTTACCGATACACGTTTTTCTTTAAGTACTCAATCTGATATAACGTGTAATTAAATAAAACGCAATCGACTTGTGGACACCACTTTTTCCATTAAACGTAAAAACACTGGTACAAGCCAGTTTGCATGATTTAAATAAGTTAAATTAATTACCTTGATGGTGATGTCGGTTCTTACGAAATCCGCATTTTATTCCATTGATCTTTAATTATTACATTAATAAACCGCATAATTTGAAAAACAGCCGTTAACTTATAAAACCCGCATGTATCCCTTACAAAAAACATGACCATGCTGTGTATTTGGTATGGAGGCAAAAAAATCGATACCGCCGAACATCAAACGCGACTTCAAAAGACGTCGTCGGCTCGAAACATCCATCCGTGTTTATTTCGGCTTTGCTATAAAAACGTTTGATCTAAAACGTTTGACTTCAAAAGACGACGTCGGCTCGAAACAACCATCCGTGTTTATTTCGGCTTTACTATAAAAACGTTTGATCTACCTGGTAGTGTGCGCGTGTCATTTTTAGCTTGTGTGATGCAATAATTACTGGAATCTGATAAAAGGGATAAATAAAGATTAGGATATATTTTAAATGATGGAATATACCATACCCATAGCGTTCGGTAAATAATAATTATTTTACTTTGTCGTTCGTAAAAATGCAACCACGTTCGCGCGATTTACCTCGGCGGATCCTCCGCGACATCGCGGCGGTAAATGATTGCCTAGAGGCATCCGCTTATCACCGTGATGAATTTATACGATCACGGTGACGAGTGGAAGTCCGCGTATTGCGGGGGACGAAAATTACTCAGTCCGCGATGAAAAAAATCGCGGGGATGAGCGGAAAAAAATAAATCCGCGCTGCGTGTACTGTATCAACCACAGTCACAAGAAATCACCACATTCTCATGTATCAACCACAGTCACAAGAAATCACCAAACTATCAACCACAGACACAAGAAATCACCACATTCTCACCTATCAACCACAGTCACAAGAAATCACCACATTCTCACTTATCAACCACAGTCACAAGAAATCACCACATTCTCACCTATCAACCACAGTCACAAGAAATCACCACATTCTCACCCATCAACCACAGTCACAAGCAGGGTTGGACGGGATTTCCCGGACATGGGAATTCCCACTGGGATTTCCCGGTAATTCCCGTCCTGGGAAATACCCCAAATTTAGCAAAAATGGGAAATAGTGGGAAATACTAAATTTTATTGTGAAGAAAACATGAGTACAAAAGTAAATATCAGCAAATGCATTGCAAATATTTGGAAAATATAATAATATTACTTGCAATACATAACATACACAGCAATGGCATTACATCACTACATTATCTTTCATATATTTACACTTGTACACCAAGTACTGGCTCTTTATCACTATCAACATGCAAATCAGGCACTGTCTTTGGCACATCAATCGGACCTGGACGTTTTGATGTATGTGTTCTCAGGCGGTCACTTTTGCCACCGACTACTTTTTACAGTCTTTACAGGTCACTATTTTCTTAGATCCTTCCTGAACTACATCATAAAAATTCCAGGCTGGATCTTTAGGTTTGAACCTTGACATGATGATGATGTACACAAGAGTGCTACTGCATATAAAGTGAAAATGAATTTCTAAATAACTGACCATGTACTGACAAAACTGAAGATTAATACTAATAATTTGACTATTACTTACCGGTAGTTTGAGGAACTAATGCCCCAGGCATTTAAATATTGACCAGACTATAATGGTCAAAAGTTGTAAAAACATCAATAAAGGTGTCAAATGCCATACCAGGGTATACAAATTTGTATAATTATAGTGATATACTGAGAGAGCCTTACTGATGATCCAAGATTAAGAAAATTTAATGACAAAATGAATAAAATTAATTTTTTATTTTTATTTTTTCAGTAATTAAACATAAATACATAATGGTACATTTGTGTTAAAAGTATGATAAAATAGCAGGGTTTGCTTCATCATTCCTCAACACAGATTTTGAAGTCAAAAGTATTTCCCACTATTTCCCGGGAATTCCCCGTATTTCCCGGGAAATCCCTGTATTTCCCGCCGTCCTGGGAAATACTAGTATTTCCCACTTAAATGCCAGCACTGGTCACAAGAAATCTACACATTCTCACCTATCAACCACAGTCACAAGAAATCACCACATTCTCATGTATCAACCACAGTCACAAGAAATCACCAAACTATCAACCACAGACACAAGAAATCACCACATTCTCACCTATCAACCACAGACACAAGAAATCACCACATTCTCACTTATCAACCACAGTCACAAGAAATCACCACATTCTCACCTATCAACCACAGTCACAAGAAATCACCACATTCTCACCCATCAACCACAGTCACAAGAAATCTACACATTCTCACCCATCAACCACAGTCACATGAAATCTACACATTATCACCTATCAACCACAGTCACATGAAATCACCACATTCTCACCTATCAACCACAGTCACAAGAAATCACCACATTCTCACCTATCAACCACAGTCACAAGAAATCACCAAACTATCAACCACAGTCACATGAAATCACCACATTCTCACCTATCAACCACAGTCACATGAAATCACCACATTCTCACCTATCAACTGCTAATCATTCAAATTGGCCAGTCCCATTGCAGTTGACTGTATATACATAACACATATTGTAAACTACTGAATTTTTTTTTAAATCTTTCCTTGGAATAAAAGTTTATTTGTTAAGGTTTGTGAAAGTTTGTCAACTGAATGGATCAAGTTTTCCAATGGGAGAAATTAATAAGTAAAACGTACAGCAGGTCTGCCATTGATGGGATATCAATTATAAATCAAGCATCATTTGGAATTGGTTGCCGTTTCGATTACAGTTAATATTAACTCTAATCAGTGTTATTCAAATGAGTGTTATGTTTACAAACGGTTTCTGATCAGTAGCATACAAACTACTCTTTACTATTGTGTACTTGCATAAAGGTTGGTGTTTCAAAGACAGAAATAAAACATTTTCTTTTTATGCAATAAAGCAAAAATACCCACAAAGCAGGCTGCTGCCTTCTAACAGAAATGAAGTTTTATTTAGGCTGCCTGCTAAAAGAATACCTGCTTACTGACAGATTGGTTACCTGCTAACAAACAAGATGTAAGATTGGCTGGTTGCTGACAGATTGGCTTGCTACTGGGTTGAAGGTTATAAAACTGAGTTTGGAAACCAGTCTCAGATCTCAAGCATCTGACTGGTTGAAATGGCGACCAGTCACCATTTCAGCCAATCAGATGCTTGAGATTTGAGACTGGTTTCCATGCTCAGTTTTATAACCTTGGGCACTGATCAAATGACAGCTTGGACAAACAATGACATATATACATGTAGAAAGACTTACAGCTCCAGATGTGACATACAGGGGCATCACTTCTGTGTACTGTGAAGAACTGGTCACACTGTTCACGTTCAGGTACACTCCAACAGAAATCAGGCCCAACACAAACAGCAGGATCCCAATTATCAGAAAGATAAGCACTCGTCCCGCGCACATCTTCATGTACCGTTGACTTTTCACTGGTGGTAGTTTCCCTCGAATATACGGGTTTGAACAAGCTGGGTATGATGTGGAACAGGCCGACGTATGAGCTGCCATATTGCAAATAGTAACGGCATTATTGTCATATTACCGACTGAGTGTCAACAAAACTACACCTATATCTCAAATCAAAGGTATTGTTGAAATCCATGTTAACACTATCTTCCATATTCCATCCTGCACACTGAATTTGAAAAAAAAACACCATCAAATTTTCCTAACTCACTGTATTGTTATAGAATTAAAATTTCAATTTTTGCTCTGAAATCAAATGTATTGTTGAAATCTATGTTAACACTCTCTTCCATATTCCATCCTGCATACTAAATTTGAAAAAAAAAACCATTGAATTTTCCTAACTCAATGTATTGTTGTAATTAAAATTTCACTTTTTGCTGTCTACATATGAAACAAAAATCATTTTCTTCATTTCACTGTACATAACCCTCTACCGGTACAGCTGTACTGGAGAAATCATTATGATTGAATGCTTTTTTTCTTCCATTCTAAATTTGCATTCAATCACACATTTAAGAAAACCTGCATCATTCAATCAAAACAGTTTTCTAATTTTCTAATGTTTCAGGTGATTATATGACTTCAGAATGTCTTTGTTGTAGCGGAAGACAGCATCTCAGCACAATATTTCCTGAAATAGAAAACAAGACATATTGACCACGAACAGATTTTAAATAGACCCTGATCATTGAAGTGAAAGCACTATTTACAGCGCAAGCAATAGCAGACTCTGATAACACTACAAGCACTAGCAGACCCTGATCACACTACAAGAATTGGTAGACCCTGATAACACTACAAGCACTAGCAGACCCTGATAACACTACAAGCACTTGCAGACCCTGATAACACTACAAGCATTGGTAGACCCTGATAACACTACAAGCACTAGCAGACCCTGATAACACTATAAGCACTAGCAGACCCTGATAACACTACAAGCACTAGCAGACCCTGATTACACTACAAGCACTAACAGACCCTGATTACACTACCTGCACTAGCAGACCCTGATCACACTACAAGCACTAGCAGACCCTGATAACACTACAAGCACTACCAGACCCTGATAACACTACAAGCACTAGCAGACCCTGATAACACTACCTGCACTAGCAGACCCTGATAACACTACAATCACTAGTAGACCCTGATAAAACTACAAGCACTAACAGAGCCTGATAACACTACAAGCACTAGCAGACCCTGATCACACTACAAGCACTAGCAGACCCTGATAACACTACAAGCAATAGCAGACCCTGATCACACTACAAGCACTAGCAGAGCCTGATAAAACTACAAGCACTAGCAGACCCTCATATTACTACAATCACTAGCAGACCCTGATAAAACTACAAGCACTAGCAGACCCTGATCACACTACAAGCACTTGCAGACCCTGATAACACTACAAGCACTAGCAGACCCTGAAAACACTACAAGCACAGGTAGACTCTGATAACACTACAAACACTAGCAGACCCTGATTACACTAACTGCACTAGCAGACCCTGATCACACTACAATCACTTGCAGACCCTGATAACACTACAATCACTAGCAGACCCTGATTACACTACAATCACTAGCAGACGTTGATAACACTACAAGCACTAACAGCCCCTGATCACACTACAATCACTAGCAGACCCTGCTCACACTACCTGCACTAGCAGACCCTGATCACACTAAAAGCACTAACCAAGTTTTTGTTAAATTATGTCTACCATTGGAAAACAGAGATTTATCTACACTTGTTGTTAATGTGATAAATGATGGTTATAGATTTTATAGAATTACTAAATAATAAAATGTTAGTACATACCAAAAGTTTATCCTTACATCAGCCTACTTTAACTTCCCATAATATATTGTATTCCAAATCTTTAAACAAATGTTTTATTTCATGAGTTATCTCAAATTTAATCAAACCTGTTGGTATACAGCAGTTAGACTTATTTTACAAAATCAAGTACACTGCCACAGCATGCATGTAACTGGACACCGTGCTAGTCAGTAAACTTCTTGTGTTACAGCTGTATATATAGTTTCCTTGTTTAATTAAATTAATATCTTAGAAAGATCAACTTCCATGTACCGTCGTTCTGCTGATGCAAGTCTTTGTTATGTATCGGAACATGGCAGATTATTTCTTTAGAATAGTTAGTCTATTTTTAAATAGTCAGTCAGTAGTAAGAACAATGTCAGGTTTTGTGTGAAATTAAGTTAACCATTTCTTCCATAGACACACCTTTATTGCATAGGCGAACAGTGTAGATCCAGATCAGCCGGCACATCTGTGCCATCTGATCAGGATCTTAACTGAAAACTTTTTGATTTGTTAGGTTATTTCTTACCAAAATCCCACCAGTGCAGATCCTAATCAGATGGCACGTATTTGCTAGCTGATCTGAATCAACACTGGTCGCACGAGTTAAGAAGGTTTGTCTATTTTTGAATAGTCAGTAGTCAATATAATGTCAAGTTTTGTGTGAAACTGTGTTAAAATACTGTAAACAGACCTAAAAAAGAAAGGTAGTCAGGGCTTTTCATCTTATATAACAGAGGCCTGTAAAAGGCCTCTTACCAATCCAAAAATGTAGCATTTTTTCACAATTTCGGCAGAGCTCTTCCCAAAATGCTGGGTAAGATGCCAAAAATAGTAAAAACTCCTCTGAGGGGTGTTTGAAAATTGAATTCTGGAAAATAAAATGCTTAAAAAATTAGATTTAAGTTATAAATACCTATTACTATACAATTTTATAAAGTAGAACCCATCTTTCCAATATTATTTTTGTTTTCCCAAAATAAAGAATAATCTTGCATAAATTTCCCAATTAGAAAGGCCAGGCCTCTTCCCAATTTTCTGATGAAAAGCCCAGGTAGTGACTAGTGAGTGCAAACCCAGCACTTCTCCAAGCTAGCTATGCATTCAGAATGGTTGGCAAGTGCTTTCCCCTCTGTTAATGATGCGTATCAAATATTCACCTTGTGTAAAAAGGTAGCTGCTTACTTCTGGCGTTACCAAAATATGAGGGTTGTCCCAATAAATCATAGACAATTTCAATAAATTAACAAAAGACTGCCGGAGACGGATGATGCTGCCTGAATAGGTATTTTGTCACACTCTCACAGGAACGGTTAGTTTTATAACTATGAAGGTGAATTCTGTCAATTCCGGGTACATAATGATCAATTCTGTTATATACCGGGGTAATTTCAAAATGTGAACGCAAATTATAAAATTATGTATTGTATAAATCTATGGGAGTCATATGTATTTGCTCACTTTTGGAGTTTGCTAAAGATGCCTGCTTGTAACATTTTCTTGCCATTTTTAATTTAGAATCAAAATAATAATGCTAGATGTACAATGATAAATGATATTAAGGACGTATTTCAAATGATTGGAAATAATACTTGCCCCTAAAGATTTCTAAAATAATTACAAGTACATTTCAAGACTTAACCCTTTCTTCTAGGGATGGCAACGAATAGCAAAATTCGCATTCGAATATTCGGTTGTGCAAGTATTCGAATATTCGATAGTTATCATGTTTATTTGCGATCTCTTTGCTCAAAGTATGCTGGATTTTTCTGTACGAGTCACTAAACAGGCACTTCCGGTTGTATAACGGCATTTTAATTATAAATAACGCTCAACGTTGTCATAAGGTCAAGCTAAAAAAGAAAAAATCTCAATTTCTAGCATGTAATGTTCATGTGATGTCCGCTTGCAGATTGATAACATGAAGTTACTATAAAAGAGGCCAGTCTACTTTCGTTTTCTTTGTACGTGCATTTCCGGGACAGAGTAATTTAATGGTAATATCGTTGTCGTCACGGTCTTAACGCCGATTGTCTAAATATTACACAACTGTTTATCATTTTAATTTCATTTGAATTAATTCATATCATACCTCTTACGTAAGCTCTTTGGTGTGGGTTTCTTCCTGGTTTCCACCAGTACTTTTAAGTAGAAGACTACAACTTATTTATCCTGCAACTGCAAACTGTCGAACTTTAATAAAGCACTTACTGCAATAGCAATCGGGATTGGATGCGCGACATACCGATTATGCAAATTATCTTTATTTTGAAAATCATTGGTGTGGCTTATTTTTGCTTCATCCAATGATTATTGTTTTCAATTTTAATTAAAATATGCACACGCATTATTAATTTCGCACCTCTTGTACAGAACTCTTTATGAAACGCCGATCGGTATTGTTCTCCAGAATCGCCGATAATTGACGTTAACGGGTCACTCAAACTGCCAATTGCTGTTTATTGGGGGCCAATATATTGACTATGACACGTCTTATAATAACACCAGGTGTTTCTGTTAATTGCACATCGAATATAGCATGTTTAGGGGGGAAACAAAAAGTCCTTACACGAAATTATATAAATTCATTTGATTTTCTTTATATTTCATTTTACAAAATTTAATATTCGAATATCAAAAAAGTATTTGAATGCCCCGTCGGCATTCGAATATTCGAACATTCGATGCCATCCCTACTTTCTTCCATATATATATATGCATTTTTACGCATGTGCGACAAGTGTAGATCCAGATCAGCCAGAACATCTGTGCTGTCTGATCAGGATCTGCACTGGTCGCATTTTGGCCAGAAATAACCTAATGAATAAAAAAGCAAACAGTTTAGATCCAGATTCAGACGGCACGGATGTGCCAGCTGATCTGGATCATAACTGTTCGCCCACACAATAACAATAAAGGTGTTTAGATCCAGATTCAGATGGCACATAAGTGCCAGCTGATCTGGATGTAAACTGTTCGCCCACGAAATAAAGGTGTTTCTATGGAGGAAAGGGTTATATGTCAAGATAATTTATGTTTTATAGTAGTTGTAAAATTCTTTTATAACTGGCTGGAACATTTCAGTGTTATTTTCCAACTCAAAGATAATCCAGTAATTAGGCATTGTTCAAGTGACTATAACCAGAAATAAACAACACTCAGTCTGGTTTCCACTATCATAAAAACACCAACTAGAGAGTGTGAAAAGCTAAGATATGTACAGTGTCCATGACAGAGTCTATGCAGGGCTTTTTCACCATTTTGGGAATATGACCTATACCATTGGAACTGAGAAATTTTGCATTGTTTTTGCCAGATATTGGGAATTTTTTTGTATCTTAAGGATATGAAAAGTTTTATTGTTGTCAATGCCAGACATATTGAATATTGTCAATAATTTCAGGGTTAAAGAAACAATTGATGCTTGCTGAACTAAAAAGCTATAACATTGTGGATTCTGTTATGGTCCTTGCCTTATAATTCCATAAACTTAAGGACGATTCATACCATTGTGATGATGTTGATTTATATTCCCTATTCCTGTATTTCCATCTCCCTTACCGAATTTTTGTAAAATACTTTATAATAAGCTTATATAAATGTCAAATTAGCATGATGAACAATACAGCATTCTTTGTTCAATGAAACGGAACATTATATCTGAAAATCAATGCTTAAATATGCATGTTTGATTGTTTAGAAGACACACACCACCCGTGAAATAAATGGCTGCCGCATTCCTATTAACACACCTTTGCTGTAAGAACCTGTGTAAGGAATTTGTTTTCCCTACTTTAAACTTGTTGTTGTGTTCAAACCATGCGGACAATCAAGGGTCAAAAATATTTAGATGCATCTTATCAGTTTTGCAACCACACATTTTTTTCTTCTTTCTTTTTTTTACCTAATAGATACTGAACCGACAACTTCCTTTTTTTGCTCAGTATATACTAATTCTTTTCGGGTAGTTGATACTAATATTTTTGATGATTTGACAATGCAATTAATTCACTGGAGTCAAATTATTAAGAGCTTTGCATTCTTAAATAAAATGAAGTAATTACCTAAATAAAAGCTATTTTTAGCATGTGGTGTATTTTTGGATAAGGGATTCTTAGATAAATATGTTTTCTAATCATTTTTAAGCTCAATTTTAATAAATTCAATTTTTTAACAACTGCAACTTGAAAATATTATTATTACTCTCTTGTACAGTGCATAAGCCCATGCATCCTATTATTAATTGTTGATTATTCAATGGGGACGGGATTACAGGAAGGGATGGAAATATAGGAAAGTAGGATACCATTAGAAAATAGATAACTATTATGTACGGTTTATGGTCATTTCGTAACCTTACCATTTCGTAACCGACAATTTTGGTCGATTCGTAACCATTGTCTTGGTCATATCGTAACCGTTGAAAAATCCTTTGGTCAATTCGTAACCTTTTAATTTATGAGTTTGAAATATGAATAAAAATGACCTTTGTATAATCATTACATTATAAAGTATATTATAAGATGTCAATTTAGGGGGCACTAACATGGCAAATGGCAAAGACTGGCTAAAACATTAATTATTTAAATATTTTTAAATTTTTGGAAATTGATATTTATGAAAAGATTTTCTTTTAATAACATTTGAAAATAAACATTTATTTATTCTTGAAACCGACATATACGTTTTTTATTGAAAATTAAACAGAAGGTTTAATGCAACTAATATAATTAAAATGTGTTTTTAGTTGGTGATCTTTACAAGTATCAAATTGAAGGTACCGGTATTATTTGAAAAATGTGTTATAAAAAAAAACAATAATCAAAATCGGAGATGATATTATAGGATTTGTTTTTATTTTTTGCAGCGATCTTTCTCGGAACTTACAGAAGCTGAGAGCACACGAGTCACATTAGCTTCTGACGTGACGACGGAGGCGTTCTCGCTACGCTTGGACGTAACCGATGCCGAAACAGACTATTATTTATGTTTGTTAGTATTGTGTATATTGTAATATATCTTATATGCTGCTTTTTTAACATGTGCTAGATAGCATATTTTATATATGTGTATATCTAAATACACTTTAGATATTGAATTTGTTTATTATGTTTGCTTGTGATATGCATTTGAAATAAAATTATAAAAAAAAAATGAATTGGATTTCTCTCAATGTTCGTAGATTTTACACACTGTTTTGAAAATATAACACTGTGGAATGTGTTATAAATTGAGATTTCTCATTTGAGAATCGATAATGAGCCATTAATTTTCAGAACTTTGACAAGTATTTGAGGAATGTCACACCTCCTGTACAAAGTGGTGACAAACAGTGCCAGGGTTACGATCACGTTACACACAGTTGGTAATTTTTAATTTTAATATAATTAAAAATACAAAATCGTTAAATGTCAAACTTGAAACTTAAACAATAAAATAATTTGGACAAATCTTTTTTTTATATTGAAGTAATCATCTGAAAAGAAAAATAATTAATTAATTACCTAGAATACATTAGTAAAATGGTGGTCGTTAAAAATAATTCGAAAAATATCTTTTACCTTTTAATTGTTTTCAATATTATTAATAAGAAGAAAGAAAAAAATTAATATTTATGCGAAATATTAATTGAAACATTTAGATAAAATTATAATCGTTAACTGAAATCACGAATTAGAAATCTGATTCAAAATTATTAATTGTGCAATTTATTCCTTCAAACATTTTTTGTTTTACGTATCATTATCAGCACTGATACTAATTTTTGTAGAACATCTAGATACAAATACACAATCCGTTATTCAAATCGTAACAATTCTTTAGTTTGATCAAAGATATTTTATACCAATTAAGGTTTACTAGAATACATTAATAAAAAGGTGGTCGTGAAAATATTTCGAAAAATATCTTTTACCTTTTAATTATTTTCAATATAATTAATAAGAAACAAAAAAGATTTAACAATATTAAGTGAAAACATTTAGATAAAATAATAATCGTAGTAAGTGGAATCACGAATAAGAAATCTGATCCAAAATTATTAATTGATAAATTTCCTTCATACATTTATGTCTTATCAGTACCCGCACTGATTCTGATTTTTGTAGAACCTATAGTTCAATACAAAATCCTTAGTCAAATCGTAACAATTCTTATTGATGAAAGATAATTGATACCACAACGAAGTGCGAATGGTTCTATTAGCACCTCGTTTAGGATTTCAATAGCTTTATTATAGCGGTTACAAACTGACCAAAGGATTTTTGAACGGTTACGATATGACCAAGACAATGGTTACGAATCAACCAAAATTGTCGGTTACGAAATGGTAAGGTTACGAAATGACCAGTTCCCTTATGTACTACATATTTCAATTTCAGTTAGATTTTGGCTTGGAACTTCCATCTAGGATTCTGTTATGGTCCTTGCCTAATATTTCCATACCGTCAATAATTATCCGAGTAATGAGCGCTCGAGTAACGTGGATCAAAAAGTTTAAAAGAACTTTCAACGCTTGCTCTTCAGACTTCAGTCTTCGGCAAGTTTTGTATTTAGGTCATCATACTGTCAATAAAGTACGTTAAGATATAAACAAAAATATCTCACCTCTTTTTTATTCTTTTTTACACATGGAAGCAAATTTATCACCATTTAAAATTTTCACTTTCATTGCTTTTGTTATCATCGCCTCGCTTTCGGTAATTGAAGCGTTTGTCATCCGAGATTCTCCCGCGAAATTTTATTGGATGCGTCAGATAACTGTGTAAACTTTAATATACAATGTGTGGTAGAGTTTTCTCCCTTACGGACGATTTCCTATCCCCAAAGATTTCTTGCTGACTTGCTGATTTACATCAGTCAAAGTGAAATCAATGTTTGTTTGCATATGTTGTACATTTTTTAACATTTAGTTCGTGTTTGTCATGCAAACGCCAATGGACGTGGTAAAAGCGCATAAGGAACGCAAAGATCGCCGTGACAACGCGGTAGAAGCGCATACGGAAGGCAATGATCGCCATGACAGCTCCATGCAGTCGGTCGTTGAAAGAGCGCAGTAAAATATTTAACAATCCGTATAAGCGCTGTACACGGGCCATGACATTTTGTATATAAGCGCAGTAGACAACGCCTTGCAAGCTCCATGCAAGGGCCACCGATTACCATAGCATTCGCACTGCGACCTCTGTGTGCGCCCTCGGAGCTCGTGTTGCGTTGTAGGAGACCTTACTGCGCTGCTACGGCGACCGTACGGAGACCCCACTGCACTCTTAAGGCCCTGTCACACTACAGCGCGTTTCCACTGCGTTGCCAAGGCGTTGTTTAATTTTCCGGAACGCCTTGAGATCGCAAGAAAAATCTGACTTTTATCATGAATATGGAGACTGCACGGCGTCCTCACTGCGACCATGGCGTTGCTTCGGAGTTTACATGGCTTTCTATCGCGTTCCTACGAAGTTCTGTTTGGCGATTGCCTGCGCTCTTACGGCGCCTTTACTGCGTGCACTGCGCTTTCAGGGCGTTCTTACGGCGCTTCCACTGCGTGCACTGCGCTTTCAAGTCGCTCACGCTAAGCTGACAGCGTGTTGATGACGTTCTAACTATAAAACGAAGTGTATCACGAATCTTCCTCATTTGCTTGGTAGTTCTTGAGCAGTAAAGACTATGCCTGCAAAAAGACTCTCCTCTTTCGTCGTATTACAATCATATATGCAAACGTCTTCATCTTGGTATGTGCTTGACATGCATGTAGGTCAGCAATAGCCCTACTTGCTGCTGTACTTCAGTCATGGTGAAATGAATGTTTATTTGCCAATCTTGTACATTATGTTTATCATACAAACGTCAATGAACGTAGAAGAAGCTTATTGGGAGCGCAATGATCGCTGTGACAACGCGGTAGAAGCTTATTGGGAGCGCAATGATCGCTGTGACAACGCGGTAGAAGCGCATTGGGAACGCATTGATCGCTCCGTACAGCTCCTTACAGTCGTTAAAAGAGCACAGTGAAACAATTAACTCTCCGTAAAAGCGCCGTAGACGCACCATAAAGTGCTGTAAAGACGCAGTGACATCTCCGAAATCGCCGTGCGATCTCCGTGCAAGCGCCACCGATAACCACATCGTTCATAATGCGACCTCTGTGCGCGCCCGCGGAGCTCCTGCGGCGTTGTATGAGACCTTACTGCGCTGCTACGGCGACCATACGGCGATCCCACTGCGCTCTTATCAGAACGCCGAGCGACGGCGTTTGTTTTGTGCATGCTCAAAGTGAGCGCCGTGGCTAGGCGTTCTATGCGATCCCACTGCGTTTACAGGCGATGCCACTGCGTTGCTGCGGCGATGCTTGCGATCGTACTGCGCGTACCTCGGCGTTCTTGAACGCCGTGGGAACGCCGTGAGAACGCGACCCTGGTGTGGCAGGGGTTTTATCAGAACGCCGAGCAACGGCGTTTGTTTTGTGCATGCTCAAAGTGAGCGCCGTGGCCAGGCGTTCTATGCGATCCCACTGCGTTTACTGCGGCGATGCTTGCGATCGTACTGCGCTCAACTCGGCGTTCTTGGACTCCGTGGGATCGCCGTGAGAACGCGAACGCAGTGTGACAGGGATTTCAGACGGGTGTAGGCCGCTGCTGATGTGAACGCGTTGTGCACGCAGTGGAAGATCCGTAAGCGCGCCGTAAAAGCGCAGTGAACGCAGAGGAAGCGTCGTAAGAGCGCCTAGAAAGCGCAGTGCACGCAGTGGAAGCGTCGTAAGAGCGCCGAGAAAGCGCAGTGCACGCAGTGGAAGCGTCGTAAGAGCGCCGAGAAAGCGCAGTGCATTCATTAGAAGCGCCGGAAAAGCGCAGGCAATCGCCAAAAAGAACTCCGTAGGAACGCTATAGAACGCCATGCGAGCTCCGTAGCAACGCCTTTGTCGCATTGAGGACGCCGTGACATCTCCATCTTCACGAAAAATTTCACTTTTTTTCTTGCGATCTCACGGCGTTCTCGAAAATTAACAACGCACTGGCAACGCACTGGAAACGCGCTATAGTGTGACATTGCCGTTACGTTTTCAGTAAGTATCTTAAAATTTCAAGTTAGATTAGTACATCGATATTTCGTGTTAGTCACGTATCATTTTAAGTTATTTACTCGACATTTGCAACTACAACCTTGACGTTTCAGGTTATAACATTGACAATTCAAGTAACTTGACATTTTATGTAAGTAACTTGACATTTTAAATTAGAACTTCAATATTTAAAGTAAGTTACCTAACGTTTCATTTCAAGTAAGTAACTTGACATTTCAAGTAAAAAACTTGATATTTCAAGCTAGAAACTCAGGGGGTAGGATGTGGCACTGCATCCGAGGATAGTTAAGCGAGGAAAATGTTGCATTGGGATAAAAATGGCGGTTTTTGGGGGGGGGTTTTTTACTAAAAGGGGTTTATTTTGCGAGGTAAGTGCCTTGATACTGTATTTAATTTAAAGTCCACCTGTGCATTCTGCGACCAGATGCCTAAGGTACCCTCGACACTTTGTTTCAGGAACGCAGGTTTTGTAACAAAAAAGTTATTGAAGGTTTTATACAGTAAAGGTAATGTAAACACGCCAAAAATATGGTATTTTAGGCTGATCTTCGGACATCTGGGCACTTCCATATTGGGTTTTAGCATGTTATCAAGTCAAAATAACAAATTCTTTTTTCTTCTTGGCTCGTCCACAATAAGCAACCCCTCACGCTCGAAATAAAACAGGTTATGCCATTTTCTGGCATTCGAGGATTGGGACATTCCCTTTTTGGCATTACCTGGATAACTTTACTGAACGGGTTTCTCATAAAGCACTTGCTTATTCACAGATTTTATTAAAGAATATGATTTTTTATTGTCACGGATATGTTTACTGAATGTGTTTTCATTAAAAAAACAACAATACATTTACAAAATTAGCATATGCGCATGGTTACAAATATGTTTGTTTGTTTTTTCATAAGAAGAGATCTTTAGTTAGATATTTTCCGGTTGCCGTTGTTTTGCTTTAGTTTCATTCTTATTTTGTAATAAAACATTTGCAGAATCATTCGCCAGATTAAATAAGATGGTGGGTACAAATGGTATTCACGTCACCTTTTTTTCATAAAGGAGCTCATGGACAATGTTTTCGGTGAACAAGTGGTCGATGAAACGTAGCTTGCATTTTCAATAGTTTCGTTGTGAATTGTATTCTGTACTTCAACATTCATCACTGAAGCTTACGGCGATGGAACAGTTCTTGGGAATTTCTTTAAACAGTTCGTTAAAGAATAGTCTCTTGTCCGAAAGCGCATGGATGTTGGTGTGTTTATAACGCATTTCCGTTTATAAATAGCACTAGGCGAAAACATCATAGGACGTTTAGAACACCTGAGAACAATCGGAGTTTCGACGTTGTACTTCCGCTTCGGAGATTTGCATGGTGCGTAGTCGCTTACGCGTTTTCTTGTATAGACTTAGTTTGGTGGAATTCTTGTACCTGGGCATTTTTGTTCTGAAAACAAAGTGGATACGAGTTATTATCGAAAAAGAAGTCCTTTATGAAAAAAAGGTGACGTGAATACCATTTGTAACCACCATCTTATTTAATCTGGCGAATGATTCTGCAAATATTTTATTAGAAAATAAGTATGAAACTAAAGCAAAACAACGGCAACCGGAAAATATCTTACTAAAGATCTCTTCTTATGAAAAAAAACAACAAAACAAACATATTTGTAACCATGCGCATATGCTAATTTTGTAAATGTATTGTTGTTTTTTTAATGAAAACACATTCAGTAAACATATGCTAATTTTGTAAATGTATTGTTTGTTTTTTTATGAAAACACATTCAGTAAACATATCCGTGACAATAAAAAATCATATTCTTTAATAAGATCTGTGAATAAGCAAGTGCTTTATGAACCCCCCCCCCCCCAAAACCGCCATTTTATCCCAATGCAACATTTTCTCGCTTAACTATCCTCGGATGCAGTGCCACGTCCTACCCCCTGCAAGAAACTTGACAAGCTAGTAACTTTACGTTTTAGAAAATAAACTTGACACTTTAAGTACCGGTAACTTGACATTTCAAGTTAGGTACTCGACATTTCAAGGTAGTAACTTGACATTTCAAGCTAGTATATCGACATTTCAAGCTAGTAACTTGACGTTTTAGGAAATAATTTTGACATTTCAAGTAAGTTACTTGACATTTCATATTAGCTACTCGATCTTTGTCAAGGAAAATTCAATACATTGCTTAGATTTTTACGATAGGACCTTAAAATTTAAAGTAAGTACCTTGTCATTTTAAGTATTCCTTAAAATTGCAAGTTGGTACATAAAATTTATTCATAACCTTGAAATTTCGATTTAGTGCCTTAAGATTTCAATTTTGTATTTTGAAAATTCAAGTTATAATTTCCGTGAAATTTCAAAATGGTGCCTTGAAGTTTCAAGTAAATTTCTTGAAATTTCCAGTTACCACCTTGAAAACTCAATAAATTATATTGAAATTTCATTTAAGTACCTTGAAAATTGAAGTTGGCACCTAGAAAATAATAATAACAAGCAAATTCGTTGAATTTATATATTACTAACACAACAGCTGAAGTCATAGGGCTTTATTTAGATATTTATTATGGATGGCAAAAAAGGTGAGAAAAAAAACTTCAGATGGTGAAAAGGGTTGGGCAGCTCACCAGAATATAAAAATGAGACAAAAAGTCTTCAAGTTGTTGAAATGAAGAATGCAGTAGTAAAAATATAGTGCTGTATTTAAAAGAAATCTATGCAGAAGTTGCATAGAAGTAGCATATAAACGAATACTACTCTATATGCATAGTGCATAACTTATCAAAGGGCCATAACTCTGTGTTAAACGGTCAGACCAGAACAGGACAACAATATGGGCATCTTGTCTTGGTATTGATGGTTTCCATAGATTCCTGCTGAGAAATAGCAAGGAAACAAATACTGCTCTACAAGCACAATGCATAACTTATCAAAGGGCTATAACTCTGTGTTAAAGGATCTGACTGAATCAAGATGACAATATGTGCGTCTCCTCTTGGTATTGATGGTTCCCAGAAAGTTTCATTAAAATCCATCCAGTAGTTGCAGAGAAATAGCGTGGAAACAAATTCTGCTCTATTTGCATAAGTTATAAGTTATCAAAGGGCAATAACTCTGTGTTAAACAGTCTGACCGGAACAAGATGACAAAATGGGCATCTCGTCTCAGTATTGATGTTTCCCAGAAAGTTTCATTTCAATCCGTCGAGAAGTTGAAAAGAAATAGAGCGGAAACAAATACTGCTCTATTATGCATAAGTCATCAAAGGGCAATAACTCTGTGTTAAACAGTCTGACTGGAACAAGACAACAATATACACATCTCTTCTTGGTATTGGTGGTTCTCAGAAAGATTAATTGAAATCCATCCAGTAGTTGCAGAGAAATAGAGGAAAAGAATACTGTTCTATAATATGCATAATGCATAAGTTATCAAAGGGCCATAACTGTGTTAAATAGTCTGACAGGAACAACAGGATGATATGCACATTTCCTCTTGGTATAGATGGTTTCAAGAAAGTTTCATTGAAATCCATCCAAAAGTTGCAGAGAAATAGCGCGGAAATAAATACTGCTATATATACATAATGCATAAGTTATCAAAGGGCAATAACTCTGTGTTAAACAGTCTGACTGGAACAAGACCATGACATGCGCATCTCTTCTTGGTATTGATGTTTTCCAGAAAGATTCATTGAAATCCATTCAGTAGTTGCAGAGCAATAGCATGGAAATGAATACTGCTATATATGCATAATGCATAAGTTATCAAAGGGCCATAACTCTGTGTTCAACAGTCTGACTGGAACAAAACGACAATATGCGCATCTCCTCTTGGTATTGATGGTTCTCAGAAAGATTCATTGAAACCCATCCGCTAGTTACAGAGAAATAGCGCGGAAACGAATACTGCTCTATATGCATAATGCATAAGTAATCAAAGGGCAATAACTCTGTGTTAAATGATCTGACCGAAACAAGACAATGATATGCGCATCTCCTCTTGGTATAGATGGTTTTCAGCAAGTTTCATTGAAACCCATCCGCTAGTTACAGAGAAATAGCGCGGAACAAATACTGCTCTATATGCATAATGCATAAGTTAATGAAGGGCAATAACTCTGTGTTAAATGGTCTGACCGAAACAAGACAAAGATATGCGCAACTCCTCTTTGTATAGATGGTTTTCAGCAAGTTTCATTGAAATCCATTCAGTAGTTGCAGAGAAATAGCGCGGAAACGAACACTGCTCTATATGCATAATGCATAAGTTATCAAACGGCAATAACTCTGTGTTAAATGGTCTGACTGGAACAAGACAACGATATGCGCATCTCCTCTTGGTATTGATGGTTCTCAGAAAGATTCGTTGAAATCCATCCAGTGGTTGCAGAGAAATAGCTCGGAAACGAATACTGCCCTATATACATAATGCATTAGTTATCAAAGGGCCATAACTCTGTGTTAAATGGTCTGACCGAAACAGGACAACGATATGCGCATCTCCTCTTGGTATAGATAGTTTGCAGCAAGTTTCATTGAAATCCATTCAGTAGTTGCAGAGAAATAACGTGGAAACGAATACTGCCCTATATACATAATGCATAGGTTATCAAAGGGCCATAACTCTGTGTTAAATGGTCTGACCGGAACAAGACGACGATATGCGCATCTCCTCTTGGTACTGATACTTCCTACAGAGTTTCGTTGAAATCCATTCAGTAGTTGCAGAGAAATAGCGCAGAAACGAATACTGCCCTGTATACATAATGCATAAGTTATCAAAGGGCCATAACTCTGTGTTAAATGGTCTGACCAGAACAAGACGATGATATGCGCATCTCCTCTCAGTACTGATACTTCCCACAGAGTTTCGTTGAAATCCATCCAGTGGTTGCAGAGAAATAGCCCGGAAACGAATACTGCCCTATATACATAATGCATAAGTTATCAAAGGGCCATAACTCTGTGTTAAATCGTCTGACCGGAACAAGACGACGATATGCGCATCTCCTCTTGGTACTGATACTTCCCACCGAGTTTCGTTCAAATCCATCCAGTGGTTGCAGAGAAATAGCCCGGAAACGAAATTCGGACGGACACCGTGACACCGTGACGACGTGACACCGTGACGGACGGACAACGCCAATACAATATCCCCCTCCCGATTTCATCGGCGGGGGATAATAATTTTATAAAGAGAAGGTAACCCATTAAAATAACAATCGCACAAATTGTCAATTGTAATCTATATTTTCAATGAGGCCTTCTAAATTCATCAAGCAAGCAACAAGAACAACACTCTATACGATAGACCTGCCAAATAACATTTTCTTATAAAAATCATACCATGATACTAATCGTTTATATTTTATAATAGATGAAAAGGGAACTTTGAAGAAATTCGAAAACGACAAATATGAAAATATTGCAGGCTATGTTTGATTAAGCCTGTATGGACAGTAATGGAAATGCGTATTACTGCCCACGCCGCGTAGCCCCGTTTGAACGTAACTCAATATTTCCACCAATGGACATTACAATTTTGATCCATTCAAAACGATTGTATGCATATGACGGCGAACATGGAACCTTCAATGCGGTATTTTCAGATTAATTCAATTCCATGTTCATCGGCGTATGGTTTCTAAGTATATCGTTGGGGTGATTGAATAATAATGGCTGGGATAAAAACCACCCATCTTTAAACTGGTCGAAATATTAAAAACGAAATTAATTTTAGAAGTACATTTAACATAGTACATAAATATCGTACTCGACCACCTTCAAAGGACTTAAGTGATAACAGCACTGACTGAATGTAAGGGAGACTTTGTCTATATATTCTTACAATAGCAACAATCAAAATGACACCCATACAAATTCAATCAAGCAAATGGTCATTCACAAAAGACTTTTACTCATTGTATTTTTGAAACAATTTTAACTTGGATTTAAATGTTTTCAGTTAGATATAACCCTTCATTACACATGAAGTTTGTTCCAAGGCTCCACACAAGTGTAGCTTTAAATAATTTGAAGATGGTTTCTTATATACCGAACAAAAATGAAAACTTAACTAGATTTTAAATTCAAAATTTTTGTAAAGTGATGCTATATTTTATCTTCCATTGAATTTGTGATATTTGCACGTATCTGGACATTTGATAAAGCTGGAAGATTGTGTTATTATTTCACAGAGGTCAGGGTTATCTTCTCTTTTCTAAATAATGATGAGATCGATAATTGTTAATATTTAAGTCTCAAACGGATTATTTGACTGTCAAATTAAGAAGTAAATGACATGTACAGAAGAAAAACCTTTAAAGCCAACTGATGAAAAGAAATAAGATACAGTTTCTTAAATATCCGGTTTTGAAAATTACCTCCCTTGTAATAAAAGAAAATAACCTCCCTTGTAATAAGACAAGGAACAACATCCAACATTTAATTTTTCGCAACCACGTATTTTTTTCTCCTTTCGTTTTTTTAACCTAATAGATACTGAACCGACAACTTCCTTTTTTGCTCAGTATATACTAATTCTTTTCGGGTAGTTGATATTAATATTTTTGATGATTTGACAATGCAATTAATTCACTGGAGTCAAATTATTAAGAGCTTTGCATTCTTAAAGAAAATGAAGTAATGGATGCCATTTTAGGTAATTAAATTATTCTCGAGTGTTTGACTGTATGAGTTAGTGATCATTCTTGCAACTTTGATATTCTGTTAAGAATATTTGTGAAGGCAACTTTGATATTCTGTTACGAATATTTGGGAAGGACCGAGTGACACACCAATAGTCAAATGTAGGGGCGGAAAAATAACTGTTTTATTTCAGAAGAATCATAAAAAACATGCTGGCTCAATGTTCTGTTTTCCACTTCATCTAACATACATTTCCAATGTACGGGAATCTTAGTGTTCGTTTGATTGCTGTCTATCGCAAATGATCATGTAAGCGATCGCAATAACACGAAGTGTACGTAAATACTTACCCCACAATACAATTTTCTCTCATCTTTCGATTTACTCGATCTCCATTTCACGATGCACCTTTCTCTCCACTTTCAACACACAATCTTTCGTTTTACGCGAGTACCTACCAGAAACTGTTATTAAAGCGGCATTACTTCAAATTAACCCGTTCTTGTATGAAATATTACATGTATTTGGAACTATAGGCACAACTTTGCAGCCGATTAGTTCGGGCCTATAAAATTTTAATTTACTAAAATATATTTGGTCCGCGCGACGTAAAGCGAAAGTAGGATTTCCGAAACGTCACGGAAACGAGATCGCGCACGAAGTGGTCTTTGTCAACAATCGGTGCTAAATATACCTCCGTTCTTGGTAGACGAACTCTTTCGCGTGACAAGTCGCTCGGGGACCAGTCTACTTTCTATTTAGCTTCTTAAAAGTTCGTTAACGATAATTAAACAATATCATTGAAAATCCCGTCTAAAAGACAGAATTCGATCGGACTTTTTGTGTTCTGTTAGAGTTTATATATTGGAGTCTATATGGACAAATATGATTTTTCAGTAGTATATTCTTACTAAGTTTAGGGCTGGGGCTTTAATAATGGAAGTAAAATATTTGTCCATCTAATCCACAACATTGAGTCTAGTCAATTAATGTGAGGTTCACAAAATCAAAAATGTCGCTAACCTTACTATCTAATAACTTTTAATGCTGTACAATAATCTGTATTCAGTTTAGTTCTGTTAATTGTACTTTCGAGCTGTGTTAGAAAAACTTATCAAGAACAATGCAAAAGGAAGCAAATTTTCCTAAGTGATGCTTAGGCTGAGTTTCAATGTTCCAGGGAATTTGTAATAGCTTGGGATTTGTGTTGCCGAATTATCTGATCCATATGTTTGCAATAAATTATTCTTCCTTTTCATGTTCTTGATGTAATTTGTATTAAAGGACCAGTTACAGATAGTGTGCCGACTGTATGTCGGTGACTGGGGTCCTTCACAAAATTAGTTAATACCGTAATACCGGGAATTATCACAGTAACTTCCGTTGACAAGTATGGCGGGCAGTGCGCTTGTGAGTTTTTATGTTGTGTTCAACCAATTAATTTCTTAGGATGTGTATAGTTAATAGACGGAATTTGTTCGTTTTGTTTTCAATTTATATTAAAATTTATGCCGTCTGATCAAGATCTGCACTGGTCGCATTTTGGTCAGAAATAACCTAACAAATCAAAAAGCGAACAGTTTAGAGCACAAACAGTTGAGTCCCTGATCAGACCACAGGTGTACGGCATGTTGGACCCAGTCAAGCCCCCTTTCCCTCACACTACAGTATGCATGCACATAAGAGAAACACGTTAAGAGAAAATGACAACATGTCAATTCTGTCATAATTTCAAGAGCAACTGGCCTTGTGTGTCCGATGCCAACTCCACCGGCCTTGCTAAAATTCAAGAAATAATCAAGAGTGTCTCTGTTTGTGCCTGTAAGATCAGTGCACATCAACGATAGCTTGGTACTATGTCGAAGAATTTTCAATGTTGCAATAATTTACAAAGAAATGCCTTTTCTACCCAGGCAGATGGTTATCAGAGCAACTGGACTATTATTTATAGATAGTAAATTATTGTTTATAGACAGTAAATTAAAAGTTATCAAAAGTTTATCATATCTGTGGAAATGTTTAATCAAGCACAAATCAACAACAAAATTACTCAGTTTTGTATTCAGATGTAGAAGTGATGTTTTTATCATGTCTGTGGTATTTAATCCAGCACACACCAACAACAAAATTATTAAGTCAGGCGTGTAGGAGCGATTTGAACATTGGGGCAGCGGAAGAGATTATTTTGGCTGCATACAATTATCATTGATATGTCGATACAATAAGGTTCTTATTTTATAAAACAATTATTTGTAGTAATTGGTGTATATAAAACGTTTAAATCACCATATTCAGAGCTTTTCATCGGTAAATTGGGAAGAGGCCCTGGCCTTTCCAATTGGGAAATTTATGCGTTATAATTGTTTAATTTGGGAAAACAAAATTCATTGAAAAATGGGTCTAGTTCATAAAATTTAATAGTAATAGGTATTTTTTAACTTAAATCTAATTTTTCATGCACTTCATTTTTCAGACTTCAGTTTTCAAACACCCAACTAAGAGGTTTAACCATTTTTTGGACATCTTACCTAGCAGTTTGGGAAGAGTTTCTGCCGCAGTTGGGAAAAAATACTATATTTTTGGATTGGGAAGAGGCCTTTTATAGGCCTCTGTTATATGAGGATGAAAAGCCCTGCATATTCGAGTACTGAACTACTGCAATCAACAATAAGATCATGGTTCGTCAATTAGAAGTCTATTCTTTCAATAATACATATATCTTCAAATGCAAAAGTAATCATTGTACAAAGATCTGATAACAAAAGATGCATCCGTAATAGTGTTGTATCCACATCTCCTGAATATTCCAACGCAAATGATGTTAATTTTACGAAATAAAATACACTTAACCAATGTTCTAACTACACCGATCATAAAATTTTAATTTTTCCGCATATAATTGGAGTGCACTGTTCAAATTTGAAACACACTAAGAACTATAATTTTTACATCTTTTTATGAAATTGCCATTAAAATCCCCCTGTGCATTCATAAACCAGCGACAATTTTATCGAGGTGAGTCTTAAACCAAAAGACACAAAATTGACCTCAGCATTTGTCAATCGACTAAAACTGCTGAAACATCTTCTGTGTAACAGCTAAGCAATCGCGTTATTACAGACTTGCTTGGATTTGTTCAAAACTACGTTAGAATCCATATTTAAATAAGGAGACATGAATTTTCGTTAACAGATACTATACCCGCTATTCAAAATTTTGTGACTGGTCTTTACCCCTGCCTTTATTAATTGACCTGATATCGAAACGGATGTAGTCCTGACATTTTATGATTCTGAAAATGATGTATCTGATTATGTTCCAAGTTTGGAGAGTATACTCGGAATACGCGCTGAGAAATAAAAAAAAATGTGATCGATGTAGTTAGAACATTGGTTAATTGTATAATACAATTTTGAGCACTTTCTTGAACCAGTCTTAGTACATGTATTAGATTTTAACCCAGCATGAACTTCGTCGATTATGGTCTTCAAATACGACATTATTTCGATACATTTAAATGGGATTAGCTCCTTATTAAAGCTTTCAATTGGTACCTACATTCGGCAGTTGGTTTAACCCCCTGAGGCAATCCCGCGACACATCACCGTTTCCTTGACTGACACTTGACAGTATATTAGCTAAGCGGATAACGATGTTTAGGTGAAAACGACGATATGGCAAGATAGATTTTACTGTTTATGGCATTTTATGGCATAATTGCCATAAAACCTTATTTTGAAGTCTTTGCCGCAGGGGCCGCGACTTGCTGAAATATTGGGGCCGCGGCTCCTGCGGCCCCTGCTCCTACGCGCCTGTAAGTTTTGTATTCTGATATCTGGATATCCTTTTGGATGGTTCGATGGATATCCAGACAGGGCTTTTTCAGCCTGTCTCGCGGGGCTGATATTCAGCCCCGTTTCCAATGCAAAATAGCGACCATTTTTCCCAATTTCAAGAAAAAAATCCCAATCTTGTAAATTTATTCCCCTTTAGAACCGAAACGCCATTTGCCTTTAAAAATTAATTAACAAGAAACTATAAAATCATGACTTTTTCAAATATATGCGAATCGTTTCTTTATGTTTGATCCGTGATCTGTGAAACCTACTTTCCGTGAAAAATGTATGTACTGGTGTAAAAACCGGTATTTACCGTACCGCAAGTTATTTTTTATTTCATAAACAAATGTTTTTTCGCGATAATCGTTTGACTGCGTACAAAACAGAAAGACTGAATCAAAAATGGTATTGCAGTACCGGCTTTTATACTGTCCCGCGAAAACTAGTGACGAAAATTTAAAAATGTCGTATAATAGTAAAAACTATGCAAAAAAACGCTGCGAAAAAAAAATGCCAAGGGTACTCCAAAACTAAACTCTATGTGGAACAAAACATCCAATGTTTCAAAATTTTAATGTCCCTGAAAGTTCTTTCCCAATCAGTTGAAACTTGCCAAGTTTCTGAGGATGGCCATTCTACATAAACTGTACAACTGATACATCTGTAAAGCTGTCAGAACAAACTCTGGAAGAGATTTGTTACACTTCCAGGGACAATAAAACAAGGCAGGGGTTTTCCTAGCCTTTCTGAGGGTCCGGAAAACAGACCCTTTCCCAAAGCAAACGGACCCTTTCCCAATCCGAAATTTCTTCCATTTTTCCCAATTGAATCCACAGATTATTTTCAAAACCAAAGAACAGTGTTAACTTTCGCTTTACGTCGTAAATAACAACAGACTGCTTTATCTCGCACGTGACGTCACAACCAGGTGTAAAATTCGCTAATCCTGGATAAATTTACACTACTCTAGACACGCCTATATTTTACAACAATCGGTACAATCTTTATCGCGAGATATTTTGATTCTCGCGAGATTATGCAACAGCGTGATTACACAAACTGTCAAAATCGTGTCTTTGACAATTAAAATGGTGTATATTTAGCCGTTTGTCGGCACTTAATTTATTTTTGATGATAAGTGATTATGTAAGTTGATTGCCAATGATTGAATCAATTAGTTCACAGTTGTTACTTTAATCGCGTTATTCCAAATTATATATCGTACAGTACTGACTAATCAGTTCATTCTACGGAAAATTCCTCTGTTGAATTTTAAAATAATGCTTTAATTTATTGATGTATCTGCTTAACTGTGTTCAGTAATTATGAATAGATTTTAGAATAGATCATTTTGTAATACGAAGGACAGGTAAATATTAAAGTGTTCTGCGATATTTTGTCTTAAGCAAAATAGATCATTTTGTGATACGAAGGTAAATTTTAAAGTGTTCTGCAATATTTTGTCTTAAGCAAAAAGGGAGATAATAAGTTTGATTATTAAATTGACTGAAATACAAAATCTCCGCAAATTATTTCGTATACGCTAAAATGTTACTAAATAAATACTATATGAACAAAAGAGATGAAAAACAGCAAACATTTTTACAGATTTGTAGTCCGCTATTGTAAAATTAAAAATTATATATATACTATCTAATCATAATATCATGTTGATGTAAGTCATATATCAAAAGAACTGAAACATGATAGTTTGTGTGTTCTGGGTATATGGTTCTAGTAGCAAAAAATAAAAAAAACTTATATTTTCAAACTAGGATACTGCCATTTATATACACAAAAAAGAAAAACAAATGGGACATTCAAGTGCAAGGTTTGTTTGTGCTATGTACAATATAATGATTTAAAATTCCCAAAACTTGTATTTTTGTCGATAAAAATTCCCAAAATGAAACATTTCATGCGCTAAAATTTCCCAATTCTGGCCAGGGTCCTTTTCCTTAAATGGCTAGGAAAATCCCTGCAAGGCAAATCAAGCTATAATGCAGATAAATAAATGTTGAAATTTCCCAATTTGGTTTGATTTGTCGATACTTTTTTCCCAAATTTGACTATTTACCATGTCAAAAATTCCCAGTTTGGGCAGGGGCTTTTTTCCCCAAAACCCCTGAAAAAGCCCTGCCAGATCCCAATTTTTATATCCATTGACATCCCTAATATAAACCATGGAAAGTTTGAGTTCTACTTTGAGTTAACTGGATAACTGATTAATTACAAGTTCCAGTAAACTGGTTACAAAATAAGCCATTCTTGCTAGAAAATAAACAAAACTGACCAAGTCTTCAAAACGAGTTATTTTTCGGGCTGCTGAATCAAAATGAAGTTGATTATAATGGTTTTCTTTATGTTTCAGAATTCTCGAGACCTGGTATCTCTTTCATTTTGTATTGGAAATGTTTGCAGTGTGTAATGGTAATGATGCACTGTTGTTTTAAGTGCAATGGTCATGATGCACTGTTGTTTGAGTGTAATGGTCATGATGCACTGTTGTTTGAGTGAAATATTCATGATGCACTGTTGTTTGAGTGTAATATTCATGATGCACTGTTGTTTGAGTGTAATATTCATGATGCACTGTTGTTTGAGTGTAATATTCATGATACACTGTTGTTTGGGTGTAATGGTCATGATGCACTGTTGTTTGAGTGTAATATTCATGATACACTGTTGCTGAGTGTAATGGTCATGATGCACTGTTGTTTGAGTGTAATATTCATGATGCACTGTTGTTTGAGTGTAATATTCATGATGCACTGTTGTTTGAGTGTAAAGGTCATGATACACTGTTGTTTGAGTGTAATGGTCATGATGCACTGTTGCTGAGTGTAAAGGTCATGATGCACTGTTGCTGAGTGTAATGGTCATGATGCACTGTTGCTGAGTGTAATGGTCATGATGCACTGTTGTTTGAGTGTAATGGTCATGATGCACTTTTGTGTGAGTGTAATATTCATGATGCACTGTTGTTTGAGTGTAAAGGTCATGATGCACTGTTGTTTGAGTGTAATGGTCATGATGCACTGTTGTTTGAGTGTAAAGGTCATGATGCACTGTTGTTATACCCCCGTATACGAAGTATAGGGGGTATATAGGAGTCATCATCCGGTCGGTTGGTTGGTTGGTTGGGCGGTCTGTCTGTGGCACTTACAGCGTCAACAGTTTTCAAGATATCGACTTGAAACTTTAACCATATGTTCGTGAGGACATTTGCGCGAACTTTTTTTTTTCTCATGTGGATCAGTCCATTATTTTTCGGAGGGGAGCACGATTTAACAAAATCTTGTGACGCGAACTACTTCTACAGTTTTTAAGATATTGACTTGAAACTTGATACACATGTTCGGCATGAAGTGTAGATGTGCGTGACATATTTTTCGTGTGGATTAGTCCATTATTTTTTGCAGGGGACATGATTTAACAAAATCGTGTTATGCAAACTTCTAAATTTTGTGATGCGAACTACTTCTACAGTTTTTAAGATATTGACTTGAAACTTGATACATATGTTCGGCATGAAGTGTAGATGTGCGTGACATATTTTTCGTGTGGATCAGTCCATTATTTTTCGGAGGGGAGCATGATTCACGAATATCTTGTGACGCGAACTACTTCTACAGTTTTTAAGATATTGACTTCAAACTTGATACACATGTTCGGCATGAAGTGTAGATATGCGTGACATATGTTTCATCTGGATTAGTCCATTATTTTTTGCAGGGGAGCACGATTTAACAAAATCTTGTGACGCAAACTACTACAGTTTTTAAGATATTGACTTAAAACTAAATACACATGTTCGGCATGAAGTGTAGATGTGCGTGACATATATTTCATCTGGATTAGTCCATTATTTTTTGCAGGGGAGCACGATTTAACAAAATCTTGTGACGCAAACTACTACTACAGTTTTAAAGATATTGACTTGAAACTTGATACACATGTTCGGCATTTTTTTGCGTGACATTTTTTCATCTGGATTAGTCTATTATTTTTTGCAGGGGACATGATTTAACAAAATCCTGTTATGCAAACTTCTACACTTACTACGTCAACAGTTTTGAAGATATAGACTTGATACTTTAAACATATGTTCGTGAGTACATTTTTTATTCTCATGTGGATCAGTCCATTATTTTTCAGAGGGGAGCACGATTTAACAAAATCTTGTGACGTGAACTACTTCTACAGTTTTTAAGATATTGACTTGAAACTTGATACATATGTTCGGCATGAAGTGTACATGTGTGTGACATATTTTTCGTGTGGATCAGTCCATTATTTTTTGCAGGGGACATGATTAAACAAAATCGTGTTATGCAAAATTCTACAGTTTTTAAGATATAATACTTGCAACTAAAATTGTATGTTCTGCATGAAGTGCGCATGTAAGCGACATATTTTTTGTGGATCAGTCCATTTTTTTTGGAGGGGAGCATTATTTAACAAAAACTTTTATTTTAAATCTTATGACGCAAACTACTTCTCCAGTTTTCAAACTTTAAACATACGTTTGTGAGTAGATTTCCATGACATACTTTGTTTCATGTGGATCAGTCCATTATTTTTTAGCAGGGGAGTATGATTCAACAAAACCTTATGACACGAACTACTTCTACAGTTTTTAAGATATTAACTTGAAACTTGATACACATGTTCGGCATGAATTGAGATGTGCGTGACATATTTTTCATGTGGATCAGTCCATTATTTTTTGCAGGGGACATGATTTAACAAAATCTTGTTATGCAAACTTCTACACTTACTACGTCAACAGTTTTCAAGATATCGACTTGAAACTTTCAACATATGTTCGTGAGTACATTTGCGCAAATTTTCTTTTCGTCTCATGTGGATCAGTCCATTATTTTTCGGAGGGGAGCCCGATTTAACAAAATCTTGTGACGCGAACTACTTCTACAGTTTTTAAGATATTGACTTGAAACTTGATACATATGTTTGTTATGAAGTGTAGATGTGTGTGACATATTTTTCGTGTGGATCAGTCCATTATTTTTTGCAGGGGACATGATTTAACAAAATCGTGTTATGCAAACTTCTACACTTACTATGTCAACAGTTTTCAAGGTATCGACTTGAAACTTTAAACATATGTTGGTGAGTACATTTGCGCAAATTTTTTTTTTCTCATGTGGATCAGTCCATTATTTTTGGAAGGGAGCATGATTCCACAAAATCTTGTAACAAGAACTACTTCTACAGTTTTTAAGATATTGACTTGAAACTTGATACATGTGTTCAGCATGAAGTGTAGATGTGCATGACATATTTTTCGTGTGGATCAGTCCATTATTTTTAGCAGGGGACATGATTTAACAAAATCGTGTTATGCAAACTTCTACACTTACTACGTCAACAGTTTTCAAGATATCGACTTGAAACTTTAAACATATGTTCTTGGTACATTTGCGCAAATTTTTTATCTCTCATGTAGATCAGTCCATTATTTTTCGGAGGGGAGCACGATTTAACAAAATCTTGTGACACGAACTACTTCTACAGTTTTTATGATATTGACTTGAAACTTGATACATATGTTCGGCATGAAGTGTAGATGTGCGTGACATATTTTTCGTGTGGATCAGTCCATTATTTTTTGCAGGGGACATGATTTAACAAAATCGTGTTATGCAAACTTCTACAGTTTTCAAAATATCGACTGAAATCATATGTTCTGCATGAAGTGCGCATGTTAGTGACATATTTCTTATGGATCAGTCCATTTTTGGTTTGAGGGGAGCATTATTTAACAAAATCTTATGACACAAACTACTTCTCCAGTTTTCAAACTTTTAACATACGTTCGTGATTAAAACCCAAGTTGCTATTTTTAAACACAACTTTTGCAGCAAATTTTCAGGATTTCAATTATTTTTCAACTTTCACCCATGAAAGATGCAAACATCATTTCTGTATACTCTGACAAAGCAGTATTACGGGGGTATTAATCACCTTCAGTGATAGCTCTAGTTTGAATGATTGTAATGTCCCAAACACTGAATACAGTGTCATGCCACAAGCAACATGTATTTTGTAAATGCTCAATAGAAGAATTACTATTAGCATTCAGGGCTTTTTTTCCTTATATAGCAGGGGCTGTTTATGGGCGCCTTCCCCTCAGAAAATTTCTTTATAATCAGTCAGTTTACATCAGGTTTTTCATTCCCCTTTAGAGAAAAAATGGCGCTATTTTCCCCAAAATTATAGGGCATGGGCACCTTCCCCTGGCAGTGAAAAAAAAGCCCTGGCATTTGAATTGTTGTCTTGCCTGTCTGATTAAAATAAAAGATGATTAAGTTGGTTTCTTATTTTGTTTTCAGTACTCCATCATATACAAACAAGAATCAGGTAAGATATTTGATTATCTGGCTGCAGACACAGGGCTTTTCATCCTTATATACTGTTGTATCATTTAATTTTTGCAGGGATCAAATTTCGGGCAAATGACATAAGTGCATTTTCACGAGGGCTTAAATTCTCGCAGATGTTTTATTCTAATAAGACTAGATATTCAATGATTTGATTTTTCTAGGGTTGATTTCGCACATTTACTCTAGCGCAAAATAAGTGAAAATTCAACCAACTGCAAAATCTAATGATAAGACAGTAACAGCGGACTGTATAAGGCCTCTCCCAATCCAAAAAATATAATATTTTTTCCCAACTGTGGCAGAGACTTTTCCCAAAATGCCAGATAAGATGTCCAAAAATAGATTAAAATTCTCTGTGGGGAGTTTGAAAATTAGTCTGAAAAATAAAGTGTGTTAAAAAATTTAAATTACAGTTAAATATACTTATTACTATTTAAATTTATAAACTACTACCCATCTTTCAATGAATTTTGTTTTCCCACAGTAAACAAAAATTGTGCATATATTTCCCAATTTGAAAGGCCAGGACCTCTTCCCAATGTTTCTGATGAAAAGCCCTGTGTCAGACATTCTACACTGTAACACATGCATGTTTTTATACAGAATACGAGGGTTGATCAAAAATAAACCGGATTATATAAATAGCAAGAAGAATATTTCATCAGGATAAATAAAAATACATATAACAGTTTGCGAAATCAATCCGCTACAGAATACAGAAAACAGTTCTCAAAAACATTTACAAACAATGGAAATAGAGAGCTTTACGCGAGCATATGTCTAGTGTCACGGTAAGATGACACTGATGACACGTTATTACAGCGTCTCGACTGTGACCGGGTTTCTGGGTCATAGAACCATAAACAGGTTTTGTCCGTCGTTATGTTGTGACTGAGGAAGTAGTCCCCTTCTCGGTTCACTCTACGAAGAAGGCTGGTGAATCCTGCACGCGACGGATCATCTCCGTGTCTTTCAAGAGACGCGGGACCCAGCGCGCGTGCACCTAGTGTTAGTTATCAGGTATGGTTAAACTTAAAAAAATGCATTTCCGTTTTAGAAACATATAAAAAAAATATTCAGATAAAAAATAAGAATCCACCATTAACTAAATTGTTAAAACATGTATTTTTCATTATGAAAATGCTCATTTTGCAAGGTTTGGAACGTAGATATTCGATATCCTAAGTTTCAATTATTCAAGACATCGTGTAATTGAAAAACAATTAAAGTGTTATGATAAAAAAAAATTCTTATCGTTCACATGTTCAAATCCCATGTAAGAATAGTCTGCACGGTCCCGTAGCTTACATCGAATTTTGCCATCAACGCCCTAACCGTTAAACGCCTGTCGTTTTCCAACGCATTCGCCATTAACGTCACTTACGTCGTTGTTTCTTTCTTCTTTCTTCCTCTTCCTTCTTTGTCGGTGATGCCTTCTCTAAAATATTTGTGCCAATCAAAAAACCACTGTTCGGCTTACTGCATGCTTCCCGTGCATAGCTGCACTTTTTTCAAAAGTTTTAGACGGAGTGTCGCCTTGCTGCTGGCAAAAATTAATTATTGACCGTATTTCAAGTTGTTCTGTTGACGCCATTTGTAACGCAATTTGCATTCAGCGTACGATATTAAAAATCCGATTGCTACCATATGCGTTTATGCAATTACGTCATATTTTGCGATAACGTCAAAAAATAACGGCACGACGTTTTCATGGATTTTTACGTATAAAACATGATTGGAAACAAAAATAAACAATTTTAAACATCGGACGTAACAGAAAAATGATGCGCTGCGCCGTGATGGCGTTACCATGGTTTCTTAATTCGTGATTATGAATAGAAGTATGTGTTTTTCAAATAAAAAGTTGGATCAACTGTTTGCATTTAAATTGGGATTTCTATCGGTGTAAAGATTTGATTGTTTGAAAGGAAATTTTTTATTTGAGAGCAAAAATCCGGTTTATTTTTGATCAACCCTCGTATTACATGGTTTGTTATATGAATTTGCTTCATGTGCATAAGCAGTTCTCTAAAAATGCTTTGTTTTCATTAACTACATGACTCGAAGACTTGTGTAAAACAACACTACTTTGAGCAAAAAGACACTGAATATAACCAATAATGGATTTATGTTATTTTTCCACTACCTTGCAAAGACCCTATGCCTTATAATGTTGAAGAAAATAATGTGATTTCTTTTCTAAAAGGGAATGAAAAAACCTGATGTAAAGTGTGTGTGTGTGTGGGGGGGGGGGGGGTGGGGGGTGGACTGCTTGTTGAAAATGTGGATGTCATCCTACTAGTTTACATTTTGCTCAGCTTTTGTCAAGACATACTGGCATAAAATAAAATACAAATAATTAATTATTGCTGCGTGATTAAATCAAAAATATCTCCTAACAAACCAATTAACATCTTGATTGTCAGCTTTTGAGTATACACATGCCATAATGTTAACCCTTTCCTCCATAGAAACCCCTTTATTGCAAGGGCGTGATGTCTGATCAGGATCTAAACTGTTCTCTTTTTAATTTGTTATGTTATTTCTTACCAAAATGCGACCAGTGCAGATCCTGACCAGACGGCATGGATGTTCCAGCTGATCTGGATCTACACTGGTCGCAAAGGCATAAAAATGCATATACACTGCAACTCCGTTATATCGCGATCCGTTATATTGCGATATCCAATATATCGCGCTTGGTCCGTGGATCCCAATTTTTTGTACATTTACAATGTATATGTTTGTTCATTCTTCGTGGGTTGTAAAAAAGATCAAATGATTAAATCAACGTTGGCGACAAATTCATGAAACGCACGATTTTTCCGTGTCGTATTACGTCATTTTCGGCGAAAGCTGTTTATTTCATTATATTTACATTCCTATTGATTTCTTCGTTTAAAAAAATTCGGTTCATTTTGCATGAACCGCATGACCCGTAATGACGTCAGTAACGTCATGGCTGTTACTATTGAAAACTCCCACGTATTACTCCCCCTTTTCACTTTATATTAATTTTTGAAAGCGTTCGACTTAAGTTTATTTAAAGAAAAAATGAATAAAATGTAAATATAAGTAATGATTCTTATTTTGGTGCGGTTCATGCAGATTGGACGTGCACGCGAGAGCTGGCAAATTTACCATAAAGCGCTAGCGCGCTTTACGGATTTGCCAGCTCTCGCGTGCACGCCAATCTGCATGAACCGCACCAAAATAAGAATCATTCCTTAATTGTATGCATTTAAGAGGCGATGTACACGTTCACCAGCAGATACAATTTAACATCAAAACGTATGAAAATAGATGAAAGTTTTTTTAACAATTCTGTTGCTTCTGATTTGACATGAAACCCCCTTTGTGACGAAACAATAGGTGCGAAAAACACCAAGCTGATACGGTACTGGCAGAATTTCGTTCACGAGACAAACCGCAAATTAGCGACAATTAATGCAAGTTGCTGACCATAAAAGACATGAGCAGGAAACGTCAAAACAATTTGTTGTTTTGACATTACCTGCTCACCGACATATCAAGCTGGTAAACGACGGACGACGACGAACTAACATCGCCAACCATGACCGACCAACAGATCGTCGATCAGTTGAAAGAACCGAAAACAATAATACCACCGTTGGAAATTGATAACGGCGATTTTTGTTTTGTACATTAATTAATTTCTATTTCTAAAAAATATTAATATAATAAATTAAATAAAAAAAAAGTTGTTTTAAAACATTTGTCCAGCACGGAACGTACTCCCTGATGTACCCGTAGATTTCACGGCGTGTTAATAACGCAACACCGCGATATACATGCATCTTACAGCAAAAACAAATAAATTCTCTGTGTTTTAGCGCGATTATGTACTTATATCGCGCTCCATTTATATCGCGGTTGGCGGGCTTGGACCCCGAAGTCCGCGATATAATGGAGTTGCAGTGTATATGGAGGAAAGGGCTGCGGCCCCCTTCCCCCAAAAGTGAAAAAAAAACACTGGTGTTTTATTATTATTTTTTGTATGCCCCCATTCTAAAAGAGGAGGGGTCATATAGGTTTGCCTTTTCCATCCGTCCTTCCATCCCTCTGTCAGTCCGTCCAAAGCTTATGTCGCACATAAATTGAAAAGTATGTGAGCCACAAACCTGAAACTTTACAGGTGTGTTTACCATCATTTGTAGTTGTGCACCTGGGGTTTTTGTTTTGGGCCATGACTGTAAAGACAAGAGTTATGGCCCCTTTTGCATTTCAATATAATGCATTCAAGATATAAATTTGTGTTCCATGTATGTCAAAAAGTATGGTAGTCACAGTCATGAAACTTTAACGGCATGTATATAATAAGAATATGTTGTGAATCAAATAAAGCAATCCATAATTTGATAGCCATGATAATGTTTCCACACTGGTATTAAAATAATGTTGTGTTGAATATTGAATGTTTTATTTTGATGATCTGTGTTAACACCAATTTTAGACCTGCGATTTTTTCATCAAGGGTTTTATTTTAACTGTCTGGTTTGTTTGCGCCAATTTATGACCCACCAATATAAAACACTTCAAAATACGCCAAAATTTGACACCGCTAATGTTAAGAGCTATACAGTATCTTTGTGAATTATTCATGATATAATATCTTGGTAGTGTCTGGTATGTCTATGATATACAAATATTAATTTTATGTAATTTATAATTATTTTTAGCAAACACTGTTGTATATTGTAGCTCATGAAGACAGTATATGGAGCTGTGCCTGGGGACGTGCCAGAGATAACACAGAGAATATCGTTACTGGTAGCATAGACGATAAAGTAAAAGTCTGGAAATGGTATGTATTGAAGTGTTCACATGTATTATCAAGCTATATTCCATGAAAATTGATTGACCATTGCACATACTGTCAACACATTCTGTTTTTGATGATTTTTCACACAGTACCACATTTACTTACCGGTAACTGTACCACATACACCTTACTGAAGCACATTCACCTAACTGTACCACATTCACCTAACTGTACCACATTCACCTAACTGTACCACATTCATCTAACTGTATCACATTTACTGAACTGCAACACATTCATCTAACCGTATCACATTAACCTTACTGTACCACATACACCTAACTGTACCACATACACCTAACTGCACCATATTCACCTAACTGTAGCACATTCACATAACTGTACCATATACACCTAACTGTAGCACATACACCTACAGGGTTGCCAGCGGACTTGAAAAGTCAGGGAAATTTGATTTTTTTTCAAGGTCAGGGAATTGTCAGGGAATTTTGAAAATTGGTCAGTGAAAAATAAAAATCCTGAAAAGTCAGGGAAAAATAAATTTGAAAGAAAAAATTGTTCTATTTTATTAAAGATTGCATTTACAAATTTTCTATTGTGAACCTTTTTTATAATTGTGTATTATAATAAAAGTTCTTATAAAAAAAATGCCTGAAGACTGAAAGGCTCTGCAACCCTTGCCTCCAGAAATTATAATAACAAGGTTTTACACACAAAACCCATGTTCTTCCCTTCAAGAGCCAGCTCAAAGCAACACTGAACTTTAGTAATTTCTGCTATACAGGCCTTACTGATGATAGTTTGTGTCTTTGCCCATATATTTTCATCTATGGTTGGATTTTAAAATAATTGGCAGAAGTGACTATAATAATGTGTGAACATCTCGTGTACAAAATCTCTTTTCCAACATTCAGCTCACAGCAACCTAGTTTTTTGTATAACGGCTGGATTTTAAAAAAATATTGCGGCACAAAATACTGCTACAGTTTTCAAGATACTGACTTGAAACTTTAAACAAGTGAGGTACTTGGTAACATGTGTAGATGTGCCTGACATATTTTTTATGTGGCTCAGTCCATCATTTTTATGACAGGTGCATGATTTTTTTAATCTTGTGACAAAAACTTAAAAATTTTCTCTCGATTAATTTGAAAATTTAAGCATACATTCTGCCATTAGGCCAAGTGTATATGTGGTTGACATATTTTTCACTATTAATTATTAATATTTATTGGATTGGAACAGGGATCTTCAAAACCTACATGCATTTTCTAAGTTTATCCAAGCACTGAACAGGCTAAATTGTGTCTTTTGTTTCACTTGTATGGTGTACAGCATTGTATTTGAGTTATGTATAAAAATATTTTTTTTTACAACGTGAAGGAAACATGTATGGGCATTCTGTCTTAGGGGTTGTTGTACTTGTGTAAAATGGTATGTTGTTTGCTTGCCCATTTTACAGATTATGTATATTTCTTTTACTCTGCATTTGATGATTATTTCAGTCATTAGTGAAAAATGGATACTTAAGCTTCAGTTGTGATAATCTCTTGCTTAATACTATGTTGTTTATTCATTTAGTTTCTGTATGAAGAATAAGAATACATTATTTGCCAATTATCTAAGAAGTACAAGCATGTTTTGGTTAAATCTTGTAAGAGTACATATTTAATATTTCACTATCTATCGAACTTTATACTTATTATATAAATGATGCTTTAATTGTTAAATAATGTAATAATATATTGTTAAAATAATAAAAATATACTTATGGGTGGGTTGGGTAGCAGTAGGGGTGTTAGCGGCCGTTTACGTTCGGTATTATTGGTCAGTGAAAAACCTGATTTGGTCAGTGAAAAGTCGGGGAAAAGTCAGGGAATTTTTTCATCCTTGGTGCTGGCATCCCTGACCTAACTGTACCCCATCCACCTAACTATACCACATTCACCTAACTGTACCACATTCACCTAACTGTACCACATTCACCTTACTGTACCACATTCACCTAACTGTACCATATTCACCTTACTGTACCACATTCACCTAACTGTACCACATTCACCTAACTGTACCACATTCACCTAACTGTACCACATTCACCTAACTGTACCCCATACACCTAACTGCAACATATTCACCAAACTGTACCACATTCACCTAACTGTACCACATTCACCTAACTGTACTACAATTACCTAACTGTACCATATTCACCTAACTGTACCATATACACCTAACTGTACATACACCTAACTGTACCACATTCACCTAACTGTACCACATTCTCCTTACTGTACCACATTCACCTAACTGTACCCAGTGTTTTTTTTCACTTTGGGGGGGAAGGAGGTCGCAGCCCTTTGGAGGGGGAAATTTGCAACACGAACAAAGGAAAGGGGGAATATTTGGAAAATACGGTACTTGCAGCTGTCAAACACAACATAACAAAGTATTCACTGATCTTTTGTTTTTAGCTTTGCTAACACAGTAGTACAATGTACAACTAAGTAAATCTTGCCTCAAACTTCCCAGAGTTGAATTTTCTTGCATCAGAAAAAAATTAAGATTTATCATCTTCACTATCATTTTCACTATCACACTGTTACACATTAGCGGAACAAATTGAACCGTCTGTAACAGACTCCAGCAAAGGGGGAATTTTTTATAAGACATGGGGGAAAAATATATACTATTTTGAGGGGGGAATGGGGCTCTAATTCTCCAAATATTTGGCATAAAAAAACACTGGTACCACATTCACCTAGCTGTACCACATTCACCTAACTGTATCACATTCACCTTACTGTATCACAATCAGCTAACTACAACCTATGTCAGTGTTTATGTTGTTGATTCCTAGTTTGAAGCCTCTCTTATCCAGTTCATGAGCTGTCACATTGAATCTCTGAAAGAAGTCTCTACAGTATCTGTGGTGTGTTGTTTTACAGGGTAGACGAGAAGCTGGAACTACGACATATACTTGAAGGCCACCAGCTGGGAGTCGTCTCTGTCGATATCAATGCTGATGGAAACTGTATCCTTTAATCTAAACATTCATTTAACCCTTCCGTCCATGTATACGCATTTTTACACTTGTGCGACCAGTTTAGATCCAGATCAGCCGGTACATCTGTGCCGTCTGATCAGGATCTGCACTGGTCGCATTAAACAAATGAATCAAAATTCGAACAGTTTAGATCCTGATAAGACGGCACTAAACTGTTCGTCCGTGCAATAAAGGTATGTCTATGGAGGAAAGGGTTAACATAGTTTCTGCTGACATCTGACAATTACAGTGATAGTAATTGAACAGTTGTTGGCAGTGCTGAAGCAGACTTCATGAGATTGCCATCTAATCCAATCTATCAATAACAATTCAAATGGTGCAAGTTGTGTAAGTTTTGGCAAACATACGTTTTTCAAAATTTGTAGTTGCATTACTTTTAGATCTGATTACATACACAATAATGCCTATATAAACCCACAGCATAAATCCCACGTTACTAGCAAGTAAAATCACATACCTGGAGAAGTCATCAGTATAAAGTCATCCTTAACAGCTTGTTAGTGGCAGCATCAAGTAGTTTAGACAGTCACGTTCGAGTCTGGGACCTTGAAACAGGCAAATGTGCCAAAGTGATAGATGCAGGACCAGGTTAGTTACCTACATGTTTTTCTCACTTACTAGACAGAAAAATCTCTATTTTAAGCCGTGTGAGATTTCATTATCTCGCATTGCCTTATCTTCAACTCCGCGTTCTCCCCTACTTTCGTATTATTGCGCACCATATTAATTGAGCGCTTCATTATTGATTTAGACTACGACATAATGCTAATAACTACGTCATTTAAGTTTATTATGTGATGTAATTAAACGAATGTTTACTTTTTCAAACAGAGCAAGACTTAGCTGTTTATTTTGTTTTATCATGATTTTGTTAAAAATCAGTTGGAAAAAATACAGTGGGTTGCTTGAACTTGGAAGTGTTTATTGTGGTATGAGTCTGTAAATGCTATTTTTTTTGGGATGTTTCATTCTTATACCGCTGTTGCCAGCTTCATTAAACATCAGACTCTAAGGAGAAAATGAAAAGAAGATAAAATAGGAAATATCTGCTTTTAAATTGGAATATTTCAACTTCAACTGGTTAGTATGTATTCAATCTGTTTGAATTATGAAATGTGACGAAATCATGGTTAACCTAAAAAAAATTGCATATCTGTTATCAATGGATGAACACACTGCAGATTTCCATGGCATGTTATAACAATTCTTTTCCTTTCTTAAATTTGTAACAATATTGGTGTGCATCACTGCATGGTGTATTTAACTTTGACAGGACTGTGTATTCATGGCTGATTTACCGTTCCTACAAAAAGTTATGCAAAAGAAATAGTTCTCCAAAATTGTTGCATTTAATTTGAATTTTAAAGAATTTTGTTCGAATCTTAAAGATGTAAGGGAGAAAAACAATCATTGATATTCAGCAAAGATCACGGTATCCCAACCCTCGAGCAATGCTTTCCAGATGGAAACTTGGCTGATCTTCACCCAATACCAATGATAGATTCTCTTTATCCCTTTCCTCCATATATGTGCACTGCGACCAGTGTAGATCTAGATCAACTAGCACATCCGTGCTTTCTGATCAGGATCTGCACTGATCTCATTTTGGTCAGAAATAACCTATCAACAAATCAATAACCAAACAGTTTAGATCCTGATCAGATGGCATGGATGAGCTGGCTGATCTGGATCTAAACTGTTAACCCATGCAATAAAGGTGTGTCTATGATTATCTTTCTTCAACCAATTCTGAACTCACTAAGTTTGCCCAGAATCATCCTTACATTGACCTCTTTTGAAGTTGTGATTATGGGATAAAATGTTTCCCAGCCAAAAGGGCTTTAAATATAAAGATCTGATCATTAAACACCTGCCAGATTGAAAATAGATCTAACAGTGTTGTCAGATTGTCGTAAACTTAACCCTTTCCTACATAGATACACCTTTATTGCATGAGCCAATAGTTTAGATCAAGATCAGGATCTAAACTCTCCGCTTGTTGATTAATTAGGCTATTTCTGACCAAAATGCGACCTGTGCAGATACTGATCAAACGGCATGAATGTGACGGCTGATCTGGATCTACACTGGTCGCACATGTGTAAAAATGCATATATATGGAGGAAAGGTTTAATATAAAACTTTGAAAGTACATGTCCAATGATTTAATACTAGGTATATATCATCAGCATGAACAAAGCCATCTATGACTAGAATGACTATTGTTTGTGTTATACCCCTTACAGATGACTTTGGTGCGAAACTTAACCCTTTCCTGTATAGATACACCTTTATTGCTAGGACAAACAGTTTAGATCCAGATCAGCCGGCACATACGTGCCGTCTGATCAGGCCATCTGATTAGGATCTAAACTGTTCGCTTTTTGATTCATTAGGTTATTTCTGACCAAATGCAACCAGTGCAGATCCTGATCAGACGGTGTAAAAATGCGTATATATGAAGGAAAGGGTTAAGGTTGCTTATAACTTTTGTGTAACAGTTGATGCCTGGACAGTAGCTTTCTCCCCGGACTCAAGGTTTCTAGCATCTGGAAGTCATCATGGCAAGATTAACCTGTTCGGTGTGGACTCGGGCAGAAAAGAATCGTCATTAGATACAAGAGGAAAATTAACCTTTAGCATTGCTTATGTGAGTTATTTTTAAAAATACCTACCTTATGTGAGTTATTCTTTAAAAATACATGTCTTTGTATTGTTTTAAAGCTTAAGTTGGATTGAGTTTTATTTAACACAGAAGCCGCAATTGAGTTTGGCCTATTGTTAAAAAAGTTGGCGGTCCTCAGGTGTCCGTATATTGATTCAGCTGGTGATAAGTCATCAGGTTATCAGGTTGATTGGGTAAGTGACAGTTATCAGGTTATCAGATTGATTGGTCAAGTGACAGTTGTCAGGTTATCAGATTGATTGGTCAAGTGACAGTTGTCAGGTTTTTAGATTGATTGGTCAAGTGACAGTTGTCAGGTTTTTAGATTGATTGGGTAGGTGACAGTTGTCAGGTTATCAGATTGATTGGTCAAGTAACAGTTGTCAGGGTATCAGATTGATTGGGTAGGTGACAGTTGTCAGACTATCAGATTGATTGGTTAGGTGACAGTTGTCAGGTTATCAGATTAATTGGGTAGGTGACAGTTGTCAGGTTATCAGATTGATTGGTCAAGTGACAGTTGTCAGGCTATCAGATTGATTGGTTAAGTGACAGTTGTCAGGTTATCAGATTGATTGGGTAGGTGACAGTTGTCAGGTTTTTAGATTGATTGGTAAAGTGACAGTTGTCAGGTTATCAGATTTGATTGGGTAGGTGACAGTTGTCAGGTTATCAGATTGATTGGGTAGGTGACAGTTGTCAGGTTATCAGATTGATTGGGTAGGTGACAGTTGTCAGGTTATCAGATAGATTGGGTATGTGACAGTTGTTAGGTTATCAAATTTGATTGGGTAGGTGACAGTTGTCAGGTTATCAAATTTGATTTGGTAGGTGACAGTTGTCAGGTTATCAAATTTGATTGGGTGGGTGACAGTTGTCAGGTTATCAGATTGATTGGTCAAGTGGCAGTTGTCAGGTTTTTAGATTGATTGACAACTGTCAGGTTTTTAGATTGATTAGGTAGGTGACAGTTGTCAGGTTATCAGATTGATTGGGTAGGTGACAATTGTCAGGTTATCAGATTGATTTGGTAGGTGACAGTTGTCAGGTTATCAGATTGATTGGGTAGGTGACAGTTGTCAGGTTATCAGATTGATTGGGTAGGTGACAGTTGTCAGGTTATCAAATTTGATTGGGTAGGTGACAGTTGTCAGTTTTTAAGATTGATTGGGTAGGTTACAGTTGTCAGGTTATCAAATTTGATTGAGTAGGTGACAGTTGTCAGGTTATCAGATTGATTGGGTAAGTGACAGTTGTCAGGTTATCAGATTGATTGGGTAGCTGAAAGTTGTCAGATTATCAGATTGATTGGTTCAGTGACAGATGTCAAATTATCAGATTGATTGGGTTAATGATCAGGGTTTTTTTTCCTTAACAAACTGATGCTGATAGTCGGCGTCTTCCCCGGGAAAAAAAATTCCCCAATGAAAATCGTTTTCCCCCTTGTCAAGTTATAATTTTCTAGCAAGACGTAAACAGAAGCTTAATTTATAGTAATGCTTAATCTATTTCATCTAAAATCTGCACAATTTTCACGAATATTTGTTAGAAATTAGGTACGTACGCAATCTAGTATTATTTGTTGAATGTTGCTAAATTTAGATTCACTACGTCACAGAAACTGTATCCTCGTCGTCAACTTTAACATTACTGGTACTGGATTATTGTCCTGTTGGGAATAAAGGCATTCTACCTGCCAGTTTTAAGTGGATTTTACAACATTGAGTACCATTAGCGAGCGTACGGCTGTAAATTACGGCTAAATACGACTCGTCCGCGGAATTCCTTAATAACATACGTCCCGCGCACTTCCGAGAAGAAAATCACAACCATCAACATAGACAGACGTAGTAAATTTAAACCCGCCTATAATCTTTCAGGTCACACCGTTTACAAGTAGATAGTTAAAAATGTTTTGCAAAAAAAGTAAGCTCCGCCCACTTCAAAAATACCAACCTGTCGATTAAACGCTTGCGTGCGCCGGTCTAATTATCGCCGAGAAATGTTTTCTGACACCGGGCAAAAAAACGAATCTGTTGTTTTGATAATTGACAATTAATTGAAGATTAACTGAGAGAATTGCTTGTTGTCGTATATTTTCTTTGTCGTGCTTTTATACGGATGCGGCGTGTTTGCACTGTCAGGTAAAACGAATGACAAATAATGCAAAATATGAACAGCAGAATTCGGCGCCATGTTCTGACAGAACTTCTGTCACAAAAATACGAATCGTCAGGTGAAACACACATTCAAAACAGTGCCGGGCAATCATTTCTATCCCAAGATTTTTAAATCCCGTATCTTCCGGAGTATTCATTGAAGTCCAAATTTACGATATGACTCACAACTACAATAAAAATTAAATATCGCGACATTTAAGTCAAAGTACCGTGTAATTTAAATTTTTATGATCATTTATCATCGTTCGTTGCGTGTTCTATTAGCATGTGCGTATCAAGGGGGGGCGGGCTCGGTGGAATTGCTCGAACCCTCCTTTTGAGCAGCAATATTTAATTTTCTTGGGGAATTTAGCAATTAAATTTGGAATAATCAATAACTTCCTAAGCACTGGCATAAAAACAAAAGATTTCTGGAAATCTTGCATCCGAAATGATTTTGATTCTAAGCACACAATTAATGGATACATTTTAAGCAGGCTCTGAAAGTGAGCAAATATAAATAACTTATTCTTGTACTGTTTAAGAACAGATAACAAAGAGACATGCCTCTGTATGCTAAATAGACTGCTTGGTAATGAAAGCTAAAGTAAAAAAAGAAAGACAGAAGCATAAACTCGAGTATAAACATTCACTGTAGCTAATTCAAGTAAGAGTGACAACTGTATAATAAACTAAATTTTCCCCAATTTGGTATTTTTCGCGCATTTTTCCCATTTGACCAGTGTCCAGCATCTTCCCCTCTTCCTTAAAAAAACCCCTGATGATATGATAACCAGACAACTGTGTAAACAAGTCTGCATATGTACCTCTACCAGACCGGATCGATAAAATTGTAAACAAATACAATTGCGAGGATTCTTATAAAATGATAAATTTAAAACTATTATGACAATTCTTACAAAGATTGTTAAAAGATCGGTTTTTACTGTAAATGTTCATAATTGCATATTTTTAAGTATGTTTAATTTAATATAACAAAAAGCGGTATTTGAAAATCATATTGCGATATCAAATCATCAGCAAATGTATGGCAATAACCATTGTAATGTGGTATATTGCCCACCCCTAGATATTTTCCCGAAATGATGCCCACAACATGATGTGTCACAGGTAAATTCATGAGAGTTGAAGGGTCAAGGACTCTCATTGACTTTTGTCTGTTTAAACATGGTTTGGTGGCATTGCGTCAAATCTGTTTGATTTGTTTTTCTGTACTAAAGAATTACAAAATTTCTGTTGAATTTGAAAAGGAATTCCTTTGTAAAAGCACTTTATGTTTCAATATTTACACTTCAACTTCGTCCTCTACGATGAAGTCTTATTCATCTAACGAATCATGATTTCTAATGGTAAACATTGTGACGTAATAATTTAAAAGGCGTGGATAAAGCAGAACTATTCACAATTTATTGGACGTTTCACAATGTTGTTAAGTTGTGACGTGTGACGTCGCATGTTTTGCCAAGAGTTGCTGTGAAAAAGCATGCCGTCATTCACTTTATGGCCAATGTTGCTGTTCCAACAGCCATTCGAAAAAGCCGTATTATCACAAATTCTTCTAATAATTTCTGTATAAAAGAGAGTATTAATGTGTGTAAATATAAGGATTGAATCGATATTTGATGGTTTTTATTTGGGTGTGAAAAACAGTTGGATTGTTTAAAGTTCGCATAAAGCCCTTCGGGCTTCACACACTTTAAGCAACCCAACTGTTTTCCATACCCTAATGAAAACCATCAAATATCGATTCAATCCTTAAGTATGGTTGGTTTTTCAGAGTCCTGATGGTATATACATAGCGTGAGGTGCAATAGATTATATTGTAAAATACTGATTGGTTTTTCAGAGTCCTGATGGTAAATACATAGGGTGTGGTGCAATAGACGGCATTGTAAAATACTGATTGGTTTTTTTCAGAGTCCTGATGGTAAATACATAGCATGTGGTGCAATAGACGGCATTGTGAACATGTTTGATATAGCTACAGGGAAACTAATTCATACTCTTGAAGGTAGGTTAATAAATTATCATTACATCTACTGTAGTATCATTTAATTTACGCAGGAACGAATTTTCGTGCAAACCCGCAAATAACAAATTCCAGGGGGCATATGTTCGTGTATCTGTGTTTTTCTATAAAGAAACTCTGTTAAATGGTTTAAATTCGCTGGGATTGAATTTTACAATCTTGCCGTAGCGCGAAATATGCGAAAATTAAACCCACAGGAAATAAAATTATTTAACAGTAGTCAGTTGATTAGTTGTAATTTTCCACAACCACATATTTTTGTTCTTTTTTTTAACCCTTTCCTGGATATATACGCATTTTTACGCATGTGCGACCAGTGTAGATCCAGATCAGCCGGCACATCTGTGCTGTCGTATCTGGATCTGCACTGGTCGCATTTTGGTCAGAAATAACCTAATGAATCAAAAAGCGAACAGTTTAGGTTCTGATCAGACGGCACAGATGTGCCAGCTGATCTGGATCTAAACTGTTTGCCCTAGCAATAAAGGTGTATCTATACAGGAAAGGGTTAAACCGATAGGTACTGAGCCAATAATTTCTAAGATAAACATACTGGTGATCGAATTTCTCCAAATACCGTATAAGTGGTTATTTCTGTGGTGACTTTATTTCTGCTATTTCTGGGGTTAAATAAATGACCGCAAATTTAAAATCTGCAGAATATTTATCCCTTTGTGAACTTTATAATGGTCACAATGTGTGTTCTACATTTTGACTTACCCGGTAATAAATGTATAAAGTAATAAATGAGGACCAACTCTTTTCAATGGGTTGCATACTGAAATAGATAAAAAGGGATGGCTATGTACAACAGTTGTACATGCTTTATAACACGATATTTGAATAAAGATATTTTTGATTTAGTGAGCTTGGATACTGTTGCATTTATTAGTTCTCTTAAAAATAAGTTAATCTGGTTTTCCTTCAATCATATGTTTTACAAGCTGTTCAAACCCTGTCATTATATTAATAAAACACAGGTAAATCACAGGAAAATATTTCACACGTCAGATAATGATTGAATAGGCGCATCTTTTCCAATTGTTACACATAATATTGTTTGCACCTAAGTCAAACATTCTATTGCTTATGGAAGCATTAAGAAACAGAAAGTTTGAAACTTAAGAAAATTTGTATGGCAATTGCAACGATCTTTGTATTTCCACTTTCTACTGAGACCGCAGAATTTAAGTCTGATTATGAAAGAACTTGATGCTGCAGAAATAAAAACACCTGTGAATTTTAACAAAACCACAAAATTTGGAGCCCACAGCAATAACCACTTATATGGTATTTGGATTCACTGACGTCATTTATGTAATAGGAGTTTTCGATGTTATTTTTGTCAAGTTTTCATTTTGGCTCAGTATAAAACAAAACAAGTTTTTTTGTGTAAGCCAGTCAGATATTTTTTTTATTTTTGTGTCAAAAGTCATGCTAAGCCAATCAGATTGCTTTGTTTTCTCTTTTAGGTCATGCTAAGCCAATCAGATTGCTTTGTTTTCTCTTTTAGGTCATGCTAAGCCAATCAGATTGCTTTGTTTTCTCTTTTAGGTCATGCTAAGCCAATCAGATTGCTTTGTTTAATCTTTTAGGTCATGCTAAGCCAATCAGATCACTGTGTTTTTCACCAGACTCCCAGCTGTTAGTCACAGGCTCTGATGACAACCAAATTAAAATATATGATGTGTAAGTATTGTCTAAATTTGAAAATAACCGATGGTGCTGTGATGAGCAACTTTTCTGATTTACTACAAATGTTGATTTCAATTAGATTGTGACACAGCAAGCAACCTCCATATAAACCTGTTGCACTGCAGCACTTAACAAGACGCTGACCACATTTTTTGTCATGCAACGACTGTTAGAACTGCCGCTCCAATCAAAAGACGCTGTATTTTACTTCCAAATTAGGTTTTGCTGTCAATCTAATATTTGTCACTGTGGGTTCATTCCCCTTGCGGATGTTGAAACAATAACAACAGGGTGTGGTATAATGTGAAACAACATGAAAGAGTGACAACGTTCTGTCAATTTTACTTTACCGCGCTACTTCGCAACGAAATTATCAGTCGCCACGCATTGTGTTTGATGATTTGGTTGCAAGCCAAAATCCAACTGAAATCGAAATTTGTCGTTAAATTGGACATAACCTGGTGGAGTTTCCCACATTTTAACCAGTCTAAACTAAAAATAAACATGAAACAGGGTGTCCTATTAGAAAAGTATGTTCCCAGTTCAAAAATTCTCAGAATTCCAGACATTGTCTGCTTTCAGGATAAAAGACTCATTGAAATTGAAAAAATGTAAAAAATTTGGTACGGATATTGAATGATTATTGGTCCTTTATATAAGATTGTCCCCTTTTTTACTGCCCTTCAATAGAAAGTTACCAATTTAGAAATATTAACCAGCTATAAATGATTGATAAAGTATGAATGGCTTTTTTTAAATTTAAAGTTATAACTTTTGTCACAATTCGACACAACCATTATGATCAAGTTTGCCTCCTTTTTGCATATTTCTGGTATTCTGCAAATTTCCTGACTGTCTTGCTAAAACATTTTCAATTGTTGACTGAGTGAACTGTATAGTGTGTCTTATAAGAAATCATTAATAACCTTCAATTTCTTAGTAAAGAAAATATTCAGTGATGCAATGAAACAGTAAGACAGCCTTTAACTTGTTTTTCCTTATGCTGTTATACAGTTTTTTTCTGTTGGTTTTACTGTTTCTGTCAGATATTGAGCTAATAATATCTATGATAGAATGGTCAGCGATTCTTAAATAATATCATTGTAAAATCACATTGAAGCTTGGATTTTAGGTGTATGTGAAACCTTGCAAACAAGGCGATGTTATAGTTAAAGAAAATCCATACACTTATCCTTGATTTCAGATTACATGCTAATTTAGCTGGCACATTGTCTGGACATGCTTCTTGGGTGCTGAGTGTAGCCTTCTCTCCAGATAACACACATTTTGTCTCCAGGTAAGCATGTTATCTTGATCTTCTCACGGTCTCCAGGAAAGCATGTTATCTTGATCTTCTCACGGTCTCCAGGAAAGCATGTTATCTTGATCTTCTAATGGTCTCCAGGTAAGGGTCTCCAGGTAAGCATGTTATCATGATCTTACGGTCTCCAGGTAAGCATGTTATCTTGATCTGCTCATGGTCTCCAGGTAAGCATGTTATCTTGATCTTCTCATGGTCTCCAGGTAAGCATGTTATCTTGATCTTCTCATGGTCTCAAGGTAAGCATGTTATCTTGATCTTCTCATGGTCTCCAGGTAAGCATGTTACCTTGATCTTCTCACAGTCTCCAGGTAAGCATGTTATCTTGATCTTCTCATGGTCTCCAGGTAAGCATGTCGTCTTGATCTTCTCATGGTCTCCAGGTAAGCATGTTATCTAAATCTTCTCGCGGTCTCCAGGTAAGCATGTTATCTTGATCTTCTCATGGTCTCCAGGTAAGCATGTCGTCTTGATCTTCTCATGGTCTCCAGGTAAGCATGTTATCTAAATCTTCTCGCGGTCTCCAGGTAAGCATGTTATCTTGATCTTCTCATGGTCTCCAGGTAAGCATGTTATCTTGATCTTCTCATGGTCTCCAGGTAAGCATGTTATCCTGATATTCTCATGGTCTCCAGGTAAGCATGTTATCTTGATCTTCTCGCGGTCTCCAGGTAACCATGTTATCATGATCTTCTCATGGTCTCCAGGTAAGCATGTTATCTTGATCTTCTCACGGTCTCCAGGAAGGCATTTTATCTTGATCTTCTCATGGTCTCCAGGTAAGCATGTTATCTTAAATTTCTCGCGGTCTCCAGGTAAGCATGATATCTTGATCTTCTCATGGTCTCCAGGTAAGCATGTTATCTTTATCTTCTTATGGTCTCCAGGTAAGCATGTTATCTTGATCTTCTCACAGTCTCTAGGTAAGCATGTTATCTTGATCTTCTCACGGTCTCCAGGTAAGCATGTTATCTTAAATTTCTCGTGGTCTCCAGGTTAGCATGATATCTTGATCTTCTCATGGTCTCCAGGTAAGCATGTTATCTTGATCTTCTCATGGTCTCCAGGTAAGCATTTCATCTTGATCTTCTCACGGTCTCAAGGTAACATGTTATCTTGATCTTCTCACGGTCTCCAGGTAAGCATGTTATCTTAAATTTCTCGCAGTCTCCAGGTAAGCGTGATACCTTGATCTTCTCATGGTCTTCAGGTAAGCATGTTATCATGATCTTCTCATGGTCTCCAGGTAAGCATGTTACCTTGATCTTCTCACAGTCTCCAGGTAAGCATGTTATCTTGATCTTCTCACAGTCTCCAGGTAAGCATGTTATCTTGATCTTCTCATGGTCTCCAGGTAAGCATGTTATCTTGATCTTCTCACGGTATCCAGGTAAGCATGTTATCTTAAATTTCTCGCAGTCTCCAGGTAAGCATATTATCATGATATTCTCATGGTCTCCAGTTAAGCATGTTATCTTGATCTTCTCATGGTCTCCAGGTAAGCATGTTATCTTGATCTTCTCACGGTCTCCAGGTAAGCATGTTATCTTGATCTTCTCACGGTCTTCAGGTAAGCATGTTATCTTAAATTTCTCGCGGTCTCCAGGTTAGCATGATATCTTGATCTTCTCATGGTCTCCAGGTAAGCATGTTATCATGATCTTCTCATGGTCTCCAGGTAAGCATGTTATCTTGATCTTCTCACAGTCTCCAGGTAAGCATGTTATCTTGATCTTTCTAATGGTCTCCAGGTAAGCAAGTTATCATGATATTCTCATGGTCTCCAGGTAAGCATGTTATCATGATATTCTCATGGTCTCCAGGTTAGCATGTTATCATGATATTCTCATGGTCTCCAGGTTAGCATGTTATCATGATATTCTCATGGTCTCCAGGTAAGCATGTTATCTTGATCTTCTCACGGTCTCCAGGTAAGCATGTTATCTTGATCTTCTCATGGTCTCCAGGTAAGCAAGTTATCATGATATTCTCATGGTCTCCAGGTAAGCAAGTTATCTTGATCTTCTCATGGTCTCCAGGTAAGCAAGTTATCATGATATTCTCATGGTCTCCAGGTAAGCAAGTTATCTTGATCTTCTCATGGTCTCCAGGTAAGCAAGTTATCTTGATCTTCTCATGGTCTCCAGGTAAGCAAGTTATCTTGATCTTCTCATGGTCTCCAGGTAAGCAAGTTATCTTGATCTTCTCATGGTCTCCAGGTAAGCAAGTTATCATGATATTCTCATGGTCTCCAGGTAAGCATGTTATCATGATATTCTCATGGTCTCCAGGTAAGCATGTTATCTTGATCTTCTCATGGTCTCCAGGTAAGCAAGTTATCATGATATTCTCATGGTCTCCAGGTAAGCATGTTATCTTGATCTTCTCACGGTCTCCAGGTTAGCATGTTATCTTGATCTTCTCATGGTCTCCAGGTAAGCATGTTATCTTGATCTTCTCACGGTCTCCAGGTAAGCATGTTATCTTGATCTTCTCACGGTCTCCAGGTAAGCATGTTATCTTGATCTTCTCAGGGTCTCCAGGCAGGCTGTCAAGCGGTCATACTTTTTCCTACTTTTTCCTAGTTTTACCTACTTTTTAGTCTTGTTCCTACTTTTTCCTACTATTTTACAAAAATCTCCTACTATTCCTACTTTTTTGTCAGATGGACAAAAGAAAAAATCTATTTCTTTTAAAAGGAGATTTTAAAATTTTTTTTTGTGTGTTCAGAAAGTAATGTACTTGTAAATGCCATACCTGTATTCATATTGACAAGTGTGAAGTTCTATGAATTTCTTCTGTCTACATAACTACTGCTATTGGTCTAACAGGCCTGACAATGTCATTTGTCTAAGTCAAAAATAGGAATAAAGGGGTTATAAAACTCATGTGGGTAAAATAGATAACAGTTAATTTCATTAATGCCAAGTGAGTGTTGAAAACTCCTTAAATGCAAGTTTTTAAAACTGATAATTTAACCGTTAAATTGCAAAAAAAGTATTTTTTTCAACAGGAAATCACCTTTAAACACCTCAGAAATAGTCATAACTTTATACATCGTAGAAAAGGTCTGACCGTCATTCTCATGTGATAGAAAGTGGCCAAAATGTTAAGAGTATTTAGAGGAATGTTTGAGCCATCTAGCAAGCCTCCTAGCGTAACCTTTAAAACCTTTAAGACCTGTAATTTCAGAGCAAACTTAAAAGCTTTTAAATCTTCTCAGGGCTTTTTTTTCTTCTTTAGTAGAGACAGTCTTCCCCTCAGAAAATTTCTTTAAAATCTTGCAGTTTTCTGCAAAAAGTAACTTTACATAAGATATTTTATTTCCCTTACAGAAGAAATAATGTTATTTTCCCCCAAAATATTGGGCATGGGTCCCATCCCTTGGCATTGAAAAACACCTGGTTCTGAAAAAAGGCCAAAAAGCCTGTAGTTTTCACTCAAAATCTATAGACTCCCAGCCTTGTCACTGTAATGGTTGTACTACTGTATTTCTCCCCCTCCCTTCTTTTGAGTTTTTTCAGAATGCTGTTGTGTTCACCAACAAGATACATTTAGATGTTGGCAGTAGTGTTTTCAAGACCATGGGTTTTCCATGTATTCAGCATTTATAATGTAACTCAGCATTTTTTAAAATGACCAATTATTTATTGCAACTGAGCACTGCTTGCATTATGAATGTCTGAATTTTTTCAATGAGAATTTTAACAAATGCTGAGTTGTAAAATTTATTTTTATTTTAAATCGGGTCTGGTGATATGTTTACACTATTGCAACTGTGGGCAAAAGCATTTATAGCAAAGTTTAGATATAAAACATGCCTATTACAGATATATGTGGTTTTAGAGTAGGTTTCCATGTCAATTAACTTTTTTCCCCAAAATTAAAAAGGGTATGGGCCCCTTCCCCTACACTTGTATACTGATACAAATGCATATGTTATGCATTTTCAATGAGAATTCTAACAAATGTATCCTTTATTAATTAGTTATTTTGAAATATTTACAGTAAAAGGCCTTTTTAGACTTGAGCCTTTATAAAAACCCTTTTTTATGCCCCCATGAAGTGTGAGGCATATTGAGTTGCACTCATAATGCCCCCTCGGTGAGGGTCATAGAGAGTTGCACTTGTCCCTCTCTCATCAACTTCTCATTAACCAATAGGCAGAATTCTTTCAAACTTGCAAAGATTGATCGAGCAGGATGTGAAGATGATCGTAAAGAAAATGCGACTAGTTTAACCACAGTTATGGCCCTTTGTTTTACAAGTGTTCTTGTAGCATTTGGGGCATCCGTGTCCCCAGGACACAGTCTAGTTTTTTCAGGCCTGCTAAGAGCTCTGATCAAGGTATAACTTGAAACACTGAAAGTCGATATTTTTTCTGCAATAAAACTGCATTTTCATTACTTTTTGAACATCTCTCATAAAAGCAGGAAGACTAAACCCATGGTATTGCTGAAAGTGCTGTTTTTATTCATCAAGATGAGACCCCATTGACCCATACTGACTCCACATAGACATCTCTTTAAGTTGGCAGAGGCAGTCTGGCTTATGTGTTGGGGCCTCAGCTGGATGACCATGATACATATAATTTGTAACAGAAAGAGTGAAGTCCCAACTCTGAAAAACTGTTTATGTATTCCTACTTTTGAGGAAAAAGTTCCTACTTTTTCCTACTTTTCTCCTACTTTTTTGTCAAAAGGGTTCCTACTTTTTTCCTACCTTTTGAAGAAAGATCACTTGACAGCCTGTCCAGGTAAGCATGGTATCTTGATCTTCTCATGGTCTCCAGGTAAGCATGTTATCTGTATCTTCTCGCGGTCTCCAGGTAAGCATGTTATCTTGATCTTCTCATGGTCTCCAAGTAAGCATGATATCTTGATCTTCTCACGGTCTCCAGGTAAGCATGTTATCTTGACCTTCTCACGGTCTCCAGGTAAGCATGTTATCTGGATCTTCTCACAGTCTACAGGTAAGCATGTTATCTTGATCTTCTCACGGTCTCCAGGTAAGCATGTTATCTTGATCTTCTCACGGCTTCCAGGTAGGCATGTTATCTGTATCTTCTCACAGTCTCCAGGTAAGCAAGTTATCTGGATCTTCTCATGGTACATACTGTGAGGTAAATGTTGAAAATCAAAGTTGATCAGAAGTAACAATGAAAATGATAGATGTAACAGATCTGCAAGCAGTTCTAAAGACTTGTATATTTTCTCCAACTATTTTTCAACAAACTTCCTTTATTGTCGACAACTATCTTTTAACAAACTTTCTTCAGTGTTAACAACTAACTTTTAACAAATTCATTCGGTGTCAACAACTATCTTTTAACAAACTTCCTTCAGTGTCATATTTTCCTTACATTAAAGTTATCCAAGGTCTATATTTTACCCTTACAAATGATAAAAATAACATTTTAGATCGATTATTAATGAAAAACTAGGCATAATCTAAGAATACATGTATTACGAATTCTTTCCCGTTTGTCCAATAAATAGAAATGAAATATGTATAAAGTTAAAAAAACTGGCAGTTTTTTTAACTCGCGGATATACCCGAAGATGACGGAAATTTTACGATGATCTCCGTAAATCACGTGACATGAATATTGATTAGATGAAATTCCAAAACATATGGCGGATGACCCATTTCGAACAAAAAGGAAGCGAAAGTCAACTGTGACTGATTCAGCAAAGAAAAGGCGGAAACAGACGTACAACATAGAATTTAGTAAGGCAAGGATTCACATCGGGAAGGAGCACATTTTTATAAGTTTTCCCATCCGCTCTAACGTTAAAATGTCGAGGTACGAAAAGGCGCGTGACGTCATGTATACAACTAAAGACCGGGGGACATGTCAAACGTGACGTTTTCATTGAGTTAACCAACTGCGCTAGTTAAAGTGGATTTTAAACTGAATTGCTTCATTTTTAAACATTTACAGTAAAACAACTGGTCCCAGGAACTGAAATTATCCAGAACTATTATTTAAAATCGGAGACATAACGTCACCAACATTTATAGAATATTACACTTATCGCTTAAGCCCCGGTCACAACCCGCCGCACTTGCAAGTGCGTGCTGTGTACGTGCAAAAACGTGGGCCTACGGCCGGTAATCCATAGTTCCGTTATGCGTGATCCGTTTCCGTCTCCGCGTCCGTGTCCGCGATTTTTCACTCACCAAATAGTCCATACCTCCGTGTCCGTTTCACGTCGCGGACACGGACGCGGATCGGACACTGAGGTATGGTATATACCCAACGATATCTCTGGTGTGTGAAAAATCGCGGACACGACCGCGGACACGGATCACGCATCACGGAACTATAGAATACCGGCCTAAGGCAACGTACGAGGCATGTAACCGCTTACTCATAGTCGTGGCGTGCGGGCCACGAGCTCGCAACTTGCACAACCGTGAGTGTGACGTGCTTCCTCTCTGCCCTTGCCAAAAAAGAAGCAAGGCGGGTTGTGACTGGGGCTTAAAGTACGCCCTAATCTGTCTGTATGTTTTACTTTGACACATGTAATTGACAAACAATGTTATTGAAAATATTTTTCTCTTCAGATTAAAATGTTTAGGCGGAGACGTAAACTGTATTTTAATTTAGCAACTTGGGCATCAACTTCCGTCACACTATGGAAAATCAAACAATAACGTTGACCTACAAGAGTCCAATACTATTTATTAAATGAATGAACACTTAGGCCTAATATTGGACCAGACATTTGATAAAATGCAGTATTTTGCATGTTCGGAGCAGTACCATGGAAACTCAAAATGAACAACAAGCGCAGTGAAACAACAAATATCTAATAGTCAGAGTAGTGATGTGCTGATGATCGGAAGACATCGATTAGCGACGTGTTAATGCTTCTCGATGTCGATGATCGATGTCGTTCTCTCATAATCGATTAACAGTTGAGACATGCACAGTGTAAGCGACAAAATATAAAGGTACGGGTTCAGGCTTTTAAACCGGCCATAAAGGGAAATCACTTTGAAAAATTCAAAATTAGAATTGCGATCCGAGAGATTTACGAGAACCAAGGCAAAAAAATTAATCAGAAGCACTTTAGATTCTACAAGATTAACGAGCACAGAGAAAAACCTAGACTTAACGAAAGGCCTTTGCAGAATTTGTTGCAAATAATACAAACATACAGGCAATATGCAAAAACGCAAAATGGCGCCGATTTTGTCGAGCGTCTGAGTTGCGTAGCTATATGACGATGGTAAAAATTCTTCGAATAAATATGTATTGCATTAACTAGACGTCTTATCTTGTGTTTTCAGCCTTAAAATCAGTATATTAATCACAGGAAAACGCAACATTTTTGCATTTAAGAATTCATGTGGCGGATATAGAGGAGTTCAGTTCAGTTGCACAAACCTTTTTGGGCAGCAATGATTTTGATTCGGTTTTTGGTCAGAAAGTTGAAAATTATTAGTATCAAGTAATTATGTATGCTACTGATCTAAGACTTTTTGTAAACCTAACACTGCGTAAATTAAGAAACCGATTATAATCGTGAAATCTCATCGGAAAGGGCAACCGATTCCAACCGATGATCGATTATGATTTGCAACCGATTTCCCAACACTAAGTCAGAGATCATCGCCTGTGAAATCTGATGTAAAAGATCGTTCATTTATTTATTGATTGATAACTGAGAGCCTTTTAATGCAGAAAGGATGCGACGAGTTCTAAATTGAAAATGTTTATTTTCAAAACAGGATGTACAATTGTTGTGATATTGGTTAAACAATCGAATGTTGATAGCTACACGTTCGATCTCTGACGGATAAAATCATAATTCTGCTCGCAAGTAGAGTGTCATTCATGCGAATCTTTCTAAGACCAAAAAAGACAGAAAGATTTTACCATCCACGATGAAAACTTTACACATGCTGCGCGCAAAAAGCGTGCATTTCGTGCAAATCGTACTTTTTCATGGCACACGTCTGACGTATTGTTAACGTTTGATTGTACGTCATATGTTTATAATGTAAGAGGCAGACAAACAGCTTGCATTTCAAGCAAATCATGTGTGTTTTCCGCCAAATATCCATGCATCTGATATTATTGTCAGTGTTTGAGTGTAGGTCATATGTTTATGACGTACTGAATGTCAGATTCCTCAAAACCTTCTGTCCGACGGCAGGATAACGCGAACGGCGAAGGAGGGCAGACATTTTCGGCTAGACTGGTCTGGCGATATTCTAGATTCCTATCATATCAGAAGAAAGGCAGGGTAATATGAGTAAAAAAAACGTGGTCGTAACGCCAAGCAAGGGATATTTCATATCGCTTGAAAACGAAGTTAAACGCGATACAAATAAAATCGCGGAGCATCGAGCCGAAAGATTACGGTTCCGAGCCCCCACAACCCCACGCGTAATTTCTTTATTCGGGTGTTAATAATTTAATACACAACTAAATACATTTGCTAACATCCTCATTATCTGAAACATAATAGGGCCTACACACTAAATAATATTTTCCTTACAGCATATTTATTCCATTATACAAAAACGAAATATTCATCGTCGTAGTGAACGTCAAACTTCCGGTCGTATGCAGCAGTCCTTGCTCGATAACACAAATGTATAATTATTAAAAACATACCGCTTATGATAATTATATGAAGCACCACGATCTCACATGTGATCCTGGTGTTTGTACGTCCGTTGTACAACATAAAAATATGTCGGAAATTATCATAGTAATACGATATAACTGATTGTACTGTGTTTTGCAAGTGATTGAGAAATTAAATCAAAACATCGCAAATCAGATTGGGATTTTTAATAAATTAGGTGTTTTGTCTTGTTCGTCAGTCCGGATGATACGAACATTTTGACAGTCAAAATAACGTTTGAGAACTTCCCCGCTCTGTTTCAATCGCGATGACGTCACGCGTTACCTCACAAAATGGAGATCAATACTGTAAACAATAACAACATGCCATAGGAAATTTAAATTTTGCGATTGTAAGCTTGATATAAGTTTTAAAGAAAAATCCAGGATTTTGCAACATAGGAGTGTTTTGTATTTCACAAAACAGGTATTAATTTTTATATTTGCTCCGACATTTTGTTTTTGTTTTGTTGACCTCTTGCGCGAACTTCCGGTATGCATAAATTATACATCGCCAAAATGTCGGAAGGTAGCGAAAGAGCGTCTGCTTCAATATTTGTTTTGCAAAAATCTTATTTTAAACCATAATTTGATAGATACCATGTGGTCAAATTAGTTTAAATTAAGATGTGTAAGCTTTCATGGCAAAAAGATGGATTTTAATTTTTTTGTTCAGATGCGCCAGATATATCTTTAACCATTACTATACATTCAATTTGTCATAATGGCCAAGAAATAGAAAAAAATAGTGGTTTAAATTTGAAAGAATATTGCTCTTTTTAATATTAATTTCAAGAACTCTTTTTGATTCATAACCTTTACATTCATCATAATATGGACAATTCACTGCATTGTGTAGCATGGAAGGGAGGTGAGTACATTGTCATGTGATGTTAGCGGTGGCAGAAATTTGCCTAGTCTAGCATGTAAGGGAGGTCAGTACATTGTCATGTGATGTTAGCGGTGGCAGAAATTTGCCAAGTGTAGCATGGAAGGGAGGTCAGTACATTGTCATGTGATGTTAGCGGTGGCAGAAATTTGCCAAGTGTAGCATGGAAGGGAGGTCAGTACATTGTCATGTGATGTTAGTGGTGGCAGAGATTTGCCTAGTCTAGCATGTAAGGGAGGTCAGTACATTGTCATGTGATGTTAGAGGTGGCAGAGATTTGCCTAGTGTAGCATTGAAGGCAGTGCATTTGAGATTGAATGATTACTGGGCTACCTCTTACTATATCTATCCTTATTTTCAGTTCATCTGACAAAACAGTGAAGATATGGGATGCTGGGTCCAGGCAGTGTGTACATACATTCTATGACCACACGGATCAGGTAGTATTAGTATTAACCACTCGCATTGTTTGAATACATGGAGCTAAGGCAATAGAAAATTAATTCCTAGATTCTCATCGCTGCCCGCCCCTCGAAAATCACTCCACCCGAACGTTTTTATACCCCCGCTTCAAAGAAGAGGGGGATATACTGTTTTATTATACCCCCGCTTTGAAGAAGAGGGGTGTATACTGTTTTACCCTTGTCCGTCCGTCCTTCTGTCCATAACAAAATTTCCGTTGCAGTTTTCTCAGCAACTATAACAAGCATCAGCCTGATACTTTGCATATTGCTTTTTCCTATAGTCTCATGTGGTGTAAAGCGATTTTATGCTCCTTGCTCATCTACTTCCTGTTTGTCGCATATTTTTAGATTTTGTTACTCTCTAGGTGCATTACATCAACCAAAGGGCATTTTTATTTTCCGTTGCAGTTTTCTAAGCAACTATAACATGCAGCAGCCTGATAATTTGCATATTGCTTTATCTTATAGTCCCATATGGTGTAAAGCGATTTTATGCTCCTAGCTCTTCTACTTCCTGTTTTCGGATTACTTAGATTTTTACACATAGATGACAAACATGCACTATTAAAATGTTGATTCCTTATGCCCGGGCATTCTTGAGGTTTTCACGTTTTGTTATGTTTCAATGATATGATCAGTAGGTTTGTTGACACTTTGTTCATGTTTTCTGTTTGCAGGTTTGGACAGCAAGATATAACAGTGTTGGTAATAGAATAGTATCTGTGTCTGATGACAAAGCGATCCACATCTACGACATTCCACAGTGATGATTGTGTGACTAGGAAAACTTTATGTGATTCTGTGTGATTACCAGCTCGTCAGGATCTCAGTTATTGAGTTCACAAGAACATCAGTCTTCTAGATACATGTAGTTGTGCCTAAGGTTATAAAAGTGAGTTTGGAAACCAGTCTCAAATCTCAAGCATCTGATTGGCTGAAATGGCGACTGGTTTGAGATTTGAGACTGGTTTCCAATCTCACTTTTATAACCTTAGAGTGTTCGCCATTTCAGCCAATCAGATGCTTGAGATTTTATAACCTTTGATCCTGATGTCATCAACTTAACAGACGTCTGTATAAACATTGGAGTAAATTGAAGCAATAAATGCAAACAGAAATAAAAAGTGCATGGATATTTAAATTAAATAAATGATATGTTAGCTTTATTTTAAAAATTCCTGCAAAAATCTGGCATTTGTAAGGAAAAATGTTTTTGATCCATTTCTTGAAAAATGTTGCCGATATAAAATTTAATAACACTTGTACATGAGTAACATGTTTTAGGGAACTACCAATTATGGCTGTTGATAATTTATAGTTAAATAGTAGTGAAATACATTTGTAATGGTCTAGGATCTCATTCATGGGCTTTGGTCTATTATCAGATCCCCAGGCTGATGTCTAGGATATATTCCTTGGGATCAGGTCTAATATTTGGCTGGGCTTGGGTTTGTGATCTGGTCCTTGGGCTTGGATCTGATAGTCAATAGGGTTGGGTCTATGGTAGTAGTAGGGTGTTTTCTGGTCGTTGGACTTTGATCTATGAGTTCTTGGACTTGGGTTAATGATCAGATCTTTGGCTATGGGTCTATAGTCTAGTCCTTTGACTATAGAAAGCTGATAAAGATGGACCTTGAAGGAAGCATCAGAAATGGAAGCACTGTGATATCACTAAGTTCACTTCTTTGTAATATTTCATCAGTTTAAAATCATTAAAATATCAATTTTATTCTTGTTTATTTATTTATTTAACTGATCTACTTCACATTGTCAAAGAATCATTGATTTGCTGTTACAGAGATGTCCGATTGGTTTAGTATTCCTGTGTTATATTTTAAGTTTCAGGAGAAAATTGTGAATTTCACCAGTCTAAAATACTATGTCGGGTAAGAAAATAATTTCTCGTAAATAACCACGAAAAAGAAAATTACCACCAAATTTCTTTATTAACTGCTGTTACAAAAAAAGGGAAAACTTCGTGTCTGTCCAGTGCCGTGGTATGAACAGCTGAATTTACTATAAAAAAAAAAGCCACAATTTCATAAGTATTGGGAACATAATATAGATTTTATCGTTTGGTATCGTGCAGTTTTAAGTAAGTCAAAGTGATTGGTACACACAAACCTCGAACCAACCCGAGACAAAGAAAAAACATTCGTCCGAACCCAAACCCCTGGGACCGCCACTGGATATTAACCACATCTAAGACTGAAGTATTTTACCCTGAAGTTGCCTGAACTGCAATCTGATTAAAATCGTCTCCAGAAAACCGCTAACCAAACATTTTGTTAGATCTTTTTAGTGAGATTGTCTTGAACTGTAATAGACAGCTTCAAAATATCTTAAAGAGTTTTTCCGGCCTTTCCAGATTTGATATTTTTGAATTCAGACAATATTTTTATTCTTGTTTCCAAATTATTATAACGATATACAAATTAGAACGATGTTTCATTTCGACCGAAAGTCGCTCAAATTACGTTCATAAACATGCATGCACCGCGCCATTATTACCCGTGTGACGTCAGTGGTCACCAGGAAAAGGAAGTTAGATTTGCGCATGCGCATTGTCGCACAGTTATTGTTTACAAATGGCGTACAACACTGACTCGAGTGATGATGATTTGTTTGAAGGAATTCATAACGTTGATATTCAAGGATATCGATTCGAGCCCTATGCTTCGGAAAGCGAATCAAGTAGCGTTGCTAGTGATTCAGAAGATTCAGATTTTGACGATCGTTTTCCCGAAAATCATGAACATAGATTGGACAATTTAGACTGGTGCCGGTGCTCATCATGTGAAGTTATGGCTTCGGAGGAGGAATGCGTTTGTTGTCGGGAGATTAACAACGTCATAGAAAAGGAGAGAGAGGAAAATGTGAGGGAGGACTGTATAACGGAACATCCTAAGTTTAGGATGTTATGCCTTGACCGAGATGTGTTGGGTGTGGCTGCCATAACAGTGTCATCAATGTTGAGGACCGTTCTCCCAGACCCACTGACTGATAGGTATAAATAATTTAAGAGCTTTTTAAAAATTGCAGTATTTCATAGACTGCAGTAAAAGTAACTCTGTTATTCTGGAACTTGTCAGTCTGAGAGTCAATATTTCCACCTTCCAGAATGTTTTATCAATTGATTTTGCCCATAATTTTTGCCAGTATTTATTTCATCTCTATTCATTATCTAAATAGTCTTTCAAATCATTCAAAATAAATTTAAAGTTTAAAGCAAGCTTCACTGCTTACTCCGTAAAAATTTGATAATCTTTTTCATCTATTGCATTGTTAAATTGCCATTTAAACTTTCATTTTTTCTATTTACAGATTCTTTCGGCTTACAGCTTACAGGCAGTTTACTCTGTGGATTCATGGAAAACTTGGGAAAGCCAACAGACGTGTTATTCCTGCTTGTGTGGTCAAGAAGATACGACAGCAATACCCAAATTTAGAACCAGGACAAACAGACTATGTTGGATATATGGATCCGTAAATTGTAAATGGCCAAGTGAAATATGAACTGTGTTCTCCATTTTATTATTTTGTTAATTTCTTGAAATAATAAATTGTATGATTAATGTCTAGTGTCTTTGTGAAATTAACATATCATTTAAACCATGATCATACCTAGAGTACCAAATGAACTACTGAAGGGCTTTCTCTCCAAAAAACAATTTCATGTTAATTATTTTATTCTCTCACTAGAGATTGAGCACTTTTTCTCACATGAAATACTCCAAAATTAAACCACCTCAGAATATAAGGTCTCAGTATACAGGCTATATGTCATGTGTCACCAGTGTGTAGTCAGAGCAGCTGGCACATTCCTGCTGTCTGATCTGGATCTACACTGGTTGTCTCTTCATCAGATATAACATAATCTAAAAGCAAACAGTATAGATACTGATCAGACAGTCTGAACATTCAAAGCTTAAAGGTCTCGTTTTGGAAAAACTGAAAATTCCTCTTCTTTATGACAAGTACCTAGAGCATGGTGCACAGATGCATTTCTTTTTCAAAATTTACAACTGAAAGCCAAAGTTTCAAACAATATTTAATTATGTAATAGTGTAAATCAGTAACAATAACAATCAAAATATTAACATTTTATAAAGCACATACAACAATAAAGGCGATTGCATTATAAGTAACTGTCATTATCTGTCATGGTCTGTAAAGTGATTTGCTGATGACAGTTACTGGTAACCGACTTCCCAAAAGTTAAAAAAAATTCAGACATTTGGACAGACAGGATCTGATATCGGTCCGACAAAAACAAATTTTGTCCTGTCAGACCGGTCCAAATTTTATCAGACAGGTTCATCAAATGGCAACTTTTGGGGTGTCTGTGTAATAACTAGAAATGAAGAGGATTCAGTGTTTATTTACCCTTTACTCTGCTTCGCATCACTTCATAGCACTTAAAGTTACAGACCATGATAAATAATACATCGCCTCATTTACCTCTTGCAATGAGGCAACAATTTCATGCACTTAAAACTCATGATAATTATTAAGCGAGTTGAATTTATTGAACCATATTTGTGTTTCTGTCCGTGGTGGTACAAATTCAAACAATTAATGCAACAACTTATTTTTCACTAACTACTTTTTATGTAATTTACGAACTGTCACTTTAAATGTAGTTCAAAACCTCAAGCTCCAGAAAGCCAGTAAAAGTATTCACACTGAAGAACATAATGAGTAATACCAAGATATGTGCATTAATTTGTGGGATGGGGATATTTGATCACTGTTGTAACTGGGCTATTATATTTGAGTCACTGTCTCATTACAGGGCTAATATCACTTGGGTATCTGGAAGGGAGGGGGTGTAATATTATTTGAGTCACTATCTCATAACAGGGCTAATATCACTTGGGTATCTGGAAGGTAGGGGGTGTAATATTGTTTGAGTCACTATCTCATAACAGGGCTAATATCACTTGGGTATCTGGAAGGAAGTGGGTGTAATGTTATTTGAGTCACTGTCTCATAACAGGGCTAATATCACTTGGGAGGGGGGGTGCTGTAGTATGTCACTGTCTTATCACAGGTGTTTCAAAATCACGCCCTTTCTCATTTTTTGCAGAAACGAGAAACATGTTTTTCAACAATTTCTGCCTTTTGTGGTTTAGGGGTGGGGGCAATGTTTTTTGGTAATTTTCGTAATTCCGTGCCTTCTGGGATCTTGTTTTCTTGTTTTGATTTAATTGCATTGTCCACGATTTCATGTAGGAACGAGAAATCTTTCGGTTCATAGATTTTTTTGGCCACCCATTCCTTCGACATTTTTGGGCATTCAGTTCTGAATCGAGGTTCTCCTTTCCTTGGTCCTCGTTTAATGGTGGCCTGTGCTCTGTTACAATTCATGTTGTTGTCAAGAACTGCCAGCTGAGTTCTGTGTTTCATGCCTTCAAGGCTGTAATGGATTCTCTTTGGGCAGTACTTTAGCATCATAGAATGATAGCTCTCCAGGGCACCTGTATGTAAAAATCTTGTACACTGGCGCAAGTCCTTTATAAGACCCTTATTCATGACAATTTCTTTAAGGGCAATATGCTCTCTTGAGTTTATCTTCATCCATTTAGTCTTTCTGTCCTGGCTGTCAAGATTCCCATGTTCGCAACTTGTGTAAAAATTGCCAGGAAAAATGTGTTTGTTGGTTACATGGTGAATAATGGAAATCCATTTTTCTACCAGCAGATCTGGATCACCATCACATGTGGCACAGGTCCACCACAGGTGATTTACAACTGATTTACGCCATTTGCTTAATTTCTCATATCCTTTCTGTTTGGATTTGTTGCTGATTTTTTTCCCGATTGATTTTCCCAAATGCCATACATCAAATTGGTGGTCAATGTCTTTGTGTTCAGTTTTAAGATAATGTCTTATCTGTACATGTCTATCAGTTGCTATGGCATCAATTTTCACATTTTTATTTTTCATGTTACTTAGGCACTGTTCTAACCCATACTTTTCCATTTTCACACTGTTACCAGCTTCTGTGCATTGGGTTATGTGGAAGTCTATTATCATATTTGTATTTATGTCCATAAGTGTGTAGGTGCCATATTTTGCACAAAATCCTGGTGAGTCGCACCTACCATCACCTGCTACAACAACGGAAGCACCAGCTAAACAATTTAACACCTTGTTTTGGTGCTGCGTGTAAACACTGTTTATAACTGGAAATAGAATGGCCTTCTGTATATCACTATATGCAGATTTATGAATGAATTTCATGTTCATAAGGCTCATAAACAGTTTTGCAGCCGTAAAACTGAGACCACTGCAAAGCACTGCTCCTGCAGCAAGGATATTTCCAACAGGCATTAATCCACTTTGAGGCTGTGAGTCCCACCGAAAGTCATGGAAGTTGATACATTGGAAATGTACACTCAATAGTGTTCCCCTCACCGAAGTATCTGTCTTCATGGCCAATTGTCCACATATGGTGCACCTCACTTGGCTAAACAAACATTCTAATGATGAGCCATAGACAATGAATGTTTTCTCATTTATGCCCACTTCTGAGTCCGAAGAACTTTGTGAACTGATGCTGGAGTCACTTGAAAGGGGTATGTAATCTGTGTCACTATCCTTTAAATAAGTCTCACTGCTATCTGACCCAGATGTACTTATTGCCATAACATTATTTGATGGTATTCCTTCATTTGTTTGTGCAACTAACAATGTCTCATCTGTGTCTATAACCACTTCAAATGTCTGATCTGTGTCAATTAAACTTAATTCACATTCCAGCTTCTCTGGATGAGATTTTCCTGGAGTCGACGTTAAGGGCCTTTTCACATAGCAGTGGTCCTTTAACACAATTGATGCCTGAGGATTTTCTTCTGTCTGCACACACATTGTTCTCATTTCAGGCGAGTCAGTTTGTGTCCCACAGTCTTTATAGCATACTTTATGTCTCTTGTTTGAGGGAGTTGGGTTCTGAAAGAAATATAATTCAAGTTAGAATCTGTCTTTGCAGGGTTCCCGCTGGGATTTTTGGAGTTCTCGCCAACACTTTCGCCAATTGGAGAAATTTGGAGCCAACAAGGAGCCACTTGAGCCAAATTTTGGAGCCATTCAAATATGTCTAATTTTCACTAACACACTTAATCATATAATAAAACAACAATACAGATAACTTATTCTAATTTATTATAGAAAAAAACAACTATAAATATGTAACAGCACATAATTATTATACAGCACATTATAGAGTAGAATAAATAATTTCTTCATTTTTATTATTTTATAGAAAAAAACTTATTAAAAAAAAATGTTGAAAACAATGTATGATGTGAAAAAACTTAAAGGATGAGAACTTCAACTTGAACTAGTCTTTATTTAAATTTTGCTTAAACAACTATAAGAAAAAATAATTCCATTTCTTCAAAAAGAAAAATGAAAAGATGTTGTTTGTTTTCTGAAAAAAAAGACCAACATTTACTTTTAAATAATACATATATATATATATATATATACACTACTTCCATCTAGAGTCCATTGTTAATGAAAGAAATCCATATTAAAATAAACAAATGTATTACAAGTTATTTAATATCTTATCAAACAATAAAAATGTTGTGGAAATGTAGGGATTCATAACATTTCAGGATTTATCATTATAGAATCATGCCACTTGTGCCTACTGTAAAATTCTACGGTTCTTGGCAGATGCCCAGTTCTTAAAAGCCTTATCAAAGGGGAACTCAGTGTACTTTCTGGTGTCTAATGAAATTCTCATCAGTCTATCTAAGGTTTGAACAGACATTCTATTTCTCAAACAAGTCTTAACTAAATTTTGCTTGCTAAACCCTCTCTCACAATCTACTGTAGAAACTGGTGCTACAAGTAATCTACGAGCAGCCTCAGCAGCAGCTGGATAAACATCTGCATGTTTAATGGCCAGGTTGGCAGCTGACTTCGTTCCAGTGACAGATTTGTTTTTCTGATCCACTAAAGTGTGTAGGTAGTTAAGAAACAGCTTAAGCTCATCACTACAACCCTCATTACCTATCTTACATAGATATTCTTCAATAATGGTCACATCACCAGATTTAGAATCCTTGCTTATCAAGGGATTGAAAAAGTTGCTTAATGATGTGAGCACTGCCCCATCATCATTGTCTGTGAATCTGTCATGCAAACTTCTAATTATGTTTGCTGAGAACTGACCACAAATGCTAGCTGCCTCCCTCCTCTGCTGATCACCGTCTCTGACAGTGTGCCCCTCAAAGTCAAACGTAAACAGTCCGTCTCTATCTACTGTAGGTTCTGCTGGAACCTTAGAAAGAAACTGATTAAGATGTGTACCATCCTTGCTAGTACTAAGGCGCTCTATGCTATCAATGGTGGATAACAGTAAGGGAGTAACCTCTGCATAGTCTAAATCTTTGGTCTGGTACGTTTTGGACAAAGTTGTCAGGGGCTTCAGTACATCACAGAGGAAGTGTACAACGTACAGAAACTTAAAAACTCTTTGTAATCTATTTAATCTATTTATTTGATATTCATTTACTCCATTAATATGCATTTGATCACATGTGCATCCAATGCAGATCTAGATCAGCTGGCATATCCATGTTATCTGATCTGGATTTACACTTCTGGATTCATGTATAAACACTAGATAAAAAAATGTATCCATGACTTGGAACTTACATCCAACAAAAACCATGCAAAAAAGCATTTTTACTGTTCAGGGCTTTTTTTCCCTTAGTAAGTAGGGGCCATGTATGGGTGCCTTCCCCTAAGAAATTTCTTTTAAATCATGCAGTTTTCCCCAAAAAGTGACTACATCAGGTTTTTTCATACCCCTTCAGAATAAAATGATGCTATTTTCCCCAACATTATAGGGCATGGGCAGTGAAAAAAAGCCCTGTTGTTAGAACCAGCACATTCTGATTTCGTTGTAAATATTGCCAGGTCTTAAAAAGCTATAAATAAATGCAATATATAATATAGAATTGTAGTCTTTTACACCACTTTTGGACAATGATAAAAAAGATAAAAGAAACAAACAGGGAGTTAAACCTGTTAAATATATATGCATTTTATCATCTGTGTTACTAATATAGATCCAGATCAGCTAGCAGATTTCTGTTGTCTGATCTGAATTTTCACTAGTCAAATCTTGCACAGAAATAAACCCAATTAGTCAAAAATCGAAAAGTGCAGATCATAATCAGATGACAACACAGAATGTGCTAGTTGATACAGATCTATATCAGTTACCATTTGATAACAACCATATCCCCTGGGTAAAGGGTTGGTTGAGCATTTGTATCTTATAGCCGCTTATATATTTGAGGAATGACAAAAATATACATGGGCTAGTCTAAACTGATCTCACCAATATCCCTCTCCAACAACAGCAACTTGAACCAATTATGCAATGAGTAAGTTCTGAATTACCTGAGCCACATTGGTAATATCCTGCAATGGTCTTGCTCTAGTTTCTTCAGGCTCCGAGTTTTCCTGTAAATATTTAAATACTCTTCAAATAATGCATGAAATGACATCAACTGAATGAATTTAAAGAATGTGAGCTATCACCATGATTATAAAACTAAATCAAAATGTCATTTGACATTTTTTGGTTTTCTGGTTTTATATAAAGAACATCTCTATTCTGTGATATACTTACTAAAAAACTAAGATCAGTTTGCAAAAGTTACATTGACATTATAATTAATTAAATTATTAATACTTTTAAATAATCATAATTAAAAAGTGGACATGTTATAACAAAAGCCCCATTTGCTGAGAGATCTAAAGCATTGTCACATATATTTCATTTTTCAGTCTAATACTTGCATGCCTAATTATCCGATCCATAATTTCTGTATGCATAATGAATTCTTTTATTTGGTATAATACATTAATAATTTGATTCATCTTCTTCCTCATGGTAAAAACATAAAGTAATGTTATTTATTCAAGGGCTGATGGTAATCTGGTTGAAATTGTAAGCAACTTCTTTTTTTCAAGGCCAATTAATTTTGCATAATCTCTATAGTCATGTTGGTGCTGACGTGCAAATTAGTGTAATCTGACTTGTGTGCTCGTTTTTTGGTACTGGTTATAAAGGTGATTTCAGTCTGAATAATATTTTTTTTATAAAATGAATTATTAAACATAATCTAATTTACTGAGAATATTACCATCACTGGAGAAACAAAGCTGGTATGTGTTGATTCCAACCATGGATCTGCCTCATGTGGAAACTCTACAAGTGGTGAAGCGTACAGCAGTTCTGTGACATCTAGTTCTGGCCGGTTGGTGTTCTCATAAAAAACTGTTTCATCAAACACTGTCCATTTAGAGTTCTGGAAATTAAAGCACATAATTAAGTAAACTTTACACCCTAAGCAGTGCTCACAGTCAGTCAACATGCCACTATTTACAATAGTTTTTACCTATTCATTTGGTCTAGTTTTCTAAGTACTATCAGACCTGTCAGAAAGGTTTGAGCAATGAGGAAACGAGGTGATATCCTTTAGAATGGTGTACGTGTGACCAGTGTAGATCCAGATCAGCTTCACATTTTGCAGTCTGATTATGATCTATAGTATGTGTGTCTCTATTAGAATACATCTGAATTACAGCAAAAGGTGTAGATTCTGATCAGACTCAATAATGTAGAGAGTGCTGTCAACCTTCACAGTGTTCCACATAGAATATCAGCTGTATCCATAAAGTAAAGTTGCTAATAGAGGTCTTTCACATTGTTGTGCGCATGCGTCGTACGCCACGTTAGGTGCGGAAAATATTGGTTTTATCCTAAACCGACAAGTGAGGGGGCATTTAACTGTGTCATTGCTAACAGAATGAACAGATATGATCACGGTGTCGTCTTAAAGCTAATGATAAATTATAATAATAATTATGATAAAGCATAATAAATTCGAGTTTTAGAATTTCCGAATATAATAGGCTTAAAACGTCTGGTCGGCAAGATTTGACTGTGAAAAGCGTAAAACAATCAAAGACGTGGTTGCCACTTTGAATCGGGAAGTCTTATATGAAAACAAATACATTGTGGATTACACGTTACTGTATATTTTCCACAGACACATATATAAGCGTATCGAGTTTTTCTGACAAAATGCGTTTAATTCAAGAAATATATTTTATGTTACATGATCTCTCTAAATTGGAGGTAAACGGATGAATTCAGCAATGTATCGGCGTTGAATACTCGTCGTTGTATTCAACGCCCGTTAAGCTTATTAAGTTATTCAAGTTATTATAAACATCTTTTTTTTTAATATAATCGTCAGCCATAGTCAATAGACATTAGTTTAAGTCGCATTTCATGAATATCTACGTGTTACGAGAATGATGTAGAAAGAAGATAAAATGTCCGCAGACCTCAAAAATCTCAGGATTTTATCTGAAATCTCCGGACCGTAAGGTTCTTCTCCGGATCTAAGGATTTTCAGGCAAAATCTCAGGATTTAAAAATATTGAAAAGGATAATTAATGAAACATAAATTTAACTGAATTTAGAATGGGTTTTGCAATTATATTATTTAATATTAAGAAACTTGGTCTTGGTCACGGCTCCAAAATTTCCTGTTTCTTGAGAGATTACGTGATAGTGACACGCTGCCTCGGGCAAACATGTACACAACAGCTAAGTGTCATAAAACTAAACTCGGACCTGATTATCGCAGTCCCGTTCATTTGTTTTGGTCCATGGTCATTTTGATTTTAAACAGAAATGAAAATATTATATTTCAAAAGCTTCAGCGACAACAATTACGAACTTTAACATCAAAATAGTTTTTATTAAAAAAAAACAACAAAACTCTCTGGATTTTTTTTGAATAGGTTTTGGTTGGCCTGCCGTCCGGCAATATTCGTTTGGTTCAATCAATTTAACGATTTCTCGGGTTGTAGCTGGAATCATCCTATTATGTAAATACGTAATATTTTTTCTCAAAAGCAAAACAAGCAAAACACATATCGACCTAGTCGCCGACGAGCTACATCAGAATATAATTATGTCTCATTCCACTATAAATTATAGCGTTACAAAAAAATGCCGTAAAACGGTAAAATGTCCGATAATGTTCGTCTGAATTGTCAATTATACAGATTTATTTTTAGTAAACACAATTCACGTGTGTATTTTCATAAAAAACCCAAACAAATCCGTTGGATACTCGCGTCCTGAAAATACCGCGATAAACAATGTTTAAAATGCGCATAAACTTTCCTGATGTGCTTTTAAATGATCATAACGTTTTTTTTATTCTTCGTTGTTTGACTGAACGTACTTATTTATAAATTTGAAATGATTAATCAACATTTTCTTAATTTTATAATCACTTAGTCATATTAACAATAGTAAACGATGCCCCCTCGCGTGCATTTATCGACTAAATATGCTCTTCAATTTTAGAGAGCGCTAAGGGGAGGTAACAATGTGAAAGACCTCTATTGTTACTTTAACTAACTTAGTGCTTTAGTTTATTTGTGCTTATGAAATGTAAACCCCACCAGGACCAAGCACAGCAGTTTTCAAAAAGTGTCTGAATTATCGACACAATGTCATTAGAATGTTGCCTTTCAATATTAATATCAATTAGTTTAATAAATTTATGTAACATGCATGTATCTCTGGGAGCATTAAGATGTATTCTAACGAATATTACATTATTTTGCAGTTAAAGGCAGTGAACGGCCATTACATTTTCAATTCATTGGTATTTGTGATATTGTTAATGCCAATAACACAAAAAATGATTTTGTTTATAATTTGTCTTTCTATACAATCAAAGAGTTGTTTTATTCCATATGATATGTGACCAGTGTATGCCCACATCATCCTGCACATCACTGCAGACTGATCTAGATCTGAGTCACTCCTTCATTTTTGTTATTTTTGACAAAGTAGTAAACATTGTAAATGATGATAACTGTTCAAGAAAATAAATTATAATGATATATCCAAAGGAGAAAGTAAACATAAAACATAAAAATACATAGTTGCCCACTTCCCGTCTAGCAAACATGAAGTATATATCAAACTTGTAGCTTCCAATGAGTTTGAGGTAGATAAATCTGATGAAACTTATAGCCTGATTTTATTAACTGTAATGGCATTATAATATTTATTGTAGTTGGGAGGGATAATAATTAAAAAAAGAGAATAGCATCAAATTATTGCAAATAAATCAATATGATGTGACTATTTACTCAATTTTTTTAATTGGTATTTAAAATCACACCAGTCTGCAATGCATTACATGGCATGTGGGAAATTATTATTAAATGTATAATTATAACAAGTTTTTTTTTTTTTTCATTTAAGTTGCCTTCTTAACATTATCAGATTACACACAATAAAAGTGTCAGATTAGTGCAGGTACATGTTGTTAATCATTTGAATAATTTTAAATGGGATCTATTCATTTCATATCTCTAAACATCTTTAGTGCAATAAATTGAACAGTTTTCTGACTACAAGCAAAACACTGACACCCACTTCATGTGATTGGTTGGTTGATTAGAAAGTGGGAGGGCCAATATGGATTTGACAACTCTGAAGGATAAACCACATTCCAAATAAGGACAATACCCTGTCCCCAAGTGTTATTACATAATTTTAGATAAGGTTGTTAAAGTAAAGCACATCTTATCAGCTGGTGGGAGAGTTTTCCTTTGATAATGCACTGATTAGGACCAGTGTTGTTTTAAGGAACTTGTTGAGGGCACCAAATTAGAGACTAAAAGGCCATCATTATGCTACTTTGATGCCCCAGTGTTGTTTTAAGACACACTTGCTGGGTCACCCTTTCAGCTATCCAAATAGTTCCTATTTTACATAATAAATATTGTCTGTAGCTTCAAAACATGCACATCAATATTTTATTAAGATTTTTTACCAATTTTGACCCTGATTCTTTCATTTGGGTATGAGTTTGATGCAAGTAAAGTTAGTAAATGTTAAAATTTGCTAAAATGATTATTTTATTTATTGCATTTCCAATATGATGTACATTTATTTTTGACATTAAAAAATACAGCAAAAAGATCACAGAATTATGACAGTCACTGTTGATGATGTAATCATAAACCATTGCAACTCTTAAATGGGTTCATATGATCCCTGTTTTCCAAAAGTAATTTCAACCAAAAATCAATTCTAGTATAAGCATGTTAAAAAAAAATAAAGTAATTGTTACAAGCCTCTGCAAATGCATGTTTTAAAATTCAAATATTTGGCCTTTGCCAATATAACGCATGTATTTTTAGTTCTTTTATGACAGTTACCCTGGAGTGGGAACATAGAAGTTTATTTCTTTCAAATTATTTAGTAATGTCATATTATTTAGTAATGTCATGACTCACTGATCAATTCAAAGTAAGCACCTATAAAATTTAATCTGACACAGAATATAATGATAAATAACAATTGCTATTTTTGCTCTTGACTATGATATTTACTATGGCTGTTTAGTGCAATTTATATTAACCATTAACTACATATAATACCATGCTTATTTGCGAGTGTGTGACAAGTGTAGATTAAGATCAGCTAGCACATCTGTGCCTTCTGACCAGGTTCTGCACTGTTTGGTTTTTGGTTAGAATAACCTTATAAATATAAAAAAGTGAACAGTGCAGATCCTAATCTGACGGTGCAGATCATGAGCGAATCCTAATTAGATGGTACTGATGTGCTGGCTGATCTGGATCTACATTGTCTGTCCATGCCATGAAGGCATGTATATGGAGGAAAGCGTTCACCTAATAATCCCATGGGTATGGTTGATAGCTCATCAATGACAATTGTAGATTTAGAACTGGTGGTCTGAACTGTTCACATTTTGATTTGATTTCGTTATTACCAACCAAAAGGTGATTCAGATCCTGATCAGTTGTATATGTTAGCTGACCTAAACTCTAAACTTCTATCGCATATTGGATAAAACCAATATACATGTACTGGTACATGTAGTAACGTAGGAAACCCAGTAACTGAGGAAGGATCCAGAAAGAAAGTAACACAAGAAAATACTGCATCTTCTCAACATGGGAAGATATGCCACACTAGAGCTAATATGTTGTAAAAGCTCAAGAAAATTATGGTTTTCGAAACATGTTTTCTATATCACTTCCAAAATGCACACACAGCCTTAAAGTAGGAATCTTATACATATGTCTGAAATGTTATTTACACTGCTCGCTTCATGGTCAGAAATAACCTATATGTTCCTGTGACGAATGACAGTACTTTCAAGGTTTATTTGAATAAGGAAAGGTAGGTGGTCTTCTTTGACTAATTTTTTTTAAAAACTTTAACCGTTTCTTTGGAAAATGGGTAAAACATTAACATGATTTGATGCGTGTTGGATTTATACAAAAACATCTTTATGATGAACATTTGGGTTCTGAACAGAGTGAAATTCAAAGATGAGATGTATTTTGTTGTTTTTTGTTGTTTTCATGCAGTTATAGTTTTGTATCACTGCAACTGAAAGTGCTATTTTACTATTTTTTTCCCCGGGGAATATTTTAATAAGGTTATCTGATAAAAATTAAATAACGGTTTACCCAAGGAGTCTGAAAGAAAATAGTCAACATATCAGAAGGACGTCAATATACAGTATGAATTCATGGGTTATGTATTAAATTAAATTTTCATTTCTCATCAGGCTGTTATATCTAACATGCTAAAATTTTTTATCATTTTTTTATACCGTTCCAAGGCGGTATCCCCAAAGGTTCTCTTCTTCGTTAATTGTTTGTGGCGTCCTATTTTAATTGACATACGTATATAAAACATGCGCTCTCTTTTTTATCCAAAATAGAAGTTTGGCCAATGTCTCAAAGAACCTAAAGCTTGAACTGATTACTGTTCTTGATTGAAACTGGATAGGAAGCACAACCACCTGTTACGTTTGGTATACAAAATACAAATGTATTACATGAAATAAAAATTGTCTTCCTTTACTGGGTAAAAAACAGAAATAAACACACTTACCTGAAAGAGAGTCGGAACAGAGCCTCTGATCAGATCGTATTGCAATCGGTTTTCCATTAATTCCACTTGCAAATTTTTTTTCAAGCATGATGCAGTGAAATGTTTACTACAAACAACATGTTTACACTTTTTGAACAGTAGGTCCATTCTACCACAGTTTGACAACCATTTTTTCCGCAATTCCAAATCCAACTTGCAACTAGGAACTCGATGCAATGACACCCCACTCTTTTCACCATTACGGCATCCGTGCACAATACACTTGAAAGGCATCTTTTATTCAAAACGTCTAGAGAATTATTTGTCACTATGAGCTACGCGAAAAGCATCGTAAAATGACCAAATCACCAAATAATTTATGTTTATGTCCATGCAAATCATTCCTCGAATGCGACGTTCCGGTTAAAAAACAAAGCGTTGCAATAATTCCACCATTTATCAGCAATTACAACAAATCATACATTATTAAGCGATAAAATTGTCACAGAATGGCTGCAGATGTTGAGCTTGTCAAATATTCCGCGAAAGTGCTTTCTTGACAGTTGTAGTTCCGGTTCCCGGATGCGCGCGCATATAGGTGACCACTGACGTCACACGGTAGAAATGGCGCGGATCGGGGATAATAGCGATGCGGTTGAGTAGGTCTTTTCAAATTGCGCTAGAGGATTCGCGATGGTATTGGATTGGGAAAAAAGAGAGGATATACATATTTTTTACAGCAAAATCGATTTAAACCCTTTCTGAAAGGCGGCGACTGCCCCTTTAAAACTTTATTTTCGATCAGTTTCATCAAATATATTAAAGATATTATTAAGTGTGCACTAATCACAATAACTGTATTGAACCGTTTGAAGCTATACTTTCTTCAATGTTTTTGGTAGATAGGATTCGTTGTTTAAGACTTTAAAATTGATCTGCTCGTCCAGAGGTGGAACTTTACTGGGATTGCTCGAATCCCCTTTTTGGACAGCAACATTCGATTTCCTGGATATTTTTTCACCAGAGTTGGAAATTATCCTTTTAAAGGACACCTATCATGTCATAATATGAAAATGTATATTGATACATATATGGCCAAGAAAGTGCACCTCTGCACAATAGAGTGTATTTGTAACCATTATATGTCTTTGGTAACTGGGGTAACTTGTTCTATGTCTTTGGTAACCAGCTATTTATGCCATATCTATATTGATAATTATTCGTCTTGAGATTTTACTCAACCATAAATTTCCGTAAACTTCCAAACCATACTGGCCGTGTGCAGTTTGAAAAGTTGTTTCTTGCATACCAGATCAAGTCATCCGGTGTTACCCGTGTAGGAAATTTTGATTATACACCCCCATGTAGAATGAATCACGCGCCTAATATGACGTCACGATGTCTGACGCATTTATGAATGAACGATGGAATGTCTCGTATATCACTCCGCTACTATAAAAAAGTAGTGCAAAGAAAAATTAACAGGAAAATACCCCACAATGCGCAAAATAAATACGGTATGCAAGAAAAAGTATCATTCACTTGTGTTGGGTTAAGATCGCGTGATCCAGCCCTCGTGAAATATGCACTTAGGCGGTAACTCGGCAGAACCTTGTTACCGCCCTTGTGCATATTTCACTCGGGCTGGATCACGCGATCAATGGCCAGTTTTACCGTTGTTTAAATCCCGTAGACAACTCTTTGGCGTTGTCTACGAAGGTTGTTGAAGCACGTGCATCTCGCGTACTATCTCATATTAACAAGTGGACGGTCGATATCTTAGTGTCATACTGTCCTATCGATACATATTTGTGATATTTGTAATTGTCATAGACAATGAAAAATATCAAAATCTCTGAAACGGCAAAACGCAGTTCAAACAAACTTTGCATAAATCAATGTTATTGGTGTATGATTATGTTCTTTAAGATGTCGCAAACATTGCAAATGGCGAAAACTAGCTAAAATTTCAAAAATGAATTTTGGGGGAAATACTTATTGCCACCTAGATTTTAGTAAAGAAATGTATTTAGCTATGGATATTACTTCCTGGTTCAATGTGAAAGTAGATTCTACTTTCACTTTCAACCAGGAAGTAAGATTTCCTTGAATTTCTTGAAAACCCTAACAATATTTTGACGATTTGGCACTAAACAGTGTAGACCAGCATATACTTAATTCAGGTTTGAGTTGCTTTGGTAAATTGTTCATAAATTTCAGAGTTCTCATGCAAATGGTTTTTCTTTTGTTTTATTATGTGCTTGGTAATTAGAACATAAATTAGACTAAACTGAGCTTGCAAACATTTACTACATCCATAGCTAAATACATTTATTTACTAAAATCTAGGTGGCAATAAGTATACAATATTTAAGGGCCTCGAAAGAACTCTGTTATGAAGAGAGAAATCAACATTTTTATTTTTGTCATCCATTTTCGCGAGCAGGAAATGTCATACACACTTTAACAAATAAACTGTATTCTATACATTTGTTAGACAAGAGGCTCTTAGATATTGTTGTCAGTAACTCATTTCTCGTGAAGGCATTTAAATTGATATTAAGTGTTGCTTCGTTTTAGTGTTGTTTTTTTTTTGCATATCCAGTTATAGGGATTTTTGGTCTTACTATTTTGCTTTACCGTTCTCTTAACGTGTGTAAAATAAACATTCACAAATAACAATGATTTGTGCTAAGTTTTATCGAAATGCATTTTTCCGTAAGAGAGATTCTGATAATATCTTTTTTATCAATGATGGTGCAATGACAACTGCCACAGAACCTTGAGCATACAAACTAAATAAACGTACACCTTGTATTTGGTTTAATTTTTAAAACATGGTAACAAGATTGCAATGTTTATATTAGCAAGTTTTAACAATGCAATTTTATAAAAAATTATAAAATAAATTTTCTTTGTCTTTCACTATTTCACAAGAAGTTAACGATCAATATTTTGAAGTTTACGCCTTTAAAATTTAATAAACTTACAGAAATTTTAGTACTGTTGTAGTTGTTGCCTATATCTCGTTTGGTAGAGGCGAACTAGTTCCGGATCAGCGGATGTATATGTTTGGCACCGTATTTGCGATACCGCGTTTAAAATAGAGTCTGTCCGGTTAGAGATCAGTAATTTTCTTACAAGTAAGTTAACCCCCTATTTCCCGTGTGTTTTTGAATAGATGAAATGTAGATCTTCACGGCAATATATGGTTGTCTAGAAATTAAGATGACAGAAATCATGTTAAATGTACATTGAATATTGAGAATTTAACAATGAGGTCTACGGGAATTGGATTTACTTTATTCAACCTATGCATAAAACTTGACTGTTTCACTGCGCTTGTCTGTACTTTCAGCAGACAACGACAGTAGTAAACCAATTTTGTCTGGCGGCTATAACCGCCAGAGAATCCTTAGCGAGTTTCAGTTATCTTTCCTTGAGGTTTAAATTAGGCGGTATTCCCCACGTTTACAAGTACATAACAACACCAGCTAGTGTTAGGTTTAAAAATACAAATAAATTGGAGTCATATTACAGATGTATGTTTACCATTATCCCAACTGGGTTGCTGATAGCAATTTGATGCCACTTAACCTGGTCACTAATTTATTGCCTTACATATGTTTGGAATGCCTACATTACTGTGGTATGTTAAACCTTCGAGCTGTACAAATTCTGCACAATGTTTGCCATATAATGTTGTTCAGTGCGCTGTTTACACCGCCCAGTTACTGGTTTATAAAGTATCAGCTGTACTTCTTCTAATCTTTATCACAAATAGTGCATATTTACTCGATCATGCTTTATCAATTTCAAGGTTTATCATGAATTATTGTGATGAGCAATAAGCCTTGTTGATAAACAGTTTGAGAGAGAGTTTTTTAAAATAGATACAGAGAGCAAGTGTGACATCATTCAGCAGCCAATCAGAGGCCTCTAGATTTTGGTTTACAACAGTCGTTTATTTTCTGATAACGACGGAGAAAGAGTCTATGCATAAAACATCATCTAGTCGGTCTTAGTCGGTAAATAGCGAGACCGACTACTCCGCGGACGAGTTTAAAACACGGCCCAACCGTAAAATAAAGTACGGCCCAAAAAGGAAAACACGGCCCTACCCCTTAACTTTTTTATTTCTTAAGATATCTCCAAAATTCTTTTTGCATATGAAAGGGGACCCTCTTGGCTATAATAGAAACATTTTCTTTTGAAAATATTTCAATAAGAAGTTAATAAATTTTTGTCTCAAAGATGGGCCGTCTTTAGATTCAAATTTCGTCAAAAACGGAAAACACGGCCCTACCCCTTAACTTTTTTATTTCGTAAGATATCTTCAATTTTTTTTTTTTTGCATATGAAAGGGGACCCTCTTGGCTAGATTAGAAACATTTTCTTTTGAAAATATTTCAATAAGAAGTTAATAATTTTTTGTCTCAAAGATGGGCCGTCTTTAGATTCAAATTTAGTCTGAAACGGAAAACACGGCCCTACCCCTTAACTTTCTTATTTCGTAAGATATCTTCAAAATTCTTTTTGCATATAAAAGGGGACCCTCTTGGCTGTATTAGAAACATTTTCTTTTGAAAATATTTCAAAAAGAAGTTAATTAATTTGTTTCAAAATGGACCGTATTTAGATTCAAATTTAGTCAGAAACGGAAATTACGGCCCTACCAATTTATTTCATAATTTATCTTAAAAATTATGTTTTCATCTGAAAGGGAAAACTCATGGTTATATTAGTAGCGTTTTCTTTTGAAAATATTTCGATGAGAAGTAAAAAAAATTATGTCTCAAAGACGGGCCGTCGTTAGATAAAAATTTAGTCGGAAACGTAAAACACGGGCTACCCCTTAATTTCTTAATTTTATAATATATCTTCAAATTTCATTTTTAACATTTATATACACAAACAAATAGATGCAAAATAAAACAGTTTCAATTTCATAAAGCAAAAAAGTCAAAAAACGTTTTTTATAATTGGTGTTTATTTCAATCCTGATATAATTAAGTGTTATAACAGCGCATATGATTAAATTATCGCCTTTTCAATGCGCGCTACCATTCTATGTTCACACCCTTTTTGTTGATAATAAGTATTGTACTTATTAAATAAATGATTAGAATTTATGTAGAAGGCTACTTAATGATGGGTTTTATTTTTTAAGTATTTGTATTGTTTATGTTCTGTTTTCATATCACGGTGTCTCCCAATTAAAAGAATATAAAGAAAACTTTAATCAAAGTGATAATAGATATAATGTCATTGTCCAAAAGTACTTGTCAGAATATTTTAGCGCGGATGAGTATTGTGTGTATTCTTATCCTGGATACAGGACTCTGCAGTTCCTCGAGGAAGATTGTATCTTCGAGGTTGCTCAATACTTCTCGGTGAGTACGACTATAATTAAATTATATACCATACCATAGGTAATGTCATGTTATGTGAAACACTCAAACTCATTCCATATATATCACAACTTTGACATATAATTCGTCATTTATACTATTAGGGGAATTATAGAACATAAAAAGTTGATATTTAGATATCTATTTAAAGATCAATTAAGTATTAAGAATTAAGTATGACATATAATTCGTCATTTATACTATTAGGGGAATTATAGAACATAAAACATTGATAATTAGATATGTTTTTAAAGATCAATTAAGTATTAAGAATTAAGTATTAAGATATCTATCTCGTGGCTCGTATCTCGTGGCTTCATGGTAGTCTGTTTGAATACAATGACAGCACAAAGACACTAATCTGTTTATTGGCCCCTGTTTATTGACTGGTAGTAATCTCATTATTGGACCCTAATTAAACAATTTGACAGGTTCATTTATCAAATGGCTGTTAGGTTGATTAATTAATCCCGCACCTGATTTCATTATTTGTTCCACACCCGCAAAAGAAATACCAAGTCTAGTACAAACTCCAAGTTCCGGTAAAAAACTTTCTAATACTCAGCTGAGTTCTGTTAAAAAGACTTCTACAGCAAAAAGGCGGAAATATGACACTGAAGACGAAGAAAGTGTAAATTCCGATGGTTCTGAACTCTCAGGCAATAACATCTTAATTCCAGAATTTTCATTACATAATTTAGATAACTTAGCTGAAGGAGAAATAATTTCAAACAATTCTTCGCTAGCAAAAGATATTTTAGACGAGGAATTATCATTGAATTCGGACGATTCTACTTATTGGCTCCCCGAACTAAAATTAAAAATGTCTGATAAACAAATTATCAGTGATGAAAATGGTTGGTTAAATGATGGCATTATTAACAGTGTGCATTCTATTTTAAAACGAGATTACGGTTGTTCCGGTTTGCAAGACACGCTTTTTATTCCACAATATGTCGAATCTTCCGGTAAATGGAATTTAAATAAACATTTGGTTAAACAAACAGGTCCTTCCGCTCAAATACATCACAACGGGAAAAATCATTGGGTAATGTCGTTTCAAAAACAATCTAATGAGTCGATATTCGTTCTCGATAGCTTAAGAGGCAACAAAACTCTAAATACAAACATTATTATACAGTTGTCACAAATATATGATACAAAATCTTCTTCGTTGTCAGTGGTCATGCCTGATACTCAAAAACAAGAAAATTCATCCGATTGTGGGGTATTCGCGATTGCCTTCCTAACAGAATTAATTATAAATGATTTCAACATTAACGTTTCCAGTATTAGATTCGATATATCCAAAATGAGGGCACATCTTTTAAACTGTTTAATTGAAGATAAAATGACTGTTTTTCCGAAGGTAGAAAAAATGCCTAAAATGCCGTGTAAAGATGATAAAACAAACATTATTAAGTTATATTGTATATGTAAAATGCCAGACATAGTAGACAACATGATTAAATGCGGCAATAAATTTTGTAAAATAAAATGGTATCATGAAAGTTGTTCAGGATGCGCCGACAATAACGGCAAGTGGCTTTGCAATAAATGCTCCTGGTAAAAAAAGTTATTTTAGGTTTCGGTCGTATTTCAAACTGTGTATTTGTGATACAGAGTTTCATATATCTATTTGATGTGCTTTTATATACTACATGTATTTAAGTATTGCGTAGCTTTTTTGAAAAGTAAAGAATTGAATAAAAACATATCGGCTGTCACCTAAGTTCAATTACGTGATGTTTGCGTTCTATGAATGCGTGTGATATGCACCCGTGTGATATAATTTAACGTGTTTGTTTGAAGTAATAGTTTTATGTGTATATTTTTAAAATAACTTTTGTTGTTTGTTATATTGCAATATTATTAAATTACATAAACGATTATCACCTGTAACAAACATTCGTCGCTTAGGTGTGAACATTAAATGGTAGCGCGCATTGAAAAGGCGATGATTTAATCAAATGCCCACTTTGACTACGCGATAATTAAAATCAACATTGAAATAATAAAAAAATATAAAAAGTGGTTACCGTTTAACAGGGTATTGTTTATAGATGGTTTTGTTCGTATTTTGAAACTGTTTTAGTTTGCATCTTATTTGTTATTGTATAATATATATTATGTTTAAACAAAATGTCTTAGCGATATGTCTTGCATTATTGTTAATTTAAATTTTATTAAATGCTAATTAAAATATTTTCAATATAAATTGTTTCTCGTATATGTTGTATCGTCCGCTTTATTCTGCAAAAAGAACTTTGAAGATATATTGTAAAATAACAAAATTATGGATAGGGCCGTGCTTTCCGTTTGCGTCTAAATTTAATTCTAACGACGGCCGATCTTTGAGACAAAAACTAAATAATTTCTAATTGACATATATTCATAAGAAAATGTTTCTTATATAGCCATGCGTGTTTTCTTTAACATGCAAAAAGAATTTTGAAGATATCTTACGAAATAAAAAAGTTAAGGGGTAGGGCCGTGTTTTCCGTTTTTGACGAAATTTGAATCTAAAGACGGCCCATCTTTGAGACAAAAAAAATATTAACTTCTTATTGAAATATTTTCAAAAGAAAATGTTCATAGTATAGCTAGGAGGGTCCCCTTTTATATGCAAATAGAATTTTGAGGATATCTTACGAAATAAAAAGTTAAGGGGTAGGGCCGTGTTTTCCGTTTTTGACGAAATTTGAATCTAAAGACGGCCCATCTTTGAGACAAAAAAAATTAACTTCTTATTGAAATATTTTCAAAAGAAAATGTTCCTAGTATAGCTAGGAGGGTCCCCTTTTATATGCAAATAGAATTTTGAGGATATCTTACGAAATAAAAAAGTTAAGGGGTAGGGCCGTGTTTTCCGTTTTTGACGAAATTTGAATCTAAAGACGGCCCATCTTTGAGACAAAAATTTATTAACTTCTTATTTAAATAATTTCAAAAGAATATGTTTCTAATATAGCCAGGAGGGTCCCCTTTCATATGCAAAAAGAATTTTGAAGATATCTTAAGAAATAAAAAAGTTAAGGGGTAGGGCCGTGTTTTCCTTTTTGGGCCGTACTTTATTTTACGGCCGGGCCGTGTTTTAAACCTGTCCACGTAACAAAACGTAAAACTATCGACACGTTATACTTTGAATAAAGCAAAAATACACCCATCAATATACTGAAATACTTTAAAATTTTTGCACCGTGTCTGCGTTCAGAATATGCGTTGAAGGCGTTGAAGGCGTTCAGAATGAGAATATTGCCATTTGACGGTGCATAGAATCCCCGAAAACAACCGAATAACCGAAAAAGACCGAATAAGACCGAAAAGGGACCAAATGTGATTAAAAATTGAATTTATACATAAATTATACATTGGCGTTTATTTTAAAAGTGGTATTTGGTACAAAAATAATGTTTTTCGGTTCACTTTTCGGTCTTTATCGGTGATTTTGGTTGTTTTCGGTCTTAGTCGGTGCAATGGAAATAAACAATGGCACTGAATTGTACACTATTAAATAGCTTGACAATCTCACAGCCTTAATGAAAATTGCTTAAAATTCTATTGACTACATCGTTTATTGATGCAAAATATTGAAAGATGTCATAACGCAAAAAATGTCTGATTGGTAAGAGGAAACCATAGGCTGAACATCGGAGTTGGATTTAAGACAATGTTTGCGCGACACTAGAACTGATTGAGGTAAACATTTGTGTGAAGTTTTACAGAAATCCCTCCATTCATATAAGAGAAATGGTCCGGACAAATCCGGACGGACGCACGCACGCACGCACACACACCGAACCGCCCAAAGTGGCGAGTAAGTCGAGATAACCGCAAGCGGGCTCGACAAAAATATGTTTTAGCCAATCTATAAAAGATTTGTATCAGATTGCAACTATTAGCAGACACTTATTGCAAACCACCCAGAAGCCCAAATCACCATGTACAAAAGCACTTCTTCCAATCAACAAAACTCTTGCGTGCTTGCGTGCGTGCGTGCGTGCGTGCGTGCGTGCGTGTGTGCGTGCGTGCGTGCGTGTATGGGGGAATAGGCTATACGGACCTGGTGAAATGCGTTTGGGCTTCTAGAGCAAGTCGAGTTGATTCAAGGAGTTATCTTGCATCGTTGCAAATGGTGCGTAAAATGGAAATAATAATGCAACACAAATTTTTACCAATTCATTTCAATGTGGAGTAACTATACACGAGTTTTGTCGTCGCTTTCAAGATTTGTTATCATTTCACCAGAAACCAAATATCAAATATGTAAATAAAGCTTTGAAGTGGACGTTTGATGTGACACGATTGACTTTTTTGGGGGTAAATTTTGGTGATCGATCGTATTTTTTCGAAGTTAACGTTGTATCACGTTCATTTTATAACTCGACGCACTCTATTTCTTGCTAGTCTAAGTATTTAAAGTAAAAGAATTAAATAATAATTACTCTTTATTCAATTTCTTACCCGCCTTTTAACGAGCTCCTTCGTGATGGCTTTGTTTATAGTCAGCGCTACCGGAAGTAGGGTCGGAATTTCGAGTGTACACTGTGAATCTTGTATATACTTTTATATTACGTTGAAAGTTGATCATCACTTGCAGTTTGATACACTAAGGGATACTTTTTCAAGTTGGTCATCACTAGCAGTTTGATACACTAAGGGATATTTTTTCAAGTTGTTCATCACTAGCAGTTTGATACACTAAGGTATACTTTTTCAAGTTGTTCATCACTAGCAGTTTGATACACTAATGTATACTTTTTCTAGTTGGTTATCACTTGCAGTTTGATACACTAAGGGATACTTTTCCAAGTTGTTTATCACTTGCAGTTTTAATACATTAAGGGATACTTTTTCAAGTTGCTTATCACTTGCAGTTTGGTACACTAAGGGATACTTTTTCAAGTTGGTTATCACTTGCAGTTTTAATACATTAAGGTATACTTTTTCAAGTTGCTTACATGTATCACTTGCAGTTTGATACACTAAGGGATACTTTTTCAAGTTGCTTATCACTTGCAGTTTGATACATTAAGGGATACTTTTTCAAGTTGGTTATCACTTGCAGTTTCATACACTAAGGTATACTTTTTCAAGTTGCTTATCACTTGCAGTTTGATACACTAAGAGATACTTCTTCAAGTTGGTTATCACTTGCAGTTTGATACACTAAGAGATATTTTTCCAAGTTGGTTATCACTTGCACTTTGATACATTAAGGGATAATTTTTCAAGTTGGTTATCACTTGCAGTTTGATACACTAAGAGATATTTTTCCATGTTGGTTATCACTTGCAGTTTGATACATTAAGGGATACTTTTTCAAGTTGGTTATCACTTGCAGTTTGATTCACTAAGAGATACTTTTTCAAGTTGGTTATCACTTGCAGTTTGATACACTAAGAGATATTTTTCCAAGTTGGTTATCACTTGCAGTTTGATACATTAAGGGACACTTTTTCAAGTTGGTTATCACTTGCAGTTTGAAACACTAAGAGATATTTTTCCATGTTGGTTATCACTTGCAGTTTGATACATTAAGGGACACTTTTTCAAGTTGGTTATCACTTGCAGTTTGAAACACTAAGAGATATTTTTCCATGTTGGTTATCACATGCAGTTTGATACATTAAGGGATACTTTTTCAAGTTGGTTATCACTTGCAGTTTGATTCACTAAGAGATACTTTTTCAAGTTGATTATCACTTGCAGTTTGATACACTAAGGGATATTTTCCATGTTGGTTATCACTTGCAGTTTGATACATTAAGAGATACTTTTTCAAGTTGGTTATCACTTGCAGTTTGATACACTAAGGGATATTTTTCCAAGTTGGTTATCACTTGCAGTTTGATACATTAAGGGATACTATTTCAGATATGTATAATAATAGAATCTATCAGCATCGAAAGTATTTTCAGGCATTTCCAAGCACCTTTGAAACTCAGTAAGCATCCACTCTTAGATGATGTCGAAGACACTAGATACTGAATGATAATTGACAACTAGCAATTCTGAATTCAGTTGCAAAATTATGCCACGGCAATTTCGATAGTAAAAAGAAAGGCCCGTGTCAAAGAGCCGGTACAGTTTGCAAAGTTTGCCAAGTACAAGCTGTAGAACATTGTCTCTGCGCCGCCCATTGCCTTTGTTCAAGAAACATTTTTAAAATTGTTTCGAATGGCTATGTGTATAGTCAGCACTATCGGAAGTAGGGTCGGACTTTCGAGTGTACACTGTGAGATTGTTAACCGAGAGACCATACACTAATCGAGTAAGGCATTTGAAGACAGTCTAGAAAAGTCACAATGTCGGGTTGAATGTATTTAAAGAGAAGTGGCACACAACACAGCTGAGTTTACTAATCGCGAAAACAGTTGATTAATCACAATCCTCGGACATGTTTGCTGTTTAGTTAACATAGAGTAATATTTCTTTGGATGAAAAGAACATATTGTCTAAAATACGAAAAAAAGTGAACAAAAATTGACATTTCAACTACAAAAGTGCTAAGATTCTTAAATGCAGTCTATTTAAACTGTAAATGTAAACCATTTCTCGTGAAAGTTCTTTTTAACAAACAATACACCCCCTATGCAACATTAGTATTACTATGATTGTAATTGCACCTGTACCTTTTTGGACGTGTAATTAAAATTGCAATAAGTATTAGACAAAATCATACTTTGGCATTGGAAACCAATGCCTTCAAAATGCAATGAATCGCGTATGCGAATTTCGAGTACGCGTTTGTTAATTCATGAAACTTGTTTAATCGTCGAGTATTTCTGAATATATAGCACTAAGAAAGAAAATACAGAACATTATTTAAATTAAAATTATATATAAAATTAACATCACGACATTTAGTTTATAATAATATCATTCAAAACTGTAGTTTAACCAAAATTGAATTTTCAAGATTAAAATACTTTTATCAATTTTGATATTTATATTACCTCCCTTTTTGTGCTAAATCAGTATAGCCCTTCCACGAGATCTAAATTAGTGTCATAGTGTTACATAGCGAGTATTCAGTGTATGTGTTGGATAATTTGCAGGTTATATAACAACATTAACAACATAAATTATCGCACGATTATAAAGCCAGTCTATAATGTATACTAGTATTTCATAAAATTTTACAATTCATGCTATGGTATCATTGAAAAGAAACTGCGAGATACGAGTGTAAATGAAAATTTCTGGATTACGGGAAAATTGCAAATCGTTTGTTCTAACAAAATGGTGTTCTGTTTCTAACATCACGTCTTATTCGTGGAATATTTTTAAATGAAATGGCAACAAACATAGCGTTGATGGCTACAATGAAAAATACATACACAAATCCAAGTGAACTCTTTATGTGTTAAAAGAATCTTACTCACTTTAACGTGAGTAAATTAATTATTTCCTTATCTCATAATACGTAAAAAACACAAACAAAAACTAGGAATAGGTCGTTGTATTCAGCGGTAATATACATTAAAATTTTCAAATGTCTGTAAAGTCCAAGTTCAAGTTGCTCAAAAACTGTCCAAAGAGGTAGAAATCAGTGGGCCTGTAGTGTGCGAACCGTCCGAATGAAAAACTGACATCCGTAGTTCTGGCTATTTAGCAGTCCAGAAGACGAACGGAAAACTTTCAACACATCTGGATAAAGCTTCGTCTAATAGTACCACTCGAACCTGAAACTAGTGAATGGCCTTAAAATATCCATATTTCTTACATGATAAATAAATATATTGTTTATGACTAAGAGAAAACAGCAAAACTCGAAACACCTGAAACAAAAATAAACACTTTATTTACACCCATTTTTCAATTTATTCTCTGAAAGTTCTGTTAAACCTCGACAACCATCCAAAAATAATATTAACAACCTATAGGGCGGGTGGGCGGGTGCCGACATGTTTACCGCTGAATAGAAACGCCTCGAATGGTGTACACAGATAAAACCAACACTTAAATAGCCTAATCGCACGAGATACACGCACCTTTTCCCTCCACACTGACAATTACCGTCAAGTTCGTATTATTCGAAACGGAAATAATTTCATTTACTCACTTTAACGTGAGTAAATTAATTATTTCCTTATCTCATAATATGTAAAAAACACAAACAAAAACTAGGAATAGGTCGTTGTATTCAGCGGTAATATCGAATCAAACAAAGAGAGACAACTGATGTGAACTGCAGTTGAAAGGCATTTACATTTATAAAAATCTTAAATTGTCACACCTTTTGTAACTTGCATGCGTCGTTTCAACCTTTGAAAAGATTGTACTTCATACTATCAACAAAATGAAAACAAATTTACTCATTTATAATTTCACCAAATAATCTGTAACCATCACGGACACCTCCGCCACTGTCAAAAAACAATGTTAAGCACTTGTTTTGTTAACAACTGGTCTACAACAAAGTAGGTCTCAGGATCGTGTCATCAATCTTCAAAGAAACTGAATATTCAAAAACCACATTAACTACAAATGTACTTATTTGACACACAACGGCACCAGAGAACGTGTATCAAACACAAATAAAACACAGAAACCACAACATTGAGTTCAGGGAACATATCAAACACATATTACAAAATTAACACAAGACTTAATCACAAACCAACGGAATCTGTGTGCGTAAAAACCAGGCACGTTAACATATACAAGACGACAACAAGAACTGGCTAAAATTTTACTCAACAAACAAGAAAACTGCCCAGGCTACATAACTGACACTGCAAACAAACAGCAACAGTTCGTATACAAGACGACAACAAGAACTGGCTACAATTTTTCTCAACAAACAAGAAAACTGCACAGACTACATAACTGACACTGCAAACAAACAGCAACAGTTAGTATACAACACGACATCAAGAACTGGCTACAATTTTACTCAACAAGCAAGAAAACTGCACAGACTACATAACTGACACTGCAAACAAACAGCAACAGTTCGTACATAACTGACACTGCAAACAAACAGCAACAGTTCGTATACAACATACTTGGCACCGGGGGCCACACAACAACGGCACCGGGGGCCGTGTTCTCAAACACATAAAACACAAAATACTTGGCACCGGGGGCCACACAACAACGGCACCGGGGGCCGTGTTCTCACACATAAAACACAAAATACTTGGCACCGGGGGCCACACAACAACGGCACCGGGGGCCGTATTCTCAAACACATAAAACACAAAATACTTGGCACCGGGGGCCACACAACAACGGCACCGGGGGCCGTGTTCTCAAACACATAAAACATAAAATACTTGGCACCGGAGGCCACACAACAACGGCACCGGGGTCCGTGTTCTCAAACACATAAAACACAAAATACTTGGCACCGGGGGCCACACAACAACGGCACCGGGGGCCGTGTTCTCAAACACATAAAACACAAAATACTTGGCACCGGGGGCCACACAACGGCACCGGGGGCCGTGTTCTCAAACACATAAAACACAAAATACTTGGCACCGGGGGCCACACAACAACGGCACCGGGGGCCGTGTTCTTAAACACATACAACATAAACTTTGGCACCGAGGGCCGTGTGTAAAATACAACACATATAAGCACTGTATCACAAACCAATAGCACTCGGTGTGATCTTGAAATAAAGCATCTCTAGAAAAACATTAATATTTAATAATCGTTACTATTTAACAATGTAACTTCCCAAAATATTCTATTCATAAAAATAATAATTTCTAAATCGTTGACATTAAAATTGGCAGCATTTTCTCAGCGATGCATAATTAAAACGATAATATTTACTACATTTCAAATCCAGACTCAACGATACTTAAAGTCTGCCTGCAAAGTGTCTTTCACATTTGCCATGTCACTGAGAGTATCTCACTAGTTTCATCATTTGCACTAATCGTAAACTTTTCCGGACCACAATTATATCCAAAGTTATTCTTATCATTACACCGAAATTGTCAGTTTTGGCTTAAAAAAAAACCCAAAAAAAACAACCAAAGATTGAATACGATGCTGTTAATTAATCATCTCAAAAGCCATAGATGCATTATTTACAAAAAATAAACCACCTGAACTGCTTATTTGACACAACAGCATCAGGGACGGAGCATCAAACACACATACAACACAGAAAACACGGATCACACAGCAGTGAATACAAGAGACATATCAAACACACCAGAAATCACAAACCAACGCCATCTGTATGTAAACACCATGGACAATTTCAACATAAAACCACACACCAATAATACAAAGGACTGTTATTTAAAACATATACAAGACGACAAAAATAACTGGCTTTAAATTAACACAACAAAACAAGGAATAATTCACAGGTTACATAAATAACATTGCAAATAAACGTCAACAGCTCATACACAACACAGCTGGCACCGGTGGCCACACACCATCGGCACCGTGTTCTCATGCATACAACACAAAACTGGGCACCGGGGGCCACACAACAGCGGCACCTTGGGCCATGTGTCAAACAAAAAACAACACATATAGGCACTGTATTCGATACAATAGCACTAAGTGTTATATTGAAATAAAATAACTCTAGAATAACATTTACACTTAGCGATCGTTACTTTTAACTATGTAACTTCCAATAATATTCTATTCAATAACATAATACTTTCTAAGTCGATGATATTCAAATTGATAGCATTTTCTCAATAATGCTTAAATTAAGAGACAATATTTCAACATTACAAATCCAAACTCAGCGATACTAAAAGTCTGCATACAAACTGTCTTTCGCATTTATCACTGAGTGTCTCTCACTAGTCTTATTATTTGCACTCACCTTAGCTTCTCCGGACCGAAAACAAATGTAATCCAAAGTTATTCTTATCATACATTGAAAATCTCAGTTTTTGCTTTGAAAATTCATCAATGATGTTAAATCAGCAGCGGCGCAACCACTGGCGAAGTGCCCTACTTATCTGACTTGCAACCAATGACTTTCTATTGGAGAAAACTCCCTGTTGCCACATGTCCTTGTTGACTGTCACGTCATCTTTTAATGCGTCGAGAAGGCTTTATTCTGACACTCTGTGCTGCCTATTCTGTCTCAAACTTCAAACCTTCAGTTCACTGAATCAAGTTTTAAAAAAGCGTTGGCAACTCTCCGAGTAATCTGCTACATAAATGTGTTCTTCTCCTTGCCGACATGTTTACCGCTGAATAGAAACGCCTCGAATGGTGTACACAGATAAAACCAACACTTAAATAGCCTAATCGCACGAGATACACGCACCTTTTCCCTCCACACTGACAATTACCGTCAAGTTCGTATTATTCGAAACGGAAATAATTTCATATAATTTGATTCATATTTACTTCGATACGATCTACACACCAATGCTGTTGCATATAGAACCAGACCAGCTTATTTTGAAATCCGAAGATTTTGTCTGAATATTTCAACGATGATGATGATTGCTGTTGGTTTAGTGTCTTGTTGCTGCTGTTAACTATGACTGTGACAAAACGATGAAGATATTTTTCGCATATTCTGCTTTATAATTATACTTCAAATATTTGTAAACATGTATTTTTCCGTTTTGTTGAAAATGGTTAAAGAACTTGCGTAAACATGATTTTTAAATATTTTTATTGTTCATTTTTAATTTTCCGAAAGACCTGTTTAAACAGTATAAGAATGAACATGCATCAAAGAAAATAGATGATGGCTAGTGTAACATCGAGGTCCATTAAGTATGTTAAGTATGACACATGGCTATTGTCTTGTATAACGATCTCCGTACTCGATGATATCTGCTCCTGGCTTCTGCCAACTAATTCCCCTTATGCTTCGTGGAGTTGCTATTTTCTAATCCGCAACTCTATTCACTAACCCCTAGCGAATTTTTGTTAAAACTATCTCATTGCTAATATTTCACATGTTGCCAAATTTTGATTAAATTTTCAACGGTGCTTTTTAATGCCGCATAGGAGCATCGCCGCATAAACAATTTGTTTTCGTTAATGCGGTGATTTTCAACGCATAGACAGGTCGACCGCATAAAGCAGAAATTTCTTATATGGGGCGCAACTGTGCCTTTCTGCCACATAAAGAGGATAAATTTAACAATTAATTATAAAGCTTAAACACAGATTTCTTATATTTGAAAAAAGCGATGGTGATGGTGTTGATTATGTCCGTCTGTTTCGAAATTTTATAACATGGGACTCTCCGGGATTGTATTCTATTCATTGGTGTAGAAAGCTATTACCTGTTTTAGTTATTTTTATTTTTATTGCTTATTTACTTTAAACCTTACTTACTTTAACCTTTACTTACATAAAACAGGATTACTTAAATACGATCTAGACACATTTACCATTATCAACCTCATGACCGAAATAAGATATTTGCGGTTAACCGAGTTATACTTGATTTCGATATGTTGAGTTTTCAGTCTTGTAATTTTATACTGTTACTAAAGATCACACAAACATGTAAAGAAATCGACTTAAAATAAACCATATAACGGATAAACCGTCAGTAAATCAACATTTTGCTGTTTTACTTTTTCTTGTCAATATTGCAAAAAATTAACTCGTTCAGCTACATGCGAAACTTAATTGACTCTAAATAGGATTTTGACCATTGTGACGAAAATCTGTACCGCTCCCAAAAATTAGCAATATTTGTTTTATTTCATTCATTTAAAAACCAAAATTTCTGATATAGGTGGGTCACAGACACAGTGTCTTATTTTTGAAACAACGCGATACTACGTTTTTTCAATGCTGTATACATTACAACGTTTACCTCTGCGACAATAATCAGAACATAGTCCCAAGGTTATCAGAGAATGGCGACCAGTCGTCATTTCAGCCAATTAGATGCTTGAGATTTGAGACTGGTTTCCAATCTCAGTTTTATAATCTTCATCACAGGACATTTATATTCAATGTCACGCCGATCTAAGTCTTAATGTAAACTTAATTTATATGCTTGTTGTGCAAGCAAGGGCCCAAGATAAAAGTCTCAAATCTTAAGCATGTGGTTGGTTGAAATGGCGACAAGTCTCTTGAAATGGCGAAAGGTCTCCTGATTAAGTTTTATGATCTTGGGCAAAGTAAAACTAAGCTTTGATTTCAAACAAAACAACAATAAAAGGGAAGTTTTTTTGTTTATTCTTGCAGCAAAGGCATTATATTTATGACCCACATCCCAAGAGTAAGCATCTTCTCCGTTCAGTCCACATGACTGGTCTCGCCTCTCACTGCTGTTACCTCTTGTCACCCCAGGAGGTTCTCCTACCAGACCCACCTATCCAGCTACCTCTCCCGTCATCTCCTCAGTCACCTCCTCTCACGTCATCGCCTCTCCCGAAACCTCTTCTCCCGTCATCTCCGAAATCTGCAAAAATGTTGAAATGTAATATCATAAATTTCTTGAGGTCAATTTTCGGGAGGAAGCTGGTTCGGGCCTCAAAGTTATAGTACTGAGAGTGGAAACCAGTTTCAAATCTCAAGGATCTGATTGGCTGAAATGGCCACTGGTCAGATGCTTGCGATTTGAGACTGGTTTCTAATCTCAGTCGAATGATCTTCAGCACAGGTGAACACAAATCCTCACAATATGAGTCAATGAAAGTATAGTTCGCGCAATAGGATTTTTTTAAAGCAGTCTGTTCGCGAAATACGTGAAACTAAAACAGAAGGAATTTAACTGTTTATACAAAAGTTACGTTAGATATAGATAAAATGTGCTAATGGACAAATGTCTTGTCCGGTAGGAAGATTGGAACTTTTTGCATGCCTCTTTTCAACACATAACTTTACTATCAGTACTGACTCTAATTCCGAAATTCTTTTTTCATAGAATGCATTTAAATGTCCTTTTTCCATAGATACCAAATTTATGCCGGTAGAGAAATGGCATTTTTGGAATTCGAGCATTTAAAAGGTATTATGGAAAGCCATACCGGACAAGACTTTTGTCCATAAGTATATTTCATACAGGCCAATTTTCAATAATCGCTATATATAGCTTTTATACAGTGGTCATAGTTTAATTTAGTCGTAAAACTGTGCATGATTCGATAACACCAGCACCAAAAGAAATTATGGAAATTAAAATAATACTCCTGGCAACAGCAGATAAATTTTACATTATCTATAGAACATTATTCGATAACACCATCACCAAAAGAAATTATATGGAAATTAAAAGTTAAATACTAATGCAGAATCAGATTTACTTTATTTAAATGCAAAATAATTAGTCGCATACCTCCAAACAATCCCTGCACGAACACTAACAAACAAACAATGAGCACCACCTTGTTCAACATGTCTGTTGATTATAACAGACTAGAGGTGCCTCAGAACCTTTATACTTGTACATTATCAGTAAGCCCAACGGCAAATTGATCGGAAAATTCAGAAGCAAGCCCCTTAGAGATCTTCAGCAACACATTAGCACACCGTTGGCGATTTGAACAACCTTTCTTTACTGAATTTCAAGGTAAAAGTGATAACTCAATGTGATAATCAATCTGTAAGGCACATTTCATTCTATCAACATCAAAAATGAACATTATGAAAGTCAGTGTCTTTTTGAACCAATTTGACTTGAGGTTAAAGTTCTATAATGTAAAATATATTTGTTTTTACCAGAGGTATTTTGATATATTTGGTACAAGTGGCCAGAAGCCTGTTTTGTTGAGTATGCATCACACAAAAACTCTCTAAAGCAATGACGACATATGTTTTATTTATTAACTTTTCCCTATCATTTCTATATATTTCCTGCAGGCATCTCCTACTACTAGCGATGTTTTAGATGGATGCGTTTCCGGTGCCATCCCTCAGTAAAATTGTACTTTTAGTGACCTTGTATGTCAGAAAGATATGATCCATGATAATAAAACTGAGATTGGAGATCAGTCTCAAATCTCAAGCATCTGACCAGTGGCCATTTCAGCCGATCAAATGTTTGAGATTTGTGACTGATCTCCTGATTTAGTTTTTATGATCTCGGGACATAGCAATTACGATAAATTAGAATGCGCAGTTTTAGAGTAAAATAGCTAGGTTCTTCTTTGGGAACAACCTATTGTTAAACCTTTTACTCCACATTTTTGTTTTTTTTTTCGCATTTGCGAACAGGTAAATCAAGATAAGCTGGCACACCGTTTAGTCTTTGTCAGAAATAACTGATGAATAAAAACGAGAACAGTGTAGATGCTGATCAGATGGCGTGAATGTGGGGATCTTAAGTGAACGCACATGGATAATAAGCCACATTCTTTGGATTAAATGTTCAAAAGATTTAATATTCCGATCTGATTACAATGGGGCGCCCCCTCCCGCGATGAAAGTGCGCCCCGTTCAAACATCAGATTCTGTGTGTCACACAATCACTTTGTCAAATGTTAGGCCAAGACAATGGAAAGAAGATATCACTGACACTAAGGTATTGAAGGTAGTGTTTACGATTTACTTATTTAGGATTCTTATGAAAAGTGTGCATAATTCGACAATAGGTACATGGTGTTTTTTTCTTTTTCCTTATCTCTTTTTTCCTAACTGTTTGTTAGTCTGTTTAGGACTTGTTTATATGATAAGCTGAACTACATACGCAACTTTTAAGGGCAGTCATGTTCATTTAAGTATTTATGACATATTTTCTTATAAACCATCGTCCCTACTTCGCTTGATCGTGTTTTTGTCTTTTTGTTGACAGGGAGTCACCAAAACAATCTTTGATTCATTTTCTTTGTATATCCTTAAATGTTTCTGTATTAAAATAATTAGGAAGTAGAGCATTGAGAAGCGCTTCTTGTAAATGTTATCGAATATATGTTATGGGCCAAAACGAACCCAAGCAAACGCTGAACTTTATGACAACATATGATTGTCTAAACCAGAAACTATTTTGAAAACATAGCACCACTTTGTCATTAGTACAGGGCAGTCAAATATCACTACACGATAGCGCTTTACTTTGCCATCAGTGCAGGCCAGGCAAATATCACTACAGGATAGCGCTTTACTTTGTCATTAATGCAGGCCAGTCAAATATCACTACACGATAGCGCTTTCGTTTTTCATCAGTACAGGGCAGTCAGATATCAGTACACGATAGCGCTTTACTTTGTCATTAATGCAGGCCAGTCAAATATCACTACACGATAGCGCTTTCGTTTATCATCAGTACAGGGCAGTCAGATATCACTGCACGATAGCGCTTTACTTTGTCATTAATGCAGGCCAGTCAAATATCACTACACGATAGCGCTTTCGTTTATCATCAGTTCAGGGCAGTCAGATATCACTACACGATAGCGCTTTACTTTGTCATTAACGCAGGCCAGTCAAATTTCTCTACACGATAGCGCTTTCGTTTATCATCAGTACAGGGCAGTCAGATATCACTGCACGATAGCGCTTTACTTTGTCATCAGTACAGGGCAGTCAAATATCACTACACGATAGTGCTTGCGTTTATCATCAGTACAGGGCAGACAAATATCACTACATGATAGCGCTTTCGTTGATCATCAGTACAGGTCAGTCAAATATCACTACACGATAGCTCTTTAACCGACAGTGAAATTAAGCCAACGCTCTATTAATGAAAATGTTATACGTAAAAGATCTGGGCTCAGAAAGAAAATATCACCGAATGGTGATCCTTCTAATTACAGTTCACGCAGCACCCATTCACGTCAATGAGCAGCCGGGATCACAGCAAATGCACAGCAGCCAGTCTATCTGTTTTGTTTTCCTGTTGTTATTATAGGCAGCCAATAGTGTAGAAAGTTATCGATAACTTTACAGTCACGTGACAAACAGGTGAATCTAAAATGTTTTAAAGCTTCTCTTTTCTAAACCCCAGCTCTACATTGTACGGTGCATACAGATTTATTAAAATTGTAGTTTTACGGAACATTTTGCTAAAAAATGCAGACCATAAAGATTTCAAAACAAACTTCTGTATTAAAATTGCGATAAAAAGTTTATTATACTTTCTACCACTCCACGATAGGTGCAGAATTCATTTTGCTTTTAAAGTCAGTCGATATTTCTTTCCAAGAGTTAACGTAAACTAGCGAAAATGAAAATTACATACACCGCTGTTAAATATGCAATAACATACCGTGTCTGCTCCTGAATTTGCCGTCCGCTCCTGAATCTGCCAGTTGATTGGTGTTATGAAACATGGCGAACCATATTCATTCACACGCTTTGGACAACTGTTTCCCATGCTCAAATGAAAACCATCAAAATATAATCCACTCCTCAAATAAAATTCACACAACTTCCATCAAATAAATATTGCAGGATTTAGTTTGTTAGTTCATGTGAGGAGGATAGTTAAGACTAATACAAGTTAAGACTAATACGTATCATTTCTCTTAACTTATTTACCTGACGCCATTTTCTCCTTTAATGAATTGCATGTAGAAAAAATATAAGAAAATCTATTCGATTTTTCGTAGCAATGAAATGCATAGAATTAAGAATTTTATACGTTTATTTGAACGCAAAACATTTGCATCTGTAATAACGCGATGTCGTGAGATTTTAAAGTGCTTTTGGCGTACACGTATTTGCTACTCGTAAACAATAGCCCTTATATGACAATGGCCACATTTTAAATATATATTTTTATAAATTTAACAAAATGAACTACTAATGACAATGTTGATTTGTAACATGTACATGTAATTAAAGAATATACTGCTATTTTGATGACAGGGTACAGTTGTATCACTGTATTTCTATGGAGCTAAGCTATTATGAGTCACATGAAGGCACGTTATCACTTAACTCTTTACAAAGCGTTTCATGGTTTATATCGTTTAACATTTGCTATGTAATCATAATAATAAGGCGGTGGAACGGCGTCGTCATAGTGCGGCGGAAGTTCAGGCAATGAGTCAGAATCCATCCCAGTTAAGGATGAAAATGGTTCGATTGTTTCATTTTCGCTATTACTTGTATCACCTACGCCTGGCGTTTCTGTACGTTCGTCGATAACTTCGCCCGTGTCATCATACACGTGATGATTATGATTTGCTCTGTCTGTGCTCTCTCTCTCGTTAAGTTGTCTTATAACGTCTGACTGTGACATCATCGATTCCCTGCTTTCCCTTGTTTGACGAGTTTCTCGATTAATTGTATCATTGTTGTCACTTTGAGGTGGACCCCATGCATTACCATCTTCAGATTCTGTCTCAAATTCCAATTCTTCTTCTATTTCCGTACTATCATTAGAGCATTCGTGAGCTTCTTCAAAGTGAGAACTATTCAAATCCGCTGTGTTATCACTTTCTGTTGAAACACAATGTCTCGTAGCGTCATTTCCTGTTGGAACAACTTCCGGTTGATTGCCTGTTGGAATTTCTAGAGTTTGTTGAATATTGTCGTTGTGTGATGTACCCGGTAATACACTTGGCTCGTACATAGTTGATTGAGAATCTTGGTCCCAGTCCGAGTCTGTGGAATAAAAGTCCTCAATATACCGTTGCAAGACACTTACGTCACTTCCGGTGGATGATGAATCTGTTTGGTTACGCAAACTCTCCTCTTCAGCATCAATGGAGGTAGTTATATCGGAATTAAATAAAGTATCTTGCGTTAGCACGGCGGTTGATGATGCCAACGCGCTATTTAGTAAGTTTGCATACGAACGAGCCGTTGTTTCGTCGTCCCGAGAAAACAGTCCAATGTATGGATTACAATAAGCGCTTGATCGTTGATGATTATTGCTTTCTAAAGAATCATCTACATAACCTTGATGAAGGTCTTCATTTGGAAGTGAATAAGATGAAACATTTTCACTGGCCATCACTTCATCGTAGCTAGGTGGTTCAATATTTAAATCCGAGGAGGGTTCAAGCGTGTAATGTTCTTGTGAAATCTGGCGTCTTGAGGTATTCCTGTCTGATCGAGCATGTATTATTAACCGAATAGCTGTATTCTCAGCGGCGGAGAAAGCTGGGTTAGTTACTCCCCTTGATTCGTCATGTGTTTGAGTTCGTTCTGTGGTAGCGTTCGAACTTTCGGGATTGATCGGACATAATCGGTTTCGTACTGTATTAGAGATGCATGACAGTCTGTCCTGGAAAACAACATTGGCGAAAATTATAAATCTGAACACAGAGAAGCTGAACACTTCTGCCACTTACAAGCAGAGACATGCTTGAATAATTGCTAACTTAGAAAGAAAATCCGCGAAAATCGCCAATATACTATCGGAATAACCTTTACGTTTATACACGTTTTGTAATAGTGTTTACGATAAAAAAAACATCTCTCGGAATTTTGGCAGCAAACCATAACAACTTGCTGGTACAATGTATATGTAAATCAGAGACTAACTGCAAATATATCTGCTCCAAAAATTTCGCGCTCTTTTACTATGACTTCAGTAACTGAAAATAAGAGTTCACCCCGCTTTATAAAATGAATTGTTAGGCATTTTAAAAGCCAAATAAGACATCAAACATTTAGGCATCAAGAAATGCGTTTTATGAAAATTCACCGAAAACAAAGTGCACACTTTTTTTTATGAAACGGAGTACAGAATCAGAAATGTATTTATCTGCTTAAATAATAAAGCTTCTTAGTACATGTTTAACGTGACGATGAAAAAGTAATACAGGAAATGAAACGGTGACCTTGTCAATTCCGTTCACTAAAACATTCCTAATGACACTTTGAAAATACACATTTTGTAGGCTTGATTTTCAGACGAAACTGGGCCTCATTCTTCTAAACAAATTTTAGTTTTCCTCAAGGTTTGGTAAAATTTCCCCTTTGAATATAAATAATGAACAGTGACAATCTGATCAGGTTTTTAACATCAAATTAAATCGAATTTGTTGAGTGTGAAAGGAACTTATTTTATGTTGCCTAGGATTTCAGAAAACAATTTCGTGCTGGTTTTTTTTAATTTGATGTTTTTCGTCGCGACTTTTCACATCCTAATCACAGGTGGCAGTATCATTGTCTTTACCCCCCCCCCCCCCCCCAAAGACCCTGCTACAACCCTGAAAAAATACCTTGGTACTTTCAGTCAACATAGTCTTTCAACATCTACACAAAATTAATCACCCCAGGACACCCCATACCACCCCAAGACTCTAAAAAAATCGCTATATATCATTAAAAAATAAATTTAGGGGACATATTAGCCTAAAATAATGTTGATTTTATATTAGCGATAGGATTTTATTTGTTTACATGCTGATTGTTACGATTGTTACGATTTTTTTAGAGTCTTGGGGTGGTGTGGGGTGTCCTGGGGTGATTAGTAGCACCGTATATTCAAAATGGCTTCCTTCGAGTCGGAAACCTAAAGAAAGTAGAAAGATGGCCTGTGTAGAGTCATTTCTTTAATCTGAAGGAGGTAACCGATTGTATTAAAGACCATTCGATTTGAAAGAATGGCAGATGTCATTGTTTACGTTGAACATGAACTGTAGACGCAGAATCTACGATATCTGATGTTCCACATTGTTTGGGCAATAGACATATAGCGGACTTGTTACCTTGTCACTGATTATGTTTGTATAACAACGAGATTTTTTTTTCTGATTAATTTTGTGTAGATGTTGAAAGACTATGTTGACTGAAAGTACCAAGGTATTTTTTCAGGGTTGTAGCAGGGTCTTTGGGGGGAGTGGGGGGGGGGGGGTAAAGACAATGATACTGCCACCTGTGATCCTAATGGCGCAGAAACCTTTGCCTTACAACCTAAAACAACACTGATTTTTTAAAAATTCCATTATTACCCGTATTGCTCTGC